>CM031375.1:88007955-88650695 GCA_018208015.1 Medicago ruthenica
TCGTATGGTTGTTAACTAAATTCACCATGATTTCCTGAAATCCTTAATTTTCTCAAAGTTTTGTTATTTCCAAAAAATTTATATTTTTAGTTAAGAACCATACGAAAAGCACCTAAAGAATTGTACCTAAGTTTTGTCCATCTTAAAAAGATTAATCATTAACAAAATAAGTTAGTAACCAATGAAAGTTGACTTAGTAGATAAAGAATTGAGTCAGTAAGTAAAGACTCATTGTAGCATTTAATGGTCACGATAAAGTTTTGTTTTCTCTCTTTACTTGATCACACAAGGAACATTTGTATGGTCACAATTATAAATATAAATCATTGAGGCACACTTACATAAATAAATAAAAATATAAAATATAAAAGTTTAATAAAAGTTTTAACCATTTCGGTGTAACTCCTCTCTAGGGCTGGAAATGAGTCGAGTCGAGTCGAACGCGTCTGAGCTCGACTCGATACGAATTTATTCAGCTCGAAACTCGACTCGATACGAACCTTTGTTTTAGCTCGAGTTCGGCTCGTTCAAAGTTCACGAATCACTCGGTTCGACTCGTTAGGTTCAACTCGTTTGCTCAAAAAAAATTATACCTTCAACCTTTTAATTTAAAAAAAAAAAAAAAGATCATAGATTGTACTAAAATAAAACATGGCGAGCATCTATATGATATACTCTAAAACACTAGTACATTATCATATCAAGTACCAGATTAACAATGAAAATGAAATCTATAAGATATACTCTCAAACATTGGTACATTTTCATATCAAGTACCAGATCAACAACGAAAACTAGGGAGCATCTTGGCCTAGAGACCAAGAGGGAGGAATGGTAGTAGCACTTACGTTTATCGTAGTGCACTAACCTACCACCACCTCTTTTTTATAGACATTCGTCCTCTCTAATGTGGGACATTTAAATACATACGTTTGTTTAAAAGCTTGAACCAGAGATCGACTATGCTATATATATACCTCGTCTACATTCAGTGGCACACTATTATTTTTTTTGGAGGAACAATGTTACATTATTTTATCATTAGCTTTTAATATGGTATATATATTATCGAGCTAACTTATGAACCAAACGAGTCGAACTATATATAGCTCAAGTTCAGCTCATTTAATTAACGAACTTAATTTTCAGCTCAAGTTCAGCTCATTTGGTTCATGAATCAAGTTCAACGAGTTAATTGCCGAGTCGAGTTCCAAACTATGTTCGAGTTAGGTCGGTTCATGGTTAGCCCTACTCCCCTCTCTCTCTCTCACCCACCATATCGTAATTGTGATTCAAGACAAGATTTGAGCTACAACAAATTGTAATTGTGAAATCTTCAAGGCAATTTCAGGTACATTTGATTTTCAACATTGAAATGGTTTTGATGGACTGAGAAAGGGAATGTATAGCACCACTCATTTTTAAATTCGATTTTTACGTGAAGGTAGTGTTTTTATTGTATCTAAATGTTAGTAAAATGCCTATCATCCTTGAAACATAATCTTCTTCTTTGCAGAAATGATGAGAAGTCAGTGTTGAAGATGGCTGACTTTGGATTTGCAAGGTAGCATAATTATTTCTATGTAAGCCTCACTAGTGTCTGATCGTTTCAAAAGTATTACTTCGATATTTTATGGGCAATGCTATATTGTACGAAGGAAGGCCACAAGAAAAGCAAGAATACATTGTGCGCTCTTTTTTAAGAAAATCAATAACTATTAATCCTTATGTAATGGAAATCACGGCCATGTGTTGGTGAAAATGAACGGCTTAGATATTGTCGTGCGTTTCGTTTATTTGAGTTCCCGTAACAACAAGCATTATCCATATTTTATATAAGACGTTTGGCGAAAGCATATTTTAAATTAGTTTATTTGAAGTTCCCTCTTGTTGCTAAATCTTTGAATTGTGTATCTAATTGCAAATTAAACCACCTTGTTTGCTTTGACTTTTTTATTTCTGTTTTGCTTGTTTGTTTTTTACTTTAAAAACCATGAGAATTGTATTGGGAAAAGGCTTTCTACTCCTTTCTATAAAAAAATTGCTCTTCCTGCTTTAGTTATTAAAGCAGGAAGAAAATTGATCTTCTCCCATACAAAATTGCTCTCTCCCACGTGAACTGACCAAAATATCTCCAGCGTTAGTTAACTCATGTTCGGTATACTTGCCGAACCCCCGCGTGAGTTAACTCACGTTGGTGGATTCCTTAGAGCATTGTACTACGGTAGTGCCAATCTGGAGAGTAGAGAATGTACATGTACAACAGAATCTCCCACACCATAGGTGTTTCATCACTCTGTTGTTGCCTAAATTCAAGTGCAACAGATGAAGAATAAATAGTCACCCAAAAACAATAGATATTGATTGAAAAACTTCACTTTCTTATAAACTTTGACAAACTTAATAGCCTACGCATTACGGTAGTGAACAAACACCTAATTGCCTAAGAGCTTCAGCAGAAGAAAAATGTAACTAAAAAGGATTATATGTAAGTGAGCAGTCATGCATTTTGAAGCACTATATCATTCTCATATCTCATTAGTAAATTAGCAATAAATAGACACCTGCTATATTAAAAGGACATTTGATCTAAGGAATCCACCAACATGAGTTAACTCACGTGGGGGTATACCAAACGTGAGTTAACTCACGTAAAAGTATATCGAACGTGAGTTAAGTATTTTGGTCAGTTCACATGGGAGTGATCAATTTTATATGAGAGAAGAGCAATTTTCAAGCATGAATTTCTTCTTGGGGCCTTGCAGAAACACTATGTGGTTCAACACTCTACATGGCTCCAGAAATCACCACTACTAGATTTAACACATGTAGTTGCATTGAATTGTAACATTTATTTAAACATTACCCATAAATATAGAAATGGCTTAGTATCCGTGCGATTAGTATTGGTCAAAAAGGAGTATCGCGCTTAGTAACAATTTTTTTGCTAAAAGCTTTGCATATCTGAAATGAGATTTTGTTATGAATAATATTAATATGATGTGGATGTCCATTTCCCTAAGGCTTTCTATGTTCCTTAACTCCTATGAGTGAATGCATATATTCATTATTATTGGCACTTAGTCTTATGGTTCTTCATGTACTTGTAACTTACCACATTTGTGTCATATAAATAGGACTTATATTTCAATGTAAAGAACACACTTGTGAGAAGAATAATACACAAAACTCTCATCTTCTTCATCTTTGATCTTGTCTTTTTAGTTTATTTTATAACATGTTATCAACATGAAACTCTACCAGAAAAATGGCTTAATTATCTTGGAGGCTATATTCCTATAAATTTTCTTCTTCTCATTATCTTTGCACTAATTAATCTAATTCATATGATCATGATGTCATGTTCTTTTTCAAAGTTTTAATTTTTGTGTTTGTTTGATTGAATTACATAGGTTGAGTATGATCTAGTCATAAACAAGAGCAATGGATTCACAATTGTTACAATGAAAGATGTTGAAGATGCTAAAGAAACAATTTGAATGTATGATGGTTTTGTAAGTCTGCTTTTAATCTTAAGTACTTCAACAATTTTCTGTCATGTGTCTTTTCCTTTCTATTTAAAAAAACTTGTTAAAATTGCATAATCTAAAAAAAAAATAGATAACTCCTAGATGAATGACTTCATGCTCTACTTCATGCGAGAATTTTATAAGCACATTAATATTTGTAGTTAATTCTTCCCCAATTTTTTCCATATATATTATATCTTAGTATGATTATGGTCAATTTACATTTTTTTTCCGTTACTCATAATTAAGTTTGTTTTGTTCCATGAGTAATTTTGTGAAGAAAGAAAGACTTTTGTCAGTTCATGTGGAAAGAAAGAAAAAAAAAGGATGAAGATAGATTAATACTAAAATATTAGCAAAGTTTTAAGTTAGCAAGTGAAATGTGTACTTTTCATTGTGGAAAGAATGAATTGTTCTTGATCATCATGTGTAATATAGTTCTTGAAGAACTATTTTTATTAACATCAAGGATCCCTGAAGGATTGCTCAAACAATATTGAAGATCTTTTATGATATAGTTCTTGTAATATTAAAGCATCCCTGAAGGATTGTCCAAAAATACATTTGTTTTTCATTGTTTATGAAGATTTAAAATATAGTTCTAGAAAAACTAGTAATTTAACGTTAAGCATTCGTGAAAGATTGCAAAATAAAAATATTGTGATTTTCCTTTGTCATTGTCGATAGAGGTTTATGGTTAAGTTCTCAAAGAACTAGATCTTTGTTCACAATTGAATTATATACGATCTATTGGATCTTAGTATAAGTTGGACAAAATAAAATTAAAGAAAGCAAAATTGCCTCTTGAATCAGCTCCTGAAGTACCGAAATCGAGAAAATAATATCACGAATTGATATATTAGAGATTCTCATTGAAATGATACATGTGAATATGATAAAAGTTTATTATTTATGACTTATGATGATGATCTTTACTACTAATGAGTTATCACAATACATATAAATTAGAGATATTGTCATCTATGTCATCTCTTTGCACATTCGACACTTATAATTTGTGCTCCATATAATTTCTTTTCTAATGAAATAGTAAGTATTATAGTTGTTAATTTGGAATTATTGTTCTTTTTAATAGATTAAGATTTAAGAGCAATATTGTGTTGAATTTGAATTTTTTTTTAGCTGACATAATAACTATAAATGAAATTTGAATTATTGATTCCTTCTAAAAAGTATGACTATACTATTTTGATGTCTTAAGAAAGCTCTTAGAACTTGGCCTCAATAAGGAGATAGTAATTTTATGTATATTTTGTTGGATATTATTTGTAAATGAATGATTTCTTATGTAAAATATTATAAAAAATTGGATGAGTGATACGAAGAAACTAATTTTATTATTATATCTGGCATTGCAAAAATTATTAAAGGCTCTAGAGGAGCCAATATATTGTTATATGGAGGAATAGAATTACACATTGAGAATGCATTATATTCTTCTAGGTCTCATAGAAATTTATTAAAGAATATCATTCTAAATGGATATCATATTGAAATAAGAAATAAAGGAGATGTTGAATATCTCTATATTACGAGACATGTTTTGGATAGAAATAAGTGTAGATAAAAAATTACATGTCTTTTCATATGGATTGACTACACTTATATTAGTGCAATTGAAGCACGTATTATTGTAAAATTGAAATTTACATATCATATTAAATTTATTGTTGGCAAGACCGGTTGGGTTATCCCGGATCTATTATGATGCGAAAATAGTTAAAAATTTATATGGACATGTATTGAAGAACTAGAAGATTCTTCAAACCATTAATGTTTGTGTGTTATTACTTTCCAAAGTAAGTTGACAATCTGAGAAAATAAGTCTCTTATTTATATTAGGTGATATTTGCAGATGAGTACACCGATGATGTGAATCATTTTGATACCTTTTAACTTGATTTAATACATCGACTAAATGATCACATATATGTTTATTGTCAACTCACAACCAGAAGTTTGTGAGATTGTTTTCTCAACAAATTTGACTAAGAATTCAATTTTTTGGAGTTTTCAAGAAGCATTTAATAAGTATCATTTCTCAATTTAGTTGATATTAAACATCGTGTAGTATATGTTCATAAAAAATGATCTTCAAGGTCCATTCTTTAGACGTCTAAAGTTAATTGTATGAATGATACTTATGAGAACATAACTTCTAAATTCTACTTTGGGAACATGTAATCTTGTATGTTGAGATATTGATTCGCATCAAGCCAACACATTATTATGTGTAAGTCCTCCCCTTAATTTATAATTTATTTTAGGTTAACAACCAAATATTTTTCATCTAAGTGAATTTTTGGATGTGTTGTGTATATCACAATTGCTCCAAAATAATGCACTAAGATAAATATTGAAAGAATATTGGGAAAGTATATTTGATATGAATCCCCTACTATTACAAATTGTATTGAGCCAACTTCAGTAGGCCAGTTATCGATTGATGTATTAGTTTTCCCAATATTAGGGGGAGAGAATAAGCAACTGAAAATGTGAACCCGAAGTTCAATTGAATGAAAATGTGAACCCGAAGTTCAATTGAATTGTTTGAAAGGAAATATTATTATCTCATCTTGATCCTCAAAATATCACTCATTTGCAAAGTTAAACAAATAAAATAGCAGCTGTTAATGCTCCAAACGAAATAGATGTCCCTGTATGATAATCTAATATTGCAAATGAGTCTCAATCATGCATCAAGCATAGTAAACCAACCGGTTCCAAATATAAAAATCCTCAAATAAGAAAAGGAGCCAAAATGAAAGATAACCCAAATAAGGATATAGAAACTCTAAAATAGTTGTCTAACATAATGGATTTTTCAGTTCCAGAAGAACTTATCAGGTACCTGAAATTTATGAAATATCGATAAATTATGTCATGAATGAAAGATCTCAATGAAATGAGATGGAACCGAAATGGAGTCAACGTTGACGTGCTTTTGCATATAATATAGTGCTATATGTGATAACTAAATAACGAGGATCATGAATCAAAGTCTATTAAGGATTATAGACAATACAATGACTGACTTAATGAAAATATGCATTTTATGCAAAATCAAACTAAGTTTTGCAAAACGAATTGTTTTTGGACCAATAGTCCATACATATGAATATGTGAAAATAAAATGAGAATTTTGAATTATTTATATAGTTGGGCACATTGTTCAAGAGTATTGGTGAAAACCTACTATTAAATATTAATTTTGAAGAGACATATTCACCGAAAGTGAATTCAAGTACAATATGATACTTGATTAAGTGTAGCACCACTTGAAAGCCTCAATGTAGATATGAAGTACATGTTACAATATATTTATATGACTCGCTTCATATTTTTATATAAAATTCCCCGAAGGGATTAATTTTATCAAGACATATAATTCTTATTCTCGAAAATATTACTTAATCAACTTGATATATAGAAACATGTTGAATAATATTCTTAGTGAATATTTTCTAAAAGAGAGATATAAAAATGATATGATTTGTCCATTTGAAAAATAAATCTGAGAACTTGAAAGTTGAATTCTTAAAGAAAAGAAATCAAGATGAAATATGTAGGAAGGGTGAATATTTATTTGAGATTATAAGTTGATTATTTTTGTGAATCATGAAGTTTATATACCTAGGTGATAAAATGATTATATATGGACAAATCACATTTGTTGTGCACTCAAATGAGTGTAAAGCCGCTAAATGTAGACTAAGATCGTTTGAAAATTTGAGTAAATATTGAAGAACTAATTGGTCCTGAAGTACCATATTTTAGTTCAATTGAGGGACAATAATGTATCTTGTTAATTATTCATGTTATTATATAATATATATTATTTGTTATTTTAGATATGCAGGTTATTTGCTTGATCCTCGACATTAATTGGGTTTGATTGAGGTCTATGACCGAACACATAGAAGAAACTTGTGGTTTGTCTTTGAGAAGAATAAACACAACAATCATTTATGAATCTAATATCATGAGCATTGCTTAGTTGAAAGGATGGTATATTAAGGGCGATAGAACAAAAGCATATTTTTTTAAAATTTCTTTTTCTCATATGATCTTCAGAAAAGTGGCGATTTAAACATTCAACAAATTTGTTCGTGTGATAATCTTGAATGCCTTTTACAAAGTAACTCCCAAGTAAAATGTTTGAGCAGCTGGTACAAAAGATTGGTGTTCATCGTATCAGAGATGGTTGTTTGGTTGAGGGGGAGAAATAAATATATTTTGCACTCTTTTTCCCTTCACCATGGTTTTGTCCCACTGGGTTTTCCTGGTAAAGTTTTTAACGAGGCAGATATATCGAATATTGTACTCTTTTTCCTTCACTAAGATTTTCTCTCATTGAGTTTTTTCTTAGTAAAGTTTTAATGAGGCATATCCTTCATGGACATCAAAGGGGGAGTGTTATGAATAATATTAATATGATGTGGATGTCCATTTCCCTAAGGCTTTCTATGTTCCTTAACTCCTATGAGTGAATGCCTATATTCATTATTATTGGCACTTAGTCTTATGGCTTCATGTACTTGTAACTTACCACATTTGTGTCATATAAATAGGACTTATATTTCAATATAAAGAACACACTTGTGAGAAAAATAATACACAAAGCTCTCATCTTCTTCATCTTTGATCATGTCTTTTTAGTTTATTTCATAACAGATTTATATTTTTGTATTTTTTAAACAACTTTTGTCACTCTCACAAGTTCAATTCTCTAGGTCAAAATGAGTGTCATTTACTAAAAAAGATACTCCAATGCAATAGTAACAATTCCTTTCAAATTCTACCCTGCAATTAATATCCTACACACTAAACCGTTACTTTTACTTTAGTGGAAAACAAATCAATATCCTACACACTAAACCATTACCTTTACTTTAGTGGAAAACAAATCAATAGTTAATAAATATAATTTGGTAAAATATCTATTATCTTTCTTCTAATCATTGCATTTTTTAACATGTGAGTAAAAAATCATAAACGATGTTCATTTTAAAACGGATGAAACATAGTATAATATACATGTTAATTTCTATTTTCATTAAAACACTAAGGAGTAAAAAACCATATACGGCATTCTATTTTCATTAAAACACTAATAATTTGGTTAATTTCTATCACTCAAAACAGTAATTGCAAAGTACATAATGAAATTAAACATCACCTCTTCGTAGAATTTTTAGTGACATTGAGGAATACTCGTTTTTAAGATGTCATTGTTTGGAATTTGAATTGACTAAAAATGTATTGTAAATTACTCTACTTTGCAAGTAGTAGACATATATAGTTGTACAAAAAATAGCATCACACTAAGGAGAAATTTCACGAAAAATGGCACAAATTACATGTTTATCTTCGACTGTTTGGATGAAAGCATCAAAATCATCCCAAACAAGGTGAATTTTTCCAAGCTCCACAAGCAATCTGGTGCATTCATTCATCAAAGTTTCAGCTCATACTTGCATGAGATCTCCAACCACTCCAAAACATTTTGAACAGTGACATCCCTTGTCATCCTTTTCTCAACCTCCTCTCTCAAGCCACTTACATCATACTTCCCTGCAAGTTCTAGTGAATCTCGACCACAAATCATAAGATCATCATCTCTCACGATATCGTAAAAAAAATCTACAAATGCTAAACAAGATCTAGTTCCCATTTTGGAAATGTTAACAGTATCATTATCCTCCAAAGCCATCTCATTAAAGAAAATTGCTCTTTTCACAAAGAGAAATGTTTCCTCCCATACGAAGTACCGAAAATGTCCCTGTGTGACTTAATTCACGCTAGCGTGATTTAAGTCAAGTTGAGCCAGCATGAGTTAAGTCACGCTCGGTACATACCAACGTGACTTAAGTCCGTTGTGTGCTGTTATAGAAACAACACAAACCAAAACACAGAATCATTATGTTCCAAAGAAAAAATTCGAATTTTCTCCCTCAAAGTGCGATTTCAATCATTCTTGAGTCAATCAACGTCAATTTCTACCCCAAAATCAAGTAAGTGTTTATTATCCTATTGCATTAGCTTTTTATGGTTTAAATTTTGTTTTTTTTTTTTTAGAAATTTCACAATTTTGGGATTTTAGAGTTTGATTTGCATGTTAGTTTTTAGGATTGTTAATGATGAATTAAGTTAGAAATTGTTGTTTAGATGTTGATTAAAGTAGGTTTGACTCAAATGTGGTAGGTTAGAGTTAGGTTAGAGTTAGAAATTGTCAGATTTTATGTTGAACTCTAGGTGTTTGACAAAATGTCTCAATAAAAATTTGTTTGATTTTTGCATTGTCAATGATGAAATTAGTTAGAAATTGGATTGTTAATGTTGATTATAGTGAGTTTGAGTGCAATGTGGTAGGTTAGAGATTGAAATGACACTGTCAAAATTGAATTGTTGTTGTTGATTATTTATAAATGATTGATTGAAATGTCCCTCTGAAAATCATTGATTTTTGCTTTTATAAATGTTGTGTAGATATGTCTGAGAGACCAGAGGGATTGAGAGCAGACAGATTGAGAGGAGGCACGAAGACCATGATCGGGAGTGCATGGGCCGAAAAGGCGGCTGCGCACCCTGCTCCTCGAAAGAGACAGGGCGTTAGGAGACAGCAGGATGTGGGGACGTCGTCCCAGGCGGGTGTGTCCCAGATAGTGGATCCCACGCAACATCAGTAGCAACATGAGGAGTATCAGTCTCAGTACACGCAGGCTCAGCAGTAGGGTGAGGCCCAGCAGCAGCAGGCTCAGGAGGAGGCCGTGCCGGAGAATTTTCTCGGGAGCCCTACTGACTTGACGCTTCTATTGAATTTCGGTAAACACGTGGCATGCAGGCTTTGGAGCGATGCCACGGTAAGTTTTATTGTTTAATTTTACTTAATTACGCGTCAATTAATATGTTTATTTTAATTTAATTTTACAATTTAATTTTTATGTTAAAATATTTTAATTACGAGTCAATTTAATTACGCGTCAATTTAACTACGCGTCAATTTTAATTACGCGTCAATTTAACTGCGCTTCAATTTAATTGTTTATTTTATTTTAATTTTGCTATTTAATTGTTATGTTTAAATGTTTAATGTTTATTTTAATTATTATTTTTTACGATTAAATTGTTATGTCTTTTTCAGTTATTCAAATGTTTATATTTTTAACGGTTTGTTGTTCGTTTAATTTTTTGTATTTTAGTTTCAGAGGACATTGTAACACCCATACTAAATTATCTAGAATATTTAGCATGCGTATTAATCTGATATCGGATACATTAAAATTTTCAATAATAATATTACAAAGAATACAACTGAATGAGTACAATTGGCTCGTTTATACAATTATCCAAAAATCATAGAATACACTCTCATATACATATATAATCTGACAACCTCCTGAGCTTGTCCATGACGAGCAACTGCACTCCATCCAGCGTCTTCCTGAAGAATATCTTCATGTACCTCTTGCTAACCTGTAAAACCTGCACCAGAAGGATTGGGATGAGACATAATGTCTCAGTGAGCTCCGGCCCTACCTATTGTTGGCAACCACGGGGGTAACCTAGGGTCGCCGTGCCTACTCTTGGCAATCTTGGGGATTGCTACGATCGCCGTCATTCTCTACATATTTCGCGATCAGGGGAAAATTAGGATCGCTACATGTCTTTATCTTATGCATTCATATTCTATCCTTAAGCTTAAACTTATACTTAGTGATCTTGGGGACATCCTATGATCACATCTTTTCTTTGCTGACTATTAATCATATTCTCATAATAATTTCATAAGTATTAATATTCATTATTCTTAATCATAAGGTTAGTAAGTCAGCGTTGAACAAACAATAATTATCTGAGTTCATTTTACGGAGTGCATCCGGGTAGAGTAACCCCGAAGTACATCTCCCTTCTTATCGGTGAAATTCCTATCATATCAGGCTAACACCGGACTCCTCTTTTCTTTTGTGTGGCTGCCCTCGCGAGCGGTAACGTCACCGTTCCAGCTGCCATTTAAGGCGGTAACTTCACCGGAACCCCCTGTATACTAACTAACGAGCCTACAGGAGACACATCTAGTCCTTTAATTACTTTGTTCTTATTCTTTACATATATATATATATATATATATATATATATATATATATACAAGTAACTTATAACTTATACTTATGCATATCTGATGCATTCTTTAAGTAATCAATTCTTGAGATACTTAACCTATAAAAGGTTCTTAACTTTAATCACTGGAACATTCTTGTGCTTATGCACACTTAATTGAGTGTATCCTAAGTTTACTATCCTAAGAACATTCTCATACACATTAACTCTTAAGGGACTCTAACTATACCCTTAGTATACATCATTCTTAAGGATGAAATTTTGAACAAAACTTCAATAGCTTAAATAGCCTTTGATCTTGCATCTCTAATGCTTTGCCAAGTCCTTATTCATCCATTCCTTAAATGTTGAAACAACCTTCCGGATATGTCAAGAATGGTGTTTTTCTTAGAAATTAAAGTTTTCATTGAAAACGGTTACTAAAAGCCTCGCCGGACGCGGTTACAGCCCACAGAACGAAACAGAACAGACCTGGGAGGTCTGTCTGATTTCGCTGGGCGAAATCCATTTTGCCAATGGCGAAGTGAGGCAGGGAAAAATGCTGGAAATCGCTGTAATCTCGCCCCGAGCTCGCCGGGCGAAATTGACAGTTCAGAAATAGTTCAAAACGTGATTTTCCACCATTTTTTACATATCTAAGCATACCCAGGCATCATAACAGTATAAGGAATGAATTTATAATGCCAATTGATAGTTTAAAACATGATTTATCGAGGAATTGGCAAGCAAATGAATTTAGGGTACAATTTCTAAACTTAGCTCAAATTGTAAAATTCCACTCAAACTTACTCAAAGCGGGTTCTAAAACCCTAGGGAGCTCACCTCAATTGCTGGAAAGACATGAGTGTAGTACCCCAATTTTGTCCTAAGCTTTTTTAAAACCAAAAAAATCAAAAAAAATCAAAGAGGGAGAAAAAGTCAAAGTCAACAGAAAAGTCAACATTTCAAAAATGATGACTTCGCACTGCGAAGCTCACTTCGCACTGCGAAGTCTGCGATTTTTCTGCAGATTTTTGGTTTCTTTGATTTAATTCCAGAATTTGTTGCACATCATTTGCATATTTATTTTAATCAGCATTCATGGCTAATTGGGCCAAGCAAAACCAGAAATGAGAGACTTGCCATTAATGCCAAGGTTGGAAGCTTTTTCTTCCAACCTAACATGTGACAAGCAAGTGGGCTTGCCCTTGGGCAGCTCTTGTCCCTCCCAAGTGACCTGTTAACCACCCCAAGGTTGCCAGCCACCTGCTTGAAGACTTTCTTCCTGCTTGCTCCCCCAAAACCAGTCAAACCCAGCTGGATTTTTCACTTGAAAAGCCATGAGTGCCTACCCTGTTTTGCAACAGCTTTTCATCCCTCTCACACCAGCCATAGGTAGCCTTTTGCATCCCCCAATCTCTGCACATCACAGTGCACGTTTTTATTGATCAACCATTGAGATTGCAAGGATTGATCCCCAAGCTTGGCCAATTGCAATTCAGCCATGTTTCTCATCATTACTATCCTAAGACCTTTGATTTTGTGGCTGAAATCAGTCAAAGACTTAACCCTTGGCACAAGGCAGGGTTGCCTCTATCCATTAGCATTAAATGCAAAGCCAAATAGCCTGAATTTAGCCCACAAATCAGCTAGGATCTAGAGATTTTTCATCATTACTTGAGATTGCATTTTGGCCTATAAATAGAGATGCAAGGCAAGAGGAAATGGAGCATTGCATAGCATAAAATAGAGCAGAAAATAGAGCATTCAGAGAGCAAAGAAACACTACTCAAGCAACCAGAAAAAAAAACAATCAAACACAAAAGCCTTGCCAAGTTCAAAGTTCATCCAAATTCAAAACCTTGCAAGAACCTTCAACCAATTCAAATCCACTGCAGCTGGAGCTTTGCTAAGGATCTCTGTAAGTTTCTAAGCCTTTGGATTGCATTTTCATTTGTGCTTGCATAGCAATTTTGGTCCAAAACCTTTTGATTCTAAAAAACCCCTTTTGAATTTCAAAGAAATCCCAAGGTTTTCAAAACATCAAAACTGGTTTGTCCAACCTTTTTCATCCCAAAAACTCAAAGCTTTTCACTCACCTAAAAGGTCCTGAGTGTGTTCAGAAGTTGTTTCTGAACAACAGTTCAGAAACAGCTTCTGAACTCAATTTTTCGCATTGTTCGCAGTGCGAAGTCATGGTCGCAGAGCGACCATGACAGAACTCAGAATCTGAGTTTAGGTGCCCAAATGGCCAATTTTTGAGGTTCTAGCCCAAGAGCTCAGAACCTAGGAGGTTTAAAACTCATGTTTTTTCAAACCATGTCAAGGATTTTGCATAATAGTGGAAAATTCGCAAGTTCGGGTAAACACTTTGTGGATAACTTGCAAAACAAGTTATGTTCCCAAACTTTCAAAACAACTTGAACAAACCAGCTATGTTCATCATTTCAAATCCAAACTTGATCAATAAACATTGTTCATGATTTTCAAAACCCAAACATGAACATACGCCAAATTTGTTCGCTTTTCAAAACCGTTCGCAAAACGAGCCGAACTTGTGCGTTTTCTAGCAAAATTGCTAAAATCTTTCATTTTGGGTTTTCAAACCAAATGTTTTGATATACCTTGGGATTTCTAAGAAATTCGACCAAAAATTTGAATGAAAAAGGGATGGTGTGACGTATGTCTCTCCATTGCCCCGATTGTACGAATGCGTGACGTATGTCTCGTCGTTCGGACAATCGTCATTCCATTTTCAACGTATCCGACCATAACCAAACCAAATCTTGGCCCCTTGTGGTCAATCCGAACCTTTTGGTCCCCCGCGGCCACTAGCTTCAATCCCTCGACTCATTTGAGTCACTCGGTCAATGTTCGACTCATCCGAGTCCATTGTACCCGTTCTTGATCCCAGTGGATCAATCGAACAATCCCCCGACTCGTTGGAGTCCCCTCGGTCAATGATCGAATCGATTGAGTCTATTGCACCCTTTTTGGTCCCATAGCGACCAACTCGAACCCCTTTTAACCCAACGGACGTACCTTTTAACATTCTAACGCGATTCGTAAACAAACGCTTAATAAGTCTCCCAAGCGCGAGCATACAAGCTATACGCTTAATAAGTCTCCCGAGCGCGAGCATACAAGCTACGTTTAATCGCAAGAATTCGGTTAAAACATCGTCCATTTAAAATTAACCAACATATGTACGTTTTTTCTACCAAAGAACTACGTACGCTTTGAGTTCTCCGACTACCGGGAGATACGTAGGAGCAAGATCGACATCTTGTCAAGCGCAATAATAAAAAACTTTTTTCTCCTTCGTTTGTTTTTTTATCTCTTTTCCCCCCTTTTTAGTATATTTTCTTTTGACATAGATAAGCATGCGCGCAAAACATTTAAAAACAATTTAAGCTTTAGCCAAATAGAAGGTTCCCGTTGAGTACAACGGACGTGAGGGGTGCTAATACCTTCCCCTTGCGTAATCGACTCCCGAACCCGACAATGGTTGCGATGACCAGTCCTTTCCTCATCGTCAAGGGTTTTATTATCGTTTCCCTTTAAAAAAAAACATAAGGGTTTATCAACGTTCCCTTTACACAAAAACTTTGGTGGCGACTTCACAAAGGCCCTCCGAGCGTTCGCGGACGTCCTCGGAGGATTTGCGCGTTTTTTTTCATTAAAAACGAGGTGCGCACAGCTGGCGACTTCACTGGGGACCATTTTCCCACTAGCGAGTCAAGCCTAATCTATTTGGCTTTTAAAGCCAATTGTTTTTATTTTATTTGCGCGCCATGCTTTTATTTTATTCATTTATGTCATATCTATGCTTTATGTTTATAATTGCTTTATTTTGCTTTATATTCATATCATATATATATATATATCAAATGCGGGGGTTACTTGAGTGATGTTACTCCACATTGTTCAGGTTAATGCCGGACGTGTGAGGCTCTCTACCCGAGCTTGAAAAAAAAACTAAGTTAGAAGGAGGTTGTGTGCGGAAGCCCGCGTTGACGTATGTCCGTGAGGTAGGATGCCCAACCCCGCTTAGAGGAGATTTTCACGTGGAATGAATTGAAGTCATGTTGACGTATGTCCATCGACGACCTAAATTCCATGTGAGATCTATGACTCTAGGGACCCTTTTTAGGAAATCTTATCTCTAGAGCCTACACGTGAGGATGGAGGGAAGTTTCAAACATTCATACCCTAACCCCCGCATATCGTTACATCTGCATTCATGAAAAAAATTTTGCATAAAAAAGGGGCATATTTTTGCATACTCATTGCATTCATACATTTACATGCATTTTTATGCATTTCAAAGCAAAACCCTCACATCATTCCCTCACCAAAACACCAAAAAAGAAGTACCCGGTGTACCATAGCGTTTCGGATGAGATCCGAGCAACCGGAAGGCCATCGAAATTCTGGAAATCATTTCTTTGTCCAAGTAATTTATCTTGTTTTTCAAAAAAAAAAATCATTTTGCTCTTCCCAAGGCAAATGATAAATTTTATGGGACCCCCATATTTCAAATCATTTCCGTCATTAATAAATTTGCGGTTTATGTTCAAAAGAGTTCGTTTTTCTTTCGTTCTCAAATAATTATTCGTAAACCCTACAAAAAAAAAAATCATCACTACACCACCAAAAAATAACACTGCTACGATCCCTTTTGACTTCAATCTTCAAATTAACCAAACGGAAGATGATAATAAGGACGATTTTGAACCTCCTGAAGGATTGTCCAGATTTGGGGTATAAGAGGATAAGGTAATACAACCTCACCAAGAGAACCCTCAAAAGTATAGCACCACAGTTCTCCCTCTGCCGGGGCACACTCTATAAAGAGAAGTTATGGTCTTACTCAGATATGTGGATAAACATGAAGCAGTCATGCTCACCAAAGAAATCCTTGAGGAGTCCTTCCAAACCCATGCCAAGACATATCACAAGTGCCAAATTAACGCCGACAAGGGGCACATACCACAAACACCTCTGAATGTCATGACATCACCCTAACCTTTCTCTATGTGGGGCATAGACATGTTCGGAATGATTGAGCCAAAGGCTTCAAAAGGGCACCAGTTCATACTAGTTGCCATCAACTGTTTCACCAAATGGGTCGAAGCAGCTTCCTATGCAAACATGACCAAACAAGTGGTCGCCCAATTCCTCAAAAAAAAAAAGAAACCATTTGCCGTTACGGCACTCCCCACAATTTCCCACAAAAAGCCAAGTCGTCATTGGCATTCCTCACATCACCAATTTCCAAAAAAAAAAAAAAGCCCAATTTTTATTGGCATCCCCAAACACAAAAAGCCAAGTCGTCATTTGCATTCCTCACATTTCCACAAAAAGCCCAATTTTCATTGGCATACACAAAGCTAAACAAAAGCCCGACCTTGCTCGGAAGCTAAACAAAAGCCCGACCTTGATCGGAAGCCAAACAAAAGCCCGACTTTGCTCGGAAGCCAATCACAAAAAGCCCGACCTTGCTCGGAAGCCAAACAAAAGCCCGACCTTGCTCGGAAGCCAAACAAAAGCCCGACCTCGCTCGGCATCCAAACAAAAGCCCGACCTCGCTCGGCATCCAAAAAAAAGCTCGACCTTGTTCGGCATCCACACACCCAAAGTCCAATTTTCATTGGCATCCACAAACACAAACAAGGTTCGACCAACTGAACCCCATAAAAGAGGAACACCACACATCATTGGGGCATGGACAGCTCGACAAGAAAGATCATTCTCGAGAATTTTGAGAAGGAGACTTAATGCTTGGGAAAAAGGATATTACCCACCCACAAAGATCCCCCTATCAATAAACTCCGGCGCTGTCAAAAAAAATATATATGCCAAAAAGGAAAAAGAGCTCGCTAAATCGAAAACCCGAAAAGGGCGGTTTAGGCAATAGAGAGCGTCCTGGTAGATCGAAAACCTGAAAAGGCGGTCTAGGCAAAAATTAAGGACATCAAAAAAGGAAATATACCCCAGTGGACTGAAAACTCGAAAGGGCGGTCCAGGTAAAAGTTAGGGGTTTCAAAAAAAAAGAAAAAAGGCAAAAGACTGCGGCACGTGAGGTCCAGACAGAATTCAAGAGGGAAAGAATCAACCTCATTATCATCTTTCAAAAAAAAAACGAGTTATTTCGAAGTCATAGGGAAAGTAGCACGTGAAACCCAAGCAAATTTACATTTGTCTTTTTGTTTCTTCTTTTCTCCCTATCTCAGTAATCACCTCTTATAGGGATTACATTTTCATGAATACTTACCCATACAAGGAGCTAAGTTTCATTGAATCAAATTCATCTTTAAGCCTTTTCATTTGTTATGCGTCCTTACTTGCTCATAAAGTGTGTTTTTATTCATGATAAATAATGCATTGAAATATGGGAATAACATAAAAAAAAATGTGTTTTTTACTTGGACGTTAAATGTCGAAAGAATTTCGTTGGTCTCCGGCATTGCATCAAAGGACTCAAGACTTGAAAACTTTCATCAGTCACTTCAAGATCTTACTCTTCATCAGAAACTAGTGCGTAGCCAACGGCGCGTAAAACGCAAAGATCCCGGGTGTCAGAGGAACAAATTTCCCCAAATAAAGCTCACCCCCATACATCTTTTTCATCCACTAAGGCCGGATATCGATCATGCTTCCAAAATGATCCTTATATCCCCGGTGAGATCACCACAAAAAGTCCGACCTCGCTCGACAATCAAACCAAAAAGCCCGACCTCGCTCGGCAACCAAAAACAAAAAGCCCGACCTCGCTCGGCAACAAAAACCAAAAAGCCCGACCTCGCTCGGCAACCAAAATCAAAAAGCCCGACCTCGCTCGGCAACCAAAAGCAAAAAGCCCGACCTCGCTCGGCAACCAAAATCAAAAAGCCCGACCTCGCTCGGCAACCAAAATCAAAAAGCCCGACCTCGCTCGGCAACCAAAATCAAAAAGCCCGACCTCGCTCGGCATCCAAACAAAAAGCCCAATATTCATTGGCAAACCAAATCCCAATAATCATTGGCAAACCAAAGCCCAATTTTCATTGGCACTCGCCAACAAAACCAAAGCCCAATCATCATTGGCGCCTACTCACAAATCTCCAACCCAAACAATTTTCATTGGCATTCCCCAGGGGAGTCTCAACCCAAAACAAAAAGTCCAATCATTATTGGCAGACCAATACAAACCCCCAGGAAAAGCCCGACCTTGCTCGGCATCCAATCTTAACTCACAGCATTCAACATGCATCCCACATATCATGCATAACATAATACATGCATCATGTCAATTTCATTCATGCATGCATATCCAAATCATATCATACACATGCATTTCATAATCATGTCATCCTCAACAAGGATTCTCCAGTGAATATCACATATTCACCAGCATCCATCAACAGTTAAGCAAGTGTTCCCCAGTGAACCTCCTTCACAAACTATCACCAATTCCCCAGCAGGAATCTTTGATTGAGTCTATCTCATATCATATTGCATTGCATATCATACTGCATAACATGAAGCATAACATGCATCATACAATCATGTTTTCCGGCTCAAAACTGAGCACCTTTTCAGGGTAAGACCATTTCTTTAGGTATCGACCTCTAGTGTAAGCGGCTAGATAAGATCACCTCCTCAGTGTTCGACCTTCAGTGTTAGCGGCTGAATAAGATCACTCCCCCGTTAGGAATCGACCTTCAGTGTTAGCGGCTGAATAAGATTACCTATCTTAGGTATCGACCTCTAGTGTAAGCGGCTAGATAAGATCACCTTCCTTAGTGTTCGACCTTCAGTGTTAGCGGCTGAATAAGATCACTCCCCTGTTTAGGAATCAACCTTCAGTGTTAGCGGCTGAATAAGATTACCTATCTTAGGTATCGGCCTCTAGTGTAAGCGGCTAGATAAGATCACCTTCCTCAGTGTTCGACCTTTAGTGTAAGCGGCTGAATAAGATCACTCCCCTGTTTAGGAATCGACCTTCAGTGTTAGCGGCTGAATAAGATTACCTATCTTTAGGTATCAACCTCTAGTGTAAGCGGCTAGATAAGATCACCTTCCTCAGTGTTCGACCTTCAGTGTTAGCGGCTGAATAAGATCACTCCCCCGTTAGGAATCGACCTTCAGTGTTAGCGGCTGAATAAGATTACCTATCCTTAGGTATCGACCTCTAGTGTAAGCGGCTAGATAAGATCACCTTCCTCAGTGTTCGACCTTCAGTGTTAGCGGCTGAATAAGATCACTCCCCCGTTAGGAATCGACCTTCAGTGTTAGCGGCTGAATAAGATTACCTATCTTAAGGAATCGACCTCTAGTGTAAGCGGCTAGATAAGATCACCTTCCTCAGTGTTCGACCTTCAGTGTTAGCGGCTGAATAAGATCACTCTCCCCTTAGGTATCGACCTCTAGTGTAAGCGGCTAGATAAGATCACCTTTGCCTTTAGGAATCTACCTTCAGTGTAAGCGGCTGGATACGATTACCTTCATCCTCAGTGGATCTACCTCCAGTGTTAGCGGCTGGATACGATCAACCTTTACAAATCATTGCATTTGCATATTTTACTTTCATACCGCGAAGGACAAAATTCGGGTCCTTCTTTTACTTAATCGATCTTCGCAAAGAGTTCATGAGATGCCCTCGGCACTCACACACTCTATGCAAAGACACAATTAAGTAGGGGCAGCTGTAGTACCCCAATTTTGTCCTAAGCTTTTTTAAAACCAAAAAAATCAAAAAAAATCAAAGAGGGGGAAAAAGTCAAAGTCAACAGAAAAGTCAACATTTCAAAAATGATGACTTCGCACTGCGAAGTCTGCGATTTTTCTGCAGATTTTTGGTTTCTTTGATTTAATTCCAGAATTTGTTGCACATCATTTGCATATTTATTTTAATCAGCATTCATGGCTAATTGGGCCAAGCAAAACCAGAAATGAGAGACTTGCCATTAATGCCAAGGTTGGAAGCTTTTTCTTCCAACCTAGCATGTGACAAGCAAGTGGGCTTGCCCTTGGGCAGCTCTTGTCCCTCCCAAGTGACCTGTTAACCACCCCAAGGTTGCCAGCCACCTGCTTGAAGACTTTCTTCCTGCTTGCTCCCCCAAAACCAGTCAAACCCAGCTGGATTTTTCACTTGAAAAGCCATGAGTGCCTACCCTGTTTTGCAACAACTTTTCATCCCTCTCACACCAGCCATAGGTAGTCTTTTGCATCCTCCAATCTCTGCACATCACAGTGCACGTTTTTATTGATCAACCATTGAGATTGCAAGGATTGATCCCCAAGCTTGGCCAATTGCAATTCAGCCATGTTTCTCATCATTACTATCCTAAGACCTTTGATTTTGTGGCTGAAATCAGTCAAAGACTTAACCCTTGGCACAAGGCAGGGTTGCCTCTATCCATTAGCATTAAATGGAAAGCCAAATAGCCTGAATTTAGCCCACAAATCAGCTAGGATCTAGAGATTTTTCATCATTACTTGAGATTGCATTTTGGCCTATAAATAGAGATGCAAGGCAAGAGGAAATGGAGCATTGCATAGCATAAAATAGAGCAGAAAATAGAGCATTCAGAGAGCAAAGAAACACTACTCAAGCAACCAGAAAAAAAAACAATCAAACACAAAAGCCTTGCCAAGTTCAAAGTTCATCCAAATTCAAAACCTTGCAAGAACCTTCAACCAATTCAAATCCACTGCAGCTGGAGCTTTGCTAAGGATCTCTGTAAGTTTCTAAGCCTTTGGATTGCATTTTCATTTGTGCTTGCATAGCAATTTTGGTCCAAAACCTTTTGATTCTAAAAAACCCCTTTTGAATTTCAAAGAAATCCCAAGGTTTTCAAAACATCAAAACTGGTTTGTCCAGCCTTTTTCATCCCAAAAACTCAAAGCTTTTCACTCACCTAAAAGGTCCTGAGTGTGTTCAGAAGTTGTTTCTGAACAACAGTTCAGAAACAGCTTCTGAACTCAATTTTTCGCATTGCGAAGTCATGGTCGCAGAGCGACCATGACAGAACTCAGAATCTGAGTTTAGGTGCCCAAATGGCCAATTTTTGAGGTTCTAGCCCAAGAGCTCAGAACCTAGGAGGTTTAAAACTCATGTTTTTTCAAACCATGTCAAGGATTTTGCATAATAGTGGAAAATTCGCAAGTTCGGGTAAACACTTTGTGGATAACTTGCAAAACAAGTTATGTTCCCAAACTTTCAAAACAACTTGAACAAACCAGCTATGTTCATCATTTCAAATCCAAACTTGATCAATAAACATTGTTCATGATTTTCAAAACCCAAACATGAACATACGCCAAATTTGTTCGCTTTTCAAAACCGTTCGCAAAACGAGCCGAACTTGTGCGTTTTCTAGCAAAATTGCTAAAATCTTTCATTTTGGGTTTTCAAACCAAATGTTTTGATATACCTTGGGATTTCTAAGAAATTCGACCAAAAATTTGAATGAAAAAGGGATGGTGTGACGTATGTCTCTCCATTGCCCCGATTGTACGAATGCGTGACGTATGTCTCGTCGTTCGGACAATCGTCATTCCATTTTCAACGTATCCGACCATAACCAAACCAAATCTTGGCCCCTTGTGGTCAATCCGAACCTTTTGGTCCCCCGCGGCCACTAGCTTCAATCCCTCGACTCGTTTGAGTCACTCGGTCAATGTTCGACTCATCCGAGTCCATTGTACCCGTTCTTGATCCCAGTGGATCAATCGAACAATCCCCCGACTCGTTGGAGTCCCCTCGGTCAATGATCGACTCGATTGAGTCCATTGCACCCTTTTTGGTCCCATAGCGACCAACTCGAACCCCTTTTAACCCAACGGACGTACCTTTTAACATTCTAACGCGATTCGTAAACAAACGCTTAATAAGTCTCCCAAGCGCGAGCATACAAGCTATACGCTTAATAAGTCTCCCGAGCGCGAGCATACAAGCTACGTTTAATCGCAAGAATTCGGTTAAAACATCGTCCATTTAAAATTAACCAACATATGTACGTTTTTTCTACCAAAGAACTACGTACGCTTTGAGTTCTCCGACTACCGGGAGATACGTAGGAGCAAGATCGACATCTTGTCAAGCGCAATAATAAAAAACTTTTTTCTCCTTCGTTTGTTTTTTTATCTCTTTTCCCCCCTTTTTAGTATATTTTCTTTTGACATAGATAAGCATGCACGCAAAACATTTAAAAACAATTTAAGCTTTAGCCAAATAGAAGGTTCCCGTTGAGTACAACGGACGTGAGGGGTGCTAATACCTTCCCCTTGCGTAATCGACTCCTGAACCCGACAATGGTTGCGATGACCAGTCCTTTTCCTCATCGTCAAGGGTTTTATTATCGTTTCCCTTTCAAAAAAAAACATAAGGGTTTATCAACGTTCCCTTTACACAAAAACTTTGGTGGCGACTTCACAAAGGCCCTCCGAGCGTTCGCGGACGTCCTCGGAGGATTTGCGCGTTTTTTTTCATTAAAAACGAGGTGCGCACAATGAGGAATTGATGAAATGATGAGACTTCCAGATTTTCCCAATTCCAAGCTAAAACTCTTACTCCAACTCAAGTTCTTGTACCCACTCCAAATTAAAGCTTCCCAAAAGTCCAATTTGATGATGGGAGGTGAAATCTTAGCATATAAGCTTGAATTGATGACATTGAAAGAAGTTAGGATTAGGGTAAAGAGGGAGAGTTCGGCCAAGTGGACGAGGGAAAGGAAGAATTTGTGCTTGAGCGTTGATCAGCTTGCTCTAAGGGCCATAATTTCACTTTTTCGCATGTTGATTGGTTGAGAATTGAGTGAGGATGATGAGAGGAGATGGGGGCGTGAGAGGTAGAAGGAGGAGGGGAAAGAAAACATAAACTTTAGAGAGAGAAAGAAGTGATGGAAATGAAAAGAGTTAAAGGGCCTTTCCCTTAAATAGTCTTAGGTAAGAATTTACCAAATTGCCCTTCATGTAAAACATCTCTGATGCATCGTCTCAATATTGTTAAATATTCAAGTCTTAAGCGGGATGTTACAGACACATAAGGTGACCGCTGTCCTGCACGAGAAGAAGCTTGGGAACCTGACAGTCCCGACACAGGCACATGTATGGTTCTGGCAGCGGGTGGTGTTAGTTGAGTAACAAAAGTAAGTATTTTTCAATTATCGTCTCCTCAGGGATTAGGTGCGCTATCTCGAACCATTCAACAATCGACATCGTTTTGAGTCAGAGTTTCTTTACTTGGTTGCAAATAAACTAAAGTAATGTAAAAGCGGAAATAACACGACAAATAATAGGGAATAAAAGCGTTGGAATCGGAGTTCATCAATCTTGCATCGAAAATAATCTAAAAATCATGCATATGAATTTTAGCGTTTTAGCGAAATTACCACGTATCACTCGACAACGTCATTCGTGTCCAAATGACGTCGTGAGATCGATCGTATCGTTTAATCAACGATTTCCCAATCAATCAAACGATCCGAAAGCATTACGTTCCGATACTTTATGTGATTATCAAAACCCAAATCCATTTCTAGATTTTCTTATTTTGATAGAAGATTATCCTAAACCTAGATTCAAAAGTATTTGTCAATATCAATTGAATCAAGCATGAGATTGAAAATCAAGAATAACTTCAAAAACACATAAATTGCTAAAATCATATTTTTACATAATCATGGATTACATCTAAGCTAGAAAGAATACCTCCAATCCCAACAAAGGGAAGTTAGTTGTTCATTTTCATGACAACTATACAAAAGTTCAGAGAAAAGATGAAGATCATAACCTAAGTCTTGATTTCCCAAAGCCTTTGGTTGATTCCACAATCCAATCACTTTTGCTCCTTGAAGATCATAGCTTCTAGCCCTATTTTATCTCTTAAAACTAAATCCTAAAAAGCTATCTATGAAATTATTATTCAAAAATTCAGCTTTTGCACCCTTTTATAAGTGTTCTGTTAATCAGGACTTTGCTCTGCGAAGTTATACTTCGCTCTGCGAAGTCCTTTCTTCACCAATGGGCTTCTGCCACCTCAGCCTTGAACAGTTCAAACCGCCCTGCTTCGCTCTGCGACCACAACTTCGCTCTGCGAAATCACTAGATGAGATTCTTCAGAAAATCCCTGCCTGGTCTCGCCAAGTGCGCGCTGGGCGAAATTCTTCATCCTACTTGATAAGTGCTTAAAAGTAGTTATCTTTTGATATATTTTAAGGCACTTATGTTACTTGTTTTACAAGTTATCTTAGGATAAGCTCATATTTGTGGTTAAAATGCTAAATTTGTGATCCTATGTCTTACCCCATTTAATTATGCAGGAATTACATGCTTGGACCTGAATTGAGCAAAGAAATTGAAGTTTTGTTAAAGCCATCGCTACAAGCGCAAGCCTCATCGCTACAAGCGAGGATAGGCAGGGAATTTCAGGACTTCATCGCTACAAGCGCCAGATGCCACGCTACAAGCGAGCCTAGGCAGGGAAAATTGAGAGTTCATCGCTACAAGCGATGGACCGGACGCTTCAAGCGAGCTTAGGCAGGGAATTTTGCAGGATCCATCGCTATAACGACAGATCTCGTCGCTACAGCGACCAAGGGCGGTTTAATGCTATGTGATGACGTGGAGCTCCCCCATTGGCCAAGAAAACTTCGTCGCTACAGCGATAGGCTGGTCGCTTGTAGCGAGCGAACAAAAACTCAGAAATATAAAAGCTTTTTAGCTCATTTTTTCATTATTATCAGTTGAATACCAGTTTTTATAATTTCCAGAGCTTGAAATCTTTAAATTCTAGAAAGAGAATAGGCATAAATGGAGGCAAACTTCATAGAGCAAAAGGGAATTCAAGTGAAGATTACACTAAGTAGCTTTGAGAAATCAAGTCTTAGCATATTCTCCATCTTCCTTTCTACTTTTGCATAGTTGTCATGAGAATGATCAACTAATATCCTTTGTTGGGATTATTAGGTAATCAATCACTCTTAGTTGTAAACCTTTGATATTTTAAATATATGATTCTAGCATTTTTATATACCATTGAATTTGTTCTTGTTTTCCATTCTTATATTTGATTTAAATGATGTTGAAAAATACTTTTGAATCTAGGTTTAGAATAATATTCTATCAAAATAAGAAATTCTAGAAATGGGATTTGGTTTTGATAATTACACAAAGTATTGGATCGTAAAGCTTTCGAATCGTTTAATAGATTGAGAAATCGTCGATTAAACGATACGATCGATCTCACGACGTCATTTGGACACGAATGACGTTGTCGAGTAATACGTGATAATGTCGTATATAAGGAAAAGCTAGAATCCATATTTATGATCAATCGAATACAATCGACGTTTGATTGACGAACTTTAATCCTAACACCTTTTATGCCCTATTACTCTACGTTTTATTTATAATGCTTTTAATGTCGAGTAGTGTTAGTAAAGAAAAAGATTAAACCCTAACTTAAAATGATAATCGACGTTGAACGGTTTATGATATCGCAATAATCCCTGTGGAAACGATCTAAAAATATACTTGCTTTTGTACGTTAACAAAATGGCGCCGTTGCCGGGGTAGCGCCGTATGGTCGCTGTAGCGATAACTGTTCAGACTCTGGCGCCGCTGTAGCGCCGTTTTATCGCTTGTAGCGATGGGCATCAGAAGCACCGTCGCTGTAGCGACAGAAGGAAAACTGACATTTCAGTTTCCAATGCCACTATTAACCCTTCATTTCCCTCCCAACCACCCATTCACCTACCTTATCAGTTTTCTTCCCCATTTTCGCACCCCATAACACTATCATTCTACTACCATTCCATCTTACTTTATTTCTGCAAATTTCACCAATTTTTCTGCATTTTCCTGCTAAACTCTTGCAAATCATCTTTAATCTGTTCAATCCAGCACTCTATCACAATCCAGGTATGATTTTCGTAAACCTCTGTTTCTGTTTGTTAAGCTTTACACTAGATTGAATGTGCCAGCATGCTTTTAGAAATTAGGGTTTGCATTTTCAATTTTTAAACTTAGGGTTGTTCCTTTTTGCAATACCCATGATAATCAATAGTTTAAGCTGTCAAAAATGAACTAAAATCATCACACAAACTAGCCTATCATCATCTTGTTCATGAAATTCGTATTTTGAAAAACCTATTTTGTAAAAATTCAAAATAAACTTAGGTTTTTGATGATTAGGAAGTTTTAATGATTGTGATTCATTTGTTTTAGCTTTACCATTGATTTCGCATGCCACAATTTGTTTAGATGTAAGAAAAATCAAATTTTTGAAAAAGGGTTGTTCTTGGCTATGTAGCGCTTGTAGCGCAGAACCAGCCAACATTTTCTGGGCTTGCTCGCTACAAGCGACCATCCTGTCGATGTAGCGACGAGCCCCAGAATCAGTTTTATTTTTTTCTTTGTGTCTAATGCTGACTTGGATCCTATGTGTTTTGTCTGTTAAATGTTATTTTGTAGGAATGACACCCAAAACTTCATCAAAAAGGCAACGCAACGTTGAGGGTTCGTCTTCACGACCTAAACCTAACCCTCAACCCCACGATCCAAACCGGTTTCTTAGCCTACGTAACCAGGAGTGTTACGCCGAGCTTAAAACCAGAAGAATTTGGTCGGAGAAGGAGTTCAAGATAGCTGAGGAAGGAAGCTATGCCGGAATAGCTCATATGCTCAATGAGAGGAAGTGGGGAATCTTATGCAATCCTCCAAAGAAGATAAACTATGACATAGTGCGAGAGTTCTACGCCAACGCCATACCAGCAGATCCCTCTGATGAGTTTACTTGGACTACATTTGTACGAGGGCGCACCATAGCTTTTAATAGACATGCCATCAACTCCTATTTGGGTAAGCCACTGGTTCTGTGTGATTCAGATGACCCATTAGAGTCGGAGGAGCTGTGTGCCTTCCACCAACATCAGGTAAGGGGAAACTGGGACCACGAGTTAATCGCACGGGAGATATTCCAAGAGGGGAAGACCTACGACGTGAGCAAGGCCTCGGGTAAGCCTTTTAGAGCCTTAAGGGATGATATGACTACCCCAGCTCAGGTTATCCTCACCCTTATCTTGTATAACATTAGGCCCAAATCTCACACCTCTTCCACCACTCTGGACGTCACACCCTTACTTCATTACATCCTCAGCAACCAGCAGGTTGATGTTGCAAGGATAATAGCTAATGAAATGAGGATTGTGGCAGAAAGTGGTATCCTGCCACCGGGTAAACCAAAGTGCCCATTGCCTTTTCCTGGCCTGATTATGGGGCTTTGTAGAAAAGCCAGGATCCACATGCCCAGCCAAGTCAACGAGGAAATCAAAAACCCTATTGATGATAGATACATCAATAGGTACTGCTCTTACAAGACCACCCCCACTTCTGCTGGACCTTCTTCTTCTGCTGGACCATCTTCGGTACCACCCACTGCACCCCAAGACCCAAGCCAACCTCAACCCCCAACCTATCCACCTTTAGACTTTTCGAGTTGGGATCCATACCACATGACTGCATATTCTCACATTATGGCTCAGAATGAGTCAAACCATCGCGCCCTGACGACTATGTAGAGTCATATGCACGAGGCAGGCTACTCCACTTGGACTCCAGCTTATTTCCAGGAGCACATTGCTTGGCCTGGGGACAGGCCATTTTATTCTGGAGGGGCGGGTGCAGATGCAGCTGGTGATGATGCTGCTGGAGGTGATGATGATGACCATGGTGATGACTCCTCTGAGGCCACACGGAGCATTGACCACGAGGCTGCGGATTTGATGGATTCAGACATGGATTCAGATTGAGACCACTTTGCAAGCTGCAGCAGTTTCTTCTTTCTTTCGTTTTATTTATTCCTGAACAATTTTATTATGCTTTGTACTTTTTAATTATGTTTATGTTTATGTACTTTGGATAATTTACTTTGGTTATTATGTTAGTATATTTTGGTTATTATGTTTAGTATATTATGTTTAATTTCAAAATTTTGTTAATTGTTTTTGAAAATTACCCAACAAATGGAAAGAAAGATGATCAAAGATTCAAAAGCTAAGTGCTTGTTTGAAAGCAAAGCATTGAGCTATGAATCAGATGACTGGTAATGATAGAAAGTAGTGATAAAAGCGCGCAGATAAGGTACAAGTTTCTTGTTTTTCTAGGTATATTCTTGAATGTGAATGAGTTCTTTACACACAAATTTAATTTATTCAGTTTTACGCAAGCACATGTTTAGTTTTGAACCAATTAGAACTAGCCGAAATGTGAGGAATCCTCAATCATTGTATATATATGCAGGAGACCAGCATTTCATGTTTAACTCGATTAATTTATGTTAAATCTATTGTTGTTTTAAATTGCATGAAAGCATTGAAATGATCAAGGCAATTTTTTTGAATATGAGTGAAACACTTGACCATATAGCCTACCCTGTGAGAAGTGAGAATCTGTTAACCCCTTTGAGCCTATTGAATCAGAGTTGTTAGCTATGAACTGTCAACTTTCATAAGCTCAATTGCTTATTGAAATTACCGGAGTTTGTAAAAAAATCCAGTTCATAGTTAACTCATTATTGAATTCTGATATTTACTTTCTTTTGAACCCTTATCCATCGTGATTATTGACCTTTGCCAAAATGATAAAGGAACATTCGATTAGGGTATCATTGAACCAAGTTGGGGAGAAAAGGGAGGTTGTGTTAATGTCAAGTAGTGGTGAATGATGATAATTGATCTTGACAACAAGAAAAAGAGAAAGAAAAAGAAAAATAAAAGAAAAGAAAAAAGAAAGAAAAGCAAACCAAGAAAAAGAAAAGAGAAAAATAGAAAGAGTTTGCAATAAATCAAAGAAAAAGTTGTCAAGATCAATCAAAGAAAGAAAAATTTGAAGTTCACCAAGAGTTGTATTTGAATAAGGAGGAAGTATGTAAATAGAATGAATGTTCATCTTGCTTGGCCATTTGAATTCAATATCCCACATATGACAATTCTTTTGTAACCAAGCCAAATTACAACCCTTAAAGACCTTGTGATCATTTGCTTTTATGCTTTTAGAAATGATAATTAGATGGACACATAATTTGATTGGAATGTTATCATGTTTGCTAGATGAGTGTTCATACCCTCACAATAGATTTCAATGTGTTCATATACTTAATATAGAAGTGTGTTAGGTTTGGTTCAAATTTAAACATGTTGTTTGTTAAGAATTGTGTGATTTGATGCTTTGTGTTTAGAACTAGTTCACATTCATAGTATGTATCTCGTTTAATGAGAAACTTAACTTTAGTTTGCGCAGTCACGTTTGAATCATTCATCTGATACTTATTTCTTCAAACTTTTGATTCTTTTGCTTCTTGCTCAATACTTTGGTTAAAAGCTGTGAAAATTTCCTTTTGATTCTTTGGTTTGAGGACAAACCAAAATGCTAAGTTGGGGAGAGTTTGATAAGTGCTTAAAAGTAGTTATCTTTTGATATATTTTAAGGCACTTATGTTACTTGTTTTACAAGTTATCTTAGGATAAGCTCATATTTGTGGTTAAAATGCTAAATTTGTGATCATATGTCTTACCCCATTTAATTATGCAGGAATTTCATGCTTGGACCTGAATTGAGCAAAGAAATTGAAGTTTTGTTAAAGCCATCGCTACAAGCGCAAGCCTCATCGCTACAAGCGAGGATAGGCAGGGAATTTCAGGACTTCATCGCTACAAGCGCCAGATGCCACGCTACAAGCGAGCCTAGGCAGGGAAAATTGAGAGTTCATCGCTACAAGCGATGGACCGGACGCTTCAAGCGAGCTTAGGCAGGGAATTTTGCAGGATCCATCGCTATAGCGACAGATCTCGTCGCTACAGCGACCAAGGGCGGTTTAATGCTATGTGATGACGTGGAGCTCCCCCATTGGCCAAGAAAACTTCGTCGCTACAGCGACAGGCTGGTCGCTTGTAGCGAGCGAACAAAAACTCAGAAATATAAAAGCTTTTTAGCTCATTTTTTCATTATTATCAGTTGAATACCAGTTTTTATAATTTCCAGAGCTTGAAATCTTTAAATTCTAGAAAGAGAATAGGCATAAAAGGAGGCAAACTTCATAGAGCAAAAGGGAATTCAAGTGAAGATTACACTAAGTAGCTTTGAGAAATCAAGTCTTAGCATATTCTCCATCTTCCTTTCTACTTTTGCATAGTTGTCATGAGAATGATCAACTAATCTCCTTTGTTGGGATTATTAGTGTCATACCCCAATTTTTGACCTAAAATTTCTTTTTCACTCGTCTTTTGGTTCCGAATTTTTTTTCGTCGTTTCAGACGAAATTTCGACAGGGAGGTATTTTAAAATACCTCATTTTTTGGTTCCGAAGGCGACATTTTTATTATTTTTATTTGTCATTTTTACTTTTTATTTCTTTTTATTTTTAGCTTTATTATTTTCCTTTTTTATTATTATCTTTTTTTTTTATTTTATTTTTTGTTTTTTTTTCTTCTATTGTTTTCAAAAGGTCTGACTTTTGTTTTTAATGTGTTTTAAGGACCATTTTAATGGTTGCCTTTTTGATATTTTTGCTGATTAATTAGTTTTATTGTCCATCATTGGCTCTTAAATGACATTAATCAGCATTGCATAATAAAAAGGCATCAGTCAGAACACAAGGAAAACGGCACAGCAATCATTAGAAACACGCACACAAACTCAAAAAACAAACCCAGCAAAAATTCACGTCCTCCGTGTAACCACACAAACACCACTCACGGCCAAAACCCATCCAATAACAACAAAGCCACTCATCTCAACCTCCCAAACAAACACAATCAAACCACAACAACCCACCATACAACTCAGCCACGCCAACCTCATCCCCTCCACACAACCATAAGCCACGCACTCGAGCCCCTCACACCTCACAACACACAACAGAACACAACCGTAAACCACCCACGGTCACAGTCCCATACCACCACCACACTCCTCACAACCACGCCCACAAACCCACATAACCACTCATAATACAACCACACAAACAAGTACACAGCCACTTCCTCCCCACTCCCAAAGCCGCAGCCAAATCACGAAACAAAAGCCATTCAAACCCAAAAATAGGTAATTTTCTCTAGTTTTAAAAAACTAGATCTAGGATTTTTAAAAAAGAATTTGAAAAAACCAACTTTGAATTTGAAGAGAGGGGAGAAAAGGAGTTTAGAAAAGCAAAAGAAAATTTTAAAAAGCACTCCGGCACGGTGGCGCCGCCGGCGGCCGCCGCGCCGGAGATTTTTGTTCTGGCCGGCGGTTGAGAGAAGAGAGGAGGGAGGAAAGAGAAAATTTCTGGAAAATGATTTTAAAAAACCGGCCCCCTCCTTTTATAAGCACTGAACCGGTTCGGTTCACTCGAACCGAACCGTTCTGTTTTTTTTTCTTTTCCCCAGCCCAACAGGCCACACGGCCCAGACTCCTTTCTCCTCACTTTTCTGTTTTCTCTCCACACCCCCCTTTCTGCACACAGCACCCCCCTTCCCTTTCTTATTTATTTTTTTTATTTCTCTTTATCTTTCCTTGCATTTTATTCTTGGACTTTTTTGTTATTTAAGTTCATGCATTTTATTTTATCGCCTTTATTTTTAGCACATCATGCATTTTTTTTTATTTTCCTTTTATTTCATGCATTTTCATTTTAGTTTTATTCTTAGCATATTTATTTTCATGCATTCACAATTTTGTTTTTTTTTCTTGGTTATCATTTTGTCATTTTTATTTTTATTTTTTTAGAATGTATTTAGGTACAATGTAAATATAAATGAGAAATTGCACTGACACTCACTTTATTTATTCCGCTTTATGTCTTTTATTTCTTTTTTTTTATTTATTTTGCTTTACGAAAAAAAATACAAAAAATATTAGGATAGTTTATTTTCAAAAGGATTTCGTGGTGATCCAACGTCACCACAGAAATTCCTCGTATTTAACTTTCGTTACGTTTTAGTCTTAGTTAGCTATTACCAAAAATAACAAAAACATGCAAATAATCAAAAATCACAAAAAAAATCTTTTCTTAAATAAACCTTGATTTTCAATCAAGTGCCCATTTTTCTCTTTTATTTTCTTTAAATAACCATTAATCCATTTTAATAATATTTAAATCATTTTCAAGAATTTAAAAAACACAAACCAATCTTATTTTGCCACTTGGCCTTTATTTTATCTTTAAAACCTTTTTTAAAACTAATAAAAAACACAAAACAAATCAACCGTCATTTTTACCCCGAACTACGAGGTTTTGATCCCTCACGGGTACGTAGGCAAAGGACCTTGTCCTTCCAAATCATAAAAAATATAAATAAAAACAATTTTTCCTCACTACTCTAATTTATTCTTTTCTTTTAAAAAATAAGCAAGTTATAGCCAAAATAAATAAATAAAATCAAGAGGTTCTCGTAGAGTACTACGAACGTTTAGGGTGCTAACACCTTCCCTAAACGTAACTAACCCCCGAACCCTAAATCTTTTAAAATGTGGTAATTTAGAATTTTTTTCCCATTTTCTTTTGAAAAATTAAAAGTTCAGTCGTGAAATAAAATTAGTGAGTCAACGCTACTCAATAGCTTGATCTCCAAAAATCACCGCAACAATTAGGTAATCAATCACTCTTAGTTGTAAACCTTTGATATTTTAAATATATGATTCTAGCATTTTTATATACCATTGAATTTGTTCTTGTTTTCCATTCTTATATTTGATTTAAATGATGTTGAAAAATACTTTTGAATCTAGGTTTAGAATAATATTCTATCAAAATAAGAAATTCTAGAAATGGGATTTGGTTTTGATAGTTACACAAAGTATTGGATCGTAAAGCTTTCGAATCGTTTAATAGATTGAGAAATCGTCGATTAAACGATACGATCGATCTCACGACGTCATTTGGACACGAATGACGTTGTCGAGTAATACGTGATAATGTCGTATATAAGGAAAAGCTAGAATTCATATTTATGATCAATCGAATACAATCGACGTTTGATTGACGAACTTTAATCCTAACACCTTTTATGCCCTATTACTCTACATTTTATTTATAATGCTTTTAATGTCGAGTAGTGTTAGTAAAGAAAAAGATTAAACCCTAACTTAAAATGATAATCGACGTTGAACGGTTTATGATATCGCAATAATCCCTGTTGAAACGATCTAAAAATATACTTGCTTTTGTATGTTAACACTACTCTTATTGATTTCTTGCTATTTTTAAGTCCTGGCTTGCTTTTTCCTACACAAATGGGGAGGAATAAGGTATACAAAGAATAATTGGCATTTCTTTATAAATTCCATGTTTTTCCTAAGATAACTTGCAAAACAAGTAACTAAAAAGCCCTGAAAAAGACATGCATATATTCATTTCTTGCCACTTATCAGGTGGATGCATCCGGTCTTGCACCCTTCCTTCAGACTGGGTACGAGAACATCAGCTCTGCCCTCATCACTGCCTTTTCAGAGAGATGGCATGCGTAGACCAGCAACTTCCATCTGCCCGTTGGGGAGATGACCGCCACACTAGATGATGTGGCGTGTCTTCTACATGTCCCCATCGTTGGGAGGCTCATGGCTGACGAGGATGTACGATACAAGACAGGTGTGCAGCTGCTGTAGAGCGATCTGAGTATGACATAGAAGGAGGCTGAGGAGGAGACAAATAAGCAGTGGGGTGGGTATATTAGTATATCTAACCTGAGGAGACAGTATAACACACTCTTACATAGTGCAATGAGTTGGAACATCCTGTTGCTGATGAGGAGGAGGAGGAGGAGGAGCAGGAGAGGGTTAGGACGCAGTGCATTAAGGCGCTTTTGTTGTTCTTGGTTGACGTCACCATTTTCGCCAACAAGAACAGCAGAAACGTTCATTAGTGGTGGCTGACTATGCTACCTGATTTGGACACGGTGCACGAGTGTTCCTGGAACGGGATGACACTTGCTTGGTGATAGACTTGTAGCAAGTGTACTAAAAATGCATCGAAGTAATAAAATTTATAAGTTCGTCTCCACAGGGACTGTTTCAACTTCTACTCCGCAATGTCATTATTATTAAGGATGTATTAAATGGGGGGTTGCCCTAGGCAGTTGGTTTGATTGCATAAAAAATAAATAAGCTGATAAAAGTTGTTTCGAAAATATAAGGAGAGATGAGATCAAGTCTTCGAATCCTCTGATTAATTCTGTTTGGTAAACTGCACCTATTTCTATGAATCCTCCTCTAGTTTTACGATGATTAACAAAAATAGTCATAATCAATCCCTTGAGTTAGAACCCTCTTCTCGGATTTACAGTCCCTAATCCCTTAGGTGATTTAATATTCCTCGAAGGTTTTACGAACGTTAACCTATTATCACAAATAAACGATTATCCATTCCTAGACTAACCCTGTTTATTTGAACAATTCAATTAGGTCTAAGTCAAAAGCTAGGGTCAGTAGTCATTCAATCTCACGAATTCATGTTATACATTATCAATATATAAAAAGCATTAAGAGCAATTGAATTGAATAAAACTAGATTAGCATTCATAAGCAATAAAGTTTCACAGCCACATGTGTTCAAACAAATTACATCAGATTCATCTCAGACTCAATCTATAAGAGATTTAGCTACTCATAATGTAAATTACAAATAACTTAATCAATAGAAACATGGAAACATACATAAACTGACTGTTGGTTGGATGGGATGGCCACCTCTTCAGTTCTTTGCTCTCAAAATCGTGCTTCTATTCTCCAAATTTTCGAACCCTTGTTTCTGAAAACAGTTCAGCTTAAATAGGCAACAACTGCTCCTCAAATCGTGACACGATTTGATGAAATCGTGACACGATTCTGCATTAAAGTCCCCAAGATTCACGATAATCAGTTTCCCAATCGTGACACGATTTTATAGACAGAACTCTACTTCCAATCTGGTCAGAAAAATCGTGACACGATTTGGGCATCGTGTCACGATGCACTTAGTTCAGGTTCTTGATGTTTTCTTGCTCTTTGCACCTCCAGGCTGTCTAATAATGCTACAGACTCAATAAAAACATCAAAACAACTGATAAAAACATGTAATTACAGCATGTCATCACTTGGCTCTACCGCCAGCTTTCTCTTGCTACGAACCCGACCATTGACGCTTGTGGCAGTTACATGACTCTACTTGAGGTAATATTTTTTTTCTTTTCTATAACATATTATAAATGACTTACAATATTATTGTGTCTATTTATGCATTTGTGATGCTGAACTATTTGTTTGTAGGGATGGATATTGGAGCACTTCAAGAAGCTCTTTCCAAGGAGGTAGGATCAGGACTACAATCATGTTGTCCCGCTTGCTGATGGATGGAAACCGCCCAGGGGCCATGCTGATCCTGGACACTATTATGGCCTCATTGATATGATGGTCAATGTTGATGTCATCTAGAGGTCGTACGAGGATCGACGGGACATCAGGCCTTTCCACGATATTTGCTGGTACTCCGATTGGATCATGGCCAGCAGTACAGATATGTGCAGATCGTCCCCAGATCTCCTATTGTGATTCAGGCTTTTTAGGCTCAGGCGTTAGTTGTGTCCTTTCAGGATCTTATGCTCCATGTCCTTCCACAGGTGCTTCGGGGTCGGCCAACAGCAGCGGCTAGGTGCTGGAAGTGTCAGGAGAGGTACATGCTTTGGTATTACACTGCTTCTCATCCCATCATGAGTGACTGATAAGTGCCAGAACTGGTTATAAAGCATATTTATTTTAGGCATTTTTCTTACTAGTTTTGCAAGTTATCTAGGTAAGACCTCCAAAATAAAGGATAAATATCATTTCATGCTTTTTAGACCTAATCCCAACCATTTTTGTAGGTACATGCTATTTCCTTGGACTTAAAGATCAGAGTCTGAAGATCAGACTTTGAAGTTCAGCGTCTGAAGGTCAGCTTCTGATGAACAGTGTCTGAAGATCAGCGTCTGATGAACAGTGTCTGAGCTTCAGAGTCTGAACAATTTCGCAGAGCAAAGTATCATCGCAGAGTGAAGTCAGGCAGTAGGTTCTGAAGCTCCAGACTCAAAAGTTCAGAAGCTGAGGTGGCAGAAACCTTCGCAGAGCAATGTATTACTTCGCAGAGCGAAGTAGGGCGGTTTGGACTGTTCAAGGCTGAGGTGGCAGAAACCCAGTGGTGAAGAAAGGACTTCGCAAAGCGAAGTATGACTTCGCAGAGCAAAGTCCTTAATATCAGAACACTTATAAATAGGTTCAAAAGCTGAATGTTTAGATAAGTTGTAATAAATAAGTAGTTATATTTTTAGATAGAAAATAGGGATAGAAGTTCTGTTCTTCGTAGAGCAAGAGTGATTGAAGTGTGGATTAACTAAGATTCTTTGGGAAATCAAGACTTAGCTTTGGATCTTCATCTTTCTTTACACTTTTGTATAGTTGTCAAGACAATGATCAACTAACTCCCCTTTGTTGGGATTGGAGGTACTTTATCAAGCTTAGATGTAATTTTTTTATCTTTCAATTATATGATTCTAGCACCTTATGTGATATTGATTTTATTCTTGCTATTCATTCTTATGCTTGATTTAAATGTTATTGAAAAATACTTTTGAATCTAGGTTTAGAATAATCGTTTATCAAAATAAGAAATTCTAGACATGGAATTTGGTTTTGATAATCACACAAAGTATCAGAACGTAATGCTTTCAGATCGTTTAATAGATTGGGAAATCATCGATTAAACGATACGATCGATCTCACGACGTCATTTGGACACGAATGATGTTGTCGAGTGATACATGATAATTTCGTTAAAAAGCTAGAATCCATATGCATGATCATTAGAATATATTCGAGGCTCGATTGACGAACTCTAATTCCAACGCTTTTACACCCTATACTCTTTGTCTTTATTATCGCTTTAAAGTCCAATAGTTTATAGCAAACAACCCTAACTTAAAATGATACCAGTTGTTGAACGGCTTACGATATCGCACTAGTCTCTGTGGATACGATATAAAAATACTTACTTTTGTCTAATCAACAGTGACCCTGCGCCCGTTGCCGAGTACACGGCTCATGTCCCTCCGTACGAGGAGGTTATTGTTCAGCAGCAGTGGGCCAGACAGGCTCCCGACCCACTGCAGATTATTGCGAACATCAGAGCCAAAGTGGACAGTGCAATGGGGCATCCTGATGTGTTTGCACCTCCACTCTTTGCCAGTATTTTGCAGGGCATCTAGTCAGAGTATCTCATTTTGCAGGAGGAGGTGGTTCCCCGGAGGAGGACTAGTAGCCATAGTCCAAAGGAGTAGGGTCTTGTGACATTTGTACATTTGTATATTTTTTTATGATATTTTGGCAGACATGGATGTATTATATTTACACTCGCGCCTTTACGTATTTTTATGACATTTTGGTACATTTTTGGTTTTATTTTTGCGTATGATAACTTTGAATGAATTTGTGTATTTTAACTTTGAATTATTGATTGAATGGATGAAAAATGGATGAAAATGGAAGAATGAATGAAGGAATGGATGAATGAAAATAGGGAAACATTCATTTCTGCTGTTCTGGTTGCTGACACAAATAGAACGTGAGTTAACTCACGCAGGGATATAACCTACGTGACTTAACTCACTTTGGTGTATAACCTGTATGACTTAAGTCATGCTGGTGTATAACCTGCGTGACTTAAGTCACACTCAGTAGATGTCAACGTGACTTAAGTCACGTTGCGTTCTTTTATAACTCAGACAATCCCTCATTTCTCCATTTCACTTATCAAATCTCTAAAAACTCTCTCAAATCATCCAACCTCAAATTTCTTCAACTTCAAATCACCCATCACTCCAATAACAAGTAAGTTTTCATAATCAAGTACCACTGTCATTTTAAGTTTATATGTTACATTTTTCCTCTTAAATTAGAATTTTTTTAGTTTTAGGGTTTGTTTAAATTTTGATTTTTTTTTTGGCAAGAAATGATACAAAGTTTACATGTAAATGACTTATGTTGCTTATATGTTTAGATGTTTGCATGTTTATGTTGTAGTTTTTAGTTTTAGGGTTTATGTATAATTTGCACTCCAAGTGTTTGATGAAACGTTTGAATGAGTTTTTCATTGATTGTTTTTAATTTCTTATGGTGTAGATCTAAAACAAAGGAAAATTCGTTCAACGCTCAAGTATGCTTCAACGCTGGAAAACCTAATTTTTTCAAGGTTCGGGACGATGTCACGTTAAAAGAACTGAAGGATCAACTTAATTGATGAAATCAACCAACGACTCAACCACAGAGACACAAGGAGGGTGGAATATGTTTGGTATAAACGTCCATCGTTCGACTCAGAGGGGAAATTGATGTTCAGTCGGCCGGAGTTAACGAACGATGATGACGTGAGGAGCATGTTCTCGATATTTGGTCTGCACAACATGTTCTTGAGGATCGAGATGAATGCTACATTGCTGAGATCGCCTGAAGATATTCTCAAGAGTTTGATTCAGCCAGATGAAGATGTTTAGGTAGTATTATTATGTTGTGTCATTGTTTTGTTGGATTTTAGTTTAATTTTTGTTAGTTTGCTGAAGATGTTGGCATTGAAGTGTCTTATACTTAGCGTAAAGGTTTGCAAGTCTCTTTGAAAACTCAAAAGAATGAAGAGAACACAACATGTATTCTGCCGAATCAACTATATATGTTTTCACATCGAATTCCTTCGTATAGGATGAGTGCCACAGAAGGGAATGCATTTCTAAGATGTTGTTTTGTGTTTGATCATGCTCCTCTGTCAATTGAAACTTGTCAGTTGGCATGACAGTAGGATTAAGTTCAAAAGAATATATTGGGATGCATTCCTTTCTGAGACAATTCATCCTATATGAAGGGATTCGATGTGATAACCTATATAGTTGATTAAGTAGAATACAAGTGTTGTGTTCTCTTCATTCTTTTGAGTTTTGAAAGAGACTTGCAAATTTTTATACTAAGTACAAGACACTTCAATGCCAACATTTTCGACAAACTTCATGGATTTAATTTTAATCCAACATCATGATGATACAACATCCTTAGGGATAATGTAATGTAATGTAATGTAACGTAACGCTTCGTTTATTTGAACGGATATGAAATTAAAAGTAAATAAATTTGTCGTATTCTATTAATTTTGGAATTTATTGCGCGTACCAAGTATTTTTAGTTATGATTTATTTTGGATCATGAATGAATTGTTGTTATTGTTGTTTCTAAGACTTTACGTGCTTTTAAAAAATGAACATAACAAATTGTATGTTTGGGGTCTTCAATAAATATTATCTTTGAGAAAAATTGTTGAAAACATAACTTACCTAAAACAAGCGTGACTTAAGTCACGCAGGTTATACACTAGCGTGACTTAAGTCACGTTGATATACCGAGCGTGACTTAAGTCACGTTGGGAGTATTTTCATCAGTTTGTATGAGAGTGGACAATTTTCGTTGGGAGAAGAGCAATTTTCCTATGTCAAATTCGGGTCAGGTTAAACTTTTTTTTCAGACAAGGTTGATATGTTTTATGAAAGGAGGTTGATATTTTTTTAGGAGCCCATTGGATATCACCTAGGAGGTTAACTAAGAATGTAAGATTTTTTAAATCTATCAGACTGATATACTAAAAATAAATATGAATGCAAATATAATTATTATATTAAATAAGTCATTATACAATTTACTACATGCATTTATTCTATTTTTTTAAACATACATCTTATCAATACTACTACTAATTTATCTTAGAATATGAAAAATTTATGTTAGACATTAATATACAAAAGGTACTTTAAAAAAATCTATATAAAAAAATAGACATATTAAATCAACTAATCACTTTTTTTAATATATATGTAAAAAAAGTAAGAGGGGCTTATAAAAGGATGGAGAGAGTATATTGTTGCTAGCTTAAGTTCGTATATGTTTCAACCATAATATATTCAATTGAAAGAGTATGTGTGCTTACCATTGTGTTTGAAGATTAGAGATTAAAGAAACCCACCTCTATGCAACATGATTGAGGTAAATTAGCTTGACAACTCTAGTTAAAGTTGTTTCTACCAGAAAAAAGCATGTTTGTAACTTCTGCATTAACGTTTGCAACTCCAATTAAAATTATTATAAAGAAGAAAAACCAGAATAAAAATAGAGAACAAATTTAATTTGCCGGAATTAGCAAGAATGTGATTATGGTTTCCAACATGGTCCATGATTCTAACTTGGAAAGAAGCAACTAGTGGATTTAGATCTCCACCTATCTTATGATAACACTTATTTGAATATTGTGAGATGTTATTGGCAGTAGATAAAACAACTTAATCAATAGTCATACATAAATAATAAAACAACTTTGTCTAATGTGAATAGATAAAATGGCAATGCACCACCATGCACAAATGTATTTTTTATCATTGGATCAAAAAATCTCATCATATATCATTTAATTTAATGGTGAGATTAATTGATCAAATGAAAAACACAAAAATCACATCATATATTAATAAATATCATCTTCTAGGGAAAATCACACATGCATGATAAAAAAAATTAATGTGTAACAAATAGGACTTAAATCGCATCATATATCAGTTGATTTAACATATCATTTATCAAATTCTTGCATCTTTTCTAAAAACAAAATTAAAATTAAAAACAGTGAGAGGGAGAAATAATTACAAATTCCACATTCCAACTTTAAATGGGTTAGGCATGTGCAGTGATCGCTGGGATCGAGGTGGTCAAAGTTTACCTTCCACTGTGCAAAATAACCAGCACATTGCACTCTGTTTGATGAATTAGCCATTCCTAAACCAATGATGCTCGGTTAAATTAAAAACGTAATCTTTTTTATTAATTGTGTATTGTGACAGATTAAAGGAACAATATGACAGAGATTTATGGTAGAAAAAAATTTCTTCACACCAAGATAACATAATATCAATTTATCTTAGAATATGAAAAGTTGATGTTAGACATTAATATACAAAAGGTACTTTAAGAAAATCTATATAAAAAAATAGACATATTAAATCAACTAATCACTTTTTTTTAATATATGTGTAAAAAAAGTAAGAGGGGCTTATAAAAGGATAGAGAGAGTATATTGTTGCTAGCTTAAGTTTCTATATGTTTCAACCATAATATATTCAATTGAAAGAGTATGTGTGCTTACCATTGTGTTTGAAGATTGAAGATTAAAGAATTTCATCTCTATGCTACACGATTGAGGTAAATTAGCTTGACAACTCCACTTAAAGTTGTTGCTACAAAAAAAAACATATGTGTAACTTCTGCATTAACGTTTGCAACTCCAATTAAAATTATTATAAAGAAGAAAAATCAGAATAAAAATAGAGAATAAAATTAAATTACCGGAATTAGCAAGAATGTGATTATGGTTCCATGATTTTAACTTAGAAAGAAACAATTGGTGTATTGTTGCCATTCTAGCATTTGAATGAATGAAGTTTTATTCTGCTGTAAAAAAAACGATAATAGTAATAATAACAATAATAATATAATTAATATAAATTGAGAGAAATTATGAGAGTTAACGTTATATATAATTCAGCCTTTCAAAAAAAAAACATTATATATGATTTATGTATACGTTGATGTAAAATTCAAAGACAATATAAGAGGAGGAGAAGGAGGAGGTGCTTCTTTGTAGAGATATAGGGATATGCGTGAGTTGTTTGAATATCATATTGAAGTTGAGTTTTTAGATTTAAAATCTACTCTTTCAAACATAAGTACACATAGTATCAATTATTTTTTCAAATTAAATTAAATTTAGATATATAAACTTTAACAATATTATACTTAGTTATTTCATCGAAAATATAAAGTGAAATATTGTTTCTAAATTAAGATTGGAGGGGGGTATGAGACAATATTAGTATTCATATTAATTTATGTAAGAGGTTTACTATTAATCACATTTGTTTTGAAATTCGGAATAAAAGATGAAGAAGCATAGGAGATAGTGTACCGCTTAAATGGATATCGAAGAAAAAAGATTGGTCATTTAATAGAAGACATCTCAGATATTAAATTGAATTTCGTAACATCTAAAAAAAGTATTGAAGTTCCTGAAAGTGCAATTGTTGTATGTGCATCTCCTTATCGTCGTTTAATATGACTTAAAATATGATATATTCACCTTCTTAGACGATGATGCAGAAGTTAAAACTTATAAGATATTTGTCTACTTATTTACATGACATGGCAATGGATGATGATCTTCAAACATATAATACGAAATAATTGTCTCTTGCAAGATACAATGTAATTTAGAGGCTCGACAATCATTCCATCATCAATTGCAAAAATTGAAGACCCAATTTATTCAATATTTGGTGGAATTTGGCTAAATACACAACACTTGAGAAGAGTTTGAGAACTTCATACATGCTCGAGATGACAAGAATGTAGTTTGCCAACTCTTTTATAAATTTGTTGACTTTATTCATTCCTTATATTAGGTTATGAGAGCTAGTTTTACAATATGTAGGATGCAACATGTCTTTGATAATGCAGATAAGCTTATTTATAGTTTATTGTATTGGTTTATCAAATTTGAATTTAGGAAGATGAATATGGAGAAATGATTGGGCAATACTGGAGATTAAATATTGAATGTTATGAAGATTAAATATTGAAAATTAAATTGCAACTTCTTTTGTTGCAAATCATAACAAAAACCTTTGATTTCTTTTCTAAAACAAAAAAAAAAACTAGATTATATACGGAAAGAATAACAAGAATACCTAAAACAAAAACAAACTAGATTATATACGGAAATAAGAACAAGAATACATGCAAACATCATCAAAAGATGACGTCTATATAACATCTCCATTTTTTAAAAAACAAGATTATAACAATACCAAGATAGTACAAAATTAGTTTTAAATCAACAAAAGCTACAATTTTTAGGGAATGTAGCCCTAGGAAACCAACTAAAAAGACGCCACATTCATTTTAATATATCATATGATTCGTATTTTTTTACACAATATTATCTTTTTCTATATTTGGGTAAGTTTCTACCGTTCTCGCTATTAATAAATAAAATTTACTCAAGCCTTTAAAAATTAACAAACGATGTTTATATTTTACCAACAATAGTAACAAATATAGTGAAAATTCTTATCTTTTTCAATAACACCAACAATAGAACATTCTTAAAGGCAAATTTGTTCAAGGGTATAACTGGAATAATGAAAAATTCAGCCCAAAATATTTTTTTTAGGGGTGCCCAAAAAATCCGTTATTATCTATACGTCCATACTATCTAGGTGCCCAAAAAATCGTTGGTAAGTCGTTACATATGAGGATCTAATTGATAGTAAGTTGTTAAATATAATGACTTAATTGATAGTAAGTGGTTAAACATATGTGCCAACTTGACGGTTTAACACAATTAATGATCTTTTTAAAATATTCATAACATCAATGACCTTTTTAAAGTCGAAGTCTAATTTGGTGGTCCACTCACCTACTACCCAAATATTATCAAGTCGCGCTTGAATAACACATGTTAGTTTCTTAGTAAAAAACAAGGGAACTTGATCTTAGCATAATGGATAGAGGGGGGACGTTATCCGATTAAAGAGTCCATGTACGAAGTTGCGACAAAGATAAGTTTGAGTTGATCTGTAATATCCCGCTTAAAAGTATCAATTTAACGTGTTAGAAACTTCGGTTACAAGCAATGGCAAAGTAGTAATAAGAGAAGTGGCATAATGGTAATTAGAGGGAAAGTCACTAATTGGATAAATATGAAAAATGACTATGTTTCTACTCATTTGCTTTCACACAAAAATTTGAAAAGTTACTCTTCCTTCTTCTCTCTTCTTCGCCCATCTTCTCTTCATCTTCATCATCAAATCATTACCTATTAAGCTAGCAAACTTCTTCCTAAAACCATTGTATGGTAAGCAAGCTTGTATTGGAGAAATTTTGGAGCAAGAATAAGAAGGAAAGCCAAGGAAAATAGAAGTTCTCTTGAGTAGAGATTTGGGACATGAAGCTAGGGTTTTGAAGAAAAGCTTGGCAAAGGTTGGAATCAAGTTAAAGGTGAGCTCTTTGAGGGTTTTAGAAACCCACTTTGTTTAAGCTTTGAAGTTATAGTATTAAGAGTTAAATTACTAGTTTCATGCCTTAAATCCTTTGTTGGCTTGTAATTATATGAACTATTATGTTATATGTTGAGTAAATGTCTTGGAAATCCATTCCCATAAGCTGTTTTGATGATTGGAGGGGTTTGGATTAGCCTAGGAACCAAAATTTTGAGTGCTGCTGAAGCCAAAATCGTGCTCCGATTTCTGGGCATCGGGCTACGATTTTATGCCCTGATTTTATGAAAACTTTCGCATAAAATCGTGCTCCGATCCTGTAAAATCGTGCTCCGATTTTCTGCTTTCCCAGCTTCTTGTCCCAAATTTCTGCAGATTTACAGTTTCGGACCCCTGACTTCAAACTCGTCCCCAGACTTCAATACTTGGCCAAACTTCACGAAATTGGTACCAAAACGTAGATAATTTTGTTAGCTTTCCATAGCATCAAAAACCACTGGAATCGGAGTTACATGGAGAGAGTTCTGACCATTCCAATAGAGCCTTGTCCCAAAAACGGGTTTCTCCTACTTCCTCCATTTCAACTCCAAATCTCTAACCATAACTTCATCTTCTTCAGGAATTATCGTGCAAGATAAAATAGAGGTTTAAGCTCAAATAATAGGCACGAAAATTAAGGTAAGATGGGTAATGAGTACACATTGGAAGATGAATACTCGAGTTCTAAGTTATATAGAGGAGTGAAGGAGCTAGTAATGGGATTATCCCTTACTAAGCAACTCCATGTACACCCTAAGTAAGTCTAAACCAAGAATGAACAATGTTTAAGCTTAGAACCTTTTATAGGATGAACACTTATGAATAAAGTTATAGAGGTATCCCTTTGGAATATATAGGCATGGAATGTATAAGCAATTATAGTTACAGATATGTTTATAGTGATGGTTCTCCAACAATTATAGGTGGCTTATGAGAACGATAAGCCAAGTTTATAGATTACAGGTTATAGATTACAGGATTGTTATAGAATTAAAGTAACAGATTGTATGTTCATACGTTAAAGTTAAAGAATTAAAGATTAAAGATATTGGCGTGCTTGCACGTTTCACAGTCATAGGCATGTTCAGCAGACTCCGGGATTCGCCGGATGGGACTTCTCCGAGAGGGTTGTCCACATGCAATTTCATAGGGAGTCCGGTGTTAGCCTGATTGTCAGGAGTTTCATCGGGTCATAGGGAGACGTATCTCGGGGTTGCTCCACCCGGGGTGCCCTCCGTAAAATTGAACTCAGATTAATTGTTTGTTCAACGCTAACAGCTAACATAAAACTGCTATCGAACTGCTTATATGTTTTATGTTTCATAGTTATAGTAAAAGTCACAGTTACAGTTATAGTCACAGGAAACTCATAGTTATAGTTATAGACGGTTATCAGAAAGTGATCCTAGGTTTTCCCCTCGATCACTAAGTTAAAGTTATAGGTAGATTATAGTATGGTTATAGTTAGTCACAGCAAAGGTTATAGGCAGTTCAAGTTATAGTTACAGGAGGACTTAAAGTCATAGGCAGGTTAAAGACTTGGCGATCCTAGAATTTCCCAAGATTGTCGAGGTAGGCATGGCGACCCTAGGTTCCCTGTGGTTGCCAACAGTAGGTTGGGTAGAGCTCACTGAGACATTATGTCTCATCCCATTCCTTCTGGTGCAGGTTTGCAGGCATGTCAGAGGTTCGTGATAAAGTTCTTCACAGAGATGCTGGATGGAGTGTGTTTGCTCGTTGTGTACCAGTCAGAAGCTTAATGGATTTATGTAAAAGTATTGTAACGGTTTTGGATTATTGTACAAACGAGTAAACATGTTTTTATTCTGTTGTGATGTAATATTATTATTGAAATTTTTAAATGTATCCAGTATCAGTTTAACGCACATGCTAATATACTAGTTAAAATTAGTATGGGTGTTACAATTGGTATCAGAGCAGGTCGATTCAGACCGTGCCATGGGTCGTTTAAGATTCAATAAAAGTAGTGGAATCATTGGGTTCCGGATGTTGTTCTAAAGGTCACATCTAGTTGAGCCTGATCAACTCAGTCTAGTATATGACAGTTAGGACAAATATCCGAGAGCTGAATGTGACCAAGGAGGAAAGAAGTGTACGAAGGGTGAAGGTTAAGACGTCAGATCTTAAGACGGAAATTTACAAAGTGTTTAAGGTCAAAGGATGGTTTCTAACAGTGAAGTAACTGAGCCAGATAATGGCAAAGTCTCAGAATTATAAGAGGTATTTAAGAGAAGGGTCAAATACCTTAACTAGTTGGATGCATCCTTGAGCGATGCTTTTTCCGGGGAGATGTGTAAAGGATTATAGAATACTCCGAAGAATGATTTGGAATCCTAACGGAAACCGTAATTTGGAAAGTTAAAGTTAAGGGTTGATTAGAGTTTTAATTCCGGCTGCAGATGCAATGGATTGTGTTACCAAACCCAGCGACTTGGAATAAGGAATGAATAGTTAATTATTAAAAACTCTGGGCTTCCAGTGGGAATATAGTGTGTAAGGTGGAAGGACTTGCACACTTAAAACGGACGAGATTTAAATATCTGATAGGTAAGAGACTCATTTATGGATTAAGCGAAATAATGAACAGATGGATCAGGTTACCTTCCTTTATTGTGGGTCATCAAGATACTTGGTATGAGGAACGCGAGTTTAGCAACAAGTGAAGGAAAAACCCGGTAAGGGTATGAAGTAAAGGTTGAATTTTATGTTGTCGGATTATAGCAGACCGCTTTCGAGGATTAAACAGGAATTAGCTAAGAACTATTTTGAGGCTCTGGCAACAGGAAGAACGTCACTTATATATAAGTTACAGTTAAAGCATGGTTGAAGTTAAGGAGTTCTATATACTCTTTCGATGGGCTCCTTGCTCACGCATTCGGGTAAGCCGACAAAGATTACATTATGTTGGTATGTGTTAAGATGGTAGAAAATACATACTTTGGATTGTTCGAAACCATGAAGAGGGCAACGGTCAAGAAGTCAGATGGACTATTATTCAGATAACAGGATTAGAATGGAATTGTGAATACAGTAATAAGTTATAGGAAGGACCCAATGGAAAATGTTAAGTATTGAAGCTTACAGATTTATTAATCGGGTATTCGAAGAGGTGTATCACATGTTTGAATTTACAGGAGAGCTGGTAAAAGTTGAGTTCTATCCAGACGGATTATTCCCGGAGCAATCCGAGAAGTAACCAAGAGTTATGTTAGAGTTTTGTGGACCTAAGTGTCTTGGAAGAAGGTTGTGGATGTGAGATCCTTACGGACAAGTATAGGATGAGACTCGATTCATTAATCGATTAAGTATATGAAAGACGAGAATTTCCGGAAGTCATAGAATGTTTCTAGAAGTTACCACAAGTAAATAATGTTTGGACTTAAGTTGTTTTAATAGGAGCATCATTGGGCTCGTATTCATTGTTAAAGATTGTCTACAGGGTTCGGTGTATTTCGTGGGAGTAAGAATTTTGTTTATGTTCGAAAGGAAACGCAAAGTCAAGCGTCGAGTAATCAGTAAGTTGAACAGGTGGATTACACCACAAGAGAAATTATAAGATAAGATGGTCATGGGTGGTAACTACAAAGTTATAAAGTTAAAAGATTTGCCAAAGAAATTTTAGATGGTAATAGTGGTGTGTTACTTCCATCCCAAGGTTAATTGTTTAAATCAGAGTTGCGCAGCGGAGAAGTAATCCAAATATGAGTTAATAAACAAATCAAAGCTGAAGTTTAAAGAAAAGGATGTTTGTGAAGTCCTTGTCAGAGGAACTACAGGAAAGGTATTCAGAGATTAAATCTCAAGTTACAGAACATGTGTAAGTAATGATGACTTGAACTTATCATCAGTTCTAACAGGGAATTTTAATAGATAAGTCGAGGAATGTATCAGACCCCGAAACTCATGAGATAAGAGAATCGAAGCAGTTTGATAATTTTAAAGGATGTGTTTATAGCACGCAGAGGAGACCACATTTCATACAGTGATTTAGCTGTTTAGCTCAGCAACTTAAGGTTAATTGAGTAGTAAGTTTAATCAAAGAGGAATTATGCTGTGGCATACAGTTATTCCGCATCGTATCCGCGTTATGCTAGCATGTCGCATGTAACAGGCATGTAATAGGTTATGATTAGTATTATGTATACTGATCAGGCAGAGTTTATGCTACTTAGATAGTAGTGTAACATATTTTATAGTCGTGTGACATGTATCGGTAACCGTGGTACGCAGTCGGTAATGTTTTAACAGGAAAGTCTTAAGCAGAACAGGTTTGTTGTTATTGAACAAATTTCGGTAGAGGAGTTCAGAAATTCTCGAACTTAATGTTCATAGTTAAAGGAATGAAATGTATTTCACAGATCAGAAGATTACTCATAGTTTATAGTAAAAAGGCTACGTGAATTCAAGTATATTTTGATTAAGTGTGACGTTCTATCAGTTGGACAATGATGAAGCGATGTACCGTGTATCCGATAGTAGTGTACACGTATTCGAGCGTGTATGGAAGCTATGTGCTATGGACTGCGTTATATGATGATATGTTAGACGGCTTATGCCACACGTTACTTATATTGGATTTTCATAAGTTTGAAAGTATTGGTAAAGAAGAAAGTTCCTAAGATCTTTGGCTACATGTTATTGTTGATTTATTAATCGGAGCATAACTGACTTATGTGATTTCTCAAGCTTAAGGATTCCCGCAGTGGGAATGTGAGCAAAACTTATGGTTGTGATAATAGCTACACCAGGACAACAGAAAGAAAGGAATGTAAACCATAAGTTCAGCCGCTACCTTATATTTGAAACGTGAAGGTAGTTGTAATAGACTTCAATTCCGTTTGAGAATACTTCATATCAGATACCTCCCAGTGTAAGAATAGATTTATATGAAGAATGATACGAATGTAACAGTAAAAGGTCGTCTTGCGAGGCGAAAGTTATAGACGAAAGTTCTTTGAACTAAAAGTAATGTAATAGATTCCTCGGAAATTGGATTTGAAAGGAATATGTCGAACAGAGATCATAGACAGATGAGATGGAAAAGTTGGTTCAGATAACCATGCGTCTTTACAGGTAATAGTTATGCACGATGCACCAAATCTTTCGGCGGAAAGGAGATTGTCATGTGTTATAGTTTATAGAAATGAAAATCATGACTAAAGAACAAGTTTTAACCAGTTTGGTTTAATCGAAGTGCGTGGTTAATCTACATGTCAGACCCTAGAGTTGTCATGGAATTCCCGTGAGTAAGCAGAATTGGAAATTTCATAGTAAAGAAAGAGGTAGAAAGAATTTGTCTTTACAGGATCTCATAAGGATTATCTAAATTTCGAGGACGAAATTTCTTTTAAGGGGGGTAGAGTGTAATATCCCGCTTAAAAGTATCAATTTAACGTGTTAGAAACTTCGGTTACAAGCAATGGCAAAGTAGTAATAAGAGAAGTGGCATAATGGTAATTAGAGGGAAAGTCACTAATTGGATAAATATGAAAAATGACTATGTTTCTACTCATTTGCTTTCACACAAAAATTTGAAAAGTTACTCTTCCTTCTTCTCTCTTCTTCGCCCATCTTCTCTTCATCTTCATCATCAAATCATTACCTATTAAGCTAGCAAACTTCTTCCTAAAACCATTGTATGGTAAGCAAGCTTGTATTGGAGAAATTTTGGAGCAAGAATAAGAAGGAAAGCCAAGGAAAATAGAAGTTCTCTTGAGTAGAGATTTGGGACATGAAGCTAGGGTTTTGAAGAAAAGCTTGGCAAAGGTTGGAATCAAGTTAAAGGTGAGCTCTTTGAGGGTTTTAGAAACCCACTTTGTTTAAGCTTTGAAGTTATAGTATTAAGAGTTAAATTACTAGTTTCATGCCTTAAATCCTTTGTTGGCTTGTAATTATATGAACTATTATGTTATATGTTGAGTAAATGTCTTGGAAATCCATTCCCATAAGCTGTTTTGATGATTGGAGGGGTTTGGATTAGCCTAGGAACCAAAATTTTGAGTGCTGCTGAAGCCAAAATCGTGCTCCGATTTCTGGGCATCGGGCTACGATTTTATGCCCTGATTTTATGAAAACTTTCGCATAAAATCGTGCTCCGATCCTGTAAAATCGTGCTCCGATTTTCTGCTTTCCCAGCTTCTTGTCCCAAATTTCTGCAGATTTACAGTTTCGGACCCCTGACTTCAAACTCGTCCCCAGACTTCAATACTTGGCCAAACTTCACGAAATTGGTACCAAAACGTAGATAATTTTGTTAGCTTTCCATAGCATCAAAAACCACTGGAATCGGAGTTACATGGAGAGAGTTCTGACCATTCCAATAGAGCCTTGTCCCAAAAACGGGTTTCTCCTACTTCCTCCATTTCAACTCCAAATCTCTAACCATAACTTCATCTTCTTCAGGAATTATCGTGCAAGATAAAATAGAGGTTTAAGCTCAAATAATAGGCACGAAAATTAAGGTAAGATGGGTAATGAGTACACATTGGAAGATGAATACTCGAGTTCTAAGTTATATAGAGGAGTGAAGGAGCTAGTAATGGGATTATCCCTTACTAAGCAACTCCATGTACACCCTAAGTAAGTCTAAACCAAGAATGAACAATGTTTAAGCTTAGAACCTTTTATAGGATGAACACTTATGAATAAAGTTATAGAGGTATCCCTTTGGAATATATAGGCATGGAATGTATAAGCAATTATAGTTACAGATATGTTTATAGTGATGGTTCTCCAACAATTATAGGTGGCTTATGAGAACGATAAGCCAAGTTTATAGATTACAGGTTATAGATTACAGGATTGTTATAGAATTAAAGTAACAGATTGTATGTTCATACGTTAAAGTTAAAGAATTAAAGATTAAAGATATTGGCGTGCTTGCACGTTTCACAGTCATAGGCATGTTCAGCAGACTCCGGGATTCGCCGGATGGGACTTCTCCGAGAGGGTTGTCCACATGCAATTTCATAGGGAGTCCGGTGTTAGCCTGATTGTCAGGAGTTTCATCGGGTCATAGGGAGACGTATCTCGGGGTTGCTCCACCCGGGGTGCCCTCCGTAAAATTGAACTCAGATTAATTGTTTGTTCAACGCTAACAGCTAACATAAAACTGCTATCGAACTGCTTATATGTTTTATGTTTCATAGTTATAGTAAAAGTCACAGTTACAGTTATAGTCACAGGAAACTCATAGTTATAGTTATAGACGGTTATCAGAAAGTGATCCTAGGTTTTCCCCTCGATCACTAAGTTAAAGTTATAGGTAGATTATAGTATGGTTATAGTTAGTCACAGCAAAGGTTATAGGCAGTTCAAGTTATAGTTACAGGAGGACTTAAAGTCATAGGCAGGTTAAAGACTTGGCGATCCTAGAATTTCCCAAGATTGCCGAGGTAGGCATGGCGACCCTAGGTTCCCTGTGGTTGCCAACAGTAGGTTGGGTAGAGCTCACTGAGACATTATGTCTCATCCCATTCCTTCTGGTGCAGGTTTGCAGGCATGTCAGAGGTTCGTGATAAAGTTCTTCACAGAGATGCTGGATGGAGTGTGTTTGCTCGTTGTGTACCAGTCAGAAGCTTAATGGATTTATGTAAAAGTATTGTAACGGTTTTGGATTATTGTACAAACGAGTAAACATGTTTTTATTCTGTTGTGATGTAATATTATTATTGAAATTTTTAAATGTATCCAGTATCAGTTTAACGCACATGCTAATATACTAGTTAAAATTAGTATGGGTGTTACATGATCAATCTCACATACACATAAATACACTTAGGAACACATAACTTAACTCACTTTTTAACCAAATACTCCAAAATATTAGTCACATTATATCATTGACAAGGTTTATCTTACAAAAATCTAGCAAGAACAACAACTCATAATTTATCATACATGTCATTTTTTTTTTTTACAAAAATAAACTTAACTAATTTCATTTATCAAAATAGTCATAATACACGTAGAGATATAATTAAAAGTGTGGTGACTAGCATAAGATAATGCCAACCTAGGTAACAGACGAGGAACATTGTTGGTTTGTCGTCGAATAAAACTTAACCTAACATTTGATAAGAAGAGAAATAAATTTCTACCGTCATTTAAAATAAACGAACAGAATATCAATTGTTGATTTATTTATGAAAAGTTTACACATATATTGGATGATGCAAATGATATGTCAACACATCATTAGATACATGTGTAAAATGATTTTAACTCGACATGTAAAATGATTTTACATTATAAAGCGGAAAATACATCGTAACTAGTGTAATTTTGTGTGTTTTATGATAGAGAAATAGTAATAAACAAGATCAGAGAGAGATAATATAGAAAAGAGATGGACACAAAGTCAATGTGACTTTTCCGCCTTAAAGTCGTTAAATCACAATGCAACATATATACATACAAATTAAATCCAATGTATATTAGCAAAAAAAATTTCAATATTTGTTTTATGAGAAATGTTAACGATTGCCTCCGGGACACTCTTCAAGACCTTTAAATGATAACTTTTTTTGAAAATTTATGTAATCAATGCATCAGAAATTAAAATATTTGATTTTTTTACGGAATAATTTATTCTTTTATAATCCTTAAAGAGTGTTCCGGATGCACTCGTTAACAAAGCTCTTGTTTTGTTTCTAAACTGAGTTACTTCCAGAAAAATAAAACACAGAAGCCAAATCTCATTCCATTTTTTTAGGGTGTGTTTGGTTTAGAAGATAAGTTATGAAGAGAGAAATAGGTAAGAGAGAGTATGGGAGGAGAGAAAGATGTGAGAAATAGAGTAGATTTTTTGTAGTGTTTGGTTTAAGATAAAAGTAGAAGAAATAAAGAAGAGAGAAGTGTTGTTTATTTTTAAAAGTACTATAATGCCATTTTGCTAAAATAACATTTCCATTCAAATTAATTTAATTCTTTTGTTTAAATTCAGTTAATTAATTTACCTACTTATTTTAAATGGAACGTATATCTTTTTTTTATGTATAAATTTAAGTATTTTTTTAGCAATAAAAAGTATAGTATTTCCTCTTAGAAAAAGTGTAGTATTTATGAAATATTTAAACAGGAATGTATCGCGTAAACTTGTGAAATAGTGACATACTCCACACTTACTAAAAAAATCAACTTCATATGATACAAAGTTTTTTTTAAGGAATAAAACAAAGTTGTCGTTGAAAGAGAAAAACCACATAATAATTAAGGCAAACAAAATTAATTGAATGAAAAGAGAGATGAGGGATATAATAGGAATACAAAATATCATCCCTTTTCTCCTTTTATTTCTTCGCAACAATTTTTCGTGGGACCCACAGATTTTTAGTCTCTTTTCCCTGTTTCTCTTCACTACCAAACAGAAGAAGTTCACTATCTCTTCCGTGTTTCTACCCTACCAAACAGAGTGTTAACGGGAAATAGTAAGATTTTTTTGACAAGACGGGAAATAGTAAGATAAGAAATAAGAATTTCAAAACCGAAATTTTCCCTCTCACAACACTATCTATAGATTCTGAAAATGTACAAGTAACACTGAAAATCACATTCGAAGCTTTCAGCAAAAATTCACAATGGAGAAGAAGCTTCGTTCATCTCTCAATTCTTCACCACAAGAATTCATCTCTTTAGCCACAACCCTAACCCTAAAAACCTCTAAATCCTCTCTCAAAACCCTAATCCATTCAATCAAACCCTCTTCCAATCTCATTTCTTCACTCCCTCCCTCTCTCTACGAATCCATCACCACCACAATCCAATCCTTCCTGAACCTTCTCGAATCCAACACCGAAAATCCCCAAACCCCTCCCACCACCACCCTCCGCCGCTCTTCCCGCAAAAACACCACCGCCACCACTGAACCCAGTTCCCAATCCGATGAAAAACTTCAAATTCTCCAAAAACTTCAAATTCTCGCTCACATTTCGCTCCTATGCGTTTCACATCCGAGAAAGGTTTTTGATTTTTCTGATTTGCTACCTGGAGTTCAAGCATTGCATGATAATTTGATTGTTTTGGAAGCGGATTCGATTTTGTCTTCTGGGATTGAGACTATATGTGAAGAATGGTGGAAGGAGAATTTACCGGAACGTGAATCGTTGATTTCTCAGACATTACCTTTTGTTTTATCGAGGTCATTGACATTGAAGAAAAAAGTGGATGTGCATAGGGTTTATATGTTTCGTGAAGCTTTCGCCTTGTTTGATTTTGAAGATGAGAGTATTGAGGATTTGAAACTATTGTTGAACAGGTGTGTGATTTCGCCTTTGTATTTGAAAACAGAAGATGGAAGAAAGTTTCTGGCTTTTTTGTTTGGGTTGAGTGATCAGCTTGGGAAGGAGCTTTTGGCGATGATTCGTTCGCAGATTCCATTTGGAAGGAAGTCGATGTTGGAGGCTTATGGGGATATATTGTTTCGAGCATGGAAAGCTGCGCCTGAAGATTCAAGGAGTGGAATTGAGGATGGGTTCTTGCAGGATTTGATTGAGGGTTCTATTCATGCAAGTTCTGGAGCTTTTGCTTTGTATATTAGAAGGGTTTTGGGAGGGTTTATTAATCAGAGGACCGTTGATGGGGTTGAGAAACTACTATATCGACTTGCCGAGCCTGTCATATTTCGGTCTCTGCAGGTAAATGCATTGTCAAAATCTTTTTTTTTTCCCAGCATACATTTTACTGTGTTTGAATGTTGATTTTGTAAACTTTCCATATAATGACTTTGCATTACACGGGTGCTTAAGAAAATGTCTGTGCTGCATTGAATTGGTCCTTAAATTTTCACAAGGGTGATTGTTTGCAGTGATGCTGTGTTGTAAGCTTATGAGTCTCACAACTCTCTTTAGATGCCTTGTATGCATTATAATCTTAACTTGTATGTTGTAATCTTATGACTTTCGAGGCCTGGTTGGTATACCAGCTTATAATCAAGTTGAGCTCTCTTAAATTTGTGTTTTCTCTTTATAAAAAAAGGAGAATTACTTAAAAAAGAAAATGCTTTTTGTTTTAGATTAGCAGTTTCGTAAATTGTAATAAGTAATGGGTATGAATTATGATATCTAAAATAATGTGTGATTTGTGTTTCTATGTTCAGAATTTTACTTTGCCTTCTTTTCAATACAGGCTGCAAACTCAAATGTTCGACAGAATGCTTTGCATCTGCTTTTGGACATATTCCCCCTTGAAGATCCCGATGCCTCAAAAGAGGATAAGGATACATTGCTTGATAAGCAGTTCTTTTTGTTAGAAAAGTTGCTTGTTGACGATTGTCCAGAAGTTAGAACAATTGCTGTTGAGGGTTCTTGTCGTGTCCTTCATCTATTTTGGGAAATTATTCCGTCACCAATTATAACAAAGATGCTTACAAAAGTAATTAGTGACATGTCTCATGATGTATGCAACGAGGTAAGGCTTTCTACGTTGAATGGCATCATTTATTTGCTTGAAAATCCCCACTCTCATGAAGTCCTTAAGGTGCTCTGTCCAAGACTGGGTCACTTAATGCTGGATAATGTCCTCACAGTACAAGTCGCTATGGCAGAGCTCTTGCTCCGTCTAAATGATGTTCAAAATTTTCAGTTTAACAAGGTACATATATTCTTAAACTCGCCTAAGTAATTCCCGTATCTAATGTACTTGCTAATATAATCAATTCTCACCGGTTAGCTGGCCGTTGTTGTGTGTGTCCTGTAGGTGGTGGTTCTCGATGTGCTTTTGTCTGTGCTTGCTAGTGATCAACCTTCTGTAGCTCAGAAGCTAACAAAACTGCTTATACCTTCGTACTTTCCCTCAATAGTGCCCATTGAGGAGGCATGTAGTCGTTGCATTACACTTGTAAAAAGGGCTCCAGTAGCCGGTGCAATGTTTTGCAAGTATGCCGTCTCGGAAGGAGTGTCTAAAACTCATCTCGTGGAACTGGTCAAAGTATTCCTGAGTTTGGTTTTGTCAGAAGATAAGCTGAATGCAGATCAGATAGAGGGCTTTCTTATTGCTGCTAGCTATCTTTGTGATAACTTAGTCAATGAACCGTGCTATATAGATGCCCTCAAAGAGTTACTTACTGCAGAGAAAGTGGAAGGTTTACTAACTGGGGCATCTACAGAACAAGCTCAATCATCTTTATTCAACATTTTCTCCACTGTCTGTCCAGATAATGTTGCAGGACTTCTTGAAGAGTGCATGGGTGTTGTCACAAACTGCCATGGTTTACCCGAAGATGTTGATCGCCAATCTAAAATTAGGTCTGCACATAAGTTGTTGCTTTCTTTGGGAGGTTTTGACGACATGTTTGAATCCTTAACAACCCTACTGCATAAGGCTGCCTATCGTTGTCACATTAAATTTGGGGCAGACATGCCATCCCACAGTGTTACAGCTACTAAAAGCAAAAAATCTAAATCCTCTGGAAAATTTTCAATTAAATCAAAGATAATTAACAGAAAGCAATCTTTTGAAGATGATTATTTAGTAGCTGTAGGAGTTGCATGGCAAGTTAGAGACTTGCTTCAGCATGAGGATACCAGGAAAGCAATCTTTAGATCTCAACCTTTAGAAATGTTGTTTTTTTCGCTTAAGATGGTATCTGAAGTCAGCATTGAGCATTGTGGGCAGTATGAATACATAGACATATCTCCTGTTTTGGCATATATGGCCCTTGCTTTGCAAATGACGGTTGATAATGTTGGCACAAGTAGTGAAAAGAATGGTGATTCCAAGAGGAAGAAAACTAAGATTGATTCTTCTACATTACTTTCAGAGGCAAGTACACTCGTTTTGTACATACTTTTTTATTGGATTGTTAGATGTTTAAAATTCATCTACCCTCTGCTTGTGCATTTTATTCTGTTGCTTTGCATGTCAAAACCAAATTGCTGGTTATATTCTTTTCTAATTCATTGCGAGTTTGTATTCGTTTGACTTAAAAACACGCTTTTCCTAAATTGCTTGTTTCATTTTAACGTGGCTGTAGAAATCCTTTCATTCCCAATTTGCACTGTGCTAGTTGATGTGTCTCACACGACCATTTTTACGAATTATAGAGGTCGGACTCGGACGTCTCTTTTATTGCTAGACTAGTTGTGACCTTGTGATTTTTTCTTGCATTCTTACATTGAGCACCTTCTACTCAATACATCACTTATATGATGCTTCAACTTATTTTTTTCTTATGGTGTCTGAATCTTACTTTTCTGTGCAGCGAATTTTGACCATTCTGGCCTGCTTTAATTTCTCGTCAATTTAATGACTAAAATAAGTTTTCCTGGAATTTGGTTGTCTGCGTCTTTTGTTCAGTTTCATTGGTTGATTTTCAATTGTCTGGCAAAATGTTTAAATTGTTTTTTCCCTTGAAATTTCCAGGTTTCCGGCATGATTGTTATGATATTGTAATCATAGTATCATACATACCTAGCTCACTCATTCATTTAACTTGAGTCCTTCCATTGTATTGATGAATTGATGATTTTTTTTTTTTAAACAGACTGTATTGGATCTGACAATCGAGCACGTTCTCAACTGCTTAGAAAAACTATTTGGATCGGATGACACTGTACAAGATTACAATGTGGATTCACATAACTCGGAGTCAACAACAGGGAAAAATCGAAGTTCCAAAAAAAGGAAGAAAACAGGGAAAAATCAAAATTCCTCAAAAAGGCGAAGGTTATCTCTGACAAATGCTGGGTGCCCAAGTAATGGAGGTGAGAAAATACATTCATATTTCATATATTATACATATTATAGTTATAATGGATTGTGTTGCTTTGACCAAATGCATGCAACTTCAGCACACTGTGCGAAGTAGGAAAAAAGCTCAAGCACAATTCAAGTGCTTCAATTGTTTCCATCTCAGTCAAATTATAATTTTGTTTTAAAAGGTTTGTCTGTATAAATAGTTAGATAGGTAATTGGGTAGACATATGGGTATTAATATTCACAGATTTCTAGTTCTATTTTGAGTTCTGGCCACTTCTCTACAGGTTTCTTCTCTTATGATTTGACCATTGTATCTTCAAGTCATTATTAGGCATTTCATTTGTGAAGGAATATGGCCCTTTTGGCTAATCCACACTATAAAATCCGGCATCTATCTGTTTTCATTTGATTTTAACCTTGTGTTTGGCTCTTTTTGTTAATTCTGATTAAAACATTACAAGTACAATTTGAAGCTATGTATATCGTCTCTGGATATATATCTAGTCGTTGTTTGTGACTAATTGTCTAAATCTTTTTGTATAGGATCTGTACACAATGAACCTCAACAAGTGCTTTGTAAGGTGAAGATGATTACTGCTGTTCTCAAGTTCATGGCTGATGCCACTGCCATGTGTTTTGCTCCTCACAACAATGGATTATTCTTGAATAATACCTCAAAATGCATACAGCATATCTTGTCTTCATTGAACCAGCTGTATCATCACAAAATTGAATTTGAGGAAGAGGATAAAAAAAATACTATATTTTGCCTGAAAAGCTCTTTCAGCTATGCTGCAAAAATACTCAATGTGGTACTGACTGATTCTGGTGGATCCTCCATAATGACATCAAAAGCCTTCACTCTTGCCAATAACTTGCTTGATTTAATTGTTTCAACTGAATCATGTTTGGGCTCTGCATATGCATCACGTCTTGTTGCAGCCGCAAAGCCTTGGCTGCCTGATGTAGTTTTGGCACTGGGATCTGAAAGTGTTCTACAACACACCGAAAGTGGAAGCGAACATTTAACTGCATCTGAACAAATGAAGTTACAATTTCCAAAATGGCCCTTGATTGTAGCCAAAACTGTGCTCTCTGCAGTGAATGAAGGTGAAGGAGATGGTGAATGCTCTCAACCAGATAAATTCTCAACATTCAGTAAACTTACGGCTAGGCTGATTATATTACTTAAAAAGAATAAGAGTATAATGGATGCAGTTGGGGATATTTTCTTGGTTTGTTCACTTGTTGGGCTAGAACAAAAGGACTTTGAGCTGGCATTAGGACTCTTGCAGTTTGTATGTTCCAAGTTGTTTAATCGTGATGACAGGGATTGGGGTGACATGATGTTGTCTTCTCTGGAAGAAATCTATCATAAGATAGAGATGCAAATTACAGAAGCTAGTAATAACGATGAACTGGAGAAATTGATGCATGCAAAGGAGTTGATTGAACCTCTTTGGACGTATCATCTATATGAAACTGGAAAGGTCAACATGACTGATGACTAGAATTAGTTTTCTCTTAGGAATTCGAGAATACAGTATAATTTACGGTGACCTTTAGACACCTGATGTACCTTTATGCTTTTACAAGGAAAATGTAACATAAATGTGATTTAGTTTGCCAATACATTACTCCGTAACAAATTATAAGAAATATTTGGCTCATCTACTTGTAACAAAATATAAACAGAAGTTTACAATTTGCTTTCTGTTTAGTGGAGTTATACCATAAATGCCCTTTATTTTATTTATAAAAGAATTACCATTAATGTTCTATTGATATTGGCACAATCAAGGAAGAATAAAGGACGATAACACTTAATCTTGATAATTGGCTTGGGCACTGATAATAGTAATACTATGGAACGTATACTAAGAGCACCATTATCCGTGATGTCTTTTGTAATTGTGACAAGCATTGTCGGTTAGGCTACTGATATTTGAGATGAAGTTGGTGGTAAAAAATGGCAACGTATCCAAAGACAGGCACCGTATCCATTCTCTCCTCTGTTTTTTTATCAACAATATTTTATGAATTAGAATGATGAAAAATAATTTGAAAAGCTGAACACATTAAAGTTTAGGATTATATTATGAATTTAGTGAGACCCATTTTAAAGTTTTGGACGAATGGTATGTATATTTAGAAAATATAGTTGAATGATTTAAGTAAGGGTTATGCTAACAAATGCCTTTATGATAATTGGGAAATATGAACTAATGTAATATATTGAGTGGGGTCTATTTATGCCACTAACATGGGTGACATGGATGTAAGGAGCTTATTGCCTGTTTGGAATGATGTTTAGTGGAGCAAACACATATCTTCACAATATTCAATGTAAATCTGCCGTGATTTTAAGAAGTTGAGAGAGCTTCTGCGTGTAGCTTTTTACCATGATTTGTCAAAAAAACGTGAGTTGCAGCCGCACATCCAAACAAATAGTACTTAAAAAAGCTCAACCCACCACTTTTTGGTTTCATAACATGTAAATATAGCTCCAAGTATTCAATGTCTACAACAATTAATGTGAATTTGCAGTTCTTGCTTATAAATTGTTACATAGTACTATGAAACGTTTACTAAGACTTTGTTGGGAGTTTGGAGGAGAGGGGAATGAATGACTTTGGGGTGAGAAACATAAGAGAAAATTGAGAAATCTTTCACATTTTTTTGAAAGTGTTTTTTTAGAGTGATAAATTAATTACTTATTATTAATATATTTTTAATTTTAAAAATATTATAATAACAGAGATTAAATTTAAAAAATTCATATAAACCCTCTCAAACCCCCCAAAACCCTCATCCAATACAATTTTTAGTTCCCAAACAAGGAGAGTTTTATATTTTGAAGAAAAATAAACCCCCAAATCCTTCTCCTCTCAATGTCATCTATTTCTTCCACTTATTCCTTAGTTTTTTTCCAAACCCTCAACTCCCTTCCCCTCGAAACTCCCAAACAAAGCCTAAGGAGTTCAGAATAAATTGTTTTATTTATTTTTTTTCCTAGAGTTTTTCCTCATGCTCTTGCTTACAAGTTTGTTTTTAATGTTCTATTTTTTTTCTTCAAAAAAAATGTTTACTACTATTTTTATCTTTGCGCTGGTAACTTAGAAATCGTCCGCTAGTTGAAAAGGGGTAACAAAGAACAACTTGTTTGAAATTTTTACTGTCTCCATTAATATTACTATAATATGTAAATTGGGTTGAACGAGATTAAGGATAATATTAGTGAGGTAACGCTTTGAAAAGAACAGAAGGACTGATTCAGAATGAATTATACAAAAACATAATATAAACACACATAATTTCCCTCAAAAAAAAATAAACACACATAATTTATCCATTTAAATTGCCCTAAATTGAAGAATAGCTATTCGAGTTGTTTCCAGCAACAAGAGTCATCAATATACACAGCAACAAATTCAGGTTTTCATCAATAATTCTGCTTGCCTTGAAATTAAACAATGTACTGAATAAAATGGTTAAATGGTGATTCATCAGTCGCCTAAGGGTAACTGCAGCAAGGCTCTAGAGTTCTACTTTGCTGCTCAATTCTGATTCTAACCCAAGGCAGCTCAAACAATGCCAAATGAGTTAGTGAATGTACACAGAATGAGAGGGATCTAAGGTCTAAGTCTAGTGATTGTGACCATAACAACTAACAATTACAAATGTTCACTACTTTTTGATGAAGAGTTGTTCATTCGCTTTCTTCAGACAGGGATCTTCTTTAAGCGAGCAGCAATAGGCATTCCCATAAATCCAACGAATAAGCAAAAGAACCACTGTACCAGAGTGAGAGGTGTTGTGTTTGCAAAGGTTCCCAAGTACTCCACGATTATGATTTGAAAGAAGATTGTAGCACTGATCACACCCACGAACACATAGTTATCCAATATGCCTTTAAAAACATTAATTTTCTCCATCTCACGTGAGTTTATCTCATTGAAAACCTGCGAAACCAGACCAACCCAAAACTTGTAAGCCACATTACAACAGTTACATATGCTTTTAACTTGATCTTTCCTAATTTGACACGGACTCATAACTATTATTCGTAAACAAGTTGTTCAGCCTTTTCAGAAAAAGTACCTGGCAGAATACAAATGCATTGAAGATAAGTGTGTTTAAGACTAGATCAGAATTGGGGCCATCAAGCGAAAAGATAGTTTTTCCTTTTGACTGAAGAAACCATATCACCATAAACTGATACAGTGATTGTCCCAAGATATTCCTCCACATGACATTGCTGATGAAATTCCCTTTTCTTCCAACAGGTGCACGCTTCATTAAATCATCATTTGGAGGTTCAGTTGCAAGTGCAAGTGCACCCAGTGTGTCCATTATCATGTTCACCCACAAAAGTTGAACAGCAGTGAGGGGAGCAGTTCCTGAAGACAAAATGCAAATTATATAGTAAGATAAAGAAGTATAAGGAATAGAATGTTTCTGAATTTATATCATATTGTGCAAACTGATGTGAAGTCCATAATCAAACTAGACAAATTAATCTAAATTTCTAACCTGTCAAGCAGGCTGATGTAAAGTTCACTATTAAAGCAACGATATTAACAGTAAGCTGAAACTGTACGAATTTCTGAATATTTATGTAAACAGAACGCCCCCATTTGGCCACGGTTACTATTGTGGAGAAGTTATCATCCAGAATTATGACATCTGCACTTTCTTTTGCAACCTGTACACATATTACGTAATTAGCCAGACTCTTGTATTCTCATTGCAATAAAAAATTAATCAATGACTAAAAATGTAGCACGAGTGCCCATCATCTTTTGTTTTATTTTGGTTTCAGATATTTGAGACTCACCTCAGTTCCAGCAATACCCATGGCAAGTCCAATGTCTGCTTCATGAAGGGCTGGTGCATCATTTGTTCCATCACCAGTTACAGCTACAACTTCTCCAAACGTTGTGCGAAGGTGTTTCACCAATGTATGCTTGTCTAAAGGCGAGGATCGAGCCATAACCTAAAAGGAATTGAACATTTGTGTTACTGAAAGGATCAACCATGAAACATCTGTAACTGTAAGATAGATTGGTAATGAAGCAATCAAGATGTAGTGCATGAAAGAAGGTAAGAAGTACCTGAATTTTGGGAATCAGTTCAAGCAACTCTTCCATACTCTTCTCTCTGAATTCAGGACCTTCAATGGCTATGCCATCATCTGTTAAAATCCCACATTCCCTAGCTATAGCCTTTGCAGTATTGATATTGTCACCTGTAACCATTCTTACTGTTATTCCAGCTGAACGGCAAAGAGCTACAGACTCCTTAACACCAGGACGAACGGGATCTTTGATACCAACAACTCCTATACAAGTGAATCCAGTAACAGGAATGGTGTCTTCAGCAGAGAACCCGTTTTCCAATTCCATATAGGCAAGGCATAAAGTTCTAAGTGCCTCGTTAGCAAACTGGTTTATTGTAGTCTTGAGATGGTTGGTTGATTCTTCATCAAGTGGGACAACCTCACCGTTTGAATTGAGAACTTTGTCACAAGCAGCAAGAACTATTTCAGAAGCACCTTTACAGTGGGCTCTTAAACCTCCACTAGGGAGCTCCACCACTACACCCATTCTTTTCTTAGTAGAGTTGAATGGCTCAACTTTAACAAGTTTGCATGCTTGTCTCTCTCCTTGAAAATCACCACCTAATGATAAGCCAAACTCCAATATTGCAGTCTCGGTTGGTGTCCCTAAAATCTCGTGTTTCCCTTGTTTGTTAACCACAACCTCTCCTCCAGTGTTGTTAAATATTGACTGTTGCAGCAGTTGCACAGCAGATTCTGGGAGTTCAGAGCACAAACTAGAAGTTTCGTTGCTTACTTCCTTGCTTTTCATGCAAATGCATGTTTTCACAACAGTCATGTGATTGGTTGTTAGTGTCCCAGTTTTGTCACTACATATAGTTGTAGCTGATCCCATTGTCTCACAAGCTGCCAAATTTCGGACAAGGGCTTTGTCATTCATCATTTTTTTCATAGCAAATGCAAGGCTCAATGTCACAGCTAATGGAAGCCCTTCTGGAACAGCAACAACAACGATGGTAACTGCAATTGCAAAGTACTCCAACATCTCCAAAGCATCATCCCCATTCCAGTTCCAGAAGTTTTCTTGTTGGAGTTTAAGGCTCACAAGTCCTTGCACAAGAACTGCAAAAGTAACAATGGCAAAGAATAGGCCTATTTTACCAATAATGGTTGCCACTCCATTAAGTTTCACCTGTAATGGGGTTTCATCATCACCACCTTCACTGAGAGTAGCCATCAACTTACCCCATTGAGTCCTCATTCCCACTGTGGTAACCAACATCTTGCATGATCCATCTTGAACCTTGGTTCCTGAAAGAAGAAATGGATTTTCAGTGTTCACCACCACAGGCTCACTCTCTCCTGTCAAACTTGACTCGTCAATCAACAGAGAAAATCCTGAAACAAAGAGTCCATCAGCAGGGACTTGGTCACCAATGGCAAGATGCACGATATCACCGGGAAGTAATTCATATATAGACATTTTCTGCCTATATCCATTTCTTGTGACCTGAATCGAAATTTTCTTCTTCTCCTTGTCCAAATCCTTGAACTGTAATGATTGGCGATAATCACTTGTTGCAGTCACAAAGACGACCAATAAGATACTTGCAACAATTCCAAGACCATCATGAGCACCCTTCGGCCATCCTTCTGTTGCAATGCCAACTATCAGAGACACAAGAGCACACACTCCAAGTATCATGAGAGTCATGTCCTGAAGTGCTTCCCAAACAAAAACCCAGAAGCTTTTAACTTGACTTTCAGTGAATTTATTGATTCCATATATCTGTTGTCTCTTATCCAGCAAATCAGTATCATTGCTAATCCCCTCAGTAGCTGATGTTGAAAGTTTTTCTGCAATGCCATCAATCCTACCATGATATTTCAACTTCTTCACATCATGTCCTTCAACAATAGACCCTAATTCATCACCACAGATTTGAAATCCTGCATCTTTAACTTCCTCCGGCACTTTGTAATCGCTTGGTTTCGCGCCTGTGAATATAAGCAAAAGTAAATATATTGGCTCTAATATTTTTAAGCTATGAGAATAATGTGGAAGAAATTTACCTTGGATAAATTGAAATGCTGCTTTAGAAACCAAAACTGCCACCCTCAATTTCTCCTGCGGTAAGGAGAGAATAAGTCTTTCGAAAAATAAAAATGAAGATGTCACATTCTATGTAATGAAGAAAAAACTGAGGAATCATTGTTTATAGTACTTTATAAGTATTCTCAAATCCATCATTAAGAAAAAAAGTTTTCATACAGTACATGAGCACATGAGTGTGGGTGATACGTGACAACTGAGTTTTGCGAAACCGTGTTAGATAGAGAAGCTACAGATGACATGTAATCAAAATGTTGGTCCTACTCCTGATGCTTATAATTATTTCAAAATGTTGTTTTATAACTTGTACTAGTAAAGTGCATTTAATGTTGGAATTTCATCCATACCCCATAAAAATTATCAAATTAGCTCATTTATGCGTTTATGCTCATCCCGTGTTCTTCTTTATGGAGTGTAGCAACATTTTAATTGCTAAACCATTAACTAGATAAGCTCAAAATCTGGAATATACAAATTCTTTAGAGTCAAATACATGCCTGTGTTCAGATTTCAGACTTCGACTTTAAAACTGTGAAGTGAAATTGAAGGTAAGAGGGAGAAGGGGGGTAATGCCACAGCCGAGAACAAGTATCGATGATATCTTGGTTAAAAATTTGAATTTTTGAAAACCAATTAGAAGCCACAAATATTAGTTAGAGCCTATACCACAATTGTAAGTACTTAAAAATCACTCGTAATCTAACAATGATCGACATTCCTTGGAAATAGAAATTCTTCCCTCCATGTTCTTATGACCGAGACAATGATCTAATCATTGTCCATTCGGCAAAAACAAGGAAAAACAAATGAGTTGAGTTTTAAGACACACATTCGCTTTCCTTATTTTTGTCAAATTGACACCGATCAAGTCACAGTCTCAGCCGTAACAACACGAAAGTTTCAAATAATTTCAATACTTTCTAACTACTGGTCTACGGTGGACCTCATAGATTGATATTCAGCCTAATAGTCCAAGCAATAAAGACTGGACAAATAATAGAGACAGAGACAAATATATGTCATATATCACAAATGTTCTTTTAATAAACGTTGACCAGTGTAATATAGTAAATTACTTCCTACTATCCTTATTATAAGAAACTTTTCAAAAAAATCTTTGAACTTATTTATAAGAAAATATCACAATTTTTAAGGTGTATTTATTGCGTAAAAGACATTTTTAACCCTCATTTAATGCTTGTCTTTTTAATGTTAATGAGTATATTTAATACTTCACAAATTTTTATAATGGTATATTTGTAAAAACATTTAAAAAATTCTAACAATGATTGTCTTGGTTTTGATGTTTTTTTTTGTTTTTCTTCTTATTTCTTATATTAAGGATCGGAGGAAGTATTAAAAAAACATAACATTGTGTAACTAATACAAAATAAATTAAGAACAACGAATGGGGAAGTATCTTTCAAATAAAAATAATAATGTAATGAATAATTGATCTAAAATATGATTGGTGGAGCTATCTTATCAAACATGTGTTGAATAAAAAAAAAAAAATAGAAACCTGATTGGTACGACGCATAGCAGCAGCTTCGCCTCTCTTGTCGAGATTGGCAGTGAAACGAAAGCGTCTTTTGGGATTCTTCACGAATCCACATACATCTCTCCATCTTCGAAGAGCTTCTTCAGATGAGTTTTTCGACTTCACACCTCCAAAATTCTCTTGCAAATAATTCTCCATCATACAAATTTGTTGCTATTTGTGTATATGTAACCTAACCTGTTATTATGAAAATTGGAAAATCTGAGATCAAACAAAGAATGTTGTTATATAAAAAGTGGGTTTATATTTATATGTAGTGACCGAGTAATGAACAAGTCAGACCAGGCAGGCTGCTTCTAAGAAAAGGAGCAACTTTGAATGAAATGACATTTCCTTTTCCTTCGTGGAAAGAGAGGGGTTGTACTTTATCATACAAATACAAATAGTACTGTACAAATTAAAGCAAAAAAACGCGGGGATATATATTAAATGAAAAAGATTACACTTACAGAAATTTTTGGAAAGCTGCGACTTTATTGCTTCAACAAATTTTGAACTTTGATTTAAGGTTTTTAGTAGGTAGAGGGCGTTAGTTGTGTACTTTAACTCGTTAATTGTGTGGGGTTTAGACTTAGGTGAGTGATGGGTCTTTCTTTTATCAATGATGACTAGTGGCTGACTGGCTAGTGGGGGACTCTTTCCTACAACGTGTTTCTTTTTTTACAAGAACAAATAAACGCCGAGTAGAAAGAAAGAAAACGCGTGACTCGTGATTTTTTTTTCGTGTACGTCAACCACGCGCTATTCTATTGCTTTTTGTCTTGGAAATACTCTCTCTAACGCTCACTTTTTATTGGATAAAATTCATGTGAGTCTCACTACTTTATTGGATCTATTTTTAATGTGTGGTACTCAGATGTACTTCACCCAATAAGAGAGTGAGTGTTTGAGAGAGTGTTAGAAAGAGAGTATTCATAGCACTCCTCAAAATATAAATAGAGAAAGGGCGGAGCTCTTGTTACTGTGTCATCTTAAGTTATTTTATGCATATTTATAATGAGTGAATACCCAAATTCGTCCTTGAATTTGCACGGATCAATCAAATTCGTCTCTCAATTTTGCGAAATATCAATTTAATCCCTGAATTTGTCAAATGTCAATTAATTTCGTCCCTCCGTCCATTTGTGGTGTTAACGGTGCTGACGTTGGACGTTAACCGCACACATGGGTTGTCATGTCATATGTCACACAAGTAAGGACTAATATGATGAAATCTGCACGTAATTTCCAATGACGAATTTGATTGATTTGCAAAAAAATTGTGGCATGTTCTTGACCGTTTTCCAACAGCTATTTCTCCCCCAAATCCATAAAATTGGAACCCTAATTCTATCAATCTCTCATATAGAGTCCAAAATCCCCAAAATTTCTTCAATTAATCTATTACAAAGTTCTTCCTCAATTCTAAAAACGTAAAACCCTAATTTGTTTTGATTCAATTCGAAATCAAAAATTCCCAAAACTTGTTCAAGCAAAATTATTCATCCTGAATCTGAAATCATAGGCCGTTGGCATATGGACAAAAACAGTTATCAAACTCGAGCTTCATCTTCAAGCTCTATGTTTAATGGTGATGTCAAAGTGCTTGAATGTTGGTGTCCTAGAATTTGTGATGTAAGAAAAGCCAATACTCTCAAAAAATCAGGAAGACTCTTCTATGTTTGCCCTTGGCCAAAGGTATGTTTAACAACAGTTATATGATGTCATAATGGTTTGTTTAATAGTGATTGAATTTGAATTTCTTTTGTACAGGATGATGAAGATAATTGTGAATTTTTTGTCTGGGTTGATGAAGCTGAAGAACTAGGATACTTTAAAAACAACGGAATTGGTGTTGGTCAAGGAAGAAAGGCAAGATTGATGGAGAAGGTTCAGTCTATGGTTAAGGCTAAGGAAAGTGGCAATGAAGAGGTTTGGAAGGCAAGGTACATGGACAAAATTGATTATGTAGGAAGTAAGCTTATGTTGATTAAGTATTTGATAGTCATAGTTTGTTTGTTTAAGTTTTTAACATGTTACTGTATTATAATATGAGTGTGTAATACCCTCAATGAAAAGAGGTTGAAGATGATTGAATGTAACCCTTCTGTCATATTACCATCTAATTAGTCCCTGAATTACTTAACTATCCATCAAATCGGTCCATTTATTATGTAAATAACCATCAAATTGGTCTCTGAATTTTATAACCAGATATCAATTTGATCCTTCATACATATATGTTCAGAACAAAGTTAAAACACACAATAAGATCAACATTAATAAGTCATAATTAATTAATTCCACTGCAAGTGCAGGAATGATACATAGTAAAAAGCAACTCAAGGTTTAAAAATGGAAAGGAAAATGAAAACGAAAATAAAAGAATAAAAATGGTCCTTTTCCAACAAAATCAAAACGAAAATGCAAAAGAACAGGAGAAATCTTACCTTCACGACGAAATCGTCCTTCAAATCAATTTCCACCTTGATTCGATCATGTTGCCCTTGCGTTTGGAGAGGATGAAGATTGTGAAGTTTTTAGCGGGAAGGAGAAGAGTTAGGGATGAGTTTGATGGACGTGAGTGAAAAGTGATGATAAAAGTATGTGTAAGAGGGGTAAAACGGGAAAACCAGTAATAAAATAAAACTTAAAAGTTAAAAATGAATTTTGTATAAAATCCATCAAATTGGTCCTTGTACACGTGGAAGCTAGATGACACGTGTACAATCCAGCACAACATGCAGCAGGACACCTCAACATCACTAACGGACGGTTTGGACGGAGGGACCAATTTGATGGACGTCTGCAAAATCCATGGACGAATGGGATATTTCACAAAATTCGGGGACAAATTTGATTGGTCCCTGAAAATTCAGGGATGAATTTGATGATTCACTCTATTTATAATCATTTTAGTTATGTTTTGATCTAAATTAGAAGAGTTTGAGAACAATTATCTATGGTTTACATGATATTTTGTAATGTTTTCATTTTGAATCATGTCGTTATAGTTTTTTTGAAACTAAGTAGTTCTTAAGTGTTTTTGATGTAATTCAATCAAAATCATGCAAACCAATAAAGTAAAGCGCCTCATAAGGATTTGGGAAAACAGTTGATGAAGATTCAAGAGGTCTATGACGACACTACAAAGTGGAGAAATTCTGTTTCAAGTCGTAAGACAAGTTTTAAGAAAAAAACACTCAAAAAGACAAAAACACACTGGACCACATCACTGCGCACCCCGGGTGTGCTACTGCGTGCCCTGGGTGCGCGAAACAATGCTGAAATTATTTTTTTTTGTGCCTACGCACGAGGCACATCATACCACGCGCCTCCTGGAAAAACTTTTGACGTTTTTCTCGCGTGGGTTTGAGAAAAAAAAACCTAGTTTTTCAACCCATAATAACTTGGAAATCAGCCTATAAATAAAATTTCTCTCATTCACAAATATTCATTCATAATAAAGCCCCTAGTTGGATATGATTTTAATATGAACCTCTATTTGTTTGTTGGATCTTTTTTATTCAAGTCTTTTATTCAGTTATGTTATAATTTCTATTTAATTTTCTTATACAAAAGTCTTAACGATTTCATTGGACCTAAGGAGTGTGACATACCTAGAGGTGGTGCCTGAACCTAGAAATAGAGCAATCACTCTTTTTCGAACGTTCCATATTGAACTTTATTATTTTCGCCTTGGTAAGGTAGACAAGATAGGGTTGCCCATTTGTAGAACTACTAAGGTAAGAGTATGTTATGAACTTCTAAGATTCATAGACAAAGTTGGAGACTCTAGATGAGAATTTAGGAATCTCAATTCTTTTATGTTTCAATTACCTCTTAGAGATTAAGGCCCCACTCTGATATTTTGTACGTTATCCTACTGGACCCCTAGGATTGACGAACATCTACCTTTTAGTGTTCCGTATAACCTTAGAGCGATCAACAAATGAAACTTGACAACTGGAGGGACATACTGTCCCACGAACTCATCACTTAAATAGAATCCTTGTCTTACAACTAAATGCTGACATGTCTTTAATCCAACAAGGAAATAGAGGGGTTTTGAAGAATCCTAACTGTCGCTAACATTCTGTAATCAAATCAGGTTACTAACTCACTACTGGTTTGCGCAATCAAATCAAACTTGCAAAACTCCTTTAATTTACTTGCTTCGTTTGTTTTATTTTCTGTTTTAAATAAGTAACGCTAGCTGTCAAGTTGAAATGACAATCTCTCTGGAGACGATCTTGCTTATCACTTTATTACTTGTGAACGATTTGATACACTTGTCGAAATTGTTCACACTCTTTAAGGATCCCAAATTTAAAAATTATTCTTTCAAAAGTCAGCTATTACAATTTTCAATGCATTGGTTATACATATTTTTATAAAAACTTACCCTTTAAGGTATTTTACAACTTAAATTAAATACATACAAATAACTAACATTGTATGATTGGTTGAATGTGTAAAATAATTTTACATACGATTAAACTCAAATTTTCAACCCTTGGTTAAGGTATTTTACAACTTAAACCCGTTATCTACTATGAATTTAATTCTTGAGTTAGGAGTGGAACATTTTTATTAGTTGAAATTTAATGGTGTTTTAATAAATTAGGAGTCATACGAATTTTGTATAACATAATTTCAACACTTTAAAGTTAATCTTGTAAATTTGTAAGTATTGGCTGACATGACAAACTAGTGATGAAATAGTATGAATCACTACTCGTTTGCGCAATCAAATCAATCGCGTTTGTAAAATATGCCTGTATCCGAGCCCGTACCCTCGTGGACAACAACTTTAGTGTCATTTCTCATACCCTATTGGCACCTAAGTCCCCATATCTGCACCTATTACTCGCACTTTAACTATGAAAAGACAATAAAAAACATTGTGGTTGACATAAAACCATGATCCAAATTTTTTTAAATCAACTCATAAAATAGTATGAATCGTAGTATTTAGCCAAATAAAAAAATCCAAAATATCCCTAAAAAATTGTACACCAACAGGAGAGAGTGGTTACTGTATTAAGTAATTTTTAGATTTAGGTTTATGCTTAAATAGGTAAATAAATTAATTAATTGTACACCAAAAATGAATAAATTATTTATTATATTATATAAATAAGTATATGCGGGTTGCGGGGCTGAGCAGTATAGTGCGCTTACCCGTGCTCATACCTATTTAAATTTGAGGGTAATTACCCGGACCCATAAAAGCGGGGTTTTACCCTACCCATTGTGGGTATTTTTTGCGGGTACCTATTGGATCTGGGTCCAATTGTCATCCCTATGACAAACGTCAAAATTGTTATGTTAGATATATGGTGTCTTGAGTTCGAACTCACTATCATTCATTTGTACATATGAGTTTTATGTGGTATTTTCTACTCCATCTACAATATAAAATGAAAATCAAATTTAAGAATACTACCAATGACTAAATGTATAAGGTATTTTAGAAGAAAAAAGGCATAGTTTGTACTTTGTATAAATAAACTTTAAAAAAAGGAAAAACATCGTGACTTTTAGAGGAAATTAAATTTGATTTTTATAGAACACAAAAATTATGTAGCGGGGGATTGGGATTCTTCGAAGATATGTAACATTCAATTTCCTCTCAATCTATTTTGTGTGTATGTGGTTAACATGGTGAATGATTGAGATCTCACTGCAAGAAAATATAATTGTAGTAAATATGTTCCCATGCAGCTTCGATGAACCCTAATCACAGATTCCAATTACTCGAATCCTAATCTCCCAATTAACTGTGGGATATATTTTGTAGACCTCGAAGCTGAATACTCTAATTACAATGAAGTTCTACTATATAAAGAAAAAACACATAAAGTTATTCATTCTCTAAAATATAAAACTAAACCTAAAATATTTTTGGCTTGGATCTAACTAATTATTTATCAATTAATTTTTAGATAGTTTTTAGCAGATATCAAAAATTAATTTCAGTCTTAAAAACATATGGTTTTTTTTTCTCCTAGGTTTTGACTCCAATCCATTATGCGTTTCCTCTATAAACGTAAGTTTTGAAATTATTAGTGATAATCGTTCATGATTATTTTTCTTCAAAAAAAATCGTTCAAGATTATTTACCAAATTAATCATTCATGATTCACCCGACACACGTAGTATAGGACGTTCCAAAGATTAATGCGGAAAGAAGGACGTCAATGACTCGAACGTGCCTTTTGAAGACGTCTTCTTGCAATATAAACTTTAGGAAAGGCAAAATGTAAGAAAAAACTTTAGTAAAAGCAAAATGTTTGAACTATCTAATGGTTTACTAACCATAAAGAAATTTTCTATTAAAAAATAGTTTTTGCATGATTATCCAAAAAAAAATGCTTTCCAATTAACCTCATGAAAAATGATAACTAAACACACTTTTTTTTATACAATATAGTACAACGGGCATTTTGGACTTTTCAACCTTAAAACAGGGACATTGCTGTAAATCCACCACACCCATCTTGTTCCTCTCTTCTCTGTGTGCTGTTTGCATAACTCATTCTCCCACCATCCTCTCACCACCACCGTCGTCCTCACAACCACCATCATCCTCAACAATGACAACCATCAACCCCTTTTCTTCATCTCTTCATGTACTTTCTCTCTCTTTTCTTCCACTATCCTCCTCGCCGCCATTGCCGTCTTCATCTCCGTCCAACATTGACCACCATCTCTCTCAGATCTAGATCTCAGGCCACCGACGAGATCCTCTTCTCCCTCACGTCGTCGGAGATCCAAAGCTGCCGTTCGAGATCCGTTCAGACGCCGTCCGAGAAGAGAGATGCAAGACAAAGAGCAGGAGTTGCAGAAGAGGGAAGGGGGAGTAGGAGATGGAAAGAAAAAAAAAGCAAGACCGTATAATTATATGGTGGTGTCTGTATTGTGTCAAAAAAATGTGTCAACTTATCATTTCTCACATATACCACTCCAAAATTATTTCAAGTCTAACTGACATTTTTTTTAGGGAAGAAAATTATTACTTTTCATTAGCTATCATATCGCGAATACATGACGGTACATCATCAAAGACATGGGAGCTAGCATGGAATGGGGCTACCCGTGCTAATTCATGAGCGACCCCATTAGCTTGCCTCCTATTGAACTCGACATGAGAGTTATGAAAACTATTAGAAAATAGATGGTTACAAGCATGAATAATACAACCTAGCTCACTATTATCCTCAGAAGTGGACATAAAGAGGTCCACAACAATCTTCGAATCAAGAGCGAAGTCGACATTATCATATTCGAAATCCACCATCCACTTCAAAGCCGTGTGGAGGCCCACAGCCTCACCCACATCAACATCACAAAGTGGGGAGAAACAATCAGTTTTGGCAAGCACAAATTCACCCGTATCATCCCAAAGACATATACCAATACCTACGGAGTTCAGAGAGGGAGAAAATGAGGCATCGATATTACATTTGTACCTACCATAAGCCGGTTTCGTCCACTCAACAATAGTGTTAGGAATAGGATCATGGTGGTGAGTAGAAGAAGCATCTGCTCTGTGTGCTCGAAGCCTTTGCGCGGTTTTCTAATCATCTAAAAGGTGTTGAGCGCATTGTACTGCTTGTAAACTTGTTTCATTTTGTTGCTGCCATAATTTCAAATTCCTACGCTTCCACAAGCTCCACAATATAGTTACAAAGAGCTCTTTTTGGGCCGCATGCAGCTGTTCAAGAAGAGAAAAAATTAAATCATCCATATTATAGTTTTGACGAAGAGTTCTATCAATAGTATCCCATAAATGAACCTCACGCCATGCTTGCATAGCTGATGAAAGGTTTTTCCTCACATTATAATTTCCTATCTACACGTGAGTATATTAGGTATCGTCTCCACAGGGATTTACGTGATATCTTAAACCATTCAACATCGATTATCATTTTAAGTTAGGGTTTCATTTGTTTACTAAAACCTAATCGACTTTCAAAATATAAATAAATGCTACGAGCAATATGGCATAAAAGCGTTGGTATCAAAGTCATAAATCAAGCATCGATAATGTTCTAATGATCATGATAAAAGGATTCTAGTTTTAATCTCTTTTTAACGATATTATCACACATCACTCGACAACATTATTCGTGTCCAAATAAAGTTGTGAGATCGATTGTATCGTTTAATCGACGATTTCCCAATCTATTAAACGATCCAAAAGCATTAAGTATTGATGCTTTAAGTGATTATCAAAACATAGTTCCATGTCTAGAACACTTGTTTTAATAGAAAAGTATTCTAACCCTAGATTTAAATGTATTTGTCAATAGCATTAAACCATAAATAAGATTGAATAACAATAATAACTTTCAATATATTATAAAACTCTAGAATCAAATATTTACATGATCAAATAGACTACATCTAGCTTGATTCATTACCTCTAATCCCAACAAAGGATGTTTAGTTGATCATTCTCATGTCAACAATACAAAAGCTGGAGTAAAGATGAAGATCAATGCTAGTTTTGATTTCTCAAAAACCCTTGAATGATCTAAACTTGATTCCTTGTTTGTCCTTTGAAGTGCCCTTCTTTTAGCCCTATTCTCTGGTAATAAATCACTAAATTTCGTTCTTAATGAAAGCTTAACAATAGTAGAATCTCCAACCTAAAAGCTGAAAAATAGCTTATATACAAAAACTGATAAATGAAATATCGCTCAGCGATATCATTTTCGCTCGGCGATTTATACAAACTGGCCAATGGCATTTTGCCACGTCTTCTACAACATTAAACCGCCATGATGATTTCGCTGGGCGAACAAGATTTTGCTGGGCGAAATCAAACTTCCCCTGTTCCAGAAATTCCCTGCCTGACTTCGCCAACTTCTCGCCAAGGGATCGCTGGGCAAGAGTACACTTTGAAAACTCCTGAAAATGCCTGCCTGACTTCGCCAAGCAGTCGCCAAGCAATCGCTGGGCGAAAGTCTTCATGCTTCTCTTCATGATTTCTTGCTATTTTTAAGTCTTGGCTTGCTTTTTCCTACACAAATGGGGAAGAATAAGGTATACAAAGAATGATTGGCATTTATTCATAAATTCCATGCTTTTCCTAAGATAACTTGCACAACAAGTAACTAAAAAGCCTTATAAAAGACATGGATTTATTCATTTCTTGCCACTTATCAATAGCACCGGGACACTCTAACAAGACATGAATGCTATCTTCATAGTTACTGCCACACATCACACAGTCTATAGGGCAATGCACTCCACGGCTACTAAGACGAGCACGTGTTGGAAAACAACCCCGACACACACGCCACACAAAATTACGAACCTTGGGAGGCACCTTAAGCTTCCAAATCAAATTCCATCTACCAGGTAAATGCAAATGGGAATTATCTGCAATCTCAATAACACAAATATGGTATGCACTACGAACAGAGTAATTACCATTTTTCTCAGCCTTCCAAATAACTTTATCATCATGAACAAGAGGATGAAGAGAAGTATTCAAAATAAGCTGGGCAGTATTATGATCAAATAAATTAGAGACTAGAGCAGTATTCCAAACCTTTGTGGCGGGATCTATGATGTCCTTGACCGTAACATGTGAAAAGGGCGCATGTGAAGGGTGAGACAACGAAAGTGAGCACCCTTCCTTGAGCCACGGTGCGCCAAACAGAGGAATGTTAGCACCCGAACCAATTCTCCATCGAGCACCTTGTCTTACCACCATTTTTGCACTAAAAAATGCTCTGCCATACATAGCTAGGATTAGCTCCAAGTCTAGAGGTTAAGAAGTCACCATGAGGAAAATAACGCGCTTTAAACAACCGCGACACAAGACTGTTAGTATCTGTTTGAAATTTCCAGCCCTGTTTTCCAAGCATCGCCACATTAAAGGAAGTAAGGTCCTTAAACCCCATACCCCCATAGTTTTTATGCACAGAAAGCCTTTCCTAAGATAGCCAATGCATCCCCCTTCTAGTGGAACTGCCATGCCCCCACCAGAACGCATTAATCATTTTTTCAATAACATCCACTAACTTATTCGGTAAAAGATAGATGCTCATAATATAAGAAGGTATGGATTGGAGCACTGATTTAATCAACACTTCTCTCACGACTTTGGATAGACACTTGCTGCTCCAAGAGTTTATTTTATGCCAGATACGGTCCTTGATGAATCCAAAAGTGGCTTCTTTGCTACGACCAACCATAGAGGGGAGCCTGAGATATTTTCCTGTACCTATAACTGCACGGACACCAAGAGTGGCTGTGATGGAATCATGTGTGGGCGCTAGCGCACTACGGCTATAGTACACCTCTGATTTAGGGAGGCTGATTGCTTGACCTGACGCTGCTTCATAAGTTTCAAGAATTTGTTTCATCATATTTGCTTCTCTGTCGTCCGCCCTGAAAAATAAAAAACAGTAGTCTGCAAATAACAGATGAGAAATAATAGGAGCATTAGTACAAATAGAGATGCCATGGATATCCCCTCTCCGTTCAGCTTTGCGGATAAGAGCTGAGAGGCCTTCTGCACAAAGGATAAACAAATACGGAGAAAGAGGGTCACCCTGTCTGAGACCCCTACCAGGAAAAACAGGCCCTACCGCTGCATTATTAACTATCACAGAGTAATCAACTGTTTCAACACACATCATAATCCACTGAACCCAGCGACTTGCAAATCCCATCTTCAGCATTACCTCCTTGAGATATAACCAGTCAATGCGGTCATAAGCCTTACTGATGTCTAGCTTTAGCGCCACATTCTTATCTCTACTCTGTTGACTGACTTTCATGTGGTGGACAACTTCAATAGCAATCATAGCATTATCTAAAATTGATCGACCAGGGACAAAGGCCGACTGATTATCAGATATGCACTTGTGGAGAATGCTCTTAAGTCTATTTGCCAAGACTTTAGCCACTAATTTGTACAAAACATTACACAAAGCAATAGGCCTCCAATCCTTCATAGTTTTCTGTTCATTGCCTTTAGGAATTAGAGCAATATTAGTAGAATTAAGAGAAGGTGGAAATTGATTACCATTGAGCCAGGAGCAACATTCACTGAAAATATCAGAATTGCACACCGACCAAAAATGCTGAAAAAAGCCTAGATTAAAACCATCCGGGTCGGGACATTTATCCGGGTGCATAGAATACATGGCTTCCTTAAATTCTTGTACCTGAAACGGAGCGGTTAGAAACTCATTATCCTCTACGGACACAACATTTTCTATGGCCTCCAACACTGGCGTACGACTACTCAATTTTTCTTGAAAAAGCTCTTCAAAGTAACCTTTTGCAACTTGGCATAATCCCTGTTCATCAGTAACACAGATCCCATCATCATTTTCTATGGAGAGAATACGATTTACCTTCTTACGGGAAGTGGTAGACGCATGGAAAACTTTGTATTTAAGTCCCCATCACGATACCAGTGAGTTTTTGCACGTTGTCGCCAATATTTATCTTCCTGAATCAACAACTGAGTCATCTTCTTCCTTAATGAGGTCAAACGGTTAGGGTCAGCAGCTGAGCCTTGGTCTCGACACCTGTTAAGTTGCCTACGGCATTCGGCAATGTCTTCCTTTAGCCCATTGTGAGTGGTCTTGTTCCAGGAACTAAGCTCAGAGGCACAATGCTCCAGCCTATCAGTGATCGACATACCTGCACTAGATATCCAGCTATCAGACACAACATCATGAATACCTGGATCAACACACCAAGCATTCTCAAATTTAAAAGATTTCTTAGGCACCCAAACACGTGTAACAGGCTCTATGTGGAGGAGAATCGGATAGTGATCAGAGGCCGGTGCTACTAAATTTTCCACCTTCACATGAGGAAAATGTTGAAGCGAGGATGCATTAGCAAGCGCATGGTCCAACCGTTCCTCAACTGCTCTCGGCGTACCTAAACTTTTAAACCAAGTAAAGGGATAGACGATAGTGTAAATAATATGCTTATTCTTCATCAATTCTAAAACTTGCCTCCATAGCTGTAATCTCTTCTTTGTAATTTTGATCTTTAATCACACAACTTTTATGTTCAAATAATTCTTTATACTCCCTTCGTCCTGTAATAACCGAGCATTTTGTTCATTTCATATGTATTAAGAAAAATGTATAAATAAAAGAGAGAAAAATGATTTTGAGTGTCTTGTCAAGTATTGACGTATCCCCCATTATTATAAATGTAAAGTAGAGCATATTGAATCGGGAGTGATGAAACTAATATTAATTAATTATAATTGAAAAAAATATTATATTGAAAAGTAAAATGATTCAATTATTTTAGAATTTAAATTTTACAAATAGTTAAGTTATTTTAGGACGGAAGGAATAATATTTGCACAACTGAACAACACTTACAAGATTTTGATCAATTCCAAGAAGGTGTAAAATATTGGAACTTAGTTTCAAACTTTTGACTTTTGATCGCAATTGTTCCATTGGCATTTCGTGATGTGCATTTCATTCCCAATCCAACTTTGAAAATAGCAGGTTATGGAGCTCTTTGAAAATATACTGATCATAAATCATACGACATTTGCAACCACGGTCAACAGAATACTTATAAAGGATAATTTAGTTCGTCGAAGAGTCGTTCCAACAAGTTTTATGTTGTGTTCATGATGTTGCGGTCAAGAGGAAACAATCAATCATCTTTTCTTATGGCTTTTACGGCGACCTTTGACATCTAGTTCTTCGTTGGTTGGGGATCTATAGTGATCAACTTGTTGATATTGATGCTCACGCGCTTCAGTTTGGCGTCGCTCATGCCTTCGGGAAAGAAATTCGTTCAAGCGATTTGGTTGACTTGCATTTCACACATTTGAAAAGAGCGAAATGTTAGAATCTTTAACAATAAACAAATTTTGTTGGAGCAACTTTTCGAACGTGTGAAACTCCATTTGGTGGCTGAATGCACACAAACCAACTCAATTCGTTGATTTTTATTCAAGGTGCACAAACTTTCTCTTTGTATAGGTTTCAACACGGTCTAATGGTGATTTGGTCTTTTCTTTTGTGTTATGTTTTGAAACTTGCTACTTTGCATTCATTATTTTTCCTTCAAGACATATCTTATGCCTCAAAAGGGATTTATTAATCTAATTATCTTTTGGCATCTTAAAAAAAAACTGCATGTAAAAATAATTTAATGTATGGTATGACTAACAAATTAAAATAAAATGCAATTAACATAACATTTTCAATCACGTTAGTAGATTCACGACCGCTGGCATGCGGGGCCACGCATCATATTCGTTTAGAAAATCAACGGCTAAAAACGTCGGGATGATCACTCCCGCATATTGGACACAACTGCTTCTAAGTTAACTAACCATCCACATTCTCATCAGAAACTTTTTTTCACATTTAAAATAAAAATTGAGAAAAATAAATAAATTAACGTCTTCTTTTCTTCGCCACACCCTGTTTCGTGAAGCACAGTGCATCATCAAGATCTCTCTCTCTCTTTCTCTCTCTCTCTATCTAAAATCGAAGATGAGCAAAGGACCGGGTCTCTACTCCGATATTGGCAAGAAAGCCAAAGGTGAATTTAATCGATTCTTCTTCGTAATCGATTCGATTATATTGAAGTTAAAAATTGTTCTAATCATTTTGATTTGTTTTTTTTTTTTTTGGTTTTAGATCTTTTGACAAAGGACTATAACTCCGATCAGAAGCTTACCGTTTCATCTTACAGCACTACTGGAGTTGTAAGTTCTTTGAATTTCCATTATAATTTATAATCAATAAATCTATTTATACAATTCAATTCACATGTTAATCGCATTATTAGATGTGAGGTTACTGGATTTCTAGTTAAGATCTAGCTTCATGCTATACGTCGCAATTCATTTGTTCGCCATTGTGAGCTATGTAGCACTTATACTTCTGATGCCTGACTAGTCACTTACACGCAGCAACGAAGCTAGCAATATTTTTATGAGGTGGCCACGTATAATGAAAAATAAAATATATTTTAAAAACTAATAGTAAATTTGACCAAGTAAAAAAAATCCGCAATTACTACTATGTATATAAAATGTACTTGATAAATTACACTTACAAGAACGGATTATACAGGGTTATAATTTACTAATTACTTATTTTTTAGCTAAAAAAAACAGTGTTATTAATAAAAGGTTTGTTTTTACGATAATAAAGGGTTAATAAAGTGCCGTTAAATCTCTTTGGGCCAATGGTGATAATTTTTTTTTTGGAGGAAGTGATAGATTGTGGTTGTTATCATATTTTCATTGTCAATCAAAGAAATATATTTTTTTTGTGTTCACCCTTCGGTTCCTAGAGGACTGGATCAAATAATTTGGAGTTTGAAAAGTAAGTAAAGTCAAACAAAAAAATGATTCAACCTAAAATCAAATTCATATTATTAGGGGTAGCTTAATATAAAAATATACCTACTCATTCACTAATTTTTTTCCTTCTTTGGGGTAGCCATAGCTACCCCTTGTGTATGAAAGCAATCGCCCCTGCTTAAAAGTGTGATTATGTTCGATTAATTCATTTTTTTTTTAAATTTTGACCAGTGTTGCTTTGTCTGTGTTGTGTCCCTGTCTGTATCAATGCTTCATAGATTGTGAGTTTGATGATGATTGTCGCTTGTTCCTTTAAAAGCATAGTAAATAATTGCCTATCTTTTAATGTATTATTTCAAGCATGGTTAAAAAAAGTCCGTACGGCCTAGCACAACCAGTAATACCGACATTGTTAGGCTGAAAGTTTTTTGTGGTGTCGTGGGTTCGAACACGAGATCTTCCACGTTATGTGTCAGATTGTTTAGTTTACCGCTTCGTCTATAGAGAAAAAAATTGCTTATCTATACTATATATAAAGAAAATAGACCGTTTTGGGCTGGCTTTTTCTGCTTTCAATTATACCCTTAAGCTAGTTTGACCATAACAATGCTATTATTTGTTATATTTTTTTTAAAGATATTATATTTGTTATATTGTTGGTATCGTTGAAAAGATAAGTATAGTTTGTTACAATATAAAAATGCAAAATATCTACTATTTATACCTATAATTTTAATCAAAATTTCGTAAAAACTACTGTTCGTAATTTATACGCATTGGCACAATAAGATGAGTGGATAAACGGCATGCCCGTCTAAACCCTAGTCAAAATAATAATAATAATAGTAATTTTTGCCTCTTTTATCGATTTGTTTCTGAAAAATGACGTTGATTCATGAAGTTATGTCTGAGAAATATTTGAAATGAGTTCAAGTATTTTAATCTGTACATAAAGACTGATTCATATTATGTTACGTGGTCACCATGGTAAGCTGATGTGCATTGTGTAGTAAAATTCATCTCTGTAAATAATAAAATGAAAATGTAATGTAGGATGTTTGACTTTGATGTATCATCACAGATCACTAACTCTGCTCCAAACCAATGCTTCTGTATAAACTGGTTTTGTGGTGTTCTATTTTTGTGAATTTATTTTTGGCTTTCTGCTAGTCATAAGAGTGGAGCATATGGTTTTCAAGACATGTTGTTGGACTTGTGTGAGTCCCTACGAACCATCCATTATCGTACTTATACAGAATACAACCTTTATTTTATTATAACACGTTCGTTTTAAACAAAATAGCAATCTCTTGGACAGGAGTTGAGTTGAGGAATAATATTATATGAACAATGTACTGAATGTTTAGAGAAAATTGGATTGAATGTAGACATGAACTTGGACAGAAGGGTTTTTATATGTTGATGTAATAATGCTACATCAAAAAACAGCACTACCCTTGGAGGCTTGGATGGTTTTGGGAATCCGACAGAAGAAACAGATGGAGAGATAAAATCAATGTAGAAAATAATTTAAAAAGGGGGGAATTCCTGACAGTCACTGCTGTTGAAAGTTATCATGCAGGTTGCGCCGTTTTCATGCCTGAAATACTTGGGTTTTGAATTCTGATATATGCCATTTATGCTCATAAATCGTTTTTAAAAGTTGACATGATAACAAGCTTTCTTAGTTGTGTAACATGTATTAGAAACTATCTAAGTAGCTGTGCAGCTTTATAAATTAATTATCTGGTGATTTGAAGTGCCGATTCAGTGCATAAGAAAAATCACAAATCAATGGCCAATAATAGACAGCAGAGGTTGAGAAAAATTGTTGGTGGTTGAAATTTGATTTGTCAATATCCAAGTAATTCAAAGTATATAATTAAGACTGAGAAAATGCGAGATTGAGTGATTGACCACTGGTAAGGTGAGTTGAGAAATGTGTAGAGGACAGGACATAGATTCAGTACTTCGTTAACTAATAATGCTAACGTGAGACTGACAAGTGCACTGATGATCAATTGATTTATCTAATTTGGGATAATGAATGCATGTTGACAGCAACGTAGGCTTTTCAACTTGGTTGTTCTGAAGGCAATTACTTTTAAGTTCATTTTTTTATTTTACTGTAATCCCTTTCTCACTTTTTATTATTAAGAAATAAGCACACACACATGCTTTCCATAATCAACAATAACGTACAAGGCATGGATAAGAATTCATTCTTAATGCTGTACGGCGGTGGGTTCATGTTGAAGGTGGCAGATGTTTACAGTTTTATTTTTTTAATATGGGGATGGTTATCTACTAACAGTACTCTATATTTTCCTCCAAGCTTTGTGTCTGGAAATTATGTTTTTTTAAATTCATTGTCTGGCTATTGTACTTTCTGGTTATCATGGTGGCTTTCCAAATACTAAGAATGTGCCTTGGTGCCCAGGGTCACGACTCACCTGAGATCAATTTTTATGAGCAAAGCATGTCTAAATCTAATGTTCATTTCACTATGGCTTCTTCCTTTCAGGCACTCACTTCAACTGCTGTGAAGAAAGGAGGACTCTCAACTGGGGATGTGGCAGGACAATACAAGTATAAGAACACCCTTATTGATGTCAAAATTGAGACAGCGTCAATTGTGGGTTACTTTGTCTTTTTAGATTATAATGATATTATATGCTCTTAAGTAAATCATCTCATGTGGTTCTCTCTCTTCCAGATCAATACGACCCTCACATTCACTGACCTTTTTCCATCCACAAAGACGATAACTTCAATTAAGCTGCCTGATTATAGTTCTGGCAAGGTAAATGATTTTTCATCTTTTGTATGGTATATGACTAATTGCTGTACACTGTCTCTGAAATTGTGTGGGATTTGTCATTTGCAGTTAGAGGTTCAATACTTCCACGACCATGCTACCTTAACCTCAGTTGCTACACTGAAGCAATCCCCTATCTTTGATGTTTCTGCCACTGTTGGTACTCCAACCCTTGCATTTGGTGCTGAGGCAGGCTATGATACTAAATCTGGTAGTTTTACTAAATACAACACTGGGATTAGTTTCACGAAATTGGATTCATCTGCTTCAGTAATCATGTAAGATTCTAATTTTACCAAGATCTCTGTTACAAATCTCTAGCAGTAGTTCATATAAGCGACATTAATATTGAACATGTTCTTTCCTATCAGTGGCGACAAGGGTGACAGCATTAAAGTATCATACCTCCACCATCTAGACCAAATCAAGAAGAGTGCTGCTGTTGTGGATATTACCCGAAGGTTCTCAACAAATCAGAACACTATTACGGTTGGAGGGTCTTTTGCTGTTGACCCTCTGACACAGATCAAAGCTAGGTTCAACAATCAAGGAAAGGTTGGGGGACTCCTACAGCACCAGCTCTTCCCAAAGTCAGTGCTGACTATTTCTGGTGAGGTTGATACCAAGGCCCTGGAGAAAAATCCCAAGTTTGGGTTGGCCATTGCTCTCAAACCTTGAAGTTTTCCTTTATTTTTAAAACGTGTGATTTGAAATCTAAACTCTATTCAATACTCCATTTTTTTGGTGGCCCTTGAAGGGAGGGTAGAATAATAAGTTCCACAGATGAGCGTTTCTAGGTTCTTTCTGATTGGATGAATCATTTCAATAACTTGAATCAACCTATGGCTTATGTTTCCCATTTTTGATTAAATTTCCTGCTTTGCTTCTTACATTGTAGTAGACATTCTGATATATGGAAGCCTTGTTCTCCGGGAGGATCCTTATCAATTGTGTTTTGCTTTTAAGTTCTATTTTTCATATTTGTTGCAACATCAATTTTTACATACGCATGGGTTTTCCAAATTTGCTGCATGTTTGTGGATTTTCAGTCTTAATTGTGGCTAGTTAGGCATAGCAGTGGGAAACGTAAGGACTTGAGTCCATAGTACTAAGTACTTGGCCTCATCCAAGTTTTTGAAAACATGCAGCCAATACTGCGGCGTGCGTAGAATCCCGTATCTGGTCCGAAACCGTTACATTATCTCTATCTCTCGTGGTCATTTCTCTGTTTTTTCTTCATATTTCATATCTTTCCCCCTTCAGTTTTCGCGCTGAAGGGGGCTTGCATGACTCTAGAGAATCTATGCTCCATTTCACTCTTTTGATGAGGAAAAAACTCGGATAATAATGGATCCATAAGGGAAATTAAAAATTGAAATGATCTAAGTTCCTTATAATCAATTATATATTCATCTCATTCAGAAGAGAAGGTCTATATATATTGTGAATTACATCTCTCATGAACAATACAAATGTTTACATGTCAACAGTGGAAAAAATCAAACATTCGTATTTGACAGAAATCAGCAAGGTATGAGCTATGTAATAGCTAATCATGTGTTTTGTTATGAGACATTATCTGTTCGTTATATCTCCTCCCGCTACAAATATCATTTCTCCATACAAAATATACTACCATCATTTGTCATTGCACGTAGTATTTGTCTTCCCTTTGTTTTTATTTTTATTTTTACAATTTGGGTACAAAATTACAATTATTTGAAACAAAACATTGAACTAGCATAGTGTAACGTTTCTATTCATTAGCAAAATATGTTAAGATTTTTAAGTCGCCATGCCAGAGAAAATTATTGACCAAAGACAATGGTCGAATTGGTTATAAGCAATAGGACCATCCCCATGGTTTTGATTTAGAAAAGAAACCGAATTGTGGCGTTTGTGATGGGAAAGGAGAAAGCTTTTCCATTATGGGAAAGACTTTTCTAAGGGTTAAATTGTTGAGGAACACTATTTTTATCATGGACTGTCTACACCAAATTTTTTTCCTTTCTCTTTTACACTCTTATATTTTTGTTTAGATCTGGAATACACGATTTTTATCATAGACTGCCTACACCATATTTTTTTCTTTTCTCTTTTACACTCTTATATTTTTGTTTAGATCTGGAATTTTTTTCTTTTCTTGATCTGGAAACAATTGGTCGGAATTTTCTCGCTCGCGCGCATCCGCGTGCCCGCGCGCCCTTATTTTAAGAGTGACTTAGAAGTTGAATTTTTTTACGATTTTTTGCAGGCATGTTTAGGACATAAAAACAACATCGCCCACAAAAAAAGAGAATTTTCTGACAAGGGACAGATTAAATATGAATTTTTTACGCGCCAAAAACTCAATAACGCGAAACAACAAAACATACACCTAGAAAACGAATTTTGAGCTGGTTTTTTGCAGATCCTCTATATGTATTTTTATAGAGGTGTCTGCAAAAAATCAGCTCAAAATTTGTTTTCTAGGTGCATGTAAACAATTGGTCGGATTTTCTCGCTCGTGCGCGCGCCCTTATTTTAAGAGTGACTTAGAAGTTGAATTTTTTTACGATTTTTTGGCAGGCATGTTTAGGACATAAAAACAACATCGTCCACAAAAAACGAGAATTTTCCGACAAGGGACGGATTAAATATGAATTTTTTACGCGCCAAAAACTCAAGAACGCGAAACAACAAAACATGCACCTAAAAAACGAATTTTGAGCTGGTTTTTTGCAGATCCTCTATATGTATTTTTATAGAGGTGTCTGCAAAAAACCAGCTCAAAATTCGTTTTCTAGGTGCATGTAAACAATTGGTCGGATTTTCTCGCTCGCGCGCGCCCTTATTTTAAGAGTGACTTAGAAGTTGAATTTTTTCACGATTTTTTGCAGGCATGTTTAGGACATAAAAACAACATCGCCCACAAAAAATGAGAATTTTCCGACAAGAGAAAGATTAAATATGAATTTTTTACGCGCCAAAAACTCAAGAACGCGAAACAACAAATTTACCTAGAAAACGAATTTTGAGCTGGTTTTTTTGCAGATCCTCTATATGAAAACCAGCTCAAAATTCGTTTTCTAGGTGCATGTTTTGTTGTTTCGCGTTCTTGAGTTTTTGGCGCGTAAAAAATTCATATTTAATCCGTCTCTTGTCGGAAAATTCTCGTTTTTTGTGGGCGATGTTGTTTTTACGTCCTAAACATGCCTGCAAAAAATCAGTAAAAAAATTCAACTTCTAAGTCACTCTTATAATACGGGCGCGCGCACGCGGATGCGCGCGAGCGAGAAAATCCGACCAATTGTTTCCGGATCAAGAAAATAAAAAAATTCCAGATCTAAATAAAAATATAAGAGTGTAAAAGAGAAAAGAAAAAAATATGGTGTAGGCAATCTATGATAAAAATCGTGTATTCCATATCTAAACAAAAATATAAGAGTGTAAAAGAGAAAGTAAAAAAATTTGGTGTAGACAGTCCATGATAAAAATAGTGTTCCTCAATAATCTAACCCTTACAAAAGTCTTTCCCATAGTGGGAGATCTTTCTCCTTTTCCTATCACAAACGCCAGGCCACCAATTAAAACCTTACAATTCATTAAAACTGAAGTGACAAATGGTAAGTCAGACCCTAACCATACAAATATAAAGGTTTGGTACATCGATTCTGCAGTTTTGAACCAAACTAAAACTACCTTTACAAAAAATCGAACAACACTTTTTCAAACCAAATTGATTATAAATTGCTCAAATGATCTTCACTTGTTAAATTGATAAAGGATTGAAAATACAGAGTCAAAATCTTCTCCATTTATTAATCTCTCAATTTTTTTCATTTGGAGAGATAAAGACACAAAGAAGTTTAAAAATAATTAATAGTAGTGAGACCCACTTAGTAGTAATATCCATTTATTTTTAGCAAATGGAGATGATCTTAACTCGAAAATACCACGTGATTAAACAATGGACATGAAGATGAAGATTACAAGTTCCATGTTGCCATAAAACTCTAAGTGCAACTTTGATTTTTTTTTTTTTATTAAAAGGAGTGGGGATAATTCACCTCACACCCCAACAATTATACCCCTACCCCTACAAATTGTTTAAAATACCAATTTTAACCCTTTCCAACATCACACCCATTCACCCATCACGTTTTCCTTAGATAAAAAATTAATTGGTAAATTTTCCAGAATCATATACCCATTAACAACAAATCCAAAGTTTTTTTTTTTAAAAAAATTTGTTGAATCCAATTTTTCATTATCCCTTTTCATCGATTGTTTATACACCATAACCAGATTCCATCCAATTTTTTTTTACCATAACCGAAATCACATAGAATGTTTCTGGAACAACCGTAAATTATAGAGAAGGAAAATAAACAACAAAAACAAATTGATTCCAATGCTTCCTTGAAGGTACACACAAAAACAAATCACTACATCAAAAAATCCAAAACTTGATAAATAAAGAATTCGATAACAAAGAATTCGAAATTGAAGGAACAATTGAATTTTCTTTGATGGTGTTGGGGGTCTTTGCAGCCATGACTAATGTTGTAGATGAGAGAGGAATATGGAAATGTGAGAGGGCAAGTGAGAGAGAGAGAGAGATATGGAGAAGAAGAAGGAGCGTGAGTGGGTGAAGAAGCAGGGAAAGAGAAGGCATTGGAGGTATAATGATGAAGTGTTTCCCAATTTTTTTTATTTGTTGAATAGCGTTCATCAAAGTTAAGAAATTGGAAATGTTCATCAACATTTCCAGGAAACAAATATTAAACTGATAATGTTATTTCACGTTTTCCGGAAAACAATATGAAAAAAGTGAAAAAATTAAAAAGGTTTTAGTATATGAGGGTAAAATGGGCAATTCACAGTAATTATAAGGGTGAAGGTATGATTGTATGGGTGTAGGGTAAAATTTCCAAGGAGTGGAGGTAGACACTAGACACACCCAAAATGAGTTAAGCACACCATACAGCTAGAAAACTGTTTAGATATGTAATAAGATAAAGAAGTGAATTGCTTTGTTCCAGATATAAGGACATGTTGATTCAAACATCCATTTAAGACATGTTGATTCAAACATCCATTTAAGACATTAACATATATAAGATGTAAACCTACCCCTCTAGCACAGACAGAAGACAGTGATTGCAAGACAGAATCATGTAAAAAAATTAAGGGATACTTTAGCGATTTCAAACTGTTAATGTAATTGTGCCGCTATAATGCAATATCACCGCAATTTGGGCGCAATTTGCAGCCGCAAACGCCGCACCTGCAGAACGCGGCTCACTGGCAGAGTGCAACGAGACCACTCCACCAAAGGCTATCATGCCGCAATCGACAACAGAGAATTACAGTATACATATAAATATCAACAACTTATTCGACGAAATTTGTTTAACTTATAACTAGATTCTTGTTAGCTCTGCTCCTAAAACTAATTTAACTCAACAATCTAAGCTATGCCCAAAAATTAACTAACTTCAAGAATCTAAGCTTTACCCCTAAATGCAAAGGAGCTACGTAACTCAAGAAAATAAACATGTGGCAATTCAAAAACACAGACCGCTCCGTTGGACCGATAATTAGGATGGTTGAAAAAAATAAGCAAAACCACACCTTTAGACTGAACCGCTCCAGGTTAAGTTCGTGAACAGTCGGTCATACCTAACAGACAACAACTATTTGCACATAAACAATATATGCCCAGATATATTTCCCTGCTCAGCTCTAATTCAAAACGCAAATATTAACAAGAAATAGCTACACACATTGTATATCATTATCCAAAATACCGCTATATGGTATTTTAAAGAAAAATCTTTTCCGCATTGCTCAAATGATCTTCACTTGTAGATTGATAAAGGATTGAATGTCCCGCATGAATGAAACAATGACATTAAAATGAAGATTACAAGTAGTATTGAAGTTCCATGTTGCCATAAAACTCTAACTGCAACTTTGATTATTTTTTTTTACGAAAAGTTGGAAAAGGCTTGGTAATTGTTGTAAAAGTTTCATGACTAACAACGGCACGGTCAAAATGAGTTCTCCATGCAACAAGCACACTATACAGCTAGAATTAATGCTTAGACATGTAATAAGATATTAAAGTAGTAGTGTGATTGTACAGATATTAGGACAAGTTGTATCAAACATCCATTTCAGACAGTATCCTATCAAGCATAAAATGTAAACCTACCTCCATTCACAGACAGAAGACAGTGATTGCAAAAGTGAACTATGAATAAATCAAGGAGATAATTAAGTGATTCCGAACATTTAACTTAAATGCAGCTGCCATAATGCAATATCACCCCAAATTGGGCACAATTCACAGCAGCAACAAACACAGCACCTGCAGAACACGGCTAGCTGGCAGAATACATTGCAGTTGACACCGTGTCCACTTGGCTAAGCGCTATTACAATTGACAACATAAAATTACAGTATGCCTATAAATAAATATCAACTCCATTTATTCCACAAAAACTTTAAAACAACTAGATTCTTGTTAGCTCTTCCCCTAAAATTAATTAAAATAGTCTAGGATATGCCCCTAAAATTAACTAATTGTGTCTCCTAAAGTGCAATATCACATTGATTAGCACACAGCTCTCGACCGTAAATGACACCCCTGAATACCATATGGCTAGCTGGGAGAATACATTGCAGTGGACACAGTCCACTCACCAAGGTGCCATAGCGATTGACAACATAGAATTAGAATATTTATATAAATATCAACGATGTATTCGACATAAACTTTGTTTAGCTTCCTCTAAAAGAAACTATGTTTAGCCAAAATTAACCAATTTCAACAATTTAAGCTCTACCCTTAAATGCAAAGGAATAGCACAACTCAAGAAACAAAAACAAGAATTTAAACACAAATAGAAGAGGTATAAAAGTAAAAACAGATAAATAAAACAGAACATCAACAAACTTTAACAGTGATAATGTCAAGCATTTCATAAATTAAACAAAACATAAACTTCCCAAAATTCTGCAAATAATTCAGTTCTAAACCACAAAATATTCAAACCACCAACAGTAATAATATGATTAAACTAATCAACGTTTTGCATAATGTCCTCAGGAGCAAACTTGGTACCCTTTTCCTTATCAGCAGCAGCACGACCCTTGGCCTTACGATCAAGCAAGCTTTTCCTATCTTTATCCAAACGAATCTTGGTAATCACAACCTTGGAAGGATTAACACCAACATTCACAGTTTGACCATTAACCTTCTCACGTGTAATCCTTTCAATATGAATCACCCATTTCCTGCGATAAACCTGAACAACCTTCCCTTCACGTCCCTTGAAGGTTCCTCTCACAACCTGAACTTCATCATCCTTACGAACGGGGAGAGAGCGCACGTTGTACTTTGAACGGAGGTCACCGGAGAGAGGTGCGCTCATCAACACACGACGGACGCTTGATGGGGCGGTGAAATGTGCCTTGCGGCTCTTGCGACGGCTGCTTGAAACCCTAGGGTTGAACTTCATTGTGTTTTCTCTGGTTCACCCCTTCTTCTGAAATTAGGGTTTTGAGTTTCACCTTTTTTTCTTTGAGTATATGCGTTGTTTTGGGTAGGTTGTAGTTGTACCCATTTTCGACAAGTTATTGGGCCGGCCTTAACCAACTTTTGTAACTTTCTTATTGGGAATTTCTTTTCCCACCGTTCTCTTTTCTTACGCGCTCTCTAATCTTCTCAAAATACTCCACATTTTTTAATTATATAATTTAATTTTTTTTTATATTTAAGCCTAGCTCGGAAACATTCCTCTTTTTCAACAGTTTCACTACCCAAAGTGCGAAACTTCTACATTGTGTGATTCTTGAAGGTTTTTTGCGCCAAATCGTCACATTCCAAGCATTTTCAAACATCAAACACAATGTATGATCACATTCCTTCGATGTATTATTCTTTGATTCGTCTTTTTTATTTTTGGAAATTGTACCCGTTTGGATGATATAATCTAAATCATGTTGTTTGTATTCGGATTATAAAATTTGAATGGGGTCAGCATGTCCGTATTAGGCAATAAACTCCATATGGAGAGTAAATAAAGGGGCATAAATTGCAACATTTTATGCCCAAAGTGCTACACTAAAAGTGAATCAGGAGATCATTGTTTCAAAGAGTCTCAATGGGTTAAAAGAATTTGGTTTAGTTCTCCCCGAAGCATGTGATTGAAATTAACCATATAACTCTTGTACTGAGTTAGAATTCTTAAATTAGCCAACACATGTGATTGAAATAATAGATAAAGAAAACTCAGCTCTCATATTCAATATCTTTGATTTTATATGGTCAGCAAGAAATGCTAAAATATACGAGTGGAAGATGTTTTACATTTTTTAGATTATATATTCCAAACTCTTTAGAATGTGAGAAACCTGTACGGTAAAAAAAGAAACAATTTTATTGGATAGAGAAAATTTCACCTGCAATCCATACTCAATTGTATATAGATAAACAATTCTAATAAAATCTATTTCTTTGTTTAGAAAAAAAAAATCAAGTGATTATACTTAAATGATGCTTAAGTTTTAGTTAATATGAAGTATGTCAAATTATTAGGTTTCTTCAATAATAAAAAAACGAAGGAAAAAAGAAATCAATTTGAAATGTAATATAAAAAACAAAATCAAAAGATTTTTTTTAAATAAGCTCACTTTATAAAAGATAATGCATTTTATATATATGGATCAGGTGTTTGAACTTCGAACACCCCAATTGTTCACATTTAATTGAATCTCTCTAGCCAATAAACCAAGAGATTGTCAACATCTGAAATACAGGGATTTTATTTCATGAAATAAAAATGAAAAAGAAAAAAGCTAAACCAAATTAAAGTGAGCATTTAAGAGCCATCACATGTGTCATTAATACCCATCCCAAACCATATTTAATATGACCTCCCAAAAACGTACTCCATGGAAGAAATACCAGTAGCTGCACCATTATTATTATTCAGACAATATTGAAAACTGTGATTTGTAGAGTGTGATTCAATTCAAAGAAATTGAAACAGGGGACACAAATGAAGGGTTGGAACCAAATTGGTGTCATTGAAACCATCTACGAGGAAGAACGTGAATTCTCCTCCACTTCTTCTTCTCCTTCACTTTCACCTTCTTTTTTATCTTCTCCTCCATCACTTTACTCCATAGTAAATGCTTGGTTGGTACTCTTTCTTTCTCTCCTTCTCTCCTTTTTCTTACTTTTTTTTTCTATAAAAAAAAATCCCTTGCATATTCATTCATATATATATTTTTTATATATATTTGTGTCTAAATACAAAATAATTATGATGATTTTATTTAGGTCCATCGATTCTGGATGTGAAACAGATGTTTTGATACGTGTAGAAGGAAATTGTTTTCGTCTCCATAAGGTTTGTTAATTCACCATTGATGTCACCAATTAGTTATTTGTTCTTTATTAGTAGTAATTTGCTATTACCATTCAGCACAATGCCCTTTAATCTTTTTACATGGTTCTAAATTGCGGCTAGGTTTACGCAGTGAATCTTTATATTGCGGTAAAACGTGGACAAATGCGACCACAATTGTAATTGTGATTTAAATCTTCTAAAAACTGTTATGTTGTAGCCGCAATTACATTTGAAGATCGCAATTTAAAACCATGATCCTCCCTTCTTTTCATTCAAAATAGTGTAATTCCTTATGTATCTAGATTTTTTTTTTTGATAAGTACTTATATATCTAGATGTAAGTTTCAATATTTGGATCAAATTAATTGCTTACCAAATTCGCTACAACCTTAAGGATTAGACTTTTTTTTGGTAGCACTGATTTTTATTTAAGGAAATATTTGCAAGGATATGGACAAAGGAACATCAATGCCGGAAATAAAGTTTCAGCAGTTATAATATCACAAAAACGAAATCATGAGTTAAATTATTGGGGTAGTGTTTGTTTGAAATTATACGATTTGATATGATTGATTAAGCATTGTACTGCAACTTAGATTCCAATTAAAAGTGTTACATGGCCTACCAAACATGCTTTTATGAATCAATTGAACCTAAGGAAAATATCACACCAACAGTAGAAGACACTACTCTCTAACTATAACTAGCAGTAGGTCCTAACAATTTTGGCATGCAGGTGTTAGTAGTCAACAGCCTCATGTCCTTTGTGGAACCAAATTTGACACGAGGAGCTGGTTTCATAAGCTGTTCTTAGAATTGAATAAGGACACTAAATTATACAGTTATGCACACACGATCATAAACATCTTTTACGTTGAAAAAAGCCTAAATTCTTCTCGGTTAGGATAACTCAACACCCAGATTCCCCAGCGTAAAGAAGACAACAAGAACCCCACTATATAGTAACTTTTTTGTTTTTGTTAAAAATGCCCTGTCTTACTAGTTACTAGAATCATTGGTAGGTTTATTTCAACTTTTTTACGTTTATAAGAGAAATTTGTGGGTTCCTTCATATTGTGGTGTGTAATAATCCCCTTTTTCTTTTTGAGAAATTTATTTATGATCTCTAATTATTATAAAATCGTATGGCAAACAACCATTTTGGCTCCGGTGCGAGACAATGACATTACAATATCTCGATATATCAAAATTGCACATACAATAAGTTTATATCTTGTTTGTAATTTTAAAGTTTAAATTAACTAACAAAAAACACATTTTATAACCAAATTGACTTATAAGAAGAGCAAAATGACTAACTAAAACGACACTTGAGAATATGTTAACAATTTTGATATATAAGGACAACGCTTCCCACATTTAGATATCACAATTACTTTTTTACCTAAAATCCTATCTTAGTAGTAGTATTTTAGATTCCATGTTTCCCATTGACAAAAGGGATAAACATTTGTATTTAGATTTAATGTTTTAGAGAATTACACATCAGGAGCAATCATGCGATCAAGACTGTCACGATTATGAGAGGACAATAAACTTTACTTACATTTTAGGCCAAATACCATTTTTGATCCTTTAAGTTTGACAAGAATACCGGATTAGTCCTTTAAGTTTTTTAAGTTTCAAATAGATCCTTTAAGTTGTTAATTTAATGCACCTATTTGAAATTTTTTAAGTTTTTAAGTTTCAAATAGGTCCTTAAAAGGGTAACGGTGTAATAAATTAACAACTTAAAGGACCTATTTGAAACTTAAGAACTTAAAGGACTAATCAGGTATTTTTGTCTAACTTAAAGAACCAAAAGAGGTATTCGGCCTACATTTTATATCAAAGATGGCATGGATAATGAAAATAGTAAAAATCCAAAAACATTTTCATGTCCTTTTTAGAACATGAAAAGAAACAAACAACTAGGATTACGAATAGGGCAGACCGGCCTACAGAGGCCTACGGCTTGACCTGGTCTGTTTATGAAAAATGTTAAGTTTAGGCTTTTAAAAAAATCCTTTTTAAGTAAATAGGTCATGCTTAGACTATCAAAAAAGCCTACGAAGTCTGATAGACCGACCTATTTATGCATATTATTAAAACTTATTTTCTATTTATATTAAAATATAATTTATATTAGACATAAAAATAAAATAAAAACTCAAATAATTGACTTTTTCAATAGGTTTTAAAGCTTTATAGTGAAATAGGCTTATAGTGATAAACAAGCCTTACAATTAAATAGGTTTTAAGGCCAATTTAGCCTATTTAAAAGTAGATAAAATAGAGTATTTAATAACTTTAATTTAAAGTAGGTCTGTAAATAGGCTTTCAATCCATGTCAGACAAAAAAAATAGGCCTACGAAAGGCCATAGACCAAACTCTTGCAAAAAAAATTCGTAGGGCAGACTGCCCGACCTCTTCACTCTCCTGCAAACAACACACTAGTAATTGTCCAATTACTACATGTTAATTTTGCAAAGTTTTTCACTCTGAGTAACGCTCTGTTTCATCTGAAAAGGTGTTTTAAATTAAGTTCAACTTTTAAAATCCCAACAAAGTGTAACATTCCTTTAATCCCGTCAAAATACGTGCAACAACCCATACGCCTTCTTTATTTGTTGCAGTAGTACTATTGTATTGATCATTAAACGACATGTCCTTATACCCTAAGTAGCTAGTACATATCTGTTTGGATTAGACGTGTTTCAGGGTTGGGTATATATTGTCTTCAACACGACACCGATACATATGAATTATGTCATTTTTCCAATTATTATTGGTGTCAACATCCGTGTCGTGAGTCTGTGCTTCATTGTATATACCTTACTATGTTTCTCTTTTTTTCAGGAACGTTTCATATCACGTAGCTCATATCTAAAACGCCACCTAACATCCGTCTCCGACTTCACACTCTCCCCACCGTTAAACATAACGGCTTCAACATTCACAACCGTTGCAGAATTCTGTTACAACCGTAAAATCCATTTAACACCAACAAACATTGCAGCCGTTATAACGGCAGCAGAGTTACTAGGAATGAAAGAAGGTGACATTAATCTACGTGACGTGGCAGAATCTTATTTTCAAAGAATTGTTTGCATGGAAGGGTTAACGGTTCTTCGTTCGTGCATGGCTTTGTTTCCTGAAGCAGAAACGACGGCGTCTCTTGGTAGTAGATGTATTGAAGAATTGATTTGGGAAAACAATGATGTTGATGATAGTGTTTTGGATTTTGTTGTGGAAATGCAGCTGAGAGATTTTCAAATGGTTGTTTGTTCGTTGAATGGAAGGTTGGTCAACCATGATGTTTTGTACAAGTTGGTGGATCTTTATCTTAAGGTAAGTGACGCGTTATTTTGATTTTTTTTTTTCTTTTTGTTTATATTTGTGACACCTCGTATGATGGAATGGAACCAACTAATGAAGTTTTTCTTGCATCATATGCAATAAATCTCAAGATCACCCTTAACTTTTAGGCTACAGTTTTTTGAGCTTTTTTGGAAAAAAATGTAAGTATTAAGTAATTAGTTTTTAGATCAGTTTTGAGTTTGAGTTAGGATTTCAAACTCAAATTAGTTGAGCTATCAAACCTTTCAATATTATATTTGGGTGTGATTGTATCTATTTTTCTTAAAGAATATTAGACTTTGTTTGGTAGAAAATAACAGATAGTTTATAAATTAACAGATAGCATATACAACAAATAAAATAGTTGATAGATATAAATTAGTGGGTTGAATCTATAGTTTTTGGTAAATTATGAGTCGAACTAGTTGATAAATATAAAATAACATAAAAATATATTTTCAATTACTTACGAGAGTAAAATTGAAAAAAATAATAAACTACTTAAATTAGCTATAAAAAACTATATAAGTTGGAAAGAAAAAAAAAAAAGTTATCACAAGTCTATCTTTTAGCGTACGAGTTTATAAACCATCCATTAAAAGCTAAAAAGTTGGTTTTGTAAATCTGTGCCTTGATTGTATCTATATATACAGTACGTCAATTTTACCAATTTTAATTGCTTAAATAAATTTTTATATTTATCTTAGTAGAGGGTGTATAACATTTGATTTATAGTTGAATACATGTTTATACATTAATAAAAATGTTGGAGTCAGCTATAAATTTAATAGAAATAGTGACAACACACATTTTAACGTACATTTTTTAACTCACTCTCTTTGATTGATTGAAATCCACATGAGTCACACCAAATTATGTCGGTCCTGTATCAATTGGTGAGACTCATGTGAATTTTAACATATAATTTTTTTGTTGTTGAAAAATGTGTGTTGCAAGAGCATAAACGACACCTAATTTACCTGTTTCCTATCAAACTCTGCAGAGTATACGTTGTACAAAATACAAATTAAATACCCACTTGCATCCAATTAAAACATCACCAAACTCTGGCATCATTTCTGCCCTTGTGAAAGCAATAAACCACTTTTTTTGAATCGAGGGCAAAACCCACTCATTCTAGTTGCAATTCGTGTACCCAATTAATAGTGTGTAGGAGACCTAAAACTTTCCATTTATCCACATTACACAACACATAGATGAGGTCCACATTGTTTTAGCAAGAACAAAATGGCCTACTTAATTAGGGAGGGATACACATACCAAATTGAACACATTAATTGAATAGGTGGCTCTCCACATTTATCTCACATTATTGGCACCACACCACGAATTGATTAGCTTATGAAATTTAGTTCTCTCAAAGACTAGGAGTAATTTGCTACTAGTAGTCTATGAACAATTGTAATTATTGACAAATTTATCACCGGAACAATTTAAAATTTATAGACAAATCATTCATCACGAGCTTCTATTGATGTGGGATGTCGTCTAGTTAAAGTTCCATGTCATAGTCTCCAATGATAGAAGTTAAAGAATGGACCATTTTAAATGGATGATTTTGAGATGTTTTTATTCATTTGCAAAACTGAAGAACCATTCTGAGCAATGCGTACAATTTCGATAACAATTTTGTTTATTCACTCAATAAATAAACAAGTATAAAATAATGTAATCTTAGTAGCATAACAATAATGTTCCACTTTAGTTATTAATAATACTGATTTTTCAATTGATGGATGTTGTTTGCTATACGCGTGAAGGAAAACAAGCATGGCAAAGTAACTGAAGAACAGAAAACAGAAATATGCAATTCAATAGACTGTACTAAGCTCTCACCTCGTACCCTAGTGGAATGTGTTCAAAACCCCATAATGCCACTAAGATTCATTGTTCGAGCAATTCTTGTGGAGCACCTCACCACTCGCCGCTCAATCACTGAAGCAGCAACTACTACTACTACTACCACTAATGCTCGACAACAAGTAGAAGTACAACGAACCTCACTTAGAGAATTTCTCCAACTCGACACCACTCTTCGCCAAAATGCACAACTTAAAGAAGCTATGAATTCAACTTACTATCGCATTCAAACCCTTGAGAAAGAGCTTAGTAGCATGAAGAAGTTTCTTCAGGACCATCAAGCTGAGGACGAAAAGGAGAAGGAGAAAGAAAAAGACAAGGAACAAAGCAATAGTGTCTTGAATTCGGAACGTTCCGCGAGTTTTCATTTTGCTCCAATTGATGAAAACAGTAAAATACAAAGAGGTGGAAGAGGCTCTATTTCTTCCTCTGGTTTTGTGCTTGATAACATGATCAAGAAAAATAATGAAAGTGTTAGGTACAAATATAACGATGATTCTTCCTTAGGATCATGTCATGAAGAAAGTGTTGCTCCAAAGAGTGGTACAAGTTTTCGCCATAGGTTCATTACTGGGCTCAAGAATACTTTCAAGATTTCAAATTCTTCATCAAATTTGAAGGATCACCAATGACTGTGACTGATTGAGAGTAATGTTGCTGTTCATCGGAGAATATTCAAGCTTCTTGCTGTAAAATATTAGTCTTTATTTTTTTTTCTTGAAAGATTTTATTTTTGTCCTGATAGCTAGGTCTAAGCCATATCAATTAATTCGTCACTTTTTTATTTTATTTCGTTTTTTCTTAATGTTGTTTTACTTATCTAAACCTAAGAGTTTATATTATGTTTTAAAATTCTTTTTTTGAGAGGATGTTTTAAAATTCTTATTTACCCATGTTGTTAGATTTGAATTAATTCAATAATTTATATGTACCTACCCAAACATCAACGTTATGTGTGTGGTAGATTTGCACAATTTAAAGACGGTGAGTGCTATTAATACTTTCTTTTTAAATGATAATTTTTTAATTCGAAACATTCCAATTGATGAGAATAGTAAAATAGAGAGGTGGAAGAGAGACTCTCTTTCGTCCTATGGTTTTGTGCTTGATTACATGATCAAGAAAAACAATGAAATGGTTAAGTGTAAGTATAACAATAATTCCTCCGAACAATCGTGTCATGAAGGGAATGGTACACCAAAGAGTGTAACAAATTTTCGCCATAGGTTTCACAACTGCGCTATCTAATACATTCAAGATTCTAAAATATTCATCAAATCCGAAGGATCACCATTCACCAATGACATTGACTAATTAAGAGAAATGTTGTTATTCATCAGAGAATATTCAAAGCAAATTTTTATGCATGATTGTTCCCTTTTTATTCATGTTTTTTTTGAAAGATTCTTTGTATGAATTCGTCACTTTTATTTTATTTTGTTTTTTACTTAACTGCTTTTTAAATTATTTAAATGTAAATGTTACGCTAAAAAGGGTCATGCGAGCACTGTTTAAAGAAATTATATTTTTTTTGAAATATAAGTCAACTATTGTCAAAGTCAAATACATTATTATACAAAATTAAATTCTTTTGATTCCATAAACGTCTTTAACATTTTTCAAAATTTCTTACTCTCTATGTTGTTACATTTGAATTCATTCAATAGTTTAGAATACATATACTCAAACATTAAAGTGTCTTCTGTATTGACATGTATGAAGTGGTTGACTTCAACATGTATTTAAGAACGGAGGGAGTATACATACAATTTTATCAAATTGATGAAGAACGGTTGAATTTATGGCGTTGATAATACCTAATGACGGAAGTGTACCCGTATACACTCAAAAACACAATTCAATATATACTTAAGGTGATGGAGATTTAGAATAAGACATGATAATATAAATACAAACACAAGTTGATAATAATAATGTCATAAAAACTAGTTTTAAGATAAAAGTTTTAATATCTTCAACAAAAAAAAAAGATAAAAGTTCTAAGTATACAACATAAATAAGGTCTAATTTTGCCACATAGATAATTTTGACATTTTATCTAATTTATATCTATCTATTATACTTTAAATCAAGATAAACTAAAATTTTATTATGTCGTTGTCATATTTTATCATTGTCAAATAATCTTATCTTATCTTATCTATATCTATTGTACCATAATTACTCTGTTTATCAATACAAAAAGTAAAACAAAAATCACAAATGAGAATGAGAATGTCTTTGGTGTGGATATTTATATTTTTTTAAAAAAAGTGGATATATTTCTAATAAGGTTTTAGCCTTGCTTCAACATGTTGTCAAAGCTTCAGGTGATGATATTGTGTAGCTTTCTCTGAATGTAGATCGACATGTAACATGGAAACCCTCTCTTGTTGGGACAATTCCAGAATGTTGATGGAAGTGGGACTAAAGACTTAGGTCTGACATGTTTTGGAGGGTTCGTTAGATATCATAATGGTGCTTTTCTTTGGTGGTTTTGATGGTTGTATTGAGGATTTGTGTATTTTTTTTTTTTTGCTGAAATGCAAACATTTTTCTCTATGTGATTCATCTTTGTCGGACTTCTGAGTTTCAGGCAGTTATATGCTAGGAAAATAATTTTTGACACTATCATCAACTCCTTGAGAGATAGTGGTTGATAATTGATGTTATATGAAGAGAGATTTGCTATTCCGACTCGGATTTGTTTGTGGTTACTCATGTGAAGCCAATATAGTATTTTTTTTCTTTGCCATATTATTGTAACGTCTGAGGCTAACGAGGACAGGAAGTGGTCGCTGGTGCACAAGGCATGACAATGAGCGGCTCCTAACAGTTTCTAGGCGAACCGAATCCACGTCAGAATGAGAGGTATTTTGAAACTGTGTAGGTATGAGACCGCATGGTTGAAGGAAGACTTATAAGAATTGTTTGGTACTACCTGTATAAACAAGATGCTTCTTCTTTTTGGTAGCGCAAACCATAAGAACTCCACAGTTAAGCGTACTTGACTTAGAGCAATTTTGGGATGGGTGACCTTCTGATAAGTTCCATAAAACGTGTGAGTGAGGACAAAACATGTTGAAAAGACTCGTGTTGGTTTCTGGAGTCAGTTGACAATATTTAAATTTGTCTAGAATGTTACAATTATCACGTTGCTCGACTAGAATTGAAAAGTGTAGTCGCATCATATACTTTGCTAACCAAATTTTTCTACAAAAGTTCTAGGAAAGATGGGAGCTACAGTCATAAACTAATGTGACTTGATGCATTTTGCATGGGGCACCTCTCTTGGAGAGTTGGGGAGAACACAGGATCACGAAAAGATTAAACATTACATCTTCACCCAAAATTTTAAAAAATTAGGTATTTGAGTCACATCTCTTATGTATAATACATTTAGTTCATTATAGTTAATGTGGGACTAACCACTCTCACTTGATCTACATTCAACATTTAGCTCATCTATAGTCAATGTAATACTAATCACTCTCACTTGAACCCAACAATCTTTCTCTCATATATGAGTCTCTCGCATCCTACACTTGCACCACTATTAACCAACAAAACACACATTTTGATATAAGGATTCAATATTAGGATCCCGCTCCCATTTCTGCTCCTTTACCAAACCGAACCATACTTTGATACCACTTTTTGGAGTGTCCGGAGTAACGCTTGAAGCAACAATCTATCAATAATTCAAGACCATTAAAAGATGAGATATTACATTTTCATCAAATATTTAGCTCATTACTATCTACTCACACAAGAACCCAAAAACTTTTAAATTATTTGTTCGACAATAGCTAGTTTTCATTTTTTTTGTTCCCTTTTGTAACAAAAATAATAAGATCGAGAAAGGAAACATCAAACCACATGATGCTTGCTAGGTAGGTTAATTAAACTGGATTCCTCGCGATAAGACACTTCACATTCATATATTTCAGACATTTGTGGTTGTCTAATCAAGGGAAGTATGAATTTAAATATAAGATATCCAATTTTGATTGAAAGATCGTCAATATTCAAAATACATTAATACATACAGTCCAGTTGCAGGAGAGTCAGATCCGTCAGTTCGCATACCTAGCACACATTTATCCGTTAAATCTCAATTATTCATTTAACATAATCAACTCACGCCTCACTCTTGCCAAGGGTCACACATCAGTTCATACTAATTCATAATTTCTTAAAGGGTAAAGGATGTGCCATATCCATCCTAATTATCCCTGGCCGCATCTATTTATATCCCTTAACAAACCGCAATGTCTTCAATTTAATCACTAAAATTGCAGCTGTCTTTAGCTGGTATGAAGAAATAATAATTGGTTACATGTGATTACTGATGTGGCTGCACGCACAAATTGGAAATCCCACACACTCTCCAAATAAAATCAAATAACCCATTTCTCTAATCCACCACACCATCCTAATCATTTTTCCACCAAACGTGACCACATACAATACACATCTTCATCTACTCCAATCCATCACAAAATGATATTGAACCACGTCTCTTTCATTGCTTTCTTTGTTTCTCATAGTTGATACAATAAACATTTACAAATTACTCCATGCGATATAAATTATAAGTCGTTTTGGTAAAAACATTGTCCTAAATTAGTACGTCGTTTTACAATAGGTATAAAACATTAATGTTATTTTTTCTCTTATACCATTAAATATTTATTGCACTCTCGTCTTTCAATTCTTAAGTTTATCTTTGTTATATCGTTAAGGAAGAATAATTTTATAAAATCCACTCATAATTTCTCTTTCCTACACAAAATTAATTACACTTCTTAATTTATATAAAATGGTCAAAGAGACTTATCATATGAAACAAAGTAATTTTTTGGTTCAACCCAAATTAGTAGCCTTGTAACTACAAAGATTAATTTATAGTTGGAAAAAATCATGACAAAGTTTCTTGAAATTTAACACGGATGCATTTCCAATATTTATTTCTATTTTTTGACGTTAACTCTCTAATTCATGGAGAAAATGTAAGTATAATATGACCATATATTGTTGGACGCAATCCTAATGATTCGTCCTTTTCAGTTAAGTGCTCTAGAGTGCTTACTCATTAATTTGAAAGATTATAAACATTAACACGGTAGATCAAATATGATAAAAAAATAGTTTTGGCAGGAAACACTAGTTGTACCTGAAAATTGTATATAAACCGTTACAGAACCTGAGCCACTTGCGCTTCATACTTCGTACCAAACCATTACTGAATCTCTTTTCTCTTGACCCTTCGTCTCTTCGAGATGTGTTTCGTACAAGCACTGCGTCCACAGTGTGGTGGTGGAATGTTCCAGAACATCGAATGCGGAAATTCCACGGCGGAGAAGTTAGGATTTGTTCATTTCCGCCATGGATTCAATGTTGTTGGATTAAGTCGTTCTAGTAGAAGTTTGTTGAAACCGATAACGGCGAAGGAGGATAATGAATCGTCTATTGTTGATGACGGTAACAGAATTCCAAAATACAAGGGAATTTCAGTTAATAAACGGAACTGTGTTAAAAACGAATCTAATTCACCTTTCACTGACCATTCTTCTGCATTTTCTGGTACTTTATTTAATAATTATATTGTTTTTTATTAAGTTTTATCAAATATCTGTGATGAATGGTGTAAGGAATATTCCTGCTTTTACAATAGACTAGACTCTAACCCGTGCGATGCACGGGTTTTGTATAGCTTCATATATAACTATCAAATGACTATATTATTACTTTTATAGTTATATTCAGTATTATGTTATCAAACTATCTCAAAAAGTAACAAAAATAAAAGATGGACTGCAATAAAAATGACAAATCAAAAGAAAAAATATATACAAAAGCTAGTTGATCCTAACCGCAAAAGTTGTTAATCGAAAGAAAAAAATAAGGAAAAGGAATTGTTATTTAGTAACCGAAAGAAAAAAAAATAAAAAGGAACGTTACGTGGTAATTGAAATAAAAAATAATAATAATAAAAAGGAACCGCTAATAATGAAAAGGAACTACTATCAAAAAAGGAATTGCAATGGCGTTAGTGACTTTTAAAAAAAATGACATTTTCATGTGTTATCTGATTCAATTCCTTGCATATTTTTTTTTTCATAAAAATTAATTAGGTCCGTAAAAAAGGGTGGTGTTATGGTTATTAGGTTCAATTGCAAGATGGTGAGAGAGATGAAAGTGAGTGAGAAATGATTTAGGAATTGTGAAATTGAAAGAAAGATGACCCGAGATTTGTGTTGAATACACAACATTGAAACAATCACAAGTCATAAAAAACATCAGTACCTTGGTGGTAAGAGTTGTGAATTGAAAGCATGTGGTACCTGGTTCGATCCCCATCCGAAGTTTTTTTCATAAATTTTTATAACTAAAAAGTAGAGCTAATCATTAGGGTTAGAGCAACACTACTTAACATTTAGTATGAAAAAAAGAATAACGAAGAAAAAGCTAAAATTCACACAATCACATAACAAAATCAATAATTTTCAAACCCTAATGTCAAGGATTCGAAATTAACAAAATTCAGACAATCAATATCAACATTGGTCATAATTTTTTGTCAATTCGATGAAAGATGGTGTGAATCGGTGAGAGAAAGCGAGTTATCGGCAATGACATTTACGGCAGTCAGTTGTTGGTGAGGTGGCAGTTGCGGCGGCGGCGTGATGTGTGTGGATCAGTGAGAGAAAGTGATTTTCCGGCGGTGGCAGTTACGGCGGCATGTGTTGTTGAAGTGGCAGTTGCAACGGTGGCGGGATGTTGTTATTGGGGTCACCGACGGCAGTGAAAATGAAGTTGAATCGCATGATGTGTGTAAATGACGTTCAATTCGTGTTCAAATGATGTTGGAATTCAGGGTTGTGAGAATGACTTAAAGTGAACTCGCATTTGTGCTAGATAAATAAAATGAAAGCAACTATAAGTCACAAAAAACTTTAGTGATCTAGTGGTAATGGTTGTGATCTACCAGAACTTGGTCTGCGGTTCAACTCTGTGCAGGAATTGTTTTTCATAAATTTTTTTCAAAACAAAAAATTAGGGTTAGGGTTAGCTATTTTAGGGCAAGCAAAAGATGCTTATCAGACTGCCTAGGATTTATATATAAGATGTGTTTAAGAGAGTTTTTTTTTTCTCTCTCTTTTAGCTAAATAGGTTGCTTCACAGCCGTTGGATTCAAATGCAGTTTGAATTTGGATCTAAATCCGCCATTTTAAGGAGAAATTGTATTTGAATACTAGTTTTTTAAAAGAAGCTTGAAATCTCATGGACTTTATTCAAGCATCCATACATGCTGCTTACGGTCCTTGACAATTTTATTCCTTTCAATAAACAAAACGTATAAGCATTAGACCATGATAGCAGGAAAAAATAGTGGATAGCTGATAAACTAGTTTGTAACGGACAAACTTATAGCGAATAGCTTATAGCGGATAAGGTAGTTAATTGAATTTGTAGTGTTTGGTTAAATGAACGATTGAACTAGCTTATAAAAATATAAAATAACATAAAAAAATATGTTTAATTAATATATAATTTTATTTTCAAGTAAGACAACATGAGTAAAGTTGAGAGGGATAAAATTGAGAGAAAAAATGATAAGCTTTGAGTTATAAGTTAGTTAATTGAATCAGCTTATCAAAATAAGCTATAAGCTAGTAAAAACAAGCTTTCAGTTCGTGAGAAAAAAGGTTACCAAACGAGTCTTTTTTATCATATGAGCTTACAAGCTCAAAATCTAGCATTTTAAAACAGAGCCTCATAATAAACAACTTAATTTGCAGCTTATAGCATAAACACTTATGAATAAACTATTTCTAATACAAAAGAAAAAATAAAGTCAAGTTGTTTTTATATGAAGTTATAAGTTGTTTTTCCACTACACGAAGTCTTATGATAAACAATTTAATTTGCAATTTAGAGCATATACGCTTATGAATGAACATACCATAAGTTTTTTTTCCGAACATGCCACAAGTTGTTTACATAAGTTCTCTCAAACAGTCTCACAAATGGTTATACCAGTAGATAAACTCAAATAAACCATGTCAAACAGATCCTGATGTAGCAGCTTCTACTTCTAAGTGATGTGATTGTCTGATTTAAAGAGTGATAATTCAAACTTTTGACCCAGCTATCGTTTAGCTAGGTAAAAATCTCAGCAATTAGACAACAAATGGCAGTTCAACAAACATTTTGTGGCATGAATGTTCAATCTAGAAACTTGATAGACAACAACTACTTCAACAAAAAGGCTGTGTCGTTTGGGTAACTGGTCTGTGGTTCAGGTTTGTGAAATTCAGTTCCATTTTCGATACCTGTTGTTTCCGCTTCTTTGCCATAGTTTATTGCTTTCAATTTCCAAGCTCTGTAGCAAGCACACAGTTGTGTGCAATAATAGAGCCTCGCCTTTCTTTTATCAGTTTTTAATGCATTTAGGATTCCATCGGTGATTTGATTTGTAGTTTTTGTATTTCATGTTATTTTCGATATGCACATCATATATATGCACAGGAAGAAAGAATAAACATCTATTTTGGTATATGCACTTTGTTTATTTGAAATGTATTCAATTGTTGTATAATTAAACACTTTAAATGTGATTCACCATTCTCTGCTAGTTTTGGCTTCTTCTATTCCTTTTTTCCAACCACGTGCTAAATTTTTGCCCGATAGAAATGATATGATGAACACACTAATAACCCTGCAATTTTTTTCTAGTACACAATAAAGTATACGCAGATTTTCACATTTTTGGTTTACATTTAACATTGAATACTTGACATATATGCATTTGAAATAGGATAAAATGCATACAGATTAATAGACTACATATCTGTCTATTCCGCAGAAGCACTTTAAAACCGGACACGAGACACGTACTTCTATCTATTTTCCATCACATGGTATTCTGTCTCTATAGATGGATTATGCATCCATATTATAGAGTACGTAGTTACAATGCTGCAGTGCACTGATCTTTTGTTCGTCTTCCGCTAACTGAAATCTATATTTTAGTTTTTTCAAGCTCCACTTTTAATTTACAACTTATAGTTTTAGTTGCAATTATTCATGTGAAATTAAAATTGGACTTTATCAAATTACCGAAACATAAAAACGAAGCTATTTTGAAAATAGATCAGCAAGCATGTCAACCCAAATAATCTCGGCTCATGAATCATAAGCCAAGTTGTTATGAATGATTTAAATCACATATGTAAAACATTCTTTGAATACAATATAGACTTTCCTGAAGCAATTCACCTTTTTATTTTCCAACTACGACGGTCGCTGTTGTAGAACACCTACAGTTGGTGAACGAACAAAATGCAAGCGGTCATGTTCAATTTATTTAGAATATCAGCATATTGCCTTACTTTTCATTCTTCTAGATAGTATATACTTAGACATTGATTTCAGTAAAAAGCACTCTGGCATGCGCTTTGAGTCGAAGCTTGCACTCGAGAGGAAAGTTAACATATATCCTTGATGGTGATAATATTTGACATGGTCTAAACCGTGATCTTAGTTTTAGAGCAGAAGATCGTTCAGAGAACATACGAAGGATTGGTGAGTTACTATACATTTTCCTCATTCTTGCACATTTGTTGCTATATGTTTATGAGTAGTCTAACATCATGAATGGTGTTTCAGGTGAAGTAGCTAAACTCTTGGCAGATGCAGGAGTTATTTGCATCACCAGTTTAGAGATGCTTGCAGGGCTCTACTGCCCAAATGAGATTTTATTGAGGTACATATACTTATTGAGGTGAACCAAATTTTGCAGGTAGTTTCTCATCTGTGAATGCGACAATTGCAAACACTTGATTCGTGAACAACACAAAATGTTCTTCATTACCTATGCAACCTTACATCTCTCAAACTCGTGTTGTAGGTTTTCTTAGACGTGCCACTAGCTGTGTGTAAAGCAAGGGACCCAAAGGGACTATACAAGCTTGCTCGAGCTGGAATGATCAAAGGTATCTTAGTTTAGTTTTTTTTTATTTGCATCGCTGCTTTATTTGTGTGGCACCTTCTATTCTATGTATTATGTTCAAATTATGTTTATGTTGGGTTTTTATTTAAGTATACTAGCTTCAGCAGTTTAGCTTTATGAACCATGTCTGTTTATCTTTTTAGTCCAGATTGAACTATGCACCAATACTGAATTGTCTATTTGGAAATCTGCAGGTTTCACAGGGATAGATGATCCGTATGAACCCCCATGTAGCTGTGAGGTGTGTATTAGTTGTTACGTTCTAGAAATATTATTGTCACTAAAGAGGAATAAAATGAACTAATGTATAATATTTGACCTTATAAACAAGGTGTCAGAGTAGTCCAACTCAGCTTTTCCTTTGATCAAACGTCGGCTAAAATTTCATTAAATTGATTACACTTTTGCATCCTCTTATAGATAATATTGCATCAGCAAAAAGAAAGTGACTTTATGTCTCCAAGTAATGCGGCTAAAAAAGTGATATCCTACTTGGAGAAGAATGGGTACCTGCGGGCCTGACGATGCTTGAATGGTGTCTTTCTTGTTTGTTGTAGGTATGTATGTAACACAGTCTGCGAGTAGAAAAGTGCTTCTCTAAGCAGCAAGGAAATCATTGTTTACTATGCATCTGGCTCCATCCAAGTCACATACATCGGTATTGTATTTATGCCTTCATTATATAGGTGGCAGTAAGTGGAGTGAATCAATGAGGAAGGAGCTGGTCTTGATTGGTATAATGATGTAACTTGTAAGAAAACGGAAGTAAGAATTAAGTGTATATGATCCTTATCTTTTGGCAAACAAATGTTCCTTGTGGAATGTGTTGTGTATGTAAAGATTTGTTTGCTATCCAATGTAACATATCTATCCACAACTAGTCACTGGAAATACCAGCATAGCATCATCGAGTATGATCTTTGACATTTTTGCTTAAATACTCGATGCTGCTTTGCTGGCGTAATAAGACGCTCGATGTTCTGCGAATGATTCCCTGAGTTTTGCTTTGAAAAATCAAACAATTAATTATATCATGCTAATATGATCTAGAAAATGAGGTCCTAACTTTATCATGTAGAAAAATTATTTGGTGTATGTAAGTAACTAGGATGGTACCCGTGCGCATAGGCACGGGTTAAAATCGAAGCATTGTTTGAGATTTTGATTCAACAAATCAAGTGTAAAATTTATTTGGAATGTTGTGTGTGATTACACAATTTAACTACAAAAAAAAGTATGACATAAGAAACAACAACACACCATAACCCAAAAATTTCTACGACAAAACACAAATGATTATCACAAAATACAAAGACTACAACATACATAAGGATTAAGGATTAATTTTGAACATTCTATGGATGACTATTGATAGAAAATTATAGTTTGGATATGCTAAACACCTACCATAACTAAATTAAAAATCTTACTCTTCTCACCTTTATTGTTGCTTTCAAACACCGCAAAAATACCAAAATACTCACAGCAGTGGTTAACTGTCGTTCGCTACTAACAACATTTATAGACGGGCAGTTAAGTGTCGTGGGAGTATTTCGGTATTTTTTGTGGTGTTTGAGAATAAAAATGGAAGCAAGAAGTGTATTTTCCTAAACAGTACTGCTATATAGTGTGATGGCTTAACAACGAAAAGTGGCGAACATGTGTTAAATTAAAGAATCACGTGACCACAGAATTCAAGGGCTAGAAGCGAGCGCTTCTAGCTGCTTCGCCTGCTTCTTCTTATTTATTGTGGAATATTCTACCATAGTAGGTATTCAAGAATCAATACATGAAATTTTAATGAATATTAAAATAAAAAAGAAAAAAAACTTAATGCTACAGTCCCCCGCGTATAATCCACATTAACCGCCACGTCGCAAGCAGTTTTCAGAATCAACAGTCTCAAACTCTCAATTAGAATTCATCTATCTCCTCTATCCTCATTGCCGCCATTTATCTACAAACATCATTGTTGCTATTTGTTGAGGCCAAGACATTCACTGACAATTTCAATTTTATATACAAGTAAGTTGTTTATTTATTATTTAATTTAATCTGCATCATTTGGAGAAAAATTTGTGCCAATTAATTGATATTCTATTTGTTAACTTGTTTAGTCTATTAATATGGAATTTTTTTAAAAAAAATTGTTGTATCAGTGCAAGAAAGGTTTGGATCTTCTGATGAAGTGGAAATAAGTAAAGAACAGAAACGTTCCGATGTTTGCTTAGAAGAAAATAATACTTTTGAAGAAGAAACACCTACGGCTGGGATGATATTTGCCTCTGAAGAGGAAGTTACCATGTTTTACACGAATTATGCTCGACGTGTCGGTTTTGGAACTGCTAAAATAAGTTCAAAAAATGGAGATGATGGTAAAAAATATTTTACTTTAGCGTATAGTCGAGCTAGAAAGTATGCGAGTCGGTCAAAGAATCTCTTCAAGCGAAACCCGAGTACAAAAACAGAGTGTAAGGCCAGATTAAACGTGTGTGTGAGTTTAGATGGAGCAATTACAATTTCAAGGGTTTTTCTTGAGCATAATCATGATCTAAGTCCAACCAAAGCACGGTATTTTAGATGCAACAAGAGTGTGGGGATTCAAATGAAGAGGAGGTTAGAACTCAATGATCAAGCTGGTATTAATGTAAGTAGAAACTTTCGATCTTTAGTTGTTGAAGCAAATGGTTATGAGAATCTTACTTTTGGGGAAAAGGATTGTAGAAACTATATAGACAAAGTAAGACGACTCCGACTTGGAACTGGAGATGCTGAAGCAATACAAAAATACTTTGTGAGAATGCAAAAGCAAAACAGTCAATTTTATTATGTAATGGATGTGGATGATGAAAGCCGGTTACGAAACGTGTTTTGGGCCGATGCAAGATGTAGGGCTGCATATGAATATTTTGGTGAAGTCATAACTTTTGACACCACTTACTTAACAAATAAATATGATATGTCTTTTGCTCCTTTTGTTGGAGTGAACCATCATGGTCAATCTATGTTGTTGGGTTGTGCCTTACTGTCGAATGAAGATACTAAAACATTTACTTGGCTGTTTAGAACTTGGTTAGAGTGTATGAATGGTCGTGCTCCAAATGCCATTATTACTGATCAAGATATAGCAATGAAGAATGCAATTGAAATTGTCTTTCCGAAAGCTCGTCACCGATGGTGCTTATGGCATTTAATGAAAAAAGTTCCTGAAAAGTTTGGTAGACACTCTCATTATGAGTCTATCAAAACACTTGTGCATGAAATTGTATACGATTGTTTTAGCAAAGGTGATTTCATGATGAGGTGGGGAAATATGATTGAGAATTACAAACTACAGGATAATGAATGGTTGAAAGGGATATTTGAGGAACGACATCGTTGGGTTCCTGTGTATGTGAGAGACACATTTTGGGCTGGAATGTCAACCACACAAAGAAGTGAAAGTATGAACTCATTTTTTGATGGGTATGTAAGCTCAAAGACAACTTTGAAGCAATTTGTTGAGCAATATGATAATGCATTGAGAGATAAAATTGAAAAGGAGAGCATTGCTGATTTTGCATCATTTAATACAATAATTGCTTGTGTAAGCCAATTTGGCTTTGAGTCCCAATTCCAAAAGGTATTTACCAATGCAAAGTTTAAAGAATTCCAGTTAGAAGTTGCTTCTATGATGTACTGCAATGCATGTTTTGACAAAGTTGAGGGTTCCAATTCCATATTTTCTGTTACAGAATGTAGGAAAGTCTTTGACAAGTTTAGAGACATTGTGTTCATGGTAGTCTTTGAAGAAAAAGACTTCAAAATAAAAGGTACATGTTGCTTGTTTGAGTTTAAAGGTATTTTATGCAAGCACATCCTTTGTGTGCTTAAGCTCACAGGTAAGACTGATTCAGTGCCACATAATTATATTTTGGCACGGTGGAGGAAGGACATAAGGTGAAGACATACACTTATTAAATGTAGTTTTGATGGAAAATCAGAATTGCGGCATGTTGATAAAGCTTGTGATGCATTTTATGAAGTTGCTTCATCAGAGATAAATAATGAAGACGATCTCTTGAACGTGATGAACTGGATTAAAGACTTGAAAATTAAATTAGCAGGTAAATAAACATCTCCAAGAATATTAGAAGAAGATAGTTCAGCTCAAAATTCGGCTACTATAATTCTTGATCCTGTAGTAGCTCGAGGTAAAGGGCGTCCTCCTTCCAAAAGGAAAACTTCTAAAGTTGATCAAATCGTGACGAAGAAGATTGCGCGAAAGAAAACTCTAAAATGCAGTCAAAAAATTCAAGGTCAAGAAAAGGTGATAATGAAATTTATAATATCTATTGTTATTATAAAATATAATAGCACATCTGTCTAACTTAGATTTTTGATGGCAGGGCCAGTGCAGCTCGAGAGTTGAAGAAATTGATTAGGAAGAGTTTTTCAGATCTCAACATGATGGAAATGGCACACAAGAGAACATTCAAGTAACTAAAGAACATATAAATGAATGGCAGGATGGTGGCTGTACTATTGCTAATTTAGCTCCCTTCAATCCAAATCAAAATCATCTTAGTGGGTTAAATGAGGTACAAAATTAGAATCTATTGTTCTTTATTTGTATTTGAACATTTGTGTCATGGAAAGAATTTCTTTAATACAATTCTTTTGTAGGTTTCATACCATGCTGTCATAAACCAAAATGTTACATACTCTGAACTTTTGCAGGTAAATTCTGCTATATTTTCTGTTAATTTAGTAAAATTTTAATACAAATTATCAATTATTTTATCGGTGTTTATTTTGCAGGCACAACACCAGCTGAATGACCAACCATAATAACTTGGAAGCAGATGATTGTTTTTGAAGTTATCAAGTTTCTGCTTGTATTTTGTGTTTATGAAGTTTTTATTCTGCTCATTTTTTTTTACGAACTGCTGAAGTTATTTTGTGTTTCTGAACTTTTATGTTTTTGAAGTTTTTTTTTTTTAAGAATATTATTGATGTTAATATTGTGAGTTGACATGATTTTTGTACTATTGATATTGAAAGAATCATTATCAATGATATTGGGCAGAAGCTATCTTTTTCTTTGAAATTTAAATATTACATAATTGTGTATACAATTACAATTCACGAGTAGATGCACAAAAGTCCTAAAGCACTACAACCTAAAGCACAAAATAACCCACTAGCACAAATGATGTGCTCTTTATTAAGCATCCAACAAATGAACATGGATCAATTTCCCTAAAAGAATCATTGTTGCTCTCCAATGTCTTGATATCAGAGAAGAATTCTTCGAGTTCAAGTGAAGAGGTTTTTCCCTTTGGTGTTCTTATAGATGCTCGGGGGAGAGGTTCTTGAGAGGACTGCGAGTTGAATCACATATCTGCTCTTCATTAGTGGAGGCCAGATACGTCATAGGGCTAGCTCGTGATTTTGATAACTCATTCACTTCTCTTGTGCAAACTGCACGTGTACACGAAACATTTTGCCGCGTTGGTATATAATCATCAAATACCTCAACAAGGGCAAGCAAGGTCTGTGGAAGAACCTTTGAATCTGCAACCCTCTCTAGATCTCAATATCACATAGCATCAAATAAAAACTTAAGGTCCCTGCAAAAAGAAAAGATTCAAATAAATGAGTCAAATGTGACTAGCTAACATAAGTAACCATAACCAAAACTATAAGAAACACATAATCAGAGCAAAAAACATGAAAGATTATTGGTTCCAATAGCTAGTGACATAATTATGTGAACCAGTACAAGCTTACATCAGGTGTTGTTGCTGCTGTTACTGTTTTGTTCCTAACACAGTATTTTCTATTGTTAGTTTTAACTTCTTTTTCGGCTGCTTTCTTTTGGCATTGCTGCATTTTCTGCGGGTTTTTGGATCGTACTGCTTTGGTTGCTAAATGGTTTGGTTTGCTCCAAGTTTCATGACAGTAGCAGCCCCATTGTAATTGGTTTTTTATGACTCAAATGTAACTATCTAACATAAGAAGAATATGGAATGAACCAAACTAGAAGCCATACTTTTCTTAGTATTTTGGTTGCTTAAAGCACAAACACCATTATTAATTAATCAACATAGAAATGAAAAATTAAATTTTTTTTATCTGCACTTGACTAACCTAGAATTGATACAAATTACAAACGGACAAAGCACTGAAAACACAAACTACACAAGAAAACAATCTTTAACAAAGAGTACCTAAACCCTAAATAGTACCTAAAAAACTCAACTTAAATCCCTATTTCTATTTGGTTATGCCTCTCTGCCTTTGCAAAATACTCATATATTCATGCTATACAAACCATATTTAAATCTGGCATATTAAAACCTAAACAACAATACCCAACGACTAACACGTGTTGAACCAAAATTTGAGATAAGGCAATTACCGTGTCCAGAGTGGTTTCAAATTCATAAAATAATTTGAGGTTTTTGGTTTCAATCTTTAGTGTAAAGAGAGGGTTGGTTCTGTAATTGTTTAGAGAAAAATACCTGATGCCGCGTTGAGATAAGCACATCAGCACGATAGAGAATACGACGGCGACCGACAAGAGGTGAGTCGGGCAACGGTGGCGACAGCGACTGACAAGAGGTGGGTCTGGCAATGGTGTCGACGGCGAGTAGATGTAGTGAAGCAATCTGAATCGAAAACTGGAGTGTAGGAAGGAGGAGAGAAGCTCGTGTGTGGGGACCTTAAGGAATTTCATTTCCCAATTTTTATTAAAATAAAAATTTATTATTATGACTCATTCGTTGAATTTCGTTTCTATGCTGTCGCACTACCAAGCATTTTCCTTTCCCAAATAAAAGGGTCTATCATAAAGCCCAATTTATCTTGTCCAAAAAAAACTAAGCTCAACTTTGTAAAAAATGCCCAATGCTAACTTTCTTAAGACTTCCCCAATTTTTTTTTTTTGTAATAATAACATGAAAATTGCTCTTCTCTCTTTCAAAATTGTTTACTCTCTTAACTTTCCTAGAATTAATTCTGCTGACACTTTTAAAATTAGTTGAACCATTTAAAAAATGATTGAACCGAACTTAAAATTATCGGCGGAAGCTAACTCTAGCCGAAAGAGAAAAGAGTAGTTATTTTACCGGCGACCGATGTGCCGGAACTCGCGGCCGCCATAGGTACTTATTTACCGATTTCGTTATCTAATATTCCTCCTACTCTATTTCTTAAGACTTCCCAAATATGTTTCTTAAGACTTCCCAAATATGTTTCTTGGCTTCTTGTTTTTTTTCCTTTTTCTTTGAAAGGTTCTGGTTCCTTGTCAATATTGTATTTTTTTTTTAATATTCACTGATAGTCATGCTAACTGAAAATATCTATTGAAAATAATGAACCATCCCTATCTTAAAGTGTCTCTTTTCTCAAACACACCAAGCTTAGAAGCATCTCTTAATTCTAATTTTTTTTTTTAGAACTATCCTAATTTTTACACAGAATATATGCACTATCCCTGATGATTTTAATTCCATCCCTTATCATGTTTTGTATCATTTCTTCCAAAAAGTGGCTTTTATTTGAATTGTTTAATTATTTTGTGTTCTTCACAACAACATATTCTTGCCATTTTATTTTCAACTTCTCCATACTTATTTATTTGTAATTACTCATTTTTTATGTTGCTTCCATTATTCAGGTTTAAAGAGGAGATGACCGGAAATGGAACGACTGACTGGATAGGCTTGATTCTATAGGTATTTGATAGAATCTGGTATACTATTGCTGAAAATGGGTAGAATTCCCTTGGATCAGAGAAATATATCAGATTAACTATTTCAATTGTGGGGATGAGTTGTCTACTTTTGGAATATTTTTATGGTTCCTTCCCAACCAGTGTTATTATCACCACCAGAATTGATTGTGAGGTGAGAACCATTGATCATGTTGGCAGTATAGTATGAGATAATTCAAGAAAAATGCGTTTAATTTTACATGGTTTTATGTTCCTGTTTTGGACTATTGTGTGTTGTAAATAATTAAGCAATCTGGAATAGAATGCAAGCACTGCTCAGAAAATATGTTAATTTTCTTTTTTAAATGTGTTTAGATAGATTGCATTTTATAATAGAAAATACAAAATTTAAATTTGAATATAACATGTTGCTGGTGTGGTTGCTTCAGGCACTGCTCAATAAACATGAGAACCTTTTTGTTAAACTATATTTACACCTTGGATAGATTGTATAAAATTAGAAGATTCAATATTTCTTTCACACTTTAATCAATTTTCCTTTCAAAATAAAATTTAAACCTTTGGGACTATAATTGTTGTATTTTTTTTTTTGTTGTGTGCCTTTGTGTTGCTTGCTGGTGTGGTTGCTTCAAGAGTCCCATGAGTTAGCTGAGTAAACCTATGGATTGGAGACAATGAAGAGGCATGAAATTGCATGCATAAAGCTGTTGAACAGACAAATGCAGAAATATAGAAAAAAAAAAAATTCGTCGATTTTTACATATCTTGTATAAAAGACTACATACCAACAACAAAACTTGTTGATCTATATCTCCAATGGACCACTTGCATCATCACAAATTTAGAGCATGGAGCACAATTATGAAGATAAATCTTATTAGAATGAAGGGCAAATTTTTCAGACAACATGAGAAATGCATATAACATGAGATATGCATAAACAACATAAAGAAAAAACAACAGTAGTTCACTTAGCAAAGAGAGTATGAAGGGTTCAGAGTACAGGGGATGGAATGCACTTCAACAAAGGCAACATATATATAGAAAAATAAATCCAAATAAGACAAACTTATATAGTAGGTTTGTAACCTATATTGTAGCTTTGTAGGTATTACTCCTTCCGGTCCTATATATAAGAAAATTTTCAAAAAAATTCTTGGTCCTATTTATTAGAAAATATCACAACTTTTAAGGTGTAGTTATTGTTTAAAAGACTTTTATACCCCTTATTTAATGTTTGTCTTTTTAAAATTAGTGGGTGTATTTAATGCTTCACAATTTTTTATGAGGGTATATTTGTAAAAATATTCAAAAAGTTACACTAATTAATGAGTGTATTGGTTTTGATGTTTTTTGGTTTTTCTTCTTATAATAAGGACCGGAGGGAGTATATGGGAAAGGATTATTTAGCAAGTGGATAAAAAAAAAAGACAAAACCATTGCAAGTGGATGTTGATTTAGTCTTATTTAACTCATTGAATAAAATATTGCAATTTAATCGTGTTTCTACAGTGGGAATTTTTTCCACTGTGGTTAAGATTATTGATTGAATTCGCGAGTTCTATGACAACCAGGCGTATTCCCCAAGCTCTTTCAATGATCTATCTTTCACTTTGTGCATTTTTGAATTCATTTTTGAGATGGTCAACAATGATTCTGATGACTTAAATTGATTTTGGTGTTATTAAATTACATATTTGTTATAGTATAATGTGTTAAAAAAACGATACAAAAAAAAAAACTTTCATATGCTTCATATTGAAACTTGCGCATTTTATATTAAATATTTAACTTTTCAATGTTATTGTTTTTCAATAAAAAGTTGATACTTTTAATTGCTTTAATATATACAATATAAAACATGTTACTCAAACCCATTAAAAATAGTAAAATTTCATTCGCCCGGTTTAGTTGAGTCAATAGGTTAATACCGGCTTATGGCCAAGTTGATGACATCATCCCCCGATTCAATTACACATCCAATCGAATAGACTTGTATCGGACCGACAATGGATCCGGTTCTCGATCCAACCGGTCGGACCGACCAGTCGAGGAACTACGTAAGTATTATACAACTAAGAATTAGTTTAAAACATATATTAATAATAAGTATGTCAAACAAATATAATAAATGTTTACAAAATACTATTAGGTATCCCATTAGAGAAAAAATTATAAATGAGTGATATGTACACGAGGGACTCATTATTGTGGATGGTCTAATAACTCGTGTTATTTCTCTCTATCTACCATCATATAGTATTCCAATCACGCACAAAAAATAAGTTTTTAAATGCTAATGTCATACCCCAATTTTTGACCTAAAATTTATTTTTTTACTCATCTTTTTAGTTCGGAATTTTTCGTCGTCTCAGACGAAATTTCGACAGGGAGGTATTTTAAAATACCTCATTTTTTTTGGTTTCACTCGGGTCCGTCTTTTTGTTTTTTGTTTTATTATTATTTTTATCTTTATTCTTTTTTTCTTTTAAATATTTTTTATTATTCTATTTAGCATTTCTATTTCTTTCTTTTTAGTTACCTTTTTTTTAGTCTGACTTTGTTACCTTTTAATTTGTCATTATGGAGGAGACTTTTTTTCTTAAACTTAATGTGTCACTTATTTGTCCATTAATTTGTCCATTATTGTCACTTAATTTGTGAAGCTGACTTTGATTGAGCATTAGTGTTGGCACTTTAGTATTTTAACGGGGGAGGATTCACACACAAGGGGGGAACAGCAACCAGAATACATACACGTACAGAGCCAATTACCAAGAGAGAAATCAAAAAAAAAAACCCCAAGGCCAGTTCACAAAATCAATCAGAAAACCGTCAACACAAAACCACAAATATAACACTACAACACTCACAGCCCACCACCAACCTCACGCCCTGAACCACCTGCAAACCATACAACAAACATACCTCCCAACCACAATCCAACTCACTCATCACCGTACAGCAAACCACATACGGCCACCGCACCTCACCCCAACCACAACGCAAAAACACGTGAACCCACACCTCCCTCACCACACTCACTCACGGATCCGCCTCAAACACACACAACCACACAAGGCCGCGCCCATCACCACTCTCCTAACCCATATAGCAGCAACCCACGGCCTCTCCCACTCCCCATCTCTAACCACCATCCACACGCCCCCAAATCCGAACCGTACAACCCTAACTCCAAACAACCACCGCGTTTCACCACCACCCACGGCCAAACCAAGAACCGTACAACATCCAACAACAGAGGTAGTTTTCTTGGGTCATTGTTCAAACTTTGTTTTTTTAGATCCGCACTATTTTAAAAAGTTTTAGAAAAAACTAATAGGATTTTTGAAAAGAGGGAGAAGAAAGAAGCTTAAAAAAGGTTTTTTTTTTAAAAAGGGTTGAGTTTTTTTAATCCGGCGCGGTGGCGCCGCCCCCTTGGGCCGGCCAACCACCGCGCCTGAACTGTTCCGGCCAGGTCATAGAAGAGAGGGAAGAGAGAGTCTTGAGAGAGAAGGCTTGAGAGAGGAAATGAAGAGAGAGGGAGAGGAAGAAAAAATGATGAGAAAATTTGATATTTTGTTTCATAAAAACCAGCAAACCCAGGCCCAATGATGTGCGGCCCACATTGCCTCCTATCCCTCTTTCTTTTCTGAATGCTATCCGCCCCCCCCCATTCCTTGCTACTGCACTCCCCTTTTTTTTTTTTCTTATTTTCTTTATCATTTCCTCCATTTCATTTTAATTCCCTTTTTTTTATTTCCATGCATTTTTATTTCATGATATTTTATCTTATAGTAGTTCATGCATTTTTTATATTTTTCTTATTTTTTCCTTTTATTTCATGCATTTTCATTTTAGTTATATTTTTTAGCTTATTTATTTTATCGCATTTGCAATTTTATCTTTATTTGTTATTCCGTTTTTTTTTCTTTTTATTAGAATGTACTTAGGATCAATGTAACAAAAATAAATGAGAATATGCACTGACACCACACTTTATTTATTCGGTTTTATGTCTTTATTTATTTTTATTTATTCCGCTTTACAAAAGAAAAATGCAAAAAAATATATTAGGTTAGTTTTAAAGGATTTCGTGGTGATCCAACGTCACCACGAAAATTCCTCGCCTTTAACTTTTACTTCGCTTAGTCTTAGTTAATTAAAAAAAAACAACAAAAACATTCAAATAATCAAAATCACAAAAAAATCTTTTCTTAATAAACCTTGATTTTCAATCAAGTGTCCTTTTTTCTCTTTTATTTTCTTTAAAAAAAATCATTAATCTACTTTAATCACACTTTAATCATTTTCAAAATAAAAAACACAAACCAATCCCATTTTGCCATTTGGCTTTTATTTTTAAAACCTTTTTTAAAACCATTAAAAAACACCAAAACAAATCAAACGTTATTTCTACCCCGAACTACGAGGTTTTGATCCCTCACGGGTACGTAGGCAAAGGACCTTGTCCTTCCAAATCATAAAAAATATAAAAAAAATATTTTCTTTTTTCACTGCTTTAATTCTATCTCTGAAAAAAATAAGCAAGTTATAGCCAAAATAAATAAATAAAATCAAGAGGTTCTCGTAGAGTACTACGAACGTTTAGGGTGCTAACACCTTCCCTAAACGTAACTAACCCCCGAACCCTAATCTTTAAAAATGTGGTAATTTAGAACTTTTTTTCCACTTTTCATTTGAAAAATTAAAAGTTCAGTCGTGAAATAAAATTAGTGAGTCAACGCTAATCAATAGCTTGGTCTCCGAAAATCACCGCGACAGAAATGGCGACTTCACTGGGGATTCCCTAAGAGGGTTGAGCCTAACTTGAATTTATTTAATTATTTTGTGCTATAACTTGCTTAAAACATAAAAAAAAAAAATGTAAATATGTGCATATGTGTTTTTTTTCCTTTTACGTGAGTGGTGAGATAAGTCCTACACCCGGGCTTGAGAGAAACATAAGATAGGATGGTGGTATAATCAAAGTGCCATACCAGGAGTAGTCTTGGGTGTTGGTACATGTGATATAACCCCGCTCAATGGAGGACTCTTAAAGGTAATACCATGTCAACATGAGTAGTCGTGTTTGACATTGTTATTTTTAAGTGGCCTATGAAGTTGAGGACCTTTAGTTACCTTTAACCCATCTTGGCCTTTTAGGACGTAGTGCGATGGCTAATCAAGAGTAGTCTTGAATTGGTTGATACGCGATACTACACTCAAACGAGACTTTCCTACGAATGTCGTTGGACCGGGAGTCAGTCCCGTAATCCGACAATATTCGGAAGTGGTCAATGACTTTGGGAACTTGGTAGAACCCGTGATACAGGTACATTTAAAACCATAGTCCTTACCAAATGGCGTGTTTACCCTTTGACTCCAACATTTTGAACTTAACCTCACCATGTTTTCTCCGTTTCTTTAACATAATCATGCATACATGCATCCATGCATAAACTCATTTTTTTCATCCAATTATCGAAGGACTTAAACAAGTTTTTTTAAAAACATCATAGAGGAGCACTAGGAAGTACACCTTCAAGAGCCCTGATTTATTGAACTTAGGGAAGCTAGAAGTCTTTAGATTTCTTTTAAAAATCTAGCTTCCACTAAAAGACTTTTGAATTAGTCCTTTGGCTTGGTTTCTAAAAAAGAACTATTTTATAATGCCTTGATGCTCAAATGAAATGTTCAAACCATGATGTTTACAAATACTTCAACAAAGTCCTTCGATAACAAATCTTTCTTCTTTTTGCATAAGCATAATCATGCATCATATCGCATTCATAGTTTCTCAAGCCGAGTCTCACGTCTTGTTTTTCCAAAGGTCAATCAGCCGCAGTCCAAAGAAAGTGGCCCGGCGTATTCATTACAAACCTACTCGCATTTACAACACCATGGCTAATCAGAAAAGAATGGGTCTGTTAGAGCAAGAAAACCAGAACCTCCGGGAAGAGGTGGCCAATCTCCGGGAAGGGATGGAGAAGTTGACCTCCATGATGAACGCTCTGTTGGCTTCCCAAGCCCAGACGTCAGTTCCTCAGCCTGTTGTCACTACTCTTGAGCAGCCAATCTCATTTGCTTTACCAACTTCTACCATACTTACTCCACCGCCCGGCGCGTCTAGAGCTTACCCATGGGGATGTCATTCCTATCAGACGAAGGTTTTCATCCCACCTCTTTTGGAACCCCGACTCCGGCTATCCAGAAATCAGCTCCAACCCCAACAAAGGCCTCAGCAACAGAATCGACAACAGCCTCGACAACAGAATCGGGTTCAGCGGACTTCCCATTTTGATCCAATCCCCATGGCATATGCAGAGTTGCTCCCCGTTTTGCTTGATAAAAATCTTGTTCAAACTAGGGCACCTCCTAAGGTACCTGAAAGGTTGCCACAGTGGTATAAACCTCATCTCTTTTCTGTTTTCCATCAAGGGGCACCCGGTCATGACGTTGAGCATTGTTATGCCTTGAAAGCCGAAGTCCAAAAGTTGATCCAGGCCAACATCCTATCCTTCAAAGGGTCGAGTCCCGATGTGCAAGCTAATCTACTACCTGGGCATGGGACCCCATCTGTTAATTTGGTGCAAGATTGCTCAGAAGCTCACCCTGGTGAAGAAGGTGGCAGTGAATTTTGTAACACATGGCAAAGGTTACTGCAATTGGATCGTTGTTGACATTCCCTCAGTTACTCATGGGTCCAAGGAATGTGTTTTAGTTGTCTTATCTTTTAAAAAATCCTTTCGTTTTGCCCGATACGAAAGTGAAATCATGTAGGGCTCTACTTTTGTCTTCAAGTTACCACTATCAATGAAAAATTGTCGTTTCTTTCGCGACTTTTTATTTTTATTTTAGTGCTTTTTCTGAAAAATGGTAACACAAAAAACCCAAAAGAAAATATTTTATTTTAAATCAATCTCAAAAGGTCTGCATTTTTCACTCGTTTTCTAAAATCAATCATCAATCATATGTAGACCGAACATCAATAAACCCGTTGAACACTGTAACCCTATGCTCTCTCCCGACTTTGAGTTCCCTGTTCACGAAGCTGAAGAGGAGGAGGATGAACAGATTCCCGAAAAGATCTCTCTGTTACTAGAATATAAAAAACATCATTCAGCCTCAGGAAGAAGCACTCGAAATGATTAACTTGGGTTCCGAAGAACTGTCATCACAGTATCCCTGTCCAAATCCCAGATGAGTGGTGCCATCGAGGCTACAAAAAAAAATCAAACAAAAAAACATCAAAAAAGAACAAAAAAAAGAGAGAAAGAAAATACATCAAAAAGATGGTGCAGAAGATGGTAACCACTTACAAGGATTTGCATGTGATGTTATCATATGCTTTACATGGATATCGTACTTCAGTGTGTACCTCAACAGGGGCAACCCCCTCTTCTTTAGTGTATGGCATAGAAGCAGTACTCCCTGTGGAGATTGAGATTCCATCAATGAGAGTTTTAATGAAACCCAAAGTTATCAGAGGTTGAATGATGTCAAAACAAATATGATCAGTTCAAACTTGACTGAAGAGAAAGCATGAATGCTTTGTGTCACGGGCAGTCCTCGTGTGCTCCAAGAAGGAGGTTTTTGTGCTCAAGAAGATCCAATCTTCTCAACCCGACTCCAGGGGCAAATGGACGCCTAATTATGAAGGCCCATACGTCGTCAAGAGAGCGTTCTCCGGTGGTGCAATGACTCTTACGACTATGGATGGTGATGAGCATCCCCGTCTTGTGAACGCCGATACAGTCAAGAAATACTTTGTCTAAAAATAAAAGAACAGCTCGGTAAGTCGAAAACCCGAAAGGGCGGCTTAGGCAAGAATGAGCGTCTCGGTGGACTGAAAACCCGAAAGGGCGGTCCAGGCAAAAATTAGAGACATGAAATAGAAGGTAATCATCCTGATAGATCGAAAACCCGAAGGGGCGATCTATGCAAAAGTTAAGGATCAAAAGACAAAGTAACTGCATTGGTCTGATCTCCACTCACTTGGGACACATTTAATATCAAAGAGACTCTAAATCCGAAGCATCCAAACAGTTGAATTCAAAGTTGTTAGGGAGAATAGCGGTTACTGTGTTCAATGTACCTTCCCCTTTATATTTACCATTTTCCGAACTTTTGAGAGATCCGTGGGGCAACGCCATTGGCGGGCCACCACTCTGTTAAAATGAATTTGAGCCTGTGCCTTTTATTTGGAATTCTCATTTATTCTGTTTATAAAATTTCTTCTATTTTTGATGGTAGTACTTGAAGCAAAACTTTTTTTAAAATCATAAATCTTTTTATATTTTTTGGAAAGCATAAACAACAAACACATTCTCTCTGAACTCATGAATAAGTGAAGTGTGCGTCAACAGTTATCCTGAGAACGGACAAACTCTGCAGGTTAAACATGGTCAATTGCTTGAAAAAAAAAGAAAAAAGGAAAAAGAAAAGAGCTCGGTAAGTCGAAAACCCGAAAGGGCGGCTTAGGCAAAAATGAGCGTCCCGGTGGATCGAAAACCTGAAAAGGCGGTCCAGGCAAAAATTAGGGGCATACAAAAAGAATATATTCCCGGTGGACTGAAAACCCGAAAGGGCGGTCCAGGCAAAAGTTAGGGATTCAAAAAAGGAAAAAGAACAAAAAGCATGACCACAGAAACACCAGTTCTTCTGCCAGGTCTTTGGATTAGCACGATTCCCCCAGGAAGTGTTTGCTCCCCACCGGTTGTTGCATACATCGGGCTTTACCCCGTCAATGTCTTGATATGCCCCCAATGGCATCATCCCCAATGAAGATTGTTGAGTGTTTGTACTGCGTCGTCGGTCCACTTTCCATCTTACCTGTCTAGTCTTGTTTCATCAAGTCCATCAGTTATACTATCCCACAAGTCAATCCTCCATACAGTCATACAAGTCGTATTGTCTTACATACATTCATACATTCATGCATATACACATTCATGCATACACAACATACACATAACATCATTCAATACATGGTTGCATTAGCCACCCTGAGTCTTGTTTTTCATACCAATCAGTCATGAACATTTTTTAAATATCTTTATCCCCAAATGTCATCCCCAGTGTGTCTGGTCCAGAGATGTCATCCTCTTTATGCCAAGCGGCAGTTCTTTAACGAACAGCTTGTGCGTACCTTTATTCCTTGTCATCAATGGCGGTTCGGCAACAACCCGGACAGTTGGCATTTATCCTTTATTCCTTGTCGTCAGTGGCAGTTCTTTAATGAATAGCTTGTGCATTTTCCCTGAGTCTTGCTTTTCATGTCAATCAATCATGAACAATTTGTAACTCTTTATCCCCAAGTGTCATCCCCAGTGTGTCTGGTCCAAAGATGTCACCCTCTTTTCGCCAAGTGGCAAGTTCGGCTACATCCCGAGTAGCTGACATTTATCTCTTACCTCTTTAAGCTACCCTCACAATGGTAGTAGGTAAAACATGTCACCTCCTTTAAGCTATCCATACAACGATAGTAGACGGTGTCTCCTTTTATATTACCTCTTTAAGCTACCCTCACAATGGTAGTAGGTAAAACATGTCACCTCCTTTAAGCTATCCATACAACGATAGTAGACGGTGTCTCCTTTTATATTACCTCTTTAAGCTACCCTCACAATGGTAGTAGGTAAAACATGTCACCTCCTTTAAGCTATCCATACAACGATAGTAGACGGTGTCTCCTTTTATATTACCTCTTTAAGCTACCCTCACAATGGTAGTAGGTAAAACATGTCACCTCCTTTAAGCTATCCATACAACGATAGTAGACGGTGTCTCCTTTTATATTACCTCTTTAAGCTACCCTCACAATGGTAGTAGGTAAAACATGTCACCTCCTTTAAGCTATCCATACAACGATAGTAGACGGTGTCTCCTTTTATATTACCTCCTTTAAGCTATCAATACACGATAGTAGGTAATACATGTCACCTCCTTTAAGCTATCCATACAACGATAGTAGACGGTGTCTCCTTTTATATTACCTCTTTTAAGCTATCAATACACGATAGTAGGTAATACATGTCATCTGTCTGTTTTAAGCTGTCATCTCTGTCGATAGTAGACAACTCCTTCCCCAGTGTAATCATGTTATTCCCCAGTGGAGTCGGATCCCTTGCTTTAACAAACTCGGGTATCCTTTTGTGTTGTTTTACCCCCAGTCGGGTCAACTTCGCCGTCTTGCATCTGCATTTGCATCACGAGCATCTCACATTTTTTTTTCTTTTAGGTCCAAAATTGGCGTACTCTGTATTTAAGTCCCTTCGACCCGTCGAATCCAAGATTTTCTTTTCAGATCTCCGGGCGAAGAGACTTAAATAGGGGCATCTGTCATACCCCAATTTTTGACCTAAAATTTATTTTTTTACTCATCTTTTTAGTTCGGAATTTTTCGTCGTCTCAGACGAAATTTCGACAGGGAGGTATTTTAAAATACCTCATTTTTTTTGGTTTCACTCGGGTCCGTCTTTTTGTTTTTTGTTTTATTATTATTTTTATCTTTATTCTTTTTTTCTTTTAAATATTTTTTATTATTCTATTTAGCATTTCTATTTCTTTCTTTTTAGTTACCTTTTTTTTAGTCTGACTTTGTTACCTTTTAATTTGTCATTATGGAGGAGACTTTTTTTCTTAAACTTAATGTGTCACTTATTTGTCCATTAATTTGTCCATTATTGTCACTTAATTTGTGAAGCTGACTTTGATTGAGCATTAGTGTTGGCACTTTAGTATTTTAACGGGGGAGGATTCACACACAAGGGGGGAACAGCAACCAGAATACATACACGTACAGAGCCAATTACCAAGAGAGAAATCAAAAAAAAAAACCCCAAGGCCAGTTCACAAAATCAATCAGAAAACCGTCAACACAAAACCACAAATATAACACTACAACACTCACAGCCCACCACCAACCTCACGCCCTGAACCACCTGCAAACCATACAACAAACATACCTCCCAACCACAATCCAACTCACTCATCACCGTACAGCAAACCACATACGGCCACCGCACCTCACCCCAACCACAACGCAAAAACACGTGAACCCACACCTCCCTCACCACACTCACTCACGGATCCGCCTCAAACACACACAACCACACAAGGCCGCGCCCATCACCACTCTCCTAACCCATATAGCAGCAACCCACGGCCTCTCCCACTCCCCATCTCTAACCACCATCCACACGCCCCCAAATCCGAACCGTACAACCCTAACTCCAAACAACCACCGCGTTTCACCACCACCCACGGCCAAACCAAGAACCGTACAACATCCAACAACAGAGGTAGTTTTCTTGGGTCATTGTTCAAACTTTGTTTTTTTAGATCCGCACTATTTTAAAAAGTTTTAGAAAAAACTAATAGGATTTTTGAAAAGAGGGAGAAGAAAGAAGCTTAAAAAAGGTTTTTTTTTTAAAAAGGGTTGAGTTTTTTTAATCCGGCGCGGTGGCGCCGCCCCCTTGGGCCGGCCAACCACCGCGCCTGAACTGTTCCGGCCAGGTCATAGAAGAGAGGGAAGAGAGAGTCTTGAGAGAGAAGGCTTGAGAGAGGAAATGAAGAGAGAGGGAGAGGAAGAAAAAATGATGAGAAAATTTGATATTTTGTTTCATAAAAACCAGCAAACCCAGGCCCAATGATGTGCGGCCCACATTGCCTCCTATCCCTCTTTCTTTTCTGAATGCTATCCGCCCCCCCCCATTCCTTGCTACTGCACTCCCCTTTTTTTTTTTTCTTATTTTCTTTATCATTTCCTCCATTTCATTTTAATTCCCTTTTTTTTATTTCCATGCATTTTTATTTCATGATATTTTATCTTATAGTAGTTCATGCATTTTTTTATATTTTTCTTATTTTTTCCTTTTATTTCATGCATTTTCATTTTAGTTATATTTTTTAGCTTATTTATTTTATCGCATTTGCAATTTTATCTTTATTTGTTATTCCGTTTTTTTTTCTTTTTATTAGAATGTACTTAGGATCAATGTAACAAAAATAAATGAGAATATGCACTGACACCACACTTTATTTATTCGGTTTTATGTCTTTATTTATTTTTATTTATTCCGCTTTACAAAAGAAAAATGCAAAAAAATATATTAGGTTAGTTTTAAAGGATTTCGTGGTGATCCAACGTCACCACGAAAATTCCTCGCCTTTAACTTTTACTTCGCTTAGTCTTAGTTAATTAAAAAAAAACAACAAAAACATTCAAATAATCAAAATCACAAAAAAATCTTTTCTTAATAAACCTTGATTTTCAATCAAGTGTCCTTTTTTCTCTTTTATTTTCTTTAAAAAAAATCATTAATCTACTTTAATCACACTTTAATCATTTTCAAAATAAAAAACACAAACCAATCCCATTTTGCCATTTGGCTTTTATTTTTAAAACCTTTTTTAAAACCATTAAAAAACACCAAAACAAATCAAACGTTATTTCTACCCCGAACTACGAGGTTTTGATCCCTCACGGGTACGTAGGCAAAGGACCTTGTCCTTCCAAATCATAAAAAATATAAAAAAAATATTTTCTTTTTTCACTGCTTTAATTCTATCTCTGAAAAAAATAAGCAAGTTATAGCCAAAATAAATAAATAAAATCAAGAGGTTCTCGTAGAGTACTACGAACGTTTAGGGTGCTAACACCTTCCCTAAACGTAACTAACCCCCGAACCCTAATCTTTAAAAATGTGGTAATTTAGAACTTTTTTTCCACTTTTCATTTGAAAAATTAAAAGTTCAGTCGTGAAATAAAATTAGTGAGTCAACGCTAATCAATAGCTTGGTCTCCGAAAATCACCGCGACAGCTAACATTTTTTAAATCAAACTAAATTACATTTGCATCTAATAAGTCGATGTTATTTCACTTTGTCATCTTAATTTCAATCACAAAATAAGTATTTACAAAATACCAATGATCTTCCATGACCAATAGTCACTATCTTAATTTCAATCACAAAATAAGTATTTACAAAATATCAATGATCTTCTATGACCAATAGTATTCTAATCACAAATGCTAACAATTGTTCAAATCAAACTAATTTACATTTACATCCAAAAAGTCAATGTTATTTCACTTTGTACCGGAATCAAGACAAGTCAACCTACATTACAAAATTACAAAGGAATTAGTAAATGACGCTGCTAACAATTTTGTAGACAACCTAAGATACACAACTTTACAATTTTTGGTTGGTAAAATCAATCATCTAAAAACAACCTAAAATACATTACTTTGATGTACATTATTTATTGACCTTTTATGTATTCGATAAGTATGTGAATTACGGTCGATGCTTTTGTTCTAACTAGGTGGTGCTTGTTGTGTAGTAGAGAGATGATTGGACGTAATGATGCGGCGATAACTAAGGCGATGACTCAGATATTGGCGCAGGCTAATGCGGAGACCCATGGGCAACCCGGAGGGTGCGCAGAGAAGATTTTCCGTGCGATAGTGACAACCAATAGAAGGTTCGGTTGGCGACCCACATGCTTGCAGAGGAGGCTGGGTATTGGTTGATGAACACCGTCAGAGGTTGGAGCTGGAGCTTGGAGGAACTGTTGTGTCTTGGGAAGCTTGTACTTTCCTGCGCGTCACCACAAGAAATAAGCAAATTTCCTAGGAATTTTTTCCTAGGAAAACACCCTAAATTCGTCGGAAACGGTGTTTTCCGACGAAACGTAACATAAGAAATTTTCAATCTATTCCTACGTGTTTCCGAGGAATTTCCTAGGAATTTTCTGTCAGAAGTTTTCCTAGGAATTTCCGACGAAAATTTATTATATTTTAATGGTTAGTTTCCGACGAATTTCCGAGGAAAATTTATTAATATTTTAATGGTTAGTTTCCGACGAATTTCTGAGGAAAATTTATTAATATTTTAATGGTCAGTTTCCAAGGAATTTCCGAGAAAATTAATTAATTATTTAAAAATAAATAAATAAATTTTGGAATTATAATATTGCGCCAAAATTTTAAAAAATTGCGCCAAAAAAATTTAAAATATTTTTAAAATTGTTTCCGAGGAAAATAATTAATTTTTTTAAAAAAAATTTAAAATTTTCGAATTTCAAAATTGCGCCAAAAAAATTTGAAAATTTTTAAAAATTGTTTCCGAGGAAAATAATTAATTTTTTAAAAAAAAAATTAAATTTTTAAATTTCAAAAATTGCGCCAAAAAAATTTGAATTTATTTAAAGAAAATTGCGCGAAATTCAAATTTTGAAAAAAAAATCGAAAAAATTGCGCGAAATTCAAATTTTGAAAAAAAAATTCGAAAAAATATTTATTAAAAAATGATTTTTAAAAAAGAAATATATGTAGTAAAAGTGTTTTGAATAAAAACAAATGTAAGAATGAATTATTTTGATGAAATTATTTTTGAAAGAAATAAATAGATTTTATTGTTGAAGAAGATGAAAATTTGTGTTAATGAAGATGAAAAATTGTTGTGGAAGAGTTGTTGAAAAAGGAAGAAGAAGAAGAAGAAGAAGAAGAAGAAATTAGGAAGAAGAAAATTAATGTTAAAAAAATTATAAGAGATTATTGTTGAAGAAATTGGTGTTAATGAAGATGGAAAATTGTTGTGGATGAGTTGTTGAAAAAAGAAGAAGAAGAAGATGAAGAAGAAGATGAAAAAGAAGAAGAAGATGAGAATAGGAAGAATGATAAGAGATTATTGTTGAAGAAGATAAAATATTATATGTGTTTAGAAATTGTTGAAAAAGATGAAAAAGAAGATGAAGAAGAAAATATAGAGATGGATGAATATTTGTTTGAGTAGAGATGAATGAATGAAGCATGAAATGTGTAGTAGAATGTGTTATTTATAGAGAAAAAATTATGTCACGTTTTCCGAGGAATTTCCTAGTAAAAAATTCCTAGGAAACCTTCCCACAAAAATTTCAAATTTTCGTTTCCCTCTTCTCCAATTATCATTTCCCACATTAAATTTCCTAGGAATTATTCCTAGGAAATTCCTAAGAAAAGATGCTATTTTTTTTTTAAAAAAATCAATTATTTTTGAAAAATTTGAAAAAATACATTATAAATATTTTATTTGGTCTTGTCTAAAAAAATTTTTTTTTTGTTAAATTAAATAAAATAAAAATAATGATTTGATTACACAACGACGATATTCATAAATTACTCGCTATCAACGACAATATTCATAAATTTACAAAACAATAACATAAAATTACTCGCTATCAACATCCTCCTCCTCGTCATTATTCGTCGTCATGTATTTGATGAGGTCATGTATTTGATGAGGTGTCGGTGAAAATTGACTTGATGCAGGCGACGATGAATCAGATGTCTTTCTACTCTTTCTCCTACCCATGAACTTCTTTGTCATCATCTTTTGGAATTTTCGAAAGACATTCATTTCTTTCATTAGCTTGTTCTCTGTCTCATCTTTCCTTGCCAACACCTTATTTTGAGCTTCCAACGCCTGCTTTTGAGATTCCAACAACTCATTTTGATTTTGCAACACCAACTTTTGACTTTGCAACTCCTCGTTCATTCGAGTTATTATTGCTTGCATCTCAGGAGACAACTCTGCAGAACGAGCTGAGCTAGACTTTGGTAGAACAAGAGCACAGAACAAATTTTCATGCACCACGTTGCCGGCTAACGCTCCAAGACCGTATACTCTATCCGGTCTTTGTTGTCCTCCTGCAGACTCGGCCCATAATTCAATTTTGATGGAGTCGGAAATTTGTTCATGCGATTGAATCTCAGGATTCTGCGCCAAAAACCGTGCTACGTCCTCGTCATAAGATGCCTAAAGAAAAGTAAAGAAAATTAGATAATAATAATTGTTTACAAATAAAGTCAAATAAAAATTATATAATAATAATAAATGAAATTAACATATTTCATATTAGTTAACAACATAATTTTTTAATAATTCACTTTGTTTTTCTAATTAAAATATATTACGAATATTTGCAAATTTACCTGGGTATTGCGTGCTCGAGCATCGACATACTGACCAATACGCAGGCTGAAATGAGTCTCTCTATAGAGCTCATTTGGATAAGGATCTCTCCAAGGATTTTGCCTAATTGTACACGAAAAATATATAAGCAATTAGAACATTTGAGTTTATTTAATATATACATGTATAGAAATAGAAATAGTGAAATATTTTTTTTAACAGATGTCTAGCATGGGTAGGAACACTACTGACACATCCTTGTGCGTGGCCATGTCCTCCTATAAGAGATGCTCTGTTCTGCTTGTTAGAACTGGAACGGGTTTCCCTTATGTTTTTTCCCGATCCTCCCGTGTCACCGTTAAGACAGAGACTTTGTATGATATTTAATCAAGGAAATTACGGTGGACATTATAAGAAAACTGTTACGAATGAGCAATCCATCGAGGCAAATGGTGGATGACACAAATGCCATCCTTTATTACCCTGAAAACAACAAACGATATTCACATGTCAATATTGAAGAAAGTCAATCAGTCTATAACACACTAAAAAGAAATCAACTGAACAAAAATCAATATGTGAACACAGAATCATAAAATAATAATAATTATAACAGATCTGGATTGAATTCCTCAAAATAAAACAATTGAAGATAAATATTAAAAAAAAAAAGAGTACCTGTTAATTATAGAAGAAAAAAAACTGGTTTGGAAGTGCAAGATTAGATAAGATCTGATATTGTGAGGAAGAGAATGAAATTGCATGTGATACAAGAGAAAAAGGTAGTAGATTATGTATGTACTGTGCTGAAAACGAGATGGTAAAACAAATGGCTACATATTGGTACAGGATTTGGAATGAATGAAAGTTAAACTAGAATGCTGTAAATAGTAACAGGGTGGTGGCGGCTGGAGAAAGGAGAAGAGTTTGTAACCCTAGTGAGTGACTGAGGTAGGCTGGGCGTGAGTTTAAATAGAGAATGTGTGAGTAATTGGATTTGTTGGTTGTTGTGACACATTGACACGTGAGTGGTTAGATTATTAGGTCAGCCTCTTTTTTTATAATTAGACAAAAACAATTGAGCAAAAGAGAGAAAAACTAAACACAATGCGAAAACATGAGAGAGAAAAGTGTTCAATGTTGTTTTAAAATTGTTGTACAAATATCATTACTCATTTTTTATTAATTTATTTTAATTAATAAGTTCAAATCATTCATTGTCATAATTTATATAATTTTTTTAAAAAAATAAATTTTATTCACACTAGAGTTCAGACACGGTGTACTCGTCTGTCTGCTTTTTTTTATTGTGTTAATTTGTATAAATTACGAACAATATTTTTATGAAATTTTGATTAAAATTATTTTGATTTTGATTAAAATTATATGTATAAAAAATATATATTTTGTACTTTTATGTTGTAACAAACTATACTTATTTTTTTCAATAATATCAACAATATAACAAATATACTATAAATTTTTACCTTTTTAAATATAATCAACAAAATAACATTCTTATAGATAAATTTGTTTAAGAGTATAATTCGAATTAAAAAAGTCATTCCAAAATCATGTATTCTCTTTTATAAAAAAAACATGTATTTCTTTATTTTTCTTTATGTATAGTAGAGAATAAATAATACATATATCAAACTATCTACGAATTTATATTTTTTCTTTTGTTACAGAAATAACACTTCTTCTTCTTTTTGTCCCAAATATCGTTTCACCACAAAAAAAAGTTTGGTGATTAAATAATATAAAATGTTAACAAATGCCTTTAGAGTATTGTTTAGGCCAAATACCTCTTTTGATCCTTTAAGTTTGACAAAAATATCGGATTAGTCCTTTAAGTTCTTAAGTTTCAAATATGTCCTTTAAGTTGTTAATTTATTACATCGTTACCCTTTTAAGGACCTATTTGAAACTTAAAAACTTCAAATAGGTGCATTAAATTAACAACTTAAATGACCTATTTGAAACTTAAAAAACTTAAAGGACTTGTCAAACTTAAAGGACAAAAAATGGTATTTCACATATTGTTTAAGCATCTAAAAATATTAACTTTTACATTGAAAATTATGTATTATGACTTTTGACTTAAATAATTCAAAAGAATCTTCTCGAGCTCCTTGTTTTGTGTTTTCTTCTTTAAATGCACTTTAAGTGTCCTATTTTGGTCAAACCCTATAACATTCTTTAGAGTTTAAAATAGTAAGTTTTCATGAAAATAGTGTATACAATGCATCAAAAATTGAAATGTTTAACTTTTTAAATAACTATATTGGGATGATTTCTTTTTGACATTCGTTAACAAGACTCATTGTTATCTTATTTTTAATTGTGCAATTATAGTTTCCATTTAAGAAATTTTGTTCAAAATATAATTTTACCAAATTAGATAACTTGGCAATAAATTAGATGGCTTGATGTTAAAAAACGAAGAAGTGGAGACCACGTAGTATTTGCTTGTTTTTTTAAAATAAATTAGAGATACAGTCTCATTCTCATTTTTTTTCCTTCCATTAGACACTGAAATTGCTCTAGATTCATTTCAAGTGGCAAGTCAATGCTATTTGAGACATCGTAAAGAATTTTGTTTTTTTTAGGAAAGAAAATCATTACTTTTCATTAGCTATCAAATCGCGAATACATGACGGTACATCATCAAATACATGGGAGCTAGCATGGAATGGGGCTACCCGTGCTAATTCATGAGCGACCCCATTAGCTTGCCTCCTATTGAACTCGACATGAAAGTTCTGAAAACTATTAGAAAATAGATGTTTACAAGCATGAATAATACAACCTAGCTCATTATTATCCTCAGAAGTGGACAAAAAGAGGTCTACAACAATCTTCGAATCAAGAGCGAAGTCGACATTATCATATCTGAGATCCACCATCCACTTCAAAGCCGTATGGAGGCCCACAGCCTCACCCACATCAACATCACAAAGCGGGGAGAAACAATCAGTTTTGGCAAGCGCAAATTCACCCATATCATTCCGAAGACATATACCAATACCTACGGAATTCAGAGAAGGGGAAAAGGTGGCATCAATATTACATTTGTACCTACCATAAGCCGGTTTCGTCCACTCAACAATAGTGCTAGGAATAGGATCATGGTGGTGAGTAAAGGAAGCATCTGCTCTGTGTGCTCGAAGCCTTTGCGCGGTTTTCCAATCATCTAAGAGGTGTTGAGCGCGTTGTACTGCTTGTAAACTTGTTTCATTTTGTTGCTGCCATAATTTCAAATTCATACGCTTCCACAAGCTCCACAATATAGTTACAAAGAGCTCTTTTTGGGCCGCAGGCAGCTGTTCAAGAAGAGAAAAAAATTAAAGCATCCATATTATAGTTTTGACGAAGAGTTCTATCAATAATATCCCATAAATGAACCTCACGCCATGCTTGCATAGCACCGGGACACTCTAACAAGGCATGAATGCTATCTTCATAGTTACTGCCACACATCACACAATCTATAGGACAATGCACTCCACGGCTACTAAGACGTGCACGTGTTGGAAAACAACCCCGACACACACGCCACACAAAATTACGAACCTTGGGAGGCACCTTAAGCTTCCAAATCAAGTTCCATCTACCCGGTAAATGCAAATGGGAATTATCTGCAATCTCTGTAACACAAATACGGTATGCACTACGAACAGAATAATTACCATTTTTCTCAGCCTTCCAAATAATTTTATCATCATGAACAAGAGGATGAAGAGAAGTATTCAAAATAAGCTGGGCAGTATTATGATCAAATAAATTAGAGATTAGAGCAGTATTCCATACCTTTGTGGCGGGATCTAGGATGTCCTTGACCGTAGCATGTGAAAAGGGCGCATGTGAAGGGTGAGACAACGAAAGTGAGAACCCTTCCTTGAGCCACGGTGCGCCAAACAGAGGAATGTTAGCACCCGAACCAATTCTCCATCGAGCACCCTGTCTGACCACCATTTTTGCACTAAAAATGCTCCGCCATACATAGCTAGGATTAGCTCCAAGTCTAGAGGTCAAAAAGTCACCGTGAGGGAAATAACGCGCTTTAAACAACCGCGACACAAGACTGTTAGTATCTGTTTGAAATTTCCAGCCCTGTTTTCCAAGCATCGCCACATTAAAGGAAGTAAGGTCCTTAAACCCCATACCCCCATAATTTTTATGCACAGAAAGTCTTTCCCAAGATAGCCAATGCATCCCCCTTCTAGTGGAACCTCCATGCCCCCCACCAGAACGCATTAATCATTTTTTCAATAGCATCCACTAACTTATTCGGTAAAAGATAAATGCTCATGATATAAGAAGGTATGGATTGGAGCACTGATTTAATCAACACTTCTCTCCCGGCTTTAGATAGACACTTGCTGCTCCAAGAGTTTATTTTATGCCAGATACGGTCCTTGATGAATCCAAAAGTGGCTTCTTTGCTACGACCAACCATAGAGGGGAGACCGAGATATTTTCCTGTACCCATAACTGCATGAACACCAAGAGTGGCTGTGATGGAATCCTATGTGGGAGCTGGCACACTACGGCTATAGTACACCTCTGATTTAGGAAGGCTGATTGCTTGGCCTGACGCTGCTTCATAAGTTTCAAGAATTTGTTTCATCACATTTGCTTCTCTGTCGTCCGCCCTGAAAAATAAAAAACAATCGTCTGCAAATAACAGATAAGAAATAATAGGAGCATTAGTACAAATAGAGATGCCATGGATATCCCCTCTCCGTTCAGCTTTGCGGATAAGAGCTGAGAGGCCTTCTGCACAAAGGATAAACAAATACGGAGAAAGAGGGTCACCCTGTCTGAGACCCCTACCAGGGAAAATAGGCCCTACCGCTGCATCATTAACTATCACAGAGTAGTCAACTGTTTCAACACACATCATAATCCACTGAACCCAGCGACTTGCAAATCCCATCTTCAGCATTACCTCCTTGAGATATAACCAATCAATGCGGTCATAAGCCTTACTGATGTCTAGCTTTAGCGCCACAGTCTTATCTATACTCCGTTAACACAAAAGCATTTTTCCATTTTCACGTCAAACTCAACTTAGAACATCTAAAAATCATAAGAAAAAAGATTTTGTAAAGCCATTAGATACATGTTATGAGTGAGAGTTATCTTAACCCCAAACTTTGATTATTATTTGTATTTAAATAACAAAACTTTATCAGCTAGTCAACCTTAATAATCATAAGTTAAATTGTCTCACTATCATTTTCAAACTCATGATGTCATTTCCACTCTCAAAGGACTTCAATCAAAACACATGCATAGAGATCTTTTACAACAATCACCCGCGTTCAACTCTATATTCACGCTCTCACCAATTTCTCTTAATTGAGGGTTTAAAAAGGGGACAACACTTGTGTACCATAATGGTATCAATGTTATATAACATTGCCCAATTATAGTGTGCCACGTAAGTCAATTCAACTATTCTCTCTCATCTTTTTATGTTTAAAAAAATTGTATTGCCATGTGACACACTCTAATTGGGCAATGTTCTATAACATTGCTACCATTATGGTACACAAGTGCTGTCCTTAAAAAGGTATTCTCTCAATCAACATGCAAGTGTCATTCTACCATATGCTTAAAAAAATCTAAACATGTAATAAAAAATGTTACAAAAACACACACTTTTGATATCTTTAAAGCTGTAATGTGGCTTAGGTAAGACTGTGATATATCCAGGACAGTATATAAAAACATGGAGTTTAGTGTCTGCTACAATTTCCCTGTCTAAACAGTCAACAATCACACTCCTTTCTGTAAGATTAATCAAAATCACATAACAGTCAACAACCACTTATCTTTTTCATTTTTTTTAAGACACCATTAATATCTGGCCATTTTTTAAGTAGTATGTTTTTAGCCTATTTTTTGCAAGTAAATGTAACTATGTTTTTTAATACCCCACTTTAAACTTAAAAAATGTTGTTTATTTTAAGAGCAACTCCGAACTTAAGGACTTGTTATGACAGGGAATTAAAATTATATTTAACTCCAAAGAGGATGGAAAGATTAATATTTGAGGTCATTGACTCATAATGCGGATATGTCACCAAACAAAAGGGAATTTTAAAGGCTCAAAGGGGTTTAGTAAAATTCTTTGAGGGTAATTGAACTATATTGAAAATAAGCTACACCCAAAAAAATATATTCCTTTTACCAGTAGTACAAATTTAAATCTAAATAAAATAAAACAACTTGAAAGCAAACTAATTTGGAGATAGTTCGTCATGTTTTAAATATAAGCAAATAAAAATCTTAATATTTGATCCAAATTTAGGCCAACTACATACCGTTCTCCTTCATTGTTTTCTACAATATTTTTAAAATTAATTTTGAGGTTTATAAAAAATTACACATGAATGGAAGATAAATTGGAACAAGTTGCACCGTTGATTTTTTTTTTATGGCAAAACCAATCTTCTTAAAAATAACATTCACAAACTTAATTATGAGACAACATTATTATGCATAACCTTTTGAACTCTTTGTATAAGGTCAACAATCTTTGTGTTAGGAAGTCAAAAGTGTTAAGAACAAATGAAATTGAAACATATTGATTGTCAGACCATGCTTTCTTATAATTGGTCGTTTTGCTTGAAGCGGTTCTGTGGGCTGTCTGTCCCACAATAAAAGTACCGGTCACCAATCATTGGAAATACCTTAGTCAAGTTTACAGATGCATATTTCCTTATACCAGCCCATGCACCAAAACATATGCGATCCTATGTCAATATTCTATCTTATGGGTCGAACAAGAAGTTCACAAGCGTCTTATTCTTCACAAATATGTCCGCTCGTCTAAATATATTAAAAAAAGTGACCCTAACAAAGTAATGTTTGTATTTATAGTCGAGAAACTCTTTACGATAAATTTATTTTTGGCTATTTATTTTCAACAATTTCATTTTTTTCTTCTTCTAATTTTTATTTTTTTGACGATATTTTGATTAACTTTTTTTTAGCATAAATTTTGATTAACTTTTGATGATTTTAATTATTTAATTTTAAATATTAAATTCTTTGTAAAAAAATATACATTAAATTAAAATTAAAATACTCAAGCTTAATAAATCAAGATTTCTCTCAATTTCACCCAAAAACCTCGACACGGCGGTGCAAATCAAAATTGCGTCGCCGTAGAATCTCTCCATATATCAGAAAATCGCCATAGATTGTTATCTTCAATTCCAAAAGTAAGAAAATTCACCACAGTAGTAATCAACAAAAACCCTAACAATGGGGAAGAAGCAACACAGCAAAGACCGAATGTTCTTAACCAAAACTGAGTGGGCAACGGAATGGGGAGGTTACAAATCCAAAGAAAATCGCACCGTTTTCAAGCGTCTTCCTTTTTATTGCTGCGCGTGCGTTCTCTCTTTACTCTCTTTACACCTTCATCCTTTCATTGAATCAATTTTTCATTCAACTAATAATTTTGTTTTTGTTTTTGTTTTGATTTATTCAGACTTACTTTTACTCCGTTTGAGTTTCCAGTTTGTACACCTGATGGCAGCGTCTTCGATGTTATGTAAGTATTTTCTGATCTAATTATTTGCAGCTTATAGCAAAAGTTAAACTAAAGTGAAATTGTTTTTGTATAAGCTATTCTATACTTTCATAAGCCATCTTGGAGAGTTTATGAAAATATGGTGAAATTAGTTTATGAACATGTCATAAGCTGTTTTCAAAAGTTCTCGCCAACAGTCTTACAAGTTCTTATGCCAATAGATAAGCTCAAATAAGCCAATCCGAACAAGTTGTATGTCATCAATTTAAGTTTTTTATATTTGCTTCGTTGTATGTTTGGAATCACACTGAGTATAAGGAAATTATGATGACACAGTAATTTTGTTGAAGCTCTAAAATGTAGCTTTTATCAAAATATCATTGGCATTGTGTGATTATGTTAAACTCACCGTCAATCCAAATATGTACTCTATTGGTAATAACTTGTGGTTTTTCGATTTGGGTTCAGGAACATAACTCCATATATTATAAAATATGGTAAACATCCTGTTACTGGAGCTCCCTTGAAGCAGCAAGATCTCATTCCACTAACTTTTCACAAGAACTCAGAAGGTAAATACACTTTTGCATCATTTTTGTCATTCTTTTGGATTTATTTTCTTTTTTTTGTTTCATGATTGAGTTCATTGCTTAGGTGCAGTTGTGAGTTGAGCTTTGGATTGACGTCGGGGATTGATTGTTATTGTTGAAAACTTAAATATTGTATGTGTAGTATTGGCCAAAATGGTTTAGACTATAGTAGTATCTCTCCTATTATGTTTTGGGATGATGGAGTATTTTTATTCCATAAAAAGTTGTTGTGTTTGTCAAATGGTTTTCCCTTAATATGAAAATACTATCATAGGTTGAGTGTAGTGTACCTGGTAGGAGCATAGTTTTTTTTTTTTTGAAATATTGCTAGGAGCATAGTTAATTAGTTAGTTAATTCCCTTGGCATACTTTTAATTTCTGGCACTTATGTCATGGAATGAAAAAGCTCGAGGACCTTTTTCTGCCAAACATAATGGACATTTTTTTCATTGTTCTAGTATGTGTGTTAATTCAATGTATAGGTAAAACTCCCTCCCCCTAAAAAATCTCAAGAATGACCTTCTTTTCTTATATATAGTTGTTTTAACATTGATCAGGAGAAAAGAAAATTAATCAATCGTAATAATGGTGGATGACGGGTCATGACAGAAGCCTAAATATGGTGAAAGCAGGGTGGCTATAATAAAAATATGGTATATGCAAAAAGCGTAGAAAAAACAGCAGAATATAATGAAATGAAAAAGATTTAATAACCTATTGTAATGAATAAGATTCACCATAAGTATCTTTATTAGCAGCCCTTGAACCGCTGAACAACGGGTACGGAATCATAAAGAAATAAATAAATATGAAAAAATGGAGAAGGAAATACAGATTGACTGAGAGTAAAAAAGCAGAATACAGGGCAGGGATTGAGACCCAGAAAAGAGGTAAATGAAGAAAAGGAAATGACTAAGATACTGGGTAAATAATCAGGGATATGCAATTTCTGAAGATAAGCTGTTTGCCAGTTACGATCCATGCGAATGAGATGGTAGAATGTGGGAGCAACTGAGGTTGAACCTTTTGTCTATGATAGGAGACATGGAAATGGGAGTGGTCTGAAATGATGTGTGAGAGTGAGAGCAAAGATGTGCGGATTTTTGTTGGCATTTCATAGGTCATCATTACTCATTAGAGTTTTTTAAGTGTTCTCTTTTTTTTTTTTCAAAATTTTATTTAGCGACTATTTCCACTTGGCTGTTGAACTGTTAAGCCTGCCATGAAATTAGACGTTACCTCAGGCCTCCGTGTGAAACTGTCAGGCCATAGCCATCACATGGTATTTTGTCAAAAATGCAGCACATCATACTACCTTGGTACCACCTTTTTTCAGCATTGAGTTTAATACATGAAAAAGTGTAGTGAATTTTAGCACATGGACGACGTTGATCATAATAGGATATTATGGTGCATAATAGGATATTATGGTGTTGTTTGCTCTATGCGGCTGACCTCACCTACTAGCGAAATTCTTTGATTGTTATTATTGTTGAAGAGTGTAAGCATTCGTTTGAGTTTTCTCTCCCTTATCATGCAAATATGTGTTCACATTTTTAACGGGTGTACACTCAAAAAGACCGCATAAGCTTTGTCAAACGGGGTAACACATTTGTTTTCTTTGGCTTTGGTGGATTAGAAAGTGAGGGTCTTTAGGAGAGAAACAGTTTGTCACACACCTAAATAATAAGGAAGAAAGTTGAAGCCATTTTTCTAGCTACTTTGATTGTAATGAAGGATGATACATAGGTTTTGACCCTATCTGTTTTTCAAGCTTTAATACTGAATAGAGATGTCTCTCCGAGAATCAGCATGGTGTACAATGCATCTGTTATATTATGAAATTGGTAATTGAGATTCACCAGTTTCAGAAGATTAAAGGATTGAATTAAATATTTTGAAGTGTACATTGTACTATTATAGTATAGTATGGGGTAGAATTATGAAAGATTCTGTACCACTATAATGGTGCTGCCTATAGCCTAAGTCTGGGATTTGTTTCAGGTCACACTTTCTACACTAAATCTATAACCATCAACAAAAGTTAATTTAAGCGGCATGTTTGGGAGAACTTCCTAGGATTCTAATACTGCTCTACCAAACAAAAAAATTGGAAGTTTTACTACACTAAAATTTGATTTCAAGAACTTATTAATTATTTCTGCAAAACTGAGATCCTGAATTCTTACAAACTAACACGAAAGAAACAAAATGACGCGATTCTCTTTCAGCTTAACTATTGGTCTCTAGTTCACATATCTAGCGTTGGGAATGCAACACCGTTAACGCTCTTGAGGGAGGGTTTGTAGATGGTCCTATCCGACTCTATACCAAATAAATAACAGAAAAACTTCAAATTTGCTAGATGTCGCACTCTTCATGTAATGCCAATATATGTAACTGTTTCTCAAAAGTCCAAATTAAACTATTGTCAATAGTCAATGAATTCTTTTGCTAGTTAGACTTGCTGAGATATTCTCCGAAACTGGTTTAACTAAGCATAAGCACATTTGTTTTGTTCTTTGAGATTACGTGGGTATTATTCTTGCAAAGTTGTGCTATTGTTTAAACTAAAATTTCTCATGTTACATACTATTTGTTTATGTTATTTGAGGATAAGGTGTGGATGGGATGCATTTATGATTTTCTGGTAGATGCTTGTCATATATTCATTTAGTTTGCTGGCTGCTTTGTATTGAATAGCCTTTCTTTGTTACTCTGCAGGAGAATATCACTGTCCAGTGCTAAACAAAGTTTTCACTGAATTTACACACATTGTGGCAGTCAAAACTACTGGAAATGTCTTCTGCTATGAGGTTTGTTTTTCCAGGATCCTTAGTGTTAACACTGCTAATTTAATTTGTAGATGATATTTTATGTATGTAAGTTTGTGGGAAATAGGCTGTTAAAGAGTTAAACATCAAGACAAAAAATTGGAAGGAGCTCCTCACCGACGAGGCATTTACTAGGGATGACCTTATAACAATTCAGGTCAGTTGGCTTTGATTGAGAACATTTTCTGCATATTCCTTTATCTTTCACTGTCTTAATACCACGATGATGTTTGTGTATGTGTGCTTTGCAGAATCCTAATGCACTTGACCAGAAGGTTCTTCTGGATTTTGATCATGTTAAACAAAATTTGAAAATTGACGATGAAGGTATGATACATCCCGCAGCTCATCCATATTTTCTGAGCTACTGATCTCTTGCTGATCTTGATATTGCTGCTTATATTGTTGTTATTTTTATTAGCTTTAAGATCTTCTGTTTTCTTTACTCAGAACTACAGAAAATGAGTTCAGATCCAGCCTATAATATAAACATGTCGGGAGATATCAAACAAATGCTTAAAGAGCTTGGAACTGAGCAAGGAAAGGAAACTGCATTGCATGGGGGAGGTGGTGGAAAGGCTCAAAAAGAAAGGGCCGCTGCACTCGCTGCCATCTTAGCTGCACGGTCACAAGTTAAAGAAGATTTCAAATCGACCGATGGAGCTCCTCAGGCACTCAGTATTGTAGATGCTGCATCTGCCGCAGTACATGGAAGAAGTGCAGCTGCTGCTAAAGCCTCATCAAGTGATAAAACTGCTGCCAGAATAGCTATGCACGTGGCTGGTGACAGGGCACCGGTGAATGCAAAGATGGTGAGCTTCCTAGATACTTCTTTTTGACCTACATTGTCATACCTCTCATGCATAATCAAACTATATATGATCCTTTTTAAAAATTGTATGAAGAGACGGCCAGTAATCACTATTTTATGTACTGATGAAGTTCTCAATTTCAGGTTAAAAGTCGTTACACTACTGGTGCTGCTTCTCGGTCTTTTACTTCTACATCATATGATCCGGTTACAAAAAATGATTATGAATATGTGAAAGTTGAGAAGAATCCAAAGAAGAAGGGATATGTACAACTGCATACAACACACGGTGATTTGAACATTGAGCTGCACTGTGATATAGCGCCCAGGGCATGCGAGAACTTCATCACGCTTTGTGAACGTGGATATTATAACGGAGTTGCTTTTCATAGAAGCATTAGGTATGTGACCACCTTTGTGTCTTTCTCCCTGGAGTAAATCAAGAGTGACATTCATCAAGTCTTATAGTCCATTTTATGCAGGAATTTTATGATACAAGGTGGTGATCCTACTGGTACTGGTAGAGGCGGTGAATCAATTTGGGGAAAACCCTTTAAGGATGAACTTAACTCCAAATTAGTCCACTCTGGAAGGGGTGTGGTTAGCATGGCAAACAGTGGCCCACATACTAATGGTTCCCAGTTTTTCATATTGTACAAATCTGCAAATCATTTAAACTTCAAACATACAGTTTTTGGAGGCGTGGTTGGTGGATTGACTACACTAGCAACAATGGAAAAGGTTCCTGTTGATGACAGTGACCGACCTCTGGTGAGTCGTAAAGTAATTTCACTGGTGATGCAATAGACTGACCCCCCACCCTCTCTTTTTTCTGGTTTTATTCTTTTCAAACTATATTTACAAACATATGATCCAAAAATTTAGACCTGATTTAGAAAAAAAGTAGATTCTTCTGCCATCGTACACTGTTATCTTTTGCATGGATATGTTTGTACCTTTGCATCTGTCTAGCTGGTTTGGACCTTGGGTTTCACTCATTAAATTTTCATTATGAGTACTGCATATCCCTGTACAGTCCTTACGATTACAATATTTTGCACTGTCATTTGTGAACATTAAGAGCTTATTTTTTAAATGGCCACATTTTTTCTCATGATTTGAAGAGTTGATATTTAATAACAATGCTTGCTGGGACATTTGACTTTTGTGAATGATCCATTAACAGTGATCAAGTGTGCCATGCTGTCAACACAAACAATGGATTACATGCTTATATATTCTTTGGCTTGCAGGAGGAAATCAAAATAACAGGTGTCACAACTTTTGTCAATCCTTACACCGAGCCAGATGAGGAAGAAGAGCAAGCTAATGCCAAAGAGAAGAATGCAAATGATGAAGAAAATGTTTGTTCCATAATATTTGAGATTACTCATTGTTTATATTTCTCTCTCATTTTTATAAGGTTTTTTTGGCTTGCATTTCAGGACAAGGTTGGCTCATGGTATAGTAATCCTGGAGCTGGAACATCTGAATCTGGAGGTACAGGTGTTGGCGGTGGTGTTGGCAAATACTTGAAAGCTAGGAATGCTACGCCGGCTGAACCTGCTGGTGCCGACACTAGTACAGCCGTTGTGGGAAAGAAGAGAAAAGCAGTTGTCAGTGGTGAATTTAAAGATTTTTCTGCATGGTAGCTATCCCAAATTTTCAATACAATTTGTAAAGCAGGGTGCATGAACCGTTACTATTTGATTATTAAAATATGACTATTATAAAACAATTATGCTTGCATTCAATTATTTAATTTTGTACAAGAAAATCATTTATTTATTTATGTAACGTGGTTGTTCATCTTTATCTACTTTGGATTCATAAATAAAACTTTGTGGGTTATGAATAAGAGAGGATTCAAAATAATGATTCAAGTAAGAAATGTGAGGAGTTTTTGTAACTTAAACTTAACTTAATCATTATTTTTACTTTATTATTATTATTATTATTAGATAAAATAAGAGAGTAGAAATTAAGTTTTTTTAGAGGTGTCACATAGGCACCATCCTAACATTAGAATGATTTATGTTTAGTTTACAAAGAGAAGATATAGATAGATAAATAGATAGAGACATTTATCCAACAAAAAAAAAATACCATATGTACCATATAATCAAATAACCGCACCTTTTCAACTATACTTTTAAATATAAATTATTATTAATGTTATTATTGTTATTATTATTATTATTATTATTATTATTATTATTATTATTATTACTATTACTATTATTATTATTATATTCCTTTAATTAATGGACAGTGAAATGAGTTACAAAGTCCACTCAATTATGAGTTACATATCTCTATATTATACATGTATTCTAAGGTGCATTTTGATGATGTGTCACCTCACCAAAGCTCTATATTTTCTAACTAATATCTCATATATATGCCAAGTGGCTCTCTTTTTCATTTTTGTTTTACTACATATTTATTTATATAAAATTCATTCATATTCATGTAGTTTTTTTATTACGTAACTTCCAATTAATTTGTGTAACTCCTTCCACTACTCATTGTTTTTTATTCATAACCTACAAATTGAAAAAATTTAGTTCATGATTTTTCACATTCACTCTCACCCTTTATAACCACCACTTACTCTCCACATTCATTTTCAACTCATTTCTACCCATTTTGACAATTATACCAAATCTTAGAGTGTTTCCACCATGGTGCTATTGCTACTACCATCAACATGTATATTGAAGTTTTATTTTGGTTGTTCATTTGTGCTAAAGTTTTTTTATCCATTTGTTCTAAAGTTATTGTATATTCTTTGTTTTTCCATGATGAAGGAATCTTTCATCTTTTCACTACATTTTTTTAAGGAATCTTTTCACTACATATATGATGTTTATCTATGTAAATGTATTTTTTATTACTATTACCACACTTTATACTACTAAATAAAAAATATTACACATACATATTGAAGAAAAGTTTGCAAGAAGACAAGATATATATCACTATCTATATCTATAATCATGTATATATATTTAGTAATCTAAGTTTTAATATTTTTTATGTGTCCTCTGTAAAAAAAAAAAAAAACTCTTTCACTCTTAGAAAATTTTGTCATGCTTATTCACTCCTCACTATAAATTTCTTCCATAACATATATCATTTTTTTAACTCAACTATAACATATTCTATAGTTTATGAAAAGTTCCTAAGAAAATGTTAAAAAGTTCTATTATTCATTAAAAAAAACTTGGATTTAAATTTATTATTACTAAAAATTGAACCTTACTATTCAACACTCCTTAAATATTTTTAAATATATTCTATCATTTATGAAAAGTTCATAAGAAAATGTTAAAAAGTTCTGTTATTCATTAAAAAAACTTTGATTTAAATTTATTATTACTAAAAAATCGAACCTTACTATTCAACACTCCTTAAATATTTTTAAAAAAGAGTTTTTTTTGCAAGAAAAATGAAACTTTTTTATTTAGTAAAATTTGTAAACATTAAAATTTATTGACCTCAATTTATTTTATAACTATCGTTTAATTTGGGAAAAATAAATGCTAACTCATTCCTTTCAAAAAAATAAAAGACTACTAACACATTGAGTGCCGCTTTATAATTATATTCAGTGTTAATTGATTAGCCACTTTACTGATTCATTTTCCTTAGGTTAATATTTTTTCATTATCTTAAATACATAATCTATTGATCTTCATATTGTTGTTGTTCAACTTCGTAACAGCTCCACCGTTCTACATTTCTACAACTATAAATTTGGATTCATATTCTATCAATATATCCTACTATCTACCCATCTATCTATCCATCTATCTATATCTTCTATCTATATTATATTGTAATCTTTCCTTATCTATCTATCTATACTATATTGAATTCTAAGCTTAGGTTTCTTATGCAAGAATTTGGATGATGTGACATCTAAAAAAGCTTCAACTCCCTCTTCTCTATTGTATTACTATTGAAACCTTGACATTATCCCTCTCTTGAAACTTTGTCACATTTACACCATTAATTGAATCGAATCATAAAAACCATGATACGATTCAAATAGTGTAAAATGGAAGAATCTAAAGAACATGAATATTGATACGAATCATAAGAATAATGAATCGTATCATGCAATTTCCAGATGAAGTTTAAATCGATTCAACACATGCAAATGCAAGAGTTTGAATCGTATCATGAAACACAAATGAAGTTTGATACGATTCAAAGAACACTGATATGTATCAACTAAGCCAAAATCAGATACAAGGGGCTCAAAGGAATCGATTCAAAAACTTCAAGGAAGGTTATCTATCGTATCAAATATCATCAAAAGACCAAGGGAACCCGAGACAACGAATGATACGATTCATAAATGTTTGGTAACACTCTGAATCGAATCAAACACTCACAAAAGCATAATTTGAGAAAAACTTAACTCCAAAGAAACTCCTAAACACGATACTAATGTATGTAAACATAGGACATTATTGTAGCTGACCAGAGATAAAAAAAAATGTGGTGGATTGACTAAGGTTCTTTCACAATTAAGCTATTTAAACATAAAGCATAAAACATAAACATCATAAAATAAAAACATCATCAAAACCTAAGACTAAATGATTGAAGGAGCAACTACACACTTGATGAGGAAAGATATTTGAAAAAATAGTGAACTTTATTTAGATATTCTCAAAAAATTATCATAACCTGAGTCGATGAAATTATTTTATTTGAAAAAAATGAAATAACTTCGTTTAAAAAAATTCAAATGGCTCCTTTTTCATATGTTCCATTCTAAAACTTTATAACATCATAGTTTTTAGTAAGAAAAATTAGTACTACTGCATTCATCTTAATCCCTTTTACAATAAACATTTTTTAATTAAAATTTAATTTGATTATTTATAGTTCCATTATTTAATTTACATCATATATAAATGCACACGAATTGATTCTTCTGAAGAATCAAATGACCCCCAATGAAAGGTTACATCATATATAAATGATGCACATTTATTGAGAGATGATGCACATGTATTGAGAGAAGAGGGAGTGTAGTGTGTTGTTATCTTCTATTGTTTTGCAGGAGGATGTGGTGGATAGGTGGATTTGACATTTACATGCTTCAAAGTATTACTCGGTGAGTAGTGCTTATCATTTCTTGACAACGGTGGATACTGCCACTCCTTTGGATAACAATCATATTTTTTGGTTAGAAGTGGTTCATCTCAAAGTGTCTCTTTTTGCTTGGTGGTTGTTTCTAAATCTGTCACCTACCAAAGACAATTTGTCTCGGGGGGTAATAAATAACAACAATCAATTATGCACAGGAAAATGTGGTATGCAGGAAGACAACGAAAATTTATTTCTCAGATGTAATTTTTATGGCAGAATTTGGAGCTTGATTTATCAGTGGTTAGACTTCGCTTCAGTGACTTATGGTTCTAGAATTTGGATCATCGCTTCCATATTGGTGGAGCATCATCAAAAAACATAAGACTAAATGATTGAAGGAGCAACTACACACTTGATGAGGAAAGATATTTAAAAATAATTTTAAATTCATTTTTTTTAAATCAAATAAAAATTCAGTATGCCTACCAAAATTGTTATTTTCGATAAAAAGAGTTAAAAAATTCTAATCAAACCCGTGCAACGCACGGGTTATATACCTAGTTTAAAAATTATAAGAATGAACATATATAAATATATTTAATAATAAATAGATGGAAAAGAAAGAAAAAGAAAAGAGAGCCACATGGTGAATGTTTGAAAAATTAATTAGAAAAAGAGACATTGATGAGGTGACATGTAAGCAAAGTGTAGTTTAGAATACATGTATATAGAGATAGAGATAGAGATTTCTGCCTGAGATTTAAATTTTCCGCCATGTAATTAACCACTATGAACACGCTAAGGTTGTTCTGAGATTTTGGTTTCATTTCCAAACTAAGATGTTAATTTTTAGGTAAAAGTGATGTTCTAATAATGATTTGAATAATATTTGTTGCGTATTTTTGCTGAAAAAACATTAATAGCCTATTTATTTAAGGATTAAAAATGGCTTAATTACACTTTTGGTCCCTTAAATATTTTTCAGGTTTCATATTGGTCCCCTAATTAATAAAAGTAACGTTTTGGTCCCTTAAATCCTTCTTTGTTAGTCACTTTGGTCCCTTCCGTTAGTTTGTGTTAAAAAACGTTAGACTTAATTACACTTTTGGTCCCTTAAATATTTTCCAGGTTTCATATTGGTCCCCAAATTAATAAAAGTAACGTTTTTGGTCCCATAAATCCTTCTCTGTTAGTCACTTTGGTCCCTTAAATCCTTCTTTCTGGTTTAGGGTTTGTTCCTTTTTTCTGTTTCTAGCTTTCAAACTAACGGAAGAGACCAAAGTGACTAACAGAGAATGATTTAAGGGACCAAAACGTTACTTTTATTAATTAGGGGACCGATATGAAACCTGAAAAATATTTAAGAGACCAAAAGTGTAATTAAGTCATTAAAAATAAATTTTGATAGGAATTGAGGGGTGGGGGGTCGCTTTCGTTGTATTATTATATATCTCATTTTGGCTTATTTAGAAAAAAAGATATTTAATCAATTTCAATTAATAAAAACTCTAAGTGGATGTGGGTGTAATAATAATGTGGATAGTTTTTTGTGAGGATTCATGTCGATAGTTAAAATTATGATATAAATTATGCATATATCAGAAAAATAATTACATATAGGACAAATGTCTCTATATACATGTATTCTAACCTACACTTTGGTGATGTGTCATTCTAACAAAGCTCCCAATTTTTTTGACTTTTATTCTAAAATTGACACTTGCTCCAATACATGTGTTCTTTTACATACCAATTTTTCATTTTCATTTCTCATATAAGTTACGAAATAACTCTCCATTAATTTGACTTTATGCATGTTGCATGATTAATACATCAAGGGTTTATTTAAAAAAAAATCCATCCAATTTTTCAATTTCATTTCTCATATAAGTTACGAAATAACTCTATTAATTTGACTTTATGCATGTTGCATGATTAATATATCATGGGTCTATTTAAAAAAAAAATCCATCGGTTACATTTTATGTTTGAGTTACATTTCTTAGTTGTTGCTATTCTAATCATTTTAAATTTGCATATAAAAAACGTCTATTATCATTTTACGGGAAAAATGTATTGGTTAAAACAATTTAAGTTTTATACTTATTGATGATGGATGATATTGATTGGTTGATTGATAGAGCACTATATATATTCCACTCAAGAAAAAAAGATACAACACTATATAGGCTATTTTATTAGACTTTTGATATTAAAAAAGAAAAGAAAAGAGTGTTATACATGCCATTTCAATTACGTATTGATTGTTTATATTCCTTTGATTAGTAACAACTACTCACATGCTTCTTTCTGTCCCTTCCACTTTTCTTTAGTTTTCATTTTCATACTTCCCTCTTTCATTTTCTACAATGGAATTTCTTCTTTCTCTTTTGTCATATAGTATGTGCAGGTTATGGAGACAGGAGAATTTTGTTGAAAGAACAACTCTTATTTGCAAAGGTGGTTGTGGTACATTGAAATTTGTGTTTTACATCATTATTTACTCTAGCATTTTACCACTGAATGTTAATTTACCTCCCATTTCTTTTTCTTTCTAATCATTGTTTTTTATAGGTATGTAATATGTTACTCCTATCACTATGTGTGATAAACTTTCATTATTTTTATGTTCTTTATTTTTCATCCATTTTTTTTTAATATTCAAACAATCTCTAATTACACTACTAGAGAAACGCAAATTAGAGACGGATTTTAGGGAGGGAAAAAATTCCCTCATTAATTGTGACGGATTTTGTGACGGATTTTGATATTCACCATAAAAATTGAGTTGACAAACATTAGTGACGGAATGGGTTAATTATCCGTCACAAAAATTCCCTCACAAAAATTCCGTCACTAAATCCGTCAGAAAATTGGTGAGGTAAACGTTTGTTACGAAGTTAGACACTGAAGTGATCCCTCACTAAAACCCTCACTAATATCAACTACATAGTTGGTGAGGAAATTAATCCCTCACAAACAATTAATGAGAAAACTGAATTTTTCTCCCAATTGTTTCACCTTTTGGCTTTCCCTCCTATTATACAAAATTGGTTATTCCTTCATTTTCCCTCACTCACAAAAAACCCTCGTTCACTATGTGCTGACAACCCCCATTCACCCTCGTTTCTCTCTGACTTCGATCGATCTTCCCATGTTGACTCTCGTTTGTGATTTTTGCTCAGCTGAAAGTACTCACACATGGGATTCAAATCGCACCCAAGGGTTGTTCTTCCCGTGAGTTCCACTTTCACGCCATCAATTTTTTACTGTTATTCTCTATTGTTGTTTTATTGTCTTCTTTTTTATTCTTGTTTGCTTTGAAAATTCTATTGATGAATTTGATTCTGGTGGTTTAGGAAGATTTTAGGGTTTTTCTTTTGATTTGGGGGAAAACTGTGTCACTAGCCAAAATTTCACAAAGAAGTTTTCTATTTTGGCAGAAGTGAATTGGATTAATAATTTTCCTAATTCTGTTGCTAATTTTTTTTTGGGTTGTGGAAAGTATTATAATTCAATCATTGTTTCTCCACCTTTTATTTTATGGGTGTGTTTCGTTTTTCATGACTATTGTCTCTCGTGAAGCACGTTTGTCTTCTTCTCATCTCTGGTTATCTTTACGGTGCACATTAGCGTGGTGCTAACCTGCTCCCGTGTGGCCATGGTGAAGAAAAGAGGCAGATCCATAAAGATTTTGGTTCAACAAGTGAAGCAAAAAAAGACTGTGGTTCTGGAAAGCTCAAAATTGGAATCATTGGCGGTGGTTACCCCTGCTATCGCGGCGATTCCAGATCTGTCAGCGCCCGAGAATGATTTGTGAGGTTCATTTGGTGATGTTTAAAAGAAGCACACAATGTTGATTCCAACAACAACAAGAAGAAGACTGGAAATTGGTCATACATCAGAAATCCCAACCTCATTTGAGTTTGAAGCTAATCATTTGTCATTGAAAGGTCTGCAACTCTCGTATTTTGCCCCTGTCCTTAAGAATGGTACACCTAATGCCTTTTTATCTTCTGATGATATTAGTGTTGAGGCTATTAAATGGTAAAATGTGATTATCATGTATGATATCATTGATTGCCCTTTGTTGAAGTACGTCAATATTTTCATCTCAAAACCTGATGTTTTCTATCTTAATGAAGGTTATTATGTTGTTTGATTTTTCTTTGTTGCTGAAAATAATATTATTTTGAGATCGGGTTCGTATACTATTGCAAATAGAGGTGTGATTGTTAAGAGTTGGTATACTAAGTTTAGCTTTCAGAATAAGATACTCAAAGTGGTGCCTATATAACTTAAAGGACAAAAAGAAACCAGATAAGGTCACAGAGAAGGAAATTTGTGACTCTGATTGGAACGTTCCAAATAAATTTTCATGCCTATGCAAAAGAGAAAAGAAGCTAGAACTACATCAAATATCTTATCTCACAATAAGTGAACAGAGTCATCGTCACATTAAAATGAGAATAGAGGGTTTTACATGAAGTTTATGAGAAGTGCAGATAATTCTTTGCCTATGGTGGATATGAATGTGGTTCTGAGAGGACCGGTTCTAACTCATAACCAATATGATTTACTTTGTTCATATATCACGTCTAGTGAAGTCATAAACACTTTGTTTGATATGAATTTTGAAAATGCTTCATGTATTGATGGATACAATGTTCATTTTCTCAAAAGTACTTTGAATATTGTAGGAGATAATGTTATTGTTGTTGTTAGTGAGTTCTTTAGATATGGATTTATGCCTAGACTTATTAGCAATGCTTACTTGTTCTCCCAACATTCCATCTCCGGCACTACAAATTTCAGCATCATCGTTGACAACAGCTGGTGAAAATCTGTCATTTCCTAGTAAGTTTTAATCTATTATTGGTGTGTTATTTCTTATTCATTTTCCCAACATCTGTCTAAGTTTTGTTGTTCTGTGTGATTTAGTTTAGCTCCTCTGCTATATGCTTGTATTTAGAAGGGAATAAAAAAGTCATACTTTTGAAAGAACACAACCTAGCATCAACTAAGGTCAGCCCTCATGATAAATGACATAATATCTGTTTGTGTAGCACTTTCTATGCTTTGTTAGATAATAATTTATGTCCTAGCTTCCTTTTTTTGGTGTAGTTTTTTTGGTTTATTTCAAATAAATTGAAAATTCTTGTGTATTGCAGTCTTTTTGAACTTGTCTGTCGATGTTACATAGCAAAACAAATGCTGAAATCTCTGCATCGAATACCTTAGAAATATTTGTCTAGAGTATTGCAGCAATTGTGTGTGTGAACCAAGCAAGTTTGCTGAACTGATGTACAATAAAACATGAAACACAACTCATAACAATTGTTGAACTGTTGTAATTTGCTGAGCTGTGTATATAGTCAATTGAAAACATTCCACTTGTATTTGCTGAACTGTTGTATATGCAAGAACAATTGCAAGCTCAAATTGTGATGGTTTTAAATTTTCTACTACAACAATTAATTTGATTCTGAACACTAATTTGTGTGCTCAGCTGCTATGCATGTATAACTATATAAGCCATAGCTTGAGATAGCAACTCAAATTGAACTTAAAGTCTCAATGTCTTGAGTATGTTGGTTTGCTTAAAGTTTTGGATGAATAATTCGGTTTTGTTTAATTCACACATATTTTGTTTGGGCTCAGTGAAAGAAAGAAGCATTTCTCATTTTGCGCTATTGGTTTTTTAAGTCTGCTGCTGTTTATGTAAGTCCTTTTTCCCTCATGTTTTTTTATCTTCGACTGTTAAGTTTGCACATTTTTTCGATTTGTTATTGCTGGAACTGCTATTCATTGTGTTGTAAAATGGGGATATAGATTATGTCTTATATAATATATTTGATTTGCTTCTGTTTGGTGCTTTTTGTGATGGTTGTATAAACTTATTCTAAAATATAATGACACCTAGTTGTGATCTTCCAAACTACATATGGTAAACACACTGCTTCTAAGTACACTTTACTTTTTTAGTTGGTTGTGTGAATCACTTTTCATGAATATTTGTATTGTTTTGACATGTCTACGTTTAAGTGAATATATTTGTCAATATGTTAACTTATTGAAATCCATATTTAACGATAATGCTGCAACGATAATCCTTTGTATTATGTTACTCATATCTTGTGGTGGGCTTGAAGCCAGTAAAATAATTAGCCGATTAAAAATAAAATAAAATAAAATGTTAGTTATGATTGAGTACTTTGATATTGCTAATCATTGTCTTATTTATTTTTCTTCTTTCCAGCCAACAAATTTAGAATCAGCAAGAGATGGTAGACATTCATTTGAGTCTAGCTGCCGCCTTGAGGATCATTGAAGCAACATCACTAGGAAATATTTTACGTACTTTATCTAATGTTTTAGTTAAGTTGATGTATGGATCGAATTTGTTACTCTTGAATTATTATATGAATGAGATTTACTTATGTATAGCTATATATTTTTGCATTTTAAGTCTTTATTCATATAGCCTTTGCGACAGTTGGTGCGACCGTTCCTTGAATTGTCGCAAAAGGTAGTTGCGATCCCAATTTCTGCGCCTGTTGGGTAACAGTCGCAAAAGGACATCTGCGACCCTTTTAACAGTCGCAATCCATCATTTTAAAAGTTGCAAAATGTCTTTTTTCTTGTAGTGAGGGAACACAAATCCCTCACTAATTAGTGACGGAAATATTGGTGAATAAGGAAGAAATGGTCCCTCGCTATTAGAGAGGGAACACAAATCCCTCACTAATTAGTGACGGAAATATTGGTGAATAAGGAAGAAATGGTCCCTCGCTATTAGAGAGGGAACACAAATCCTTCACTAATTAGTGAGGGAATTGTCCGATTTTTAGGACATTTTTGCCTCATAGTTAGTGACGGGTTTACATTATTAGTGACGGATTTTTTCCGTATCAATTAGTGACGGAATCCAAAATCCCTCACAAATATTTAGCAAGGCCAAAATTCGGAACGGATTACTGGTCGCCACAAAATCCGTCACTAAATTCGTTTGTGAGGGAATTATAACAGTTTAGTGACGGATTTATACCCTCACTAAAACTGATTTTTCTAGTAGTGTTACTTACAGGATGAATATTACACATGTCCTTTAATATTTTTGCAAATGTAACCTACACCGTAAAAATAAATATAAAGGATTCAACAAAATCCAATTACTTATAGTGTACACGTCCCTTAACATTCTTGCAAATGTAACCTATTCACACAAAAATATAGTGTTTGATTTTTTAGCTTAATTTTTCAGTTTTACTACAACGTTTTATAACCACAACTTAACACACATATTTTCATCTCTTTCCTCCACTTACTTGACACTTTCATTCACATTGATCTGAGATCATATCTAGCATATTCAAGTTGTGCAGCAATGTCAACAAGATAAGTGGTACAATTTCTACATTTTTTACCACCATATTTATTTTTCTTTGTAGTAAACTTACATAAATTGAATTTCTTCATGTTAGGAAGCAAAACAATGATTGCTCATGTTCAAAAAGTGAAGAAGATTTGAAGGGATACTTAAGAGGTGACTTTTGTCTATCCCTCAAAATATCTCTCTTCATGTTAGAGGATACCTATTCAAGTAAAAATATGATGTTATTAAAAATAATTGTAAACAAATTTGCTGTGAAATGACTATTTATTCAAGTAAAAATTGTTTTAATCATTGAAGTCTATAAAAAAATTGTTAAGAAATGTAGCCATTTATATATACTAAATTCACATAAGTAATTTTAATACAATATAGAATAACATATAAAATGATAAAATAATTTTAGTATAAAAATAATACAAATTACAAAAATTAGTCAAAATATTTATATTTATTAAAATAGTAAAAGGTTATGTGTTAAAAATTTAAATGAATTTTATTAATATATTATATATATATATATATATATATATATATATATCTTCTATTAATATGTATTGTCCTATTCTTTAAAAAAAAGAGTATTGTTCTATTTTTTTTTTTTAAAATAACTTTGCCACACCGAACTTTAAACTACTATTTGTTTTTATTACTTAACTCTTTATTCTTTAACTATGACCCTTCACTTGCTGCTAGGGAAGTCTATGAAAAATGACTGTTTATGTAAGTATATGTGTTTAATCTTAATATTTACGTCAAGAAAATTAAGTTCAAATTTGTTGAATTGGTATTGAAACTTTCTATATGAAGATGGTATAGATAAATATAATAAGTTTTTAAATATAAATTAACAATATATTTATTTAAATAGTGTGTCTCTATTTTTTTTATAAGCTTAGTGCTTCTCTATAATTTCAATTTGGTTATTCAATATTTAATCTTATTTATTTCAAATGACATGTAGAACAATAAGTTTCATTGTGAATTGAGAGAAAATTTATGTTGGAGGCAAGAAGGACAAGAAACATAGTGAAAAATGAATTATTTGAAGTTGTTACTCATGTGATGTGGTTGTTGTGATTATAATATAAGAAGGATATTGATGAAACTCGACCTATAAGTTATTCAAATTGATTATTTGATAGAGATAGAGATAGAGATTTCTGCCTGAGATTTAAATTTTCCGCCATGTAATTAACCACTATGAACACGCTAAGGTTGTTCTGAGATTTTGGTTTCATTTCCAAACTAAGATGTTAATTTTTAGGTAAAAGTGATGTTCTAATAATGATTTGAATAATATTTGTTGCGTATTTTTGCTGAAAAAACATTAATAGCCTATTTATTTAAGGATTAAAAATGGCTTAATTACACTTTTGGTCCCTTAAATATTTTTTAGGTTTCATATTGGTCCCCTAATTAATAAAAGTAACGTTTTGGTCCCTTAAATCCTTCTTTGTTAGTCACTTTGGTCCCTTCTGTTAGTTTGTGTTAAAAAACGTTAGGCTTAATTACACTTTTGGTCCCTTAAATATTTTCCAGGTTTCATATGGGTCCCCTAATTAATAAAAGTAACGTTTTTGGTCCCTTAAATCCTTCTCAGTTAGTCACTTTGGTCCCTTAAATCATTCTTTCTGGTTTAGGGTTTGTTCCTTTTTTCTGTTTCTAGTTTTCAAACTAACGGAAGGGACCAAAGTGACTAACATAGAAGGATTTAAGGGGCCAAAACGTTACTTTTATTAATTAGGGGACCGACATGAAACCTGAAAAATATTTAAGAGACCAAAAGTGTAATTAAGTCATTAAAAATAAATTTTGATAGGAATTGAGGGGTGGGGGGGTCGCTTTCGTTGTATTAATATATATCTCATTTTGGCTTATTTAGAAAAAAAGATATTTAATCAATTTCAATTAATAAAAACTCTAAGTGGATGTGGGTGTAATAATAATGTGGATAGTTTTTTGTGGGGATTCATGTCGATAGTTAAAATTATGATATAAATTATGCATATATCAGAAAAATAATTAAATACCAGATAGCAAATGCTAGAGTGTTTGTTATTTTTACAGAGATTAATCAGCTCTAGGGTTGAACCCAGTTTTTTTTTTTCTTTTTTAACTCAGAAGTTTAAGTGGCCCCTAATCATTTATTTTGCTAATCCTCTGATTCCCGGAATTTTATTAACATAGAATTTTAGGCTTAGATTTTTATAAAACAAAGAGTATGCACAACTTCTTCCTGTAATATATATAGTCAATTGCGGAAAAATGTATTGGTGTCCCTAAAAAAAAGGGTCTTATGCAGTCACTCACTCTTAAATACGTCTGGATCTGCCACCAGTTATCGCTTTCTAGGGTATCATCAAAGTTGATAGATTTTTTCTTGTGGAGAATATTTTTTGTTATTTGTGTTTTGTTGTCTGGCTTAGTTGTAAGTACATTGTAGATTTTCAAAGTAAAAGACATATTGCAAGTTTTTTTGGATGAAGTGGTCGCATGGATCTTGTAGGTTGAGATAAGTTTTTTCTTTTGTGTGTTAACCTTCAGATATTTTGGGAAATGTGAGTAATTTAGAAATTGACTGCGAGGTGATTAAAGCTTAATAAAAAATTGTTTTATTTAAAAATTGAATTTGGATTCTTTCGAACAATAAGATGAGAGAGTTTGAGGGAAAGTTGATGGATTTGACTCATCTAATTTAAGTAGTAAGTAAAGTGAAAATGTTACGAATTCAACCACTTTTAATTTCTTATACAAATGCATGTAATATCAATCTTTTATTTGTATGTTATTACGCATTTACTCTCTAAAAGATGAGAGGAGCCTTGCCCAATGATCTTAGGTTGTTCAATCCAATTTTATCTATTGGCAGATAAGACAACATTAATAAAAATAATAAGTAGTACAAATCCAACCTTGCTCTATTTTATGAAATTTAATTTGGCATTACAAACGAAAGCAAGAAGTTAATTAACATATCTGAAAATGACACACTGCTAAATATATAATAAATATGTTTAACCATGCCACAGTCCAAACGAAAATGAATGATATCATGATTGAGGCAATGACATACCAACTATATATATACTTTCTTATAAATGTAATAGCTTTCAATATAGAATATAAATAAACTCTAAATTTCTTCTAAAAAAAATAGAAAATATAAGTAAAAAGAGATTCCTTCAAAAAAAAAAGGTAAAAAGAGATATGGGGAAAGGAAAAAGGAAGAACAAAAGCAGCCAAAATTAAACGGTTATTTTATTTATTTATTATTTGTTTTGTTTTGAAAGATTTATTTATTATTTGTTTTTTTTTTTGAAGGAATTTATTTATTATTTGTTGGTAGGGTGTGTTTTGACAAACTAATATTTCAGAATTTATAATACTCATCCACACCGCACATCAACCACTTACCTTACGCTATACTCTATAATTTGTTGGCGTGGTATAGAGAAGGGTATTGCAACTTCTACTATTTGTAGTTAAATTCATCAACATATATGAGTCTAATAGCATAAAGTTCCGGTGATGAGTCATGAGTGCAAATTGTGAATCCTTCACTCTTGGCTGAGGATTGAAGCAAAAGATGGACCCCTTTCACTTTTACACCCAAGGGGAGACAATAAAAGAAGAAAATCAAACAATTAGACTCAAATGGTTAACGAACTTTATCAAATGACGAATTATTCGAAAGAGTTGTGTTTGATATCTAGATGGAACAAATATTTTACCTACTTATCAACCAAACTCCATATTAACAAGATCCTTACACCCCACTCAATCATCAACCGGAAAAATTAAGAAAATTAATTAATTAAACGCAAACACGCTTTTTATAATAACTACTATAGTTATAGTTTCTAATTAAAATATGCAGACATGGACCGACATGTCTAACCCATCCGAATTTTGTTGTTTTTATAAGGGTCGTGCTAACCCGTGCCTCTAGAGCATTGGTTAAGGAAGACAAAAAAAGGAAGTTTTTATTAAATAATTAAAAATGCCACTTTTTAAACTTTTGAAGAATTGACTATACAACTTTCAATATAAAATTATTATATTTGAATTCTTAATCATTGCCCCAAGGGGTCACTGGTTATCATTTTCTTTTTTATAGTCATGTTTCTTTTGACAAGTTTTTATAAACATGTTATAAGTACGAAATTTACCATCATTAATTTTCGCCAAAAAAACTACTAGGATACAGGGCGGGTTCTAATCCCTAAACTATAATTTCTTTATACTTAGATGTTGCTATATATTAAAAACAACTAAAAATAGTAATTTATTTTGAAAAACAACAACTATTTATTAAAAAGTTATATATTTAATATAGGGTAAATTACACTTTTGGTCCCTTAAATATTTTTCAGGTTTCATATTGGTCCCCTAATTAATAAAAGTAACGTTTTGGTCCCTTAAATCCTTCTCTGTTAGTCACTTTGGTCCCTTCCGTTAGTTTGTGTTAAAAAACGTTCACTTTTGGTCCCTTAAATATTTTTCAGGTTTCACTTTTGGTCCCTTAAATATTTTTCAGGTTTCATATTGGTCCCCTAATAGAGGACCAATATGAAACCTGAAAAATATTTAAGGGACCAAAAGTGAACGTTTTTTAACACAAACTAACAGAAGTGACCAAAGTGACTAACATAAAAGGATTTAAGGGACCAAAACGTTACTTTTATTAATTAGGGGACCAATATGAAACCTGAAAAATATTTAAAGAATCAAAAGTGTAATTTACCCTTTAATATAAAAGGCACAAGTTCCAATACAAAATTACTATTTTAAAACTTCTTAACATGCGCAAATTATATACGATAGAAAAACCGTATATCAAACTTCTAACAATTTATTTATTGTTTTGATTTTTATAACAAAAAGGAATGTTAATACGTGTCCTAAGAGTTTATGGCACATGTACATATACTAATTTTGTTTAGAGTTTCTTAACATATGTCATATCACACGTTAGCAAGACTTTAATAATAATCGTCATAATATAATACTACATCTGTCCCTAATTATATGACTCTTTTGAGTAATTTTTTTTGTCCCTGTTTATAATACCCTTTTGGTATTTCCAATTACATTAATTATTTTTTTACCACCATACAACTATTTATTTTGCATCTTTTTCTTCAATCAACAATAAATATTATATTAAAAACATAAACTAATTATCTCTCTTAAGGATAAAATTGTAAAAACAATAGTAATTATAAACAAATTTAATATTATTACCATCTTTCTTAATTCCTTTGATTTTAACAAAAGGGTTATATATTTAGGGACGAATGCAGTAATAATCTAACAAAAATTAAGGGTTGTAGCCTTAGTTAGAACAAGGGGAAATTTAAGGAGAGATTTGTCTTAGCAATCGAATCATATAGTAGTATATTAGTAGTACTATTATATTTGAGCACCAAGACAAAACAAGGGACGAAAGAAATGGTTGGTTGGTCTTGACTCTTGAAAATTGAAAGTTCAAAGAATAGCCTCCTAGAGTTTGAGTGTGCTAGCTTGGGGTTGATTAGTGTGTGCTTATAAACCATCAAATAAGTGTGCATAAAGTAAGAAGGCATGCCCTAGAAGTTTGAGAAGGAGTGCATTTTGGTACTTATCACAAACACACCATTATTATTATATTATTACTATCACATAATGATGAGTGTTTGTGTATAGAAAAGAAAAAAAGTTGTTACTAGGAGGAGTTTTGGCAGTGTTTGGAGAGGTATTAGGAGGCAAAAAAATATCGAGTGATGATGGATCTTAGTGGGTTTGATCAAATATTATTCACGCCGGCAGCTTTACTCTTTCTTCTATCTCACTATACCCATTTGGCACGCCTGCTCCCACTCATCAAATATGAATATTTCTCTTTCCATCTCTCTCTAAAAAAATGAAAAGTATCTCTTCTCACTACCTTTAGCTCGCACTTTGATAATTTTCATCTTTTGTCAGACACAATTCCTTTTTTAGCATCAGCTAGGCCACATCCCCTACCAAGCCATTTGCTTATTGACCAATAAACACTTCTTAGTCAATCAATACTCTTCTCTTTCTCTCCATACCCATACACACCTATTCTACTTCTTTTTTTTTTCTTCTAGAATTTGGACTTGTAATGAAAAGTCCTCCCAAATATAAACACATTATAAATCCTTAGTATATTTATAACGTACTATTCTTAACATATTTATTTAGTTCACAATTAGATTGGAATTTAGACCGATATTCTCTCAATTCTTACAAAAACACATTTGGAAGGAGATGACAGTAACCCTTTCAATAAAGAAAAGAAAAACCAGCATCCCAATAAAACTTACAATATAACCAACTACCCCACCTCCCTTCCTTTCCCTAAAAAAGAAGAGCAAAGCAAATCATTATTCATTCAATTCTCGTCACCCCACCCCACCACTCTCCATACAATTTTCAAATTCCTACTTCACCCCTCCAAATTAACTTAACTACAATCCAAATTGTTCCACCATCACCATTAAAAACACTTTACATGCAATATTGCAATACCTTTGTGCAACAACAACAAGAGTGAATCAAATTAGATTATTGATGTGGGTCTCATACAACTTAAATGGATACATTGTTTAGACTTGTTAGTTTTCAACCACATCAACACCACCAACAACAACAACAAGAAGATCAATCTCTCAACTCCACCACCAGCAGAACAACAACATCTAGTAGCTCTCGATCCTCAAAACAAAACTATCACCAATATTACAATCCACAAGAAGTTGAAGAAGAATGCTTCAACTTTTTCATGGATGAAGAAGACCTTTCATCATCTTCTTCCAAACACTACTATCCTTATAATCAACCCCAAACCTCAAATACCATTACTACAAACACCCCCACACCATCACTCACACCCCCTCCACCAACAACTGATTTCACCTTCGAATTAACCGGAAAGTGGGCCAACAACATCCTCCTCGAAACAGCACGAGCCATAGCAGACAAAAACAGCACTCGTTTACAACAACTCATGTGGATGCTAAACGAACTAAGCTCCCCTTATGGTGACACAGAACAAAAACTCGCAGCATATTTTCTCCAAGCCTTATTCTCTCGAATGACCGAAGCCGGTACCCGAACCTTCCGAACCCTAGCTTCAGCATCAGAAAAAACTTGCTCATTTGAATCAACAAGAAAAACGGTTTTGAAATTTCAAGAAGTTAGTCCATGGACAACCTTCGGCCATGTCGCATGCAATGGCGCCATTTTAGAAGCCTTCGAAGGTGATTCCAAGTTGCACATAATTGATATTAGTAACACTTATTGCACTCAGTGGCCAACGCTTTTCGAAGCATTGGCTACTCGTGCTGACGATACTCCTCACCTCCGTTTAACCACCATCGTCACTGCTGGTGGTTCTGTTCAAAAAGTTATGAAGGAAATTGGTGCTAGAATGGAAAAATTCGCTAGGCTTATGGGAGTTCCATTTAAATTTAACGTCATTCATCACTCCGGTGATCTTTCTGATTTGAATTTTTTGGATTTAGATATCAAAGAAGATGAAGCGTTAGCTGTTAATTGTGTTAATGCTTTGCATTCAGTAACAGTTGGTAATGGTAACGGTAATAACCGTCGCGACGCGTTGATAGCTTCGTTGATAGCGTTGCGGCCGAGGATAGTAACAGTGGTTGAAGAAGAGGCTGATTTAAATTTTGGTTACGAGGGATATGAATTTGTGAATGGTTTTGAAGAGTGTTTGAGGTGGTTTAGGGTTTATTTTGAGGCATTAGAAGAGAGTTTTCCGAAGACGAGTAACGAGCGTTTGATGCTTGAAAGAGAAGCGGGGAGAGGAATAGTTGATTTGGTGGCATGTGCTCCGGCGGAGTCGATGGAACGGAGAGAAACGGCGGTGAAGTGGTCACGGCGTTTGTATGGTGGAGGGTTTAATACGGTGGCGTTTAGTGAGGAAGTTTGTGATGATGTTAGGGCTTTGTTGAGGAGGTATAAGGAAGGGTGGTCGATGATACGGTGCAATGATGCCGGAATATTCTTGACGTGGAAGGAACAACCGGTAGTGTGGGCCAGTGCATGGAGGCCTTGATAGTCGCACGTGTTTATCGTTCTTTTAGCATGTGCAAAACTAAGGGTTGGGAAACTTCTTTTTGTTCACTTAGTGATGGATTTTATTTTTTTTTTCAGTTTGGTAAGTAAGACCAAAGTAAAGCACTTTGCATGTATTGATTAATGAAAAGGATTCATGAACTAATTTACTCTTTTTTTACTCATATTTTCTGCTCTTTTTATTGCACTAATACATGTAAAATATCAACGATATTTTATTAAAATTTACGTGTAAACTACAAACAATGTATATATATATATATATATATATATATATATATATATATATAAAGAAAATAGTCCATTTCGGCTCTTTTGAACTGACTTTTTCTCTTTCCCAAATTACCATCAACTTTAAATACAAATAGCACATATATAACAAATAAATAAGAGTATATTCAAATATTAAAAAAAAGTGTAAGAAATTAACAAAAATATAACAAACAACATATGAATATATGTCCATTTTTTTCCTTTATGCTTTAAAAAGTGTAACAAACTAGATCGAGTATATATATATAAGATTTTGGGCTGACTTTTCATTATCTCAATTATACTCTAAAACAATTTTTTTTATAGTAATGATTGTTGTTGGTGTCATTAAAAATATAAGAATTTAGATTATATTTTTTTGTTATATTGTTAGTGTCATTGAAATAGATAAACAATGTTAGTTTGATTTGTTATAATTTAAAAGCAACAATCATTTATATTTATACTTTTAATCTAAATCAAAATTTTATAGAAAAACACCGTTCATAATATTCAAACTTTAGCGCAATAAAAAGAGCGGAAAGACGGGCACGTGAGTGCCCGTCTTTTCGCTAGTATATATTAAAATTATAAGTATAGATATTTGTGACTTTCAAATGTAACAAACTCAACAAACCATATTTATCTTTTTCAATGACAACAATAATATAACAAATATAATAAAAATTCATATCTTTTTTAATAACACCAACAATATAGCATTATTATATGAAAAATTTGTTTAAAGGTATATTTGAAATAACAAAAAAGGCAACCCAAAATCCTCCAAAAGTGGCTATTTTCTTTATATATATATATAGTATAGATGAATGTTAGTCGTTAGTATGTTATGTTAGTAGTATAAGTTTGAACCTTGAACTTTCTTGAGATATCCCTTACTATATGGCATCAAAATTTATTCAAGAATTCAGATAAGCTATGTATATATTTTGTAATTTTGTAAAACTATATTTTTTATTAAAAAAAAATCCAAAGCAAAATAAGAAATATGAACCGAATATTTCATGCTAGAATTTGGATAAGTCTTATTTGTAGTGAGGCAGTAATGATCACATATTTTTTGGCACAAGTGATGATCATACTTAATTCTTTTAAATTTTAAGGTTATCATTAAACTTGGGACCATTTTCAGCCCAGACAAAAAAAAACTTAGGACCTTTTCAATGACCTAAGAAAAATAATAATGAATCCAGTGGTTGTGAAATCAACAATTAGTTATTTTATTGTTCTTAGTAGAGGCCTTAATTTCTCAGGCTAGAATATCTAAATGTCATAATCCAAATTTATAGGTTTCCAAGCATATTATTGACCAGGTACGTGGTAGTTGATCATTGATATAGATTTGAACATTGATTTATAGTTAAATCTAATTAAGCTTGATTGGTTCTGATGTACAGATTTGACCAGAGGCAGATATGAGCAGCACAATTGTTTTTGTATGTTTAACTAACAACTAAGGCGAGACGTACATATTATAGTTAAGAAGGACAACACTTTGATCGGATAAAATTATTTTTTTATGTTTTAATTTAAGATCATTAATAGTGGTTAGCCAACTAATTAGCCTTACCCTACCATAATAATAATAATAATAATAATAATAATCTTAATAATCTTATTTGGTCAAAAAGAAAAATAATAATAATCTTAATTTATTTTCATAAATTTGTCCAAAAGAAGCTAGCAGGGTTTGGTAATTTGGTGTGTGAACATGATATCAGCTTAATAGGACTTTACCAATATTATAATTTCAGGAGTTTGTTTAATTTAGTGATTAAAGTAAATAATACGTAATACACATGTCCATAAACCAGCATAAAACGAGGTCGTTATCTATAGTTTATAAGCAATAGAATAGAATCTTAGGACGGCCATCAAGTTGGGTTAGTGCTTTGGGGAATATAATCTCATTAAAAGGTGTATAGTTTCATTGAGTGGCCAGCAAGGTGTCTTTGAATTGGTCTTTTTCTTTTATACTACTATTTTCTCCCATCATTGTAACTTTTCTTTTTGCATGGCCCACAAAACCCTGAGTTCGGTTCCTTTGCGGTCAGAGATTCCTTACATTATACACAGATACAAAATTGATAGTCATCCGATCAAGATTGAGCGATCTAGATTTAAGTTCAAAGATCGAACGACAACCAATTTTTAACTGTGTGAATGCAGGATCTCCAACTATAGGTATACAAATTTATATATTTCATAGTGGTGATAGATGATATAGATGGGGTGGGGGGGGGGGGGGGACTCATAAGAGGCTTCTTTTTCTTTTCTTCCCATGAATGCAAATAAATTGTAAGTACTAGTACATTATTAACAATGAAAAAGGAAATAATATGAATAGTGGGTTCATCTTTTAAGGGTTTGCATATCTTGATGTTCTGGTCAGAATTGCCCCCCTTTCACGTTAACATATATACATTATTATCCACTCTTTTGCATCTTTATTAAAAAAATTGTACATTTATTTATAAGTAGGTTCTTTCTTTTGTTATTTTTTAAAGGTTGTTTGATGTTGGCCCATACCTTCTTCTGCAGGTTTAAGCTTTAGTATCCTTTTTCTATATCAATTGCAATGACAATGACATTTGGTCATGTTTCTTTATACTTTAATGGGACCAAGCTCATGTAGAAAGCTAACTCCAGTGCATAATTTCAAACCCATTCAACTTCAGGATCTTTGTCTTTCTGTCTGTTTGTATTAATCCGTATTGGAAAAGGAAAAATTTCCCCTTTCCGACAATAATGGAATAATTATAATTTGCCGACAAAATAAGTAAATAAATCGAGGACCAAAATTTGCAATTAAAATTACATGGCTTTAAGGTGTAGTGTCTCAACCTCCTGTTCATATTTTTGGGCCAAAATCTACTGCTCAATTTTGGTCAAACTATCTTGCTTATATGGATTTATGCAATCTTTTGTTTTTTGAAGGATGGATTTATGCAATCTAAGAGCCCAAACTAGTTAAGTATATGAATATTTCTTCTCCCCACGTGCTCTATTTAAATTATAAAATTTTAAAAAAATGTGCATTTAGTGGGTGTTTTAATGTGTTTTGAAGCGTTTTGAAAGATGTTTTATACTTTTTAGATTATATAATCCAAAATTTATAGGGTTTACGAAAAATCAGTAGGACGAACAAAAAAGAAACAATGTATAAGTATTTGGGCCAGCACTCTTACCATTAGAGAGAACTCTACACTCACACACAAGCATATCAATATTAATATTTTTTTAACAGTATTAATACTAATATTTTAAAAATATGTATTCCCCTTCTTTTTTTTTAATGGATGTATTCCCCTTCTTTTTATTTTCTACCTAATCAGGTCAGTAAAAGACATAATATCGTTAAGAATGACGTCTCTGTTAAGGAGAATAACAATTAACTCCAATAATGTCCATCTTCAAAAAATTATAATGTCCATCTGACGGCGTTAGTTTGAAGACAACGTTAATCCGTCGAAGTAAGGTTAGTTTTTAAGTTTAGATTATAAATAAGGTTAGTTTAAAAACATAAATAAGTGTTATGAAAAACAATATGAAAACTAGTACGAATTCTTATAGAAAAATCAGTTTATTGTATGAGAGACATGGATTAATTTAGGGATATAAGCAAAAGTTAGCTATTCTTGTACATTTAATGTTGCTATTTCAAAAACACCCTTACATTAATTCCTTATAATGGCGCAGATGACTATAATAATTAGGGGTAGGCTAGTAAATTTAGTTTTTACATGAACTCAAGAAAGTTAAATGAAGTTAACTAGATACAATCCTTTTTTTAATCATATTATAGACGAGAAGTTTTTACGGTCATTTAATGTTGACTAATCTTCGTTTGAAAACATGTTGGACACACGAGGTGTTATATATATAATAAAAAAGGTGTTATATATTTACTAATTTTAATTTTGGAGAAAAATAGTATATTTATATTAGTTAATTATTTATAATTTTACACATTTATTTAGTAATTATTTAGATTAGTTTAATTATCAAGTGAAGAATGTATCCACATTTAATGTTTGACATGTCTCAAATAAGATTACTTTCATTGACAATATTCTATGAGGAATAAAAAATAATTGTTTTAACTAAAGTTGAATGTGATTTTGTAAAATTTAATATTTTTTAAATTACTCTTTTTGTTGCATAATGAGTGGTACATTTATAAAAAAATTGTTCCAAAATGAGTGTCATTATGTGTAAAATTAATTAATTTTCTCTCTCTTCCAATTGTACATTCTCCCAAGTTAATGTTTTACACTTTGTATTTTTTTAATCATGAATGCACTAATATTACTTCATAAGGTTAATTTGTTAAGGGTTTTTCTATCATGTGCAAATTTGCACATGTTAAGAAATTTAAAATTGTAAGTTTGTCTTGGAACTTGTGTATTTTTTATTAAATGTATAACTTTTTAATAAATAATTAATGTTTTTCAATGAAAAGTTACTACTTTTAGTTGCCTTAACATGTGCAATATTGCACATGTTAGACAAACCTGTTTGTTAAAATTACCATTATTTTCTTCATTCATATTATTTCTGAAATAATTCACATGACTCGTAAGCGAAATAGGGTTTAGGACACACACAAATTAAAAAAATAATAATAAAGGTTGATATGTTTAGACTCTTTTAAACTTTTTTTGTGTGTTAACCCTCTTGTTCTCAAGGAAAAAAGGTTTATGATAATCCGGAGTTCAATTAAAAAGTAAGTAAAGTCTGACCGATAATTGCTCGATCTATAAGTTGGACTCAGGTTCTCTTGAACAATTCTTCATTTAATGAAACTTATTAATCACTTGAGCCGAATAAGATGGTTAGACTCTTTTAACCTTAATTCAATTATCAAAAGTAAAATTTATTTAATGCATTCTTTTACTTTTTCAAGGGTATAAAGAAAAAAATATCATTAATTACATCTTGGTTTCCTAATAGACTTATAGAACCATAGATTTGGAACAAAAATAAAAAACTTCAAGAATCAAACATGAACGAAGGGACTATTATAAAACTGAATTATCATACAAGTATTTTAGGGAGTGCTTACTTTCTTAAAACGTTTTCAGTTTTTATTTTCTAAAGTTGATGTTAATTTTAAACTGCTAACATGGAGATAAAATACTCATAAGCTTAATAATTGATATAGAAGAAGATGGAATGACACTTAGAAATAATACATTTTCAAAAATAATGGAAACAATATCATGGCATGACCCACCCGAGATGCCTTAATTTATAAATGTGAGTTTCTTTTCTCACCCTCTCACGCGCCTTATTTTCAGATTCTGAAATCCGAAAAATTAAGTTTTTTTTAGTGTATTGTACGCTTTTGAAATATACAATACAAAATGTTGTAGGACACATGAGAATAAGTAGAGTATGATAAGAAATTCTCTTTATAAATAGGTCATTTGGGCTCAATCTGGTCAGCACTTGTTGCTCAGGCCTGCTTATTGAGGAGGCAGGACAAAGCGATGGAATCTTTGGAGGGATGTGATTGCAATTCTCTCAATCAAATGAGCATAAGGCAAATCATGTTTAATTTTAACAAAATAAATGGATAGCAAAATATTTCATATCAACCATTACTTTTTATGTGCCTTGCATCATACATACATGAAATACATGAAATGGACATCTCCATTCTGCTACCACCTTCATGCTTGTGTAGCAATTCCGAAACGGATCCTCCCTGCGGGTTCGGAACCTCCCCAGTGGGTTTTTCACTCGAGTGTCCAGTGGTGATCCTGACCCTTCAATTCTGTCCGGTCCACTGGAGCAATAGTGAATCAGTGGCTGAGATTTCTCTGTAGAAATTTACACTGCTGAGGATCGGTTCCGTAGCAATTCCATTTGTTGTAGCCAGCGGTTACGGACGAAACAAAAAGAAAAACCGTGAAAGTACATAGACATGAAAGAATCATTTACATATAACTAAATTTACACACCATGCACAACTGATCAACAATGCTAGATTATTACCAAAACTCCAATGATTAAGTGAGTAATCTTTCTCGATATACATACATTAGCTCCCTCGAATTGCCTTAAAAATTTTAAGAGATGTCAACTATCAAGACTGCTGAACATTATTGAAATTCCATGTTTCTATATTTGTTTGTGAGTAATGCACAATGTGCTTGATACACAACACATATATACCCAAGTATTTTTGTATATGATGACTTTGAATGAATGTACAAAACACAACAACCTACATTATTTGAAAGGGGTTCCACCCCTGAGGCAATCTCCATTTTCTATGCCAATAGATGGACACTCTTGACCACCATGGAAATCCAAAACTATACTCCAAAGGCTCATCTGCCGGTCCTGCCACTATCAAAGGTAACCATACATATCTTGAGTCCCTTAAGTCAGCAGGATTCCATCGATCCGCCATGAAGATGAACACTCCAGGGAAACCAGGAATTGGAAGCACAAAAGTACTTTGAGCAAAGAATGTTGTGAGTCTAAACATTTTGTTTCCTCCCATGCATGGATTTCCCATTGTTTCCCATTGCCCCATGATTGACTCTGCCGCATGCGCTAGTGCCTCGTTTGGGGCCCACCCTGTGCAACCCGATGTGATCATGTAGTATGTGCCCTGATGCTTGAATAGGGCCGGTGCTTCTCGGTGTTGTCCCACGAGAATCCTTCTCATGACAGATGTTACGTTGAGATAATCTTGGGTTAGGGGACCGATGTGCAGTTCACTGTTGTCTTCGGAGGAGTAGATTATATATGCGACACCATCATCGTCTTTGAAAACTGTCATATCCCTGCTTTCGAATCCGTGCGGCCTTTGGCTACCGAGATAATTGAAAGGACCATCGGGTGCGTCACTGATTGCTACGCCAACAGACGCTTTGGTGTAGTTAGCATCGTCTATATGCATCCACATCACATACTTTTCAGTCTTCTCATTGTAAATCACTTTTGGCCTCTCGAGCACGTTAGATCTGTGCAGATCATGGGTTTCATTTGTTTCCTCTGCTGCCAATACGATCCCCTCGTGTTTCCAGGTCCACAAGTCCTTGGATGAATAACAGCCAACTCCAATAATGTCCACCTGGATGATAGAGAGAGAATCATTAGGACAAGGTTATGCATGAAAGTGAATATCAAAATGCATTTTTTTGGTAGCTACTGGAAGGTGAGATAATAACAGCTGTCGGCTAGGTTTAAATATCATAATATGGTTCGAAGCACCACCTTAACCACAAGTATGGAAAATAGTTATTCCAAATTATAGAAGTAAATGAAAGATCGTGTTGATTTAAGGAGAACCTAGTTTACTTCATATTCATAAAGAAGCGCAAGGAAAAGGAAAAAACAAACATAAAAATAAAACACCTATTTTTGTACTAAGAATAGAACTCATATTGATATCTACTTGGGCATGGAGTAACAAAATTCTACACACAAATTCACTAGCATACAATCTTTGCTCTTGCTAATAGAAAGATAAAGTGACAAATGAAAAAGATAAGGTTGCCCAGGTTATTTGTATATAAACACAACTTTTTCCTCGGCCACGGCGGGCCACTACGGTGCAAAATAAATTGAGTTATGCAATAACTTCAAATATTGCCATCTAGATGAGGTACTGGAAGACCATATGAAATGTGGAAAAACCAGGATGTTTTTCTTTCTTTGTTATGAACATAGAGCCATGAAAATTTCTGACTCGTCTTAGACCTCAACAGTAGGCAATGTAGGCAAAACATTTTTATAGGATTATCAATCTGTAAATATGCTTATGTCTCTTGGAAATAAGAACTTGTTGTTCAGTAATAAGAACTTATATAATCAATCGATTTCTCAGAGTCTTGAACAAATAGCCGATGGAAATAAGAGCTTCTGGTTCAGTAATAAGAAAAGGCTTTGAACCTGCTCAATTTCTGTTGTAGCAGACTTTTATTTTTCCTTTTTCAAAACGGAAGTTTCTCTGTAAGTATTTGCATCAGACCCAAACTGAAAAGACATTTAAGAAGAGATTGGTTGATAGACTAGTGAATATAAAAAGTAGTATAGAACAGGACAATGTAAAAAAACAGAACAGGATGTCCCATTTAGTTCTGTCCATGTGCCAAATGTAGTATTATTAATAACTGATCACGGAAAATAGCGGATCGCCAAAAATCAGCTATGATAAATAATGGATAGCGCAGCGGCAAATAGCGCAAGCCGCAAAGTGGTTGATATAATAACTTTATATGAAATAAAGCATATCAATGACTGAGATAATTCAAAATCTCAATAGTTCAAACAATTAATAAAGCATGATGCATAGTAGCACACATTGCTGCAGAAAAACCAGAAGTGAGGCATAATCATTCTCCTCTTCCCCAACATAAAAAGATAAAAGATAGTGAGGCATATCCTTCAACTTCTTCAATTGAATCCTCAGAATCATTGTCTTGAAGGAGATGAAGTATCAAGTGAAGAGATTAGATGGAGAGGCAGACGCGGTTTAGTGATGAGAGGTTACCTAGGTCTTGGAGTTTAAGGGTTATATAAGACTCCGTCTCATCACCGACTCAGCATTATTTTACTTTTAGTGTTTTTAAAAGTCTGTCATATGCAACTCAAATGATATTTTTAATGACATTATTAGGGGAAAAAACATAAAAAACAGAAACTTTCGCAATCTAAGCAATAACCCCGCTATCATCAATATGCAAAAAGCCACCACTATTGCAGTGGTAGCAGAATCGCAATAGCTCAACAGTTTTCGTCACGGTTGCTCCAAATCCCGATATGTAATAGCAATATAGCAGTGCAGTACTGGTTATTTAACAACACTGGCCAAACACTACCTTAACTTTGCTAATATCTCCACCAGTTTAATTTGAAGATCACTATATATCCCATTTTCATAGACTAACAAAACAATGAAAATGTATGCCAACTTTAGCATATCAAGAGCAAAGTGAGAGTGAGACCAATGACACATGAACCAAATTTTTGCCAAAGACTTCACTTATTAATGGCAATGCTAAGGATGTGCTTAGAAAAGCTTATGCATGGGAAATACTTGTTGTTTTTTGTATAACTAAAGCTCTCTCTTCTCAGAAAGCTGCATGAAGAAGCAATCATTTCCCCACAATAAGCTATATTGTAAACACAAAACAAAAATGTTTTGAACCTAAGAGCTATGTAAGTTTTTGTTAAAATGGGAATGAAGCACACAGCACCTTAAAATAATAATCTATCGCAAGCTGGATGCATCTACAAGTGCGGAACTAGAAGATATGAGAGTCGAACATGCATCTCTAATCAAGCGAATTCTTGCTGGCATGGAGGTATTATTGTTTATCCTTTTCAAAATAACTAAAAGATGCAACCATGTGAACACTGCACCAGCATAAAATGATGCTAACTAGCCACTTTTTTTTGTGGGGTGCGTCAGGTAATTGCTATAGTGCAAGGCAAAAGCGACACGCGAGAGACCCAATAGCAAGCTACTATCATTGACTCTCCCCCTCAAGAAATAAATTTAATAGCGTGTGGCCCACATATCAGATATTAAACCGATAAAAATAGATACTTCACGAAAACAAAAGGGAACTACTCTTAGTACGGAGTAAAGATTCACAAAAATCATGAATAACGCTAACCATCATCCACGTTTTCCGTAAAAAGACCAATATTGTATTTTTCTGATATTAAAAAAAACTGTGACATGTTTAAAAAAAAAAAAAATCTGTGACAGCCACGTTTCCAATCGCGAGTTTCATAATTTACTCCCTCGTACTGAATAGCATTATTGGTATAAAAATGAAAGCTACATAAAACCCTAAAGTTATAAGGGCAATAATGACTAGCAAAGAAAACAAAAGTTCTTTAAAAAATGGAATTACCCGGGCTGCTCCTTTCTTGTGAGCATGGTAGGTGATCCCGTCTTTATATTCACCATACCAATAGTATGTCCTTGAATTTTTATCATACAGAATGCCCCCTCCATGGGCTTGAATAGGATGACCATCAGTATCCAACCACATTCTCCCAGGGTAGTAATGATACTTATCATTCTCAACAGCCTGAATCGGATCTATAGCTCTTTTACGACCAGGAAAAAACACGTGTCTCATTTGGGAATTTTCATCCAAGAATTCATCGATCAATGTAGTTGTCCGTTTCGGTCTGCGCTTTACTGCCCGAGGAGATCTCTTTCCCTTTGGCGGCGGAACATGAAGGCTTTCCTCTTCAACTTCTTGAAGTTCACGAAATTGCGGATGATTATTCACCAGCAACCTCGGCTCTCCACCACCATGTCTGTCCGCGTGATGAACATAGGAATATAATAATTGAAACAAAAGCAAACATCCTAACAAGCTCAGTACAAAAACCGAAGTAGAACATCTGCCCCCTGCATCACAACGTAAAGTTGTTGGTTTCTTGCATTTGTTCCTGATCCTCATTTTCTCTTCCTTTTAATCTTCAAGAAAATGCTGCAATTTACAAAATGCAACGACCTATCGAAACCTGAACAATATGACCAAATAGACAGAAGTCACATACATCTAACCTACATGGTATAAAATTTCATCATTCATCACTCATTACTATAAAATGAATCCAGTCATAGAAAACTGCAAATGAGAACAATTAATTGTTGCCTAATTGAGATTATTCCCTTTTCAGCTTCATTACATGATTTGTTACAATAAGTTGCCACCTCTTTTCCAAGTTTATTATAAGCAATTCAATGCATTATATTATCATCACCCTACTTAGTAAATAAACAAATATATAAATAAATCACAAATAATAATCAAGAATCATATTGTACAACAAAAGAAAAAGAAAAGAAAAAACAAGAATCAGAAGGTAACCTCAAGAATCAGATCCATTAAGCAGCAACAATTAACAAAGCTTGAAAGTTGGTAAAAAAAAAATGAAAAAAAGAAACCCTAAAAGTGATGGAGTTTAACTCACTTACTTGGTACAACCAGAACTAAGGAATGAACAGAACTTCCAGACATGCGGTTTTGGTGGTACTTTTTCAATGCTAACGACACCCTGGCACAACACAAGCACCGAAATAAGGTTATTTAGGGTAGTTGTTAAGTTCAAGTGCCGTTTGGATCTAGAACTGGGTATGACATTGATTTGCAACCAAATTTGGTTTTTTACTTTTTTACTGTGACATATCTAGAACATTAAAATAGTAGAAAGTGTATAGTGTAATCAATTCTAATTCCTTTGTGTTCTGTACTTGTGTTGCTGTGGTTGTTGCTGCTTGCTTTTTCTCTCTTAGTTGGACTTGTCTTGTGTTGTGTTCTGTTTTTACTCGTTTGAGATAAGGTTAGTCGTATCGTAGTGTTAGATTTTTACCGTTGTTTGTCCAATAAAATTAATTAGGACAATATACGACACCTCAACATTTAATTAAATGCACTCATGTGGCAAACGGTGATCATGATGCATCATTCAAATCTTGTGGGGGTAAAACATTACTCTTTTAATTAAAGAACCATTCATTTATGGGATAACTAATCATGATGAGACGACTTTCTTTTCTTGTTAAGCAGATTTTTCATATCATTAATTCATAATTCCTTAAAAAAAAATCATAATTGTAATTTCCATCTAAGGAGAACAAGCTTGAAAAAAAAAATAGGCTTAATTGCAATTTCGGTCCCTCCTTTTAATCAATATCTAGAATTTGGTCCCCTGATTTTTAAATTTACAATTTTGGTCCTTTGATTTTTCCAATTCCTTAAATTGAATTCAACATTTCAATTAATATTGATGTGACAAGATTTTAGATGATGTGACAGTAAACTTAGTACACACATGGATGTCACGTCAAATTAATCTTAAAATAATATTACTCTTTTTATAAGCAAAAATAATATTACTTTAAAATTCAAATAACTATTTTCAAATGGAATGAAATTTGACAAGACTTAGTTTACGCTACCATGGTGTATTGAAGTGCAATGGGTATAATAATGTTGCACAATCTAGTGTATTTTGCTGATTTAAAAAGTCTAATTTAGCATCATATGTTTTCTGGTATACCAGTACCTGTGAAGACTTTTTCTACATAAACTAATGACTAATTCAATTAGTAATTTTTTCTGCAGAAACTAATGACCTATATCAGTACCTGTAACGATTTATTATGCAGAAATTGGAAATATTTCTTGTATACAAGTACCTGTAATTTTGTATAACCAGGTTTGACACAAACTAAAGGAATATCAATACCTGTAGTGACTTATTATGCATAAACTAATGACATGGCACCTATGTGTCTATTAAGATCAATGTCAAATCATCTAAATTTGGGTCACATCAGCATCAATTTGAAATGTCGGATTCAATTTAAGAAATTGACAAAATCAAAGGACCAAAATTGTAGATTTAGAAATGAAGGGACCAAAATCAAAAATTGATTAAAAGTGGGGTACCAAAATTGCAATTAAGCCAAAAAAGTTATTGTGGTTTTCTTAAGTTATTTATATTTTCGGTAAAATTAAGTTATAACTTAGTTTCTTAATTTTTTTCGTGTGTTTCTTTTGAAGTGTCGTTTGAGTATGTTTTTTGTTTCTATTTAACTATCATTTTAATAGTTTAAAGATGTAATTTATCAATTATATCATTTCTCAATTACTCATACTTACTCATTTTTAATAAAATTAAAATAGTTTGTTATTTTTTTTAACAAAGTTTGATTTTTGTTACGTACAAATTTAAAATTTCATAAAAGTAAATTCGGTTTCCTACAATAATGGTTCTATGATAAAATCAATTTTGATTAAAAGAGTTGGAGGGAAGTTAAATTTTGCTTAAGTGAAGAACACGGTTAAATTTTGATTATGTGAAGTTGAAATAAATTTTATTTTACTTTGCAATCTGTAATTTGACAATTGTTTGTTATGAGAAACAGAGAGAGGTAGGTGTTATTGAGGTTTTTAAAAGGAACATATGAAGTATATGTTATTGAGTTTTTTCATAAGTTTTTATTGGATTTGGGCTCCTCGTCGTGCCTCTGTTTGAAGCTATTTCCGTTTGGGAGCTTGAGATTGAGGTGGAACGCCGCTATCAACTTGGTTGGTTGCGTTTGTGAGGTGGACCTTGAGACTGGGTGTTTCAGATATGTCACCCTCCTTGCGGATGGACGATTAGTTCATCTCAAACGGTTATTGTCGTTGATGGTGGGCGTTCTCTTTTCTTAGATTTCCTGATTGCTTCAGATATGTTGAAATTTACAGGTTTCGAGAATTCGGGTTTGCCTCCAACACGTCGGTATTGCCTTAATATCCGTATCAGTTTTCGTGATTGATTTCAAATTGTTCATGCTCGAAAAAAAATCTTTATTGTTTGTTGTGATTTATCGCAGGGGATTGTTGGTATGTTAATCGGTCCATGTTGAAAATCAGTCCATTCGCCGACCCAAGATAAAAAGGCTCATAGAACATTTTTTTTATGTATGGTTTTACGCCGGTATGCGGGTTCGTTGGGTAATGCATATGATGTGTGTGCATTTGCTTATGTTTCTTTTCAACCACTTTTGTTGTATTTGGATTGCTTGTATACACGTTTGGGCTGATTAAGTGCTTTAACTGTGTTAGGTATATGTCCTTCAATATTTTGGATTATCTTTTATTTTCATTTTAAAATATTTAGGGTTGTAGAGGGTTTTCCATCTGCAGCGCATTTGCTTAAAAAAATTAAAATATATGATTATTAGTCGTTGAAGTAGCTCGTAAATTTAAAATGGTATAAAGTATATGTTTTTTAGTTATATATAATTTATAAGACATAAAGTATATGTTTTTAAATATATAAGCAAATTAAAATCGGGGTGGAGTTTATCATCACAATTTAAAACATGATAGTGTTGGGTAAACTCCTCTCCAACAAGCCGGCCCTGGTTTTTTCTCTTTATGTTTTCTCTTCCAGTTTCTTTATTGAGGGGTGGTTTTGGGTCAATTTTTGACCTAAAATCATCCATCTTCATATAGTTTTTTCTTCTCTATTTCAATCTAAATAACTGATTTTCACATAGATTTAAGTTTTTTCTTCGTGATTTCGCCATCTAAGTGTGGTGATCTGTTGTTCGTCGTCTTGTGCGGCGTTGTTTATTTCCCGTCTTGTTGCGGTTTCATTTGATTCACAGTGAAAGATCAATTATTCAATCAAAAATTTGAGCGTCAACATTGCAGATCCGGAAGCATGAGTATTCCGATCACTTTAATTTTATCATATATTTTTGTACGCATTATGCCGTTATATGCTATTAACTTGGATGTTGTGAGTTTGTTCGCAGATTTATCCTTTACGTTTTTAGCGGTGTTGAATGACGTACTCTATCGATTTGAATGAATGAATATCCTTTTGTTTTTGTAAAAAAAAAAATTTCTTTTATTGTATTTAGGTTTAATGATTTAATCACAATTTTGAACGTGGAATGGAATCAAATGATTTTTTAGAATCGAGTTGTATAAATGAATGACATGTCATTAATTACGTAATTTAAAAAACAAAATACAATCAATTTCAAAAAACAAAAAGATACAAAATCAAAATTGACAAATTAAATAAAAAATTAGATGCTTCTTCAAAAATAAAAATAACAAGAGTAAATTACACTTTCCTTGCTTGAAAGATACTTGAATTGTTGAGTATTTTGGTGTTGGCTGCATATTTTGGCAAATCCAATGTGTTGAATAGTAGCATCTCCATGTTTAGAACATTTCTTCAGTTGCAAGCTTTTTCATTTGAAGCTGTTCAGAAGCTGAAATCACCATCAGAAGGTGAAAGTTGCTTCAGAAGCACTGTAGCACTTCAGAAGTTGAATTCAGAGTCTAATGCCAGCGTTGACTTTGGTTGACTTCATCAGAAGTTGATCTTTTTCAAGTTGTTTCTGCGTGAATCTTGGCAAGATTTATCAAGGAATTATCCACGCGTACTGATTCTAGAATGCTGTTTGTTTTGGAGAAGATTTAATGAAGATTTGATTTGTTGTTATGAAAACACGTATTTTCCTGATATAATCTTTCAAAGATACAATGTGGTTTTATTTGTTTCCTTATTGGATTACTCATAATTCAGAAACAAATCTAATTCAGAAGATTGGGAGCATAATTAAGAGACTTGCTGAAGATTATAAAAGGAGGAGTGCTGTTACTATTCGAGTGATACGAAGAACAGAGTATTATTCAGAGAATAGAGTCTTTGTTTTAAACTTAGAGTTTTTTGTGCACCACTCATTGTTTGAGTTGGTTTAGGAGTTTTATTGAGTTGTAATTCATTCTAAGCCTTTAGGTACGAATGAAGTTTTGTTATTGAAGTGTTTCTTCAAAAACAGGGTGTGTTTGTTAAGGGGTTCAGTAACAGGTTTGTTACTTGAATAGGAAGTTAGAGGTTTTCTAATACTCAACGTGTTGGGTAGAATTCAAGACTAGGAGGAAGTTAATTGCTTAGGCTGGGAACTGGGAGTCAGTGTCTTGAGTCATAAGGATTAATTCCTATAGTGGAATTCCTTCCTGGATTGGTATCCCCCAGAGTAGGAGGTGTTTACTCCGAACTGGGTTAACAAACCTTGTGCCTTTTTATCTTTCCTACACTTTATTTTGCTGCTCTTGCATTGTGTTTACTTGTGCTCTGTTCTTGTAATTTATTGTGCCCTGCGTATTGTTCAGAACCTGTCCAGCCAGAATTTCAATTGGCATCAGAGCAGGCACCCTGCCTGTGTTTTGGGTGATATCCAGAGGAGTTAATATCTGGCAAGCATGGATAGAGAAGGAGGCTATGTCAATAGACCACCCCTACTAGATGGCACAAACTATCAGTATTGGAAGTCTAGGATGTGTGTTTTCTAAAGTCTATTGACAGCAGGACTTGGAAAGCTGTGATTAAAGGCTGGGATCATCTTGTGTTTACAGACAAAGATGGTAATAAGACTGAGGTTTTGAAGCCTGAAGAGGAATGGACCAAAGCTGAAGATGATCTGTCACCGGGAAATTCAAAAGCTTTGAATGCTATTTTCAATGGTGTTGATCAGAATATGTTCAGACTCATCAAGCAATGTACAGTTGCAAAGGAGGCCTGGGAAATTTTAAAAACAACTCATGAAGGAACTTCTAAGGTGAAGATGTCCAGATTGCAATTGCTGACCACCAAGTTTGAGAACCTGAAGATGAAGGAGGATGATTGCATACAAGATTTTTACATGAATGTGCTGGACATGGCAAATTCTTTTGATTCTCTTGGTGAGAAGATGTCTGATGAGAAGATAGTAAGAAAAATCCTCAGGTCCCTGCCCAGAAGATTTGATATGAAGGTTACAGCCATAGAAGAAGCTCATGACATCACCACCATGAAGGTTTAAGAGCTCATTGGTTCTTTGTTGAACTTTGAGACTGCTTTTTGTAAACAACCTGAGAAGAAAGGAAAAGGTGTAGCTTTTACTGTGAATTCTGAAGCTGATGATCAACAAGAATCTGATGAGGATGACTTATCAGAAGCTCTAGTGTTGCTGGGAAAACAATTCAACAAGATTCTGAAGAATGTTGACAGAAAAGCCAAAGCCAAAGGTCAGTACTTCAGATTCAACAACAAGAAGCAACAAACTGATGTCAAAAAGACCAAATCTGAGGAGAAAAGTAATCAAGCTAAAGGTGTGCAGTGCTACGAGTGTGAAGGTTATGAACATATCAAAACTGAATGTCCTACTTTTCTTAAGAAGCAGAAGAAGAAGAGCCTAGTTGTTGCTTAGTCTGATGATGATTCTGAAGAAGATGCTGTAAGTGAATCTGGTATGTGTGATACTGGTCTGGTAGTAAGGTCAGGAGATATCTTGAAGAAGGAAGCTGTTTTAGAGTCTGAGATTTTTTCAGAGTCTGACTCAGAGTCTGAAGCTTCATCTGTGTCTGAAGCTGCTAAAACCTCATATGATGAACTAGCTGACAACTACAGGAAGCTATATACCAGAAGTGCTGAGGTTTGCAAACAAGTTCTGGATCAGAAGGAGACTATTTTTCAACTGGAGGCTGAAAAAGGAGAACTTCTAGTGCAGAATTCAGAATTAAAAGAAGAAGTGAACCAGCTAAATTCCCAACTGGAACATATGAAAAAGCAGGTTAGAATGATGAATACTGCTACAAATGTGTTGGATGAAATTTTGGGTGCTCAGAAACAAGGAAAAGCTGGTTTAGGATTTGTGGATGAGAGTCTGAATCTCAAGCAGAAAAGTCCAGTTAAACAGTTTGTTCCTGCTACTCAGACCCATGATCCTATGATTGGAACATCTCAGATGAAACCTCAGAAGGTAGCCCAAATGCAAGGACAGAAACATACTCAGATGAGACCTCAGAAGTATGTTCAGATGCAACCCCAGAAGTTCAACAGAAGAAGGAGGAATCATACCTGGACCTGTCATCATTGTGGTAAGAAGGGACATATTAAACCTTTTTGCTTTAAGTTATATGGCTATCCTGAACATTTTCAATATAGAAGAGTGCAACCAGCTGCAACCATAAACAATGTTCAAAAGGTGTGGAAACCTAAGGTTCAGAATGTAGGCCTGATTGCTCATACTTTATTGAGAGCCACCACAAAAGAAGACTGGTACTTTGATAGTGGGTGTTCAAGACACATGACTGGTGTTAAGAAGCTGCTGAGCAATATCAAACCTTATTCCAGAAGCTATGTGACATTTGGAGATGGAGTAAAAGGTCAGATTCTGGGTATTGGTGATTTGATCAGTGAAGGTTTGCCCAGACTTAATGATGTGCTACTGGTGGAAGAATTAACTTCTAATCTGATCAGTATTAGCCAACTTTGTGATCAAGACTTGAAGGTTAATTTCAACAAGCAAGAGTGTATTGTTACTGATCAGGAAGGTAAGGTTCAGATGAGGGGCTGCAGATCCAAAGACAATTGTTATTTGTGGGTGTCTGAAGAAGAAAGAAGCCTGACTTCTTGTCTCATGAGCTCAGAAGAGGAAGTCAAGCTCTGGCACCAGAAACTGGGACATCTGCATTTGAAAGGCATGAAAAAAAATCCTAAGTACTGAAGCTATCAGAGGTGTACCTAATATGAAGATCAATGAGGACAGTGTTTGTGGTGATTGTCAAATTGGTAAACAAACAAGAAAGTCTCATCCCAGATTAGTTCATCAGGTAACTACTAAAGTACTAGAACTTTTACATATGGATTTAATGGGGCCTATGCAAGTAGAAAGTATTGGAGGCAAAAGGTATGCTTTTGTAATGGTAGATGACTACTCAAGATTCACATGGGTCAGTTTTGTTAGAGAAAAGTCTGATACTTTTGAAGTGTTTAAAGACTTATGCATTCAATTACAAAGAGAGAAGGATTGTGGTATTGTCAGAATCAGAAGTGATCATGGCAAAGAGTTTGAAAACAAGAGTTTTTATGAGTTCTGTGCTTCTGAAGGTATAAAACATGAGTTTTCTGCACCTATCACACCTCAGCAAAATGGTGTAGTTGAGAGGAAGAATAGGACTTTGGCAGAATGTGCAAGAGTAATGCTGCATGCTAAGAAGCTACCTTATATGTTTTGGGCTGAAGCTATGAACACTGCATGCTATATCCATAATAGAGTCACTCTAAAGAAGGGAACAACTTGTACTTTGTATGAACTGTGGAAAGGAAGGAAGCCTACAGTCAAATACTTTCATGTGTTTGGGAGCAGATGTTACATTTTGGTTGACAGAGAAAATAGAAGAAAACTGGATCCTAAGTCTGATGAAGGCATATTTTTGGGATATTCAGTAAACAGCAGAGCATATAGGGTGTTTAACTCAAGAACTAAAGTTGTGATGGAGAGCATAAATGTGGTTATTGATGATCTGTCTGCTGAGAATGAAAAGAATGAATCTGAAGTTATTCCAGAGTCTGAAGCCTCAGAAGAACAAACTTCAAAAGCAGAAAATCATCCAGAGTCTGAAGAAGCAGAAGGGCATCCAGATCATGATCCTACCAATAAAGGGCCATCAATTAGAGTTCAGAAGGATCATCCTAAGGAGCTTATCATTGGGAGCTTGGATCAAGGGGTCAGAACCAGGAGATCAGACTCAGTTGCTACTGATTCTTGCTTTGTGTCAAAGTTTGAACCCAAAAATGTGAAAGAAGCCCTAACTGATGAATTTTGGATTGAAGCTATGCAAGATGAGTTGAATCAATTCAAAAGGAGTGAAGTGTGGGATCTGGTTCCAAGACCTGAAGGGTTGAATGTGATTGGCACTAAATGGATATACAAGAACAAAACAGATGAAAATGGTACTGTAGTCAGAAACAAGGCAAGGTTGGTTGCTCAGGGTTATACTCAAGTAGAGGGATTGGGTTTTGATGAAACCTTTGCACCTGTGGCCAGACTAGAGTCCATAAGATTGCTGTTGGGTGTATCTTGCATTCACAAGTTCAAACTATTCCAAATGGATGTGAAGAGTGCATTTTTGAATGGATATCTCCAAGAAGAAGTATATGTTGAACAGCCTAAGGGTTTTGTGGATCATCAGTTTCCAGATCATGTGTACAAGTTGAAGAAAGCTTTATATGGATTGAAGCAAGCACCAAGAGCATGGTATGAAAGACTTACTCAATTTCTTGTAGCTCAAGGTTACAGAAAAGGAGGTTCTGATAAAACATTATTTGTGAAGAATGAACATGGAAGTCTGATGATTGCTCAGATCTATGTTGATGATATAGTGTTTGGAGGGACGTCTCAGAAGATGGTCAAATTGTTTGTTCAGCAAATGCAGTCAGAATTTGAAATGAGCTTAGTTGATGAACTGACATACTTTCTTGGATTGCAAGTCAAGCAAATGGAAAATACCATCTTTATTTCTCAGAGTAAATATGCTAAAAATATTGTGAAAAAGTTTGGTATGGAATCTGCTGCTCATAAGAGAACACCAGATGCTACTCATCTGAAGTTAACCAAAGATGAACATGGAGTATCAGTTGATCAAAGTCAATATAGGAGCATGATAGGAAGCCTACTGTACTTGACTGCAAGCAGACCTGATATCACATTTGCTGTTGGAGTTTGTGCAAGATATCAAGTTGATCCTAAGATGAGTCATCTGACACAAGTTAAAAGGATCCTGAAGTATGTGAATAGCACAAGTGACTATGGAATCATGTATTCTCATAGTTCAAGTTCTGAATTGATGGGATTTTGTGATGCTGACTGGGCTGGAAGTGCTGATGACAGGAAGAGCACTTCAGGAGGTTGTTTCTTTTTGGGAAATAATCTAATTTCTTGGTTCAGCAAGAAACAAAATTGTGTTTCATTGTCAACTGCTGAAGCTGGGTATATTGCTGCTGGGAGTAGTTGTTCACAACTGGTGTGGATGAAACAGATGCTTGAAGAATATAATATTCAACAAGGTGTTATGACATTGTTTTGTGACAATTTGAGTGCTATCAACATCTCTAAGAATCCAATACAGCACAGCAGAACTAAACACATTGATATCAGACACCATTTTATCAGAAACCTTGTGGAGGACAAGATTATTCAGCTGGAACATGTGGTTACTGAAGAACAAGTTGCTGACATTTTCAAAAAGGCCTTAGATGCTAAACAGTTTGAGAATTTGAGGAGTAAGTTAGGTGTGTGTTTACATGAAGAATTATAGCAATTACTGCAAACTGGATGTGAGGAAGATAGAGTACCTGCCAGTTGTGCCTATGCTAAGTGTGATCCTGAACCTGAGTCTAAGTCTGATATGTTTTCAAGGATCTGTGTTACTTGTTTTGATTTTAATCCCTATATGAAGGCTATGTTTGTCATAATTTTGTGGCTAAAAAGGGGGAGAAAATCTTATGTTTAAGTTCAGACAAGAATTGTTCAGAATGTGTGTCATTGATTCAGAAGGTGACTAGTTTTGTCCAGAAGCTAAGCATTATGTTCAGAGTTCAGAACCTTTGCAACAAGACATGTCCAGATATGATTGAGGGGGCGTACAAGGTCATTAAATTCATGAGTGAAGAGCTGTCCTTGGTCCTGAAGTGTGGTCCTGAAGAAAAATTCTGCTCTGATACCATGTGCTCTGATACCATTTTTCACTGCAGTTCAGAAGTGAGGGGGAGTTTTATGAGTTGCAGGGGGAGAGTTCAGTTGTTGGAGTGGGTGTACATGTGATTGTTTAATTTGTGAAGCTTCAGGGGGAGTGTTTTTATGTGGTTCAGAAGCTGTAATGTGTGTTTCAGTGGTCTGATACTGAAACTGTTTGGTTTTTAGTATAAACATAGCATAAATCCGCTGCTGGTCTGTGATAATCTATGTTGCTATGTTATATTTTTGTGGAGTTCTTCATTGCTGAGTTAATTTTATGGGAGATTGAAGAACTTGGATATGTGAACATTGGTTTTAGCCAAAAATTTGCCAAAGGGGGAGATTTTGAGTATTTTAGTGTTGGCTGCATATTTTGGCAAATCCAATGTGTTGAATAGTAGCATCTCCATGTTTAGAACATTTCTTCGGTTGCAAGCTTTTTCATTTGAAGCTGTTCAGAAGCTGAAATCACCATCAGAAGCTGAAAGTTGCTTCAAAAGCACTGTAGCACTTCAGAAGCTGAATTCAGAGTCTGATGCCAGCGTTGACTTTGGTTGACTTCATCAGAAGTTGATCTTTTTCAAGTTGTTTCTGCGCGAATCTTGGCAAGATTTATCAAGGAATTATCCACGCGTACTGATTCTAGAATGATGTTTGTTTTGGAGAAGATTTAATGAAGATTTGATTTGTTGTTATGAAAATACGTATTTTCCTGATATAATCTTTCAAAGATACAATGTGGTTTTATTTGTTTCCTTATTGGATTACTCATAATTCAGAAACAAATCTAATTCAGAAGATTGGGAGCATAATTAAGAGACTTGCTGAAGATTATAAAAGGAGGAGTGTTGTTGCTATTCAAGTGATACGAAGAACAGAGTATTATTCAGAGAATAGAGTCTTTGTTTTAAACTTAGAGTTTTTTGTGCACCACTCATTGTTTGAGTTGGTTTAGGAGTTTTATTGAGTTGTAATTCATTCTAAGCCTTTAGGTACGAATGAAGTTTTGTTATTGAAGGGTTTCTTCAAAAACAGGGTGTGTTTGTTAAGGGGTTCAGTAACAGGTATGTTACTTGAATAGGAAGTTAGAGGTTTTCTAATACTCAACGTGTTGGGTAGAATTCAAGACTAGGAGGAAGTTAATTGCTTAGGCTGGGAACTGGGAGTCAGTGTCTTGAGTCATAAGGATTAATTCCTATAGTGGAATTCCTTCCTGGATTGGTATCCCCCAGAGTAGGAGGTGTTTACTCCGAACTGGGTTAACAAACCTTGTGCCTTTTTATCTTTCCTGCACTTTATTTTGCTGCTCTTGCATTGTGTTTACTTGTGCTCTGTTCTTGCAATTTATTGTGCCCTGCGTATTGTTCAGAACCTGTCCAGCCAGAATTTCATGAATCTTCTCTCACCTCTTATGTTAAAATATATACTTTCCTCCCCTCTCATTTAAGATAGATTAAAAAAAAATTCACTCTCATCTCCCGAGAGAAGCTTAAACTACATTTTCCTCCTCTTTTATGTTAAAATCTACACTTTACTCCCTTAATATTTTTTTATTTCTAATAATCTAGCAAAAAAATAATCTAACACACTTCGAAGAAAAATTGTATAGCGAGTCTATTTTAATATAATCAAAAATCAAATTTTTCGCTATTTTTTATTCACAATTTCATTAACATACAATCCTTTTCAATTTTCATCATCTCTCTCATTATCCTCCGGTCATTCTCCCATCTCCAAGCTATTTTTATCTCTCTCTTCAACAACTATTTCTCAACTAGTTTCTAAAACTACTAACAATGAACGACATTTCTCTAACTTTTCGGATTAACTGTTTCATAAACAAGTTACGTGGGTAGCGAGTGATAAGTTCATGAATCTAATGGAAATGATTTTTGCCTTCATCTTTTTTTTAAGAAGTTAAATTAGTCCACCCTAATTGGTACCAGTGAGAATCGAACATGAGATTTTGATGAGGAACACGCTCCAAGATCCCAAGGCAACACATCTTGCCTTCATTTTCTGTTGAGAGTGGATAGTAATTTTTTGACCTTACCGTTGAATAAATGTGTCAAATATTATAACAATATCTCTAAAAAAAATTATAATTTTTTGACAAAACATGAATTAAATATAAATTATTAAGCGCAAAAAACATAATCAATTCAAATTTAATTCATGTTTTGTTAAAAAAAATCTAGTCTTTTTTTGCAATAGGTTCTTATAATATCATAAACATTCCTAAAAAATTTCATTCAAAAATATGAAGGACTTGAGTTGACTTAAAAGTATGGACCAAAAGTGGCGATTATATATATATATATATATATAGGAAAAAAACATATTTAACCCTTTAGATTTTTGTTTACTTTTGTTCATTTTATTTAATTTAATATTGCTTTTTTTTTCTATCTAAATGTCTTGAAGACCTCCAGAATAAGTTAAGGGTGGACAACCGGTCGGACTCGGTCGGTTTCGTACCCAAAATCTTGATCCGGTCACACCCGTCGATGACGATTTCTCATCCACTGTCGTCCGTTCATGACGTCGGATAAGGCGGTTTTCAGTTTGCACGGTTTCACAGGTGGATCAAACCTAAAATTTAGTGTGTCCACACACACTTTGTAATTATTTGTGTAACCTTCATCTTATTCTTCTCCATTTTCTTCTTCAAGTTATTTAGAGTAGACCCCTAAAACAAGATCTAACTGAGTCCTCCCACTTTTTAGGCTTGGTAATTGTCCTCTTAGATATGGTTGATTCACTTGGGCCATCTTTGATAACTGGGTTTGAGTTGGGCTATATCCTTTGGGCCTTGCTCATAACATGTGGAAATTAGAAAATTGTTCTTCTCCCAAAGGGAATTGATCACTTCTACGTGATTTGTCTAAACTACCCCCACGATACTTAAGTCACGTTTGGTAGCATCAGTGTGACTTAAGTCATGTTGAGTCAACGTGAGTTAAGTCACGTATGTACAAAGCCAACGTGAGTTAACTCATGTTGGTTTTATGTAAGTTAAGATTTCATCAATTTTTCACAAAGATGTTATTTTTTTAATATCTCAAACGTACAATATGTTATGTTCATTTTTTAAAAGCATGTCATGTCTGTGCGCTCTCGCTAAAAACGCGCAGGCCTCGAGCGTATTCAAACGCTAGCAAGGCTGTTGTGAAGTCGCCACCAAAGTTTTTGTTTAAAGGGAACGTTGATAAACCCTTTGAGTTTTTATTTTGAAGGGAAACGATAATAAAACCCTTGACGATGAGGAAAGGATGGTCATCGCAACCATTATCGGGTTCGGGAGTCGATTACGCAAGGGGAAGGTATTAGCACCCCTCACGTCCGTTGTACTCAACGGGAACCTCCTAGTTAGCTAAGGCTTAAATGTTTTCAAAGGTTTTGCTTGCATGCTTGAATATAAATAAAGATAATAAAGATGAAAGGGGAAAAAGTTTGTTTTTTATTATTGTGCTTGACAAGATGATGATCTTGCTCCTACGTATCCCCTGGTGCGATGGGGAATTCAAAGCTACGTAGTTCTTTGGTAGAAAAACGTATTTGTTTGTTATTTTTAATGAACGATGTTTTAACTGTATTCTTACGATCAAACGTAGCTTATATGCTCGCGCATGGGAGGCTTAAGCGTTTGTTTAAAATCGCGCTAGAAATGTTAAAAGCATGTCCGTTGGGGAAAAAGGGTTCGAATTGGCCGCGAAGGGACCAAAAAGATTAAAATGACTCAACCGAGTCGAGAAAGGTTCGATTGATCCGACGGGATCAAGAAAAGGTTCAATGGACTCAACCGAGTCGAACATTGACCAAAGTGACTCAACCGAGTCGAAAAAGGGTTCGATTGATCCGACAGGATCAAGAAAGGGTTCAATGGACTCAACCGAGTCGAACATTGACCAAAGTGACTCAAACGAGTCGAGAAATTGAATCAAATGGCCACGGGGGACCAAAAGGTTCAAATTGACCACAAAGGGCCAAGAATTGGTTTGGTGTGGTTGGATGCGTTGAAAAAATAGAATGACGATTGTCCGAACGACGAGACATACGTCACGCATTCGTTCAATCGGGGCAATGGAGAGACATATGTCAAACCATCCCTTTTTCATTCAAGTTTTGTTCGAATTTTAAGAAATCCCAAAGTTTATCAAAACACTTGGTTTAAAACTCATATGAAAAGGTTTTTAATGTTCAAATTAGTTGTTGCAACCTAATGAACAAGTTTGCCTTGTTTATGTGCATAAAAATGAACAAGTTTTGCACCAATTTGTGAAAAACGCACAAGTTCGGCTCAAGTTTGAAAAAGGTTTTGAAAAGTGAACAAGTTCGGCTTAAGTTCACGTTTGATTGAAAATCATGAACAAGGTTTTTGTTCATGTTTGGTTTGGAAAATGATGAACTTAGCTTATTGCTCAAGTTTGATTTTGAAAAGTTTATTGAACGTAACTTGTTTCGCAAGTTATTCAAAAAGTGTTGCTCAAACTTGTGAATCTTCCAATATTATGCAAAATTCTTGACATGGTTTGAATAAAATGAGTTTCAATCCTCTTAGGTTCTGAGTTCTTGGGCTAGAACCTCAAAAATTGGCTGTTTTGGAGCCTAAACTCAGATTCTGAGTTCTGTCATGGTCGCACTGCGACCAGAGCTTCGCACTGCAAACTCTGCGAAATTTTGAGTTCAGAAGCTGCTTCTGAACTGCTGTTCAGAAGCAACTTCTGAACAAATCTTAGAACCTTTGGAGGAGTGAAAAGCTTTTGAAATCAGCAATAAAAGGAGTGCAACAACTTGGTTTAAATGTTTTGCAACTTTGGGATTTCTTTCTAGGTTCAAAAGGGTTTTTTGTGCAAAATGAAATTGAACAAAATCAAAGATGCAAATAGCAATGCAAAATGAAAGATAAAGGATTCAGAACACTTACAGAACTCCTAGCCAAAGCTTGTATTGCAGGAGAATGAAGAAGCCTTGAATGTTTATGGTTTTTTGCAAGAGTTGGAATGTTGATGAATAAGAACAATGAGTTTGTGTAATTGCTCTATGTTTGAACTGGTTTTTGCTATGTTTTTGTGTTGTGTTTTTGCTCTCAAATCTCTGTTTTTCAGTTCTTAAAAATGATGTCCTTAAACCTCTTGCCTTGCATCCCTTTTATAGGCCAAAACCAAATCTAAAGTCATCATGAGAATAGTTGATTTGTGGGCTAGAAACCAGGCTATCTTGCTTTGCATTTAATGCAAAAGTGAAGAGGTGACCTTGCCTTGCTGCAATGGTCAAGACTTAGCCAAATCCAGCCATCAATGCAACTGATTTTGGATAGCAATGATGATGAAAAGGTAGGAAAACAGGGCTGGTTTGTAATTGGCTGTCCCTTGGGATTAGTCCTTGCAATCTTGAGGGTTAAGCAAGAAAAACGTGCATTGTGATGTGCAGAGGTTGGGGGAAACAAAAAGGAACATGTGGGCTGGTGTGAGGAGGAAGAAAAGCTGCTGAAAACAGGGCAGCAAAACTAGCCTTTGGACAAGTGAAAACTAGCTGGGTTTGACTGGTTTTGGGGGAGAAAGCAGGAAGAAAATGAACAAGCTGGTTGCTGGCAAGCTTAGGGTCAGTAGCAGGTCCATTGGGAGGGACAAGAGCTGCCCAAGGGCAAGCCAACTTGCTTGGCACATGCTTGGTTGGAAGAAAAAGCTTCTCACCTTGGCTTTAATGGCACATGCTCTATTTCTTGCTTTGCTGAGCCCAATTAGCCACAATTGATGATAATAACAATAATAATAATGATAGGTAATAATAATAATAACATATTGAAAATAAATCAAAGAGATTAAAAATCTGCAAAAAATTCGCAGACTTCGCAGAGCGAAGGGGACTTTGCTCTGCGAAGTTCTCATTTCTGAAATGTTGACTTTTTTTGTTGACTTTTGTTGACTTTGACTTTTCTCCTCTTTTTTTGAAATTTTGAAATTTGTTTTGAAAAGCTTGGGACAAAATTAGGGTACAACAATGTTTTAGAAACAACAATAACAACAATTCATGAAGGGAAATCGACATATAAAGTGCAGCGGAAGTTTAAAATTTTTGATTTCCTTTCCTTGGATCATTACGAATATCACATGAATCAGTGATAGAGTTGTTACCTCTTAGTGCAGAAACTGTTTCTTTGATCACAGCTGAGCAAGTAAGCAAAGCCTCTACTCGTCCACACGAACGGCTTCCTTTGATTCCCGGTGCTAGCCAAGCGATCAGAGGTTAGGGAGAGAATGAGGGTTACGGTTTTGCTCTAGGGTTAGACGAAAAAGCACTAGCTGATTTCAGCACTAGAGCTTCTATTTATAGAACTCCTTGCTGCACAAAATCAGCTTGAGCTTCAAAAGCCCATCAGCCCATCAGCTTCCGCTAACTAATTAGCGCCTATTGCTAAACGTACCCCATCATATAAGTACTACTTATATTTCTCCTTTTTACCGTTCTTTTGTGTGTGACCCTATAGGTTCTTGTAACGTTGGCAATAATATTAAATCCTATATTTAATATTATAAACAGTGAGCGGTATCTAGCAACACATCACTGCTACCCAAGTGACAAGAATGTCAATTGATCTGACGAAACCTTTTTCCATGATAATATCTATGTGTACGATTACTCCTTTGTCCTAATATCTTTATTGAACACAAGGCATAGATTACGTCACCCTTGTTTAATTCAATATCTATATTTCTTGATCCCGAAATATACTGAACAACGAATAAGTCCAATATCTCATATTGACTTAATTCGGCATGGCCATGCATTTTTCCAGTCATATTCCATCAAGAGGCCTAAAGATATATCTCCTGTTATGAGGAGGGAAAAATCCCATCTAGGACACTCATGTCCCTCAGCATGATTCGTCAAGTGCCCATTAACCAACGTTATAGTCATCTTGTTACAGACAACGTTTGAATGGCAATAAAACACTTGAGTCCACATCTAGGGATCATAGTGGTTTCAGGTCTAAGAGTGATATACACTATTATCATTGTGAGAATAACTTATGACGATTTCATAACATACTATGTAGTATTCTCACGATGGGTCAATCCAGTATAAATATTACTCCTAATACTTATACCTATGTATAGACTTAATATCTCATATTCATGACCCATGAGATGTGGTCATCAGTCTACATACATAATAGTCTCCATGCTTTGATATTATCCCAATTCACATTAAAGCTTGACTACGGATACATTTAAGAATAGTGTTCTTTCTGTTGATGTAATCTCATGATTAAGTCACACTTAATATTCCATCACATGAACTAACTATTCTAGGGACTTTATTTATCTTATAACAAGTGTAATAAAGAACGCCATATTTTATTCAATAATAAAAGTCATGATACATATAAAAGTTTGACATAAACTATTGGCCTCTAGGGCTTATACCAACAATTCATTCATGATCCAAAATAAATCATAACTAAAAATATGCAAGTACGCGTAATAAATTCCAAAATTAATAGAATACGACAAATTTATTTAGTTTTAATTTCATCTCCGCTCAAATAAATGAAGCGTTGCGTTACATTACATTCTCCTTAAATATGTGGTATCATAATGATGTTGAATTTAAATTAAATTCTTGAAAGTTTGTCGAAAATGTCAGCATTGAAGTGTCTTATACCTAGTGTAAAAATTTGGTAGTCTGTTTGTAAACTCAAAAGAATGAAGAGAACACAACACATGTATTCAACCAAATCAACTTTATAGGTTATCACATCAAATCCCTTCATATAGAATGAGTAGTGACAAAAAGGAGTGTATTCCAATATATTATTTTGAACTTAGTCCTACTGCCCTGCCAACTGACAAGTTTCAATTGACAGAGGAGCATGATCAAGCGCAAAACAACATCTTAGAAGTGCACTCCCTTATGTCCCACTCATCTTATACGAAAGAATTCGATGTGAGAACCTATATAGTTGATTCCAGAATACATGTTGTGTTCTCTTCATTCTTTTGAGATTTCAAACAGACCACCAAACCTTTACGCTAAGTATAAGACACTTCAATGCCGACATCTTCAACAAACTAACAAAAATTAAACTAAAATCCAACAAAATAATGACATAACATAATAATACTACCTAAACATCTTCGTCTGGCCGAATCAAACTCTTGAGAATATCTTCAGGCGATCTCAGCAACGTAGCATCCATCTCGATCCTCGGGAACTTGTTGTGCTGACCAAATATCGAGAACACGCTCCTCACGTCGTTGTCGTTTGTTAACTTCGGCCGATTGAACGTCAATCTCCCCTCTGAGTCGATGGTACTTGATTATGAAAACTTACTTGTTATTGGAGTGTTGGTTGATTTGAACTTGAAGAAATTGGAGATTCGGATGATTTGAGATAGAGTTTTTAGAGATTAAATGTGAAATGAAGGAATGAGGTACTGTCTAACCTATAAAGGAACGCCACGTGACTTAACTCATGTTGGATGTACCGAACGTGACTTAAATCACGTAGGTTATATCCCAACATGACTTAAGTCACATTCTCTTTGTGTCAGCAAACAGAACAACATAATTGCTTATGTTCCCTGTTTTCAATCATTCATGCATTCATACATTTTCATCCATGTTTTCATCATTCATTCAATCATTCATTCTTTCATAATTAAAATACGCATAATAAAACCGAAAATTACGCAAAATGTAAAAAAAAAAAATGCAAAAGCGCAAGTGTAAATATATTACATCCATATTCGCCAAATTGTCATAAAAATAACTACAGATATACAAATGTCATAAAATAAGACCCTACTCCTTTGGACTATGGCACCTAGTCCTCATCCAGGGGACCGGCTCCTCCTGCAGCATGTGATACTCCTCTTGGATGCCCTGCAACACACCGGTAAAGAATGGATGCACCTCATGATACTCAATGCTGACTCGGCTCTGGCTCTGATGTTCCCAATAATCTGGAGTGGGTCGGAAACCTGTCTGGCATACTACTACTGAACAATAACCTCCTCGTAAGGAGGGACATGAGCTGTGTACTCAGCAACTGGTGCAGGGTCGCTCATAATAGGATGAGATACCCTGTAGAACCAAGTCATGTACCCCTGCTGATACCTCCACTGTCGAGCCTCTACTGTCTGCCGACCCCGAAGCACCTATGGAAGGACATAGACCAGAAAATCCTGAAAGGCCACAACCACATCCTCTACCTTAAGAGCCTCAAATGTCGTAGGAGATATGGAAATGGTCTGGACATAGCTGTTGTAACACCCATATAAAGATTGCCTAGGATCTTATACAAGTGTTAAAATTTCGTACTGGATACATTAATTTACAATACAGGAAGTTTAACTGATAATGATACATAAGATAAAGTATAAATACATCTGTCTTCTAATACAAACATCTCTGATATTATACAAGATAATACAACATCTGAATACACGATAACTAGAATCAAACTTAAAACCAACAAGATCAGTCCAAAACCTTCTCCTTACCCTTGATGCGTGCTACCTGCGAACCTGCATCAAAAGGAATGTGATGAGACATAATGTCTCAGTGAGCTCCAGCCCAACCTACTGTTGGCAACCATGGGGAACCTAGGGTCGCCATGCACTAACTGTTGACAATCTTGGGGAAACCTATGATCGCCAAACATTAAATTCTTCCCATATAGGGTTTATACCTGTCTAAGCCTACTATACTGCGTAGTCATGAAAACTGGACTACGATCTACTAACTTAGTGATTGAGGGGAAACCTAGGATCACTGCCTGATAACTGCTACCTGATACCTGATAACTGATACCTGCCTGATAACTAATACCTACCTGATAACCTTAAAGTGTTTTCCTGATATTAAACTGTTAGATGCTAGCGTGTAACAAACATTATTATCTGAGTTGATTTTACAGAATGCCCCCGAGTGGAGTAACCCCGAAGCACATTCCCCTGATAACCGGTGAAAATTCCTATCTGAGGCTAGTCACCGGACTCCTCTTGCCTGTGTGTGGGTTATCCTCGCGGAAGATTCCTGCCTATTCCAGCTGTATCTGGAACCCCCTATTGTCTCTACCTGACGAGAACACAGAAGACACACGATTTATCCTGATAAATAATTAAATATTTATTCCTGGTATTGTACATTATCCTGATATTCCTGATATTGTCCTGAACTGTTACGTGTACCCTCAGTGTCACTCTGACGTGAACAACTGAGGCACGTCCTGATGTACATATAAATGTACCTGTAACTGGGGAAACCTTGTACCACTAACTATGGTACCCTATAAACTACCTGGTCAAGGGTATCCTGAGAAATCTATACCCTTAACTTATCTGATGTCTATGGATAACTCTACCCATCTGTCATAAATGACATCTGAATTCTACTGAGATTAATCCCTGATGGTGTTTGAAACACCGTTCACCACTCTCGTGTTAATACAAGGAATTTCTATGACCTTTTCTTCCATTACTGAATGTACAAAGACGTTCTGGCGCTGTGAGAATGGTTTTCTGGCCATAAAACACATTTCAAAAAAAGGGTGGCACACTGCCTTTGTCATGGCACGATGTGTGCCTGTCGTGGCACGATGGGTGCTCTCGTGGCACGATAAACTTAGTGGTCCCAGGCCCTGTAGCTTTTCCAGAAAGTTCTAATACGAATTTTATCAAATTCACAACACCAGCAAGTCAATATACATCAAAATTAAGGGTTTTTAACTAGGAAGATCATAACATGTCAAGAATTAACAAAGGGAAACTAACAAACAAGAAATTAAGCCTAATCATTCAAGTTTTCCTTTCCTCACTAAAACCTCAAAAACTACCCCAAAAAGGGTATTAATCTAAGGGAGCTCACCTTGATCCTTGATTGATGTTTTGCTAAGCTTTTAACTCCAAAACCCTAGCTTGATTCTTCCTCCTTAACTGATTTCCTTAAACTTCTCTTGCTCCAAGTTTTCCCCAAAATTGAACTTGCTTGAGATACAAGAGTTTAGAATGAAATTGATGGATTATGGATTAGAGGTGGTGAGGGCCGAAATTTTGGTAGAGAGAGGAAGAGAATTTTTCAGCTTTGTAGTGAGAGAATGGAGAGGAAGAAATGAAATGAAAATATCTTGTTCACTCCTTATAAAGCCCTCCCACTAACAATTACAGTTTCGCCCTTACTTACTCGAAATTCATCTGATACTGATAAAGGTTGCGACTAAACGGGATATTACACTCTACCCCCCTTAAAGAAATTTCGTCCTCGAAATTTTGATTTTACCTGAGAAAAGATGCGGATAGCTCTTCTGCATCTCTGATTCTAGCTCCCACGTAGCTTCACCGTCGGGAGAACCTTTCCACACAACCTTGACAATTGGAATCTCTTTGTTCCTTAAGGACTTGACATCACAATCAACAATTTGTTCTGGTTCTGGCTGAAATGTTAAATCTGATCTTAAGTCGATAGTATCCAACTCTACTGGTTGAAAAGGATCGGGAATGAATTTCCTCAACTGAGAGACATGGAAAACATCATGCAATCCTGACATAGCCGGTGGCAGAGCCAACTCATAAGTTGTCGGTCCGACGCGTTTAAGTATCTGAAATGGCCCAATAAATCTTGGCACAATTTCTTTGTCCTAAAAACTCCACGTAAACCCAACTTAGGTGTAACCTTCAGGAATACGTGATCTCCCACTTTGAACTCTAAAGGCCTTTGCCTCTTGTCTGCATAACTTTTCTGGCGACTCTGAGCAGTCCTTATCTTATAATGAATAGATTTAATCTTTAAAGTAGTCTCCTGAATAATCTCGGGTCCCAAAATACTCTTATCTCCGACCTCAGCCCAACAAAGTGGTGTCCTACACTTTCTGCCATACAAAGCCTCATAAGGTCCCATCCCTATACTGGAATGGTAACTATTGTTGTAAGAGAATTCAATCAGAGGCAAGTAATCATTCTAACTTCCTCCATCTTCTAAGATACACGCACGTAGCATATCTTCCAATGTCTGAATAGTTCTTTCGAATTGACCATCTGTCTGAGGATGATGGGACGTACTCATCTTTAACCTCGTTCCTAAAGCCCTCTGAAAAACTTTCCAAAAATGAGAGGTAAAGATTGGATCTCTATCTGAAACAATGCTAGTTGGAACACCATGAAGTTTCACAATCTTTGCAATAAACAACTCTGCATATTGAGAAGCCCTGAATGTAGTCTTAACCGGCAAGAAATGAGCAGACTTGGTTAACCGGTCCACAATTACCCAAATCGAGTCATGTCCTCGCTGAGTTCGAGGTAATCCACTCACAAAGTCCATAGTTATTTCTTCCCATTTCCACTGAGGAATTTCCAATGGTACTAGCATCTCTACTGGCCTTTGGTGTTCAATCTTTACCTGTTGACACACAATACACCGTGATACAAATTCTGCAATGTCGGTTTTCATACCAGACCACCAATAATCTCTTTTCAAATCTTGATACATCTTAGTGGCTCCCGGATGAATACTGAAACTACTCTTATGTGCTTCTTCTAGAATTAGTCTCTTCAATTCTATTTCATTTGGAACACAAATCCTACCTTCAAACAGCAACGTGCCATCTGATGCCTTAGAAAACTCTGATTGACCAACCCTTCTCTAGAGGTCCATATCCATACTCTAAGCCTGTGCGATTTTGAATCGCAGGTCACATGTGATCTCCAGCTTATGCAACATAATGCCATTATCCACCTCGGTGACACTGAGATTAAGGTCTCAAAACTTCTCATACAGACCACAAATGTGCATCATCACTTCTGCTCTAATTAAGGTCTTTCTGCTTAAGGCGTCGGCAACTACGTTCGCCTTTCCTGGATGATACTTTAGATTAAAATCAAAATCCTTCAAATATTCCATCCATCTCCTTTGCCTCATGTTCAATTCTCGTTGATCAAACAAATACTTCAAGCTCTTATGGTCACTGAACAAGTCAAACTGCGCACCATATAAATGATGCATCCACACTTTCAAAGCAAAAACTATAGCTGCTAACTCGAGATCATGAGTGGGATAATTTTCCTCATAAGATTTAAGTTGTCGCAAAGCATAGGCTATTACATTACCTTCTTGCATGAGCACACTACCAAGTCCTTTAGAGGACGTATCGCAGAACACAACGTATCTCTTGTCGGGATCCGGTATTGCTAACACTGGGGCCTTAGATAATTTCTTCCTCAAAGTCCTGAAACTCTTCTCGCACTCTTCGTCCCACACAAAGGGCACATCCTTCCTTGTGAGACGTGTCAAAGGTAAAGCCATCTGAGAAAACTTCATAATCAATCTTCGGTAGTAACCTGCTAAGCCCAACAAATTTCTAACTTCAGCCACATTCTTAGGTCTGGCCCAATTAAGGACAGCTTCAACTTTCGACGAGTCTACAATCACTCCTCCTTTAGAGATAACATGACCCAAAAACTTAACTTCAGACAACCAAAATTCACACTTACTGAATTTGGCAAATAACTTCTTCTCTCTGAGAATGTTCAAAACAATCCTCAGATGTTGGGCATGTTCCTGAGGGTCCTTAGAATAGATCAAGATGTCATCAATGAAAATTACGACAAACTGATCCAGATAGGGCTGAAAAATCCTGTTCATGTAATCCATAAACATTGCTGGGGCATTAGTTACTCCAAAAGGCATAACTAGGAATTTGTAATGTCCATAACGTGTTCTGAACGCAATCTTAGACACATCTGATGACTTAATGTGAATCTGGTGGTAACCGGATCTAAGGTCAATTTTAGAAAATACTGCCGCTCCCTTGAGCTGATCTAGAAGGTCATCAATCCTTGGAAGAGGATACTTATTCTTGATAGTTACCTTATTCAGCTGGAGGTAGTCTATGCACAATCTCATACTACCATCTTCTTCTTAACTAGCAAAACTGGTGCACCCCAAGGTGACACAATGGGCCTGATAAAATGTTTCTGAATCAAGTTCTCTAACTGGGACTTCAACTCCTTAAGTTTTGAAGGTGACATTTGTTGTACCCTAATTTTGTCCACGTCTTTTCTTAAAAAAAAAATAAAGTCATCATCATGCAAAGCAAAAAATCAATTTTTATTTTCTTCTTTTTTTAAAAAATAATAATAAAAAGTTTTATTATTATCTTTTTTATTATTATTGTTATTATTATTATTATTATTATTATTAATATTATTATTATTATTATTATTATTATTATGTTTGTTTCAAAAAAAAAAGGAAACATGTGCCAAGCAAAAAAACAAGTCAAGGAAGGCTGCACAGGGCAGCACTTCTTCCTTTCCATTTTCTCTGCTGCTGCCCCTGTTCCAGCACTTCTTCCTTTCCATTTTCTCTGTTGCTGCCCATGTTCCAGCACTTCTTCCTTTCCATTTTCTCTGCTGCTGCCCCTATTCCAGCACTTCCTTCCTTTCTGTTTTCTTCCATCAGCTTCTGTCAAAACAAGTCAAAGAAGGCTGCAGCCCCTGTGTCCAACGCCCTTCTTTCCTGTTTCTCTTCCCCAAATCTTCAAGAATCAATCCCAAAAGCACCACAAGTTGCAGCCAGCACCCTTCTTTCCATTTTTTTTCCTTTATCCTCTATCAAAACTCAAAGCCACTTGTTCAAATCCTGCCCAAAATCTTCACCAAAATCACAAGGCAAGGTCACTTCCATCCCTTTTCATTAAATGCTAACCAAAGTTTTTTCCATAGCACACAAAAAAGCCCAGCTTTCAAGGGATTTCATGATTACAAATGATCACAAATTTGCCTATAAAAACAACACGAAAATCACAAAAAAAAGGAAATTTTGAGAGCAGAATCTGAAAACCAAGAAATAGCAAAACCATATATCAAAACCTTTGAAAAGAAAGAAGCTCTGTTTTTCTGTTTCTTCTTTACAAACCACCATAAACAAATCAAACAGAATCAAAACAACAACTAAATCACAAGAAACATCATACAAAGAGAGAAGAATAGTAGCAAAATATCATTGTTGTTACTGTTCATCTTCTCCATCACTTCCATCTTTGCAAAAAACATAACCACTCAAAAGCCCCTTTCATTTTTTGGTGCATTTGAAGCTTTGGCTAGGAGTTTAATCAGAAGCAGTTTCTGAACAGAATCAGAAGCAGTTTCTGAACAGTGCTTCTGAAGTTCAGAGTTTGAAGTCAGCTTCTGAAGGCTTCGCAGAGCAAAGTCCTGGTCGCTCTGCGACCGTAGCATAACAGTGCTTCTGAAGTTCAGAGTCTGAAGTAAGCTTCTGAAGGCTTCGCAGAGCAAAATCCTGGTCGCTCTGCGACCGTAGCATAACAGTGCTTCTGAAGTTCAGAGTCTGAAGTCAGCTTCTGAAGGTTTCGCAGAGCAAAGTCCTGGTCGCTCTGCGACCGTAGCAAAACAGTGCTTCTGAAGTTCAGAGTCTGAAGTCAGCTTCTGAAGGCTTCGCAGAGCAAAGTTCTGGTCGCTCTGCGACCGTAGCAGAACTCAGTGTCTGAGTTTAAGCTTCTGAAGCTAGCTTCTGAGGTTCTGAAGTGAGGATTCAGAGTCTGTAGGGGCTGTTTACTCATTTTATTTCAAAAATACAAAAAATACATTTACTTTCAACAATAAACTTGATTGATAAAGGAGTGGTTTGACGTATGTCTTTCCATTCCCCGGTTGCACGAGCACTTGACGTATGTCTCGTTGTTTGGACAATCGTCATTCCTTTTCAAAATACAAAAAATACATTTACTTTCAACAATAAACTTGATTGAAAAAGGAGTGGTTTGACGTATGTCTTTCCATTCCCCGGTTGCACGGGCACTTGACGTATGTCTCGTTGTTCGGGCAATCGTCATTCTTTTTCAAAAATACAAAAAAAACATAAAAAAACAAATCCAACACACCAAACTAATTCTTGGCCCCCCGTGGTCAATTAAAATTCAAATCTCTTTTCACAAAAGCACGATGTTTTATCAATTCTAACGCGATACAAACAAACGCCTAAGCCTCCCACGCGTGAGCATACAAGCTACGTTTAACCGCTAGAATACGATCAAAAACATTGCTCTTTAAAATCAACCAACAAACAAACGTTTTCTACCAAAGAACTACGTAGCTTTGAATTCTCCATCGCATCAGGAGATACGTAGGAGCAAGATCCCACTCTTGTCAAGCACACTAATAAAAAACTTTTTTTTCCCCTTTCCTTTTTTCCTTGAAATATTAAAATGTAGCAAGCAAACCTTTAAAACACTTTTAACCCTAACTAACTAGGAGGTTCTCGTTGAGTACAACAGATGTGAGGGGTGCTAATACCTTCCCCTTGCATAATCGACTCCCGAACCCGTTAATGGTTGCGATGACCATCCTTTCCACATCGTCAAGGGTTTTATCAACGTTTCCCTTTAAAAATAAAACTTTGGTGGTGACTCCGTAGTCATTCCGAGCGTTGGTACGCTCGAGCGTTTTTAGAGAACGCACAACATTCTATACGGCGCCACAGACACTGGCTCCGCTCCTGGAATGAGATCAATACAGAACTCAACTTCACGTTCTGGAGGTAGACTGGTTATCTCAGAAGGAAAAACATCTGGATATTCATTAACAACTGGAATGTCACTGGGACTCAGCTCTGTATCTGAAGTCACAGTAAACATAACATAAAACCCCTATACTGAGCACAAATAAACTGAACTAACTGGTGGGTACGATTAATCAATTCAGATAAAGTCATACCTTATGTTGTATCACTTTTAGGCATATAGATACTCTTCTCAAAACATCTGATATACACATGGTTAGCGGAGAGCCAATCCATTCCTAGAATCACGTCAAGTTGTACCATGGGAAGACACACTAAATCTATATAGTATGTCTTACTGGATACGATGATAGGACAATTCTCACATACATAACTTGCTACGATTCCGCCTTCCGTAGCGGTGGATACCGTCATAGGAGGAATCAATGGAGACAAAGGTAACTGCACTGTTTCTACACACCTATATGAAATAAATGAGCAAGTTGCGCCACAATCAAAAAGAATTTTAATTGGGTTCTGGCCAAGATAACACATATCGGTAATCAAATCTTCATTAGCTAGAGCCTTCCGACCATCTAGGGAATACACCCTGCCTTTGCTTGTCGTAGTTCCCTCAGCTGTTCCCTTACCTCGCCTATTGGGGCATTCTCGCAAAAAGTGTCCAGGTTGCTTGCACCCGTAACACACATTGGCGCCCTCCATGCATACTCCTTTGTGAGCTCTCCCACAGGTCTTACAAGTAGGATTAGACCGTGGAGAGTCAGACTGCTTTCCTCTCTGAGGGGAACCATTCGACTTCAGTTTATCATGATATTTGTCTTGAAATTTACCTTTCCTCTTCTCAAAAGCTACTACTTTCTCTCTGGCGGTCTTCGCAAAACCCGTTTCAGCAACCAAATTGTCGTGAACCAATTCGTCATAGCTTGTATTTTTCTGAAGGATTACTGCGGTGTCAATTTCACCCCTCAACCCACGCTTGTACTGATGCATCTTCCAATTCTCATTTCCTGCATATTCATTGTGGGTGGAATAATACGACAACTCTTCAAACCTTTTAGTAAACTCTGTGACTGACATGCCACCTTGCTTCAATTCAAGAAACTCTTGCTCTTTCTTTACTTTGTATGACAATGGTAAGTACTTCTCTAACATCGCTTCCTTGAAGTTTGCCCAATTCACTTCCATATCATTTGCTAACATTCTGTGTTGGGTAGATTCCCACCAGTCTTCTGTTGCGCCTCTGAACTGATTTGTTGCATACAATACCTTATCAGCATCCGCGCACTCAGCCATCCGGAAAATCCTTTCCATCTGTTTTAGCCACATCTTGGCTTCCTGAGGATCACCCTCTCCATTGAACTCGGGAGGGTGACTCCTATTAAACTCACGAAAGACTGGATTACCAACAACTGGAGGCGGTGGGGACTGCTGATGGAAACCTTGCCCCTGATACATCATTTCCATCCACTGATGCTGAGATTGGGCCTCCTGTTGCACTTGTTGTTGCATCATCTGCTGATGCTGTAATGCATTCTGAGCCTGCTACTCCTGATACTACTGTTGCAATGCTTGCTGCTGATGCATCATCTGAGCCCAAAAATTCACATTAGGATCTCCTTCTTCCTCATTAGCCTGATTTACTCTAGGCATCCCTGGTCCTCTTCGTCTCCCAGACATCTTATCCTAGCTGTCATACACAAGTTAAAGTGATCAAGTTTAACCAGATATAACATTTAGAATAATGTCCTGGATTCAAATGGTCCATGTACTTGGATTGTATTTTAATGACCCAAGGCACGATCTGAATCGACCTGCTCTGATACCAAATTGTAACACACATATAAAGATTGTCTAGGATCTTATACAAGTGTTAAAATTTCGTACTGGATACATTAATTTACAATACAGGAAGTTTAACTGATAATGATACAAAAGATAAAGTATCAATACATCTGTCTTTTAATACAAACATCTCTGATATTATACAAGATAATACAACATTTGAATACACGATAACTAGAATCAAACTTAAAACCAGCACGATCAGTCCAAAGCCTTCTCCTTACCCTTGTTGCGTGCTACCTGCGAACCTGCATCAGAAGGAATGGGATGAGACATAATGTCTCAGTGAGCTCCAGCTCAACCTATTGTTGGCAACCACAGGGAACCTAGGGTCGCCATGCACTAACTGTTGGCAATCTCGGGGAAACCTATGATCGCCAAGCATTAAATTCTTCCCATATAGGGTTTATACCTGCCTGAGCCTACTATAATGCGTAGTCATGAAAACTGGACTACGATCTACTAACTTAGTGATCGAGGGGAAACCTAGGATCACTGCCTGATAACTACTACCTGATACCTGATAACTGATACCTGTCTGATAACTAATACCTGCCTGATAACCTTAAGTGTTTTCCTGATATTAAACTGTTAGATGTTAGCGTGTAACAAACATTATTATCTAAGTTGATTTTACGGAATGCTCCCGAGTGGAGTAACCCCGGAGTACATTCCCCTGATAACCGGTGAAAATTCCTATCTGAGGCTAGTCACCGGACTCCTCTTGCCTGTGTGTGTGGTTATCCTCGCGGAAGATTCCTGCTCGTTCCAGTTGTATCCGGAACCCCCTGTGGTCTCTACCTGACGAGAGCACAGAAGACACACGATTTATCCTGATAAATAATTAAATATTTATTCCTGGTATTGTACATTATCCTGATATTCCTGATATTGTCCTGAACTATTACGTGTGCCCTCAGTGTCACTCTGACGTGAACAACTGAGGCACGTCCTGATGTACATATAAATGTACCTGTAACTGGGGAAACCTTGTACCACTAACTATGGTGCCCTATAAACTACCTGGTCAAGGGTATCCTGAGAAATCTATACCCTTAACTTATCTGATGCCTATGGATAACTCTACCCATCTGTCATAAATGACATCTGAATTCTACTGAGATTAATCCCTGATGGTGTTTGAAACACCGTTCACCACTCTCGTGTTAATACAAGGAATGTCTATGACCTTTTCTTCCATTAATGAATGTACAAAGACGTTCTGGCACTGTGAGAATGGTTTTCTGGCCATAAAACACATTTCAGAAAAGGGGTGGCACACTGCCTTTGTCGTGGCACGATGTGTGCCTGTCGTGGCACGATGGTGCCCAGATCCTTATGATCATGGCACGATGGGTGCTCTCGTGGCATGATAAACTCAGTGGTGCCAGGCCCTGTAGCTTTTCCAGAAAGTTCCAATACGAATTTTATCAAATTCACAACACCAGCAAGTCAATATACATCAAAATTAAGGGTTTTTAACTAGGAAGATCATAACATGTCAAGTATTAGCAAAGGGAAACTAACAAACAAGAAATCAAGCCTAATCATTCAAGTTTTCCTTTCCTCTCTAAAACCTCAAAAACTACCCCAAAAAGGGTTTAATCTAAGGGAGCTCACCTTGATCCTTGATTGATGTTTTGCTAAGCTTTTAACTCCAAAACCCTAGCTTGATTCTTCCTCCTTAACTAATTTCCTTAAAATTCTCTTGCTCCAAGTTTTCCCCAAAATTGAACTTGCTTGAGATACAAGAGTTTAGAATGAAATTGATGGATTATGGATTAGAGGTGGTGAGGGCCGAAATTTTGGTAGAGAGAGAGGGAGAGAATTTTTCAGCTTTATAGTGAGAGAATGGAGAGGAAGAAATGAAATGAAAATATCTTGTTCACTCCTTATAAAGCCCTCCCACTAACAATTACAGTTTCGCCCTTACTTACTCGAAATTCATCTGATACTGATAAAGGTTGCGACTAAACGGGATTACAGCTGTACTGCCTGAGAACCCGTTCCAACAAGTGAAGACACATCGTCGTACTGCTGGCCATGATCCAGCCATAGTACGAGCAAATGTCATGGAAAGGTGTAATGTCCCACTGATCCTCGTACGACCTCCAGATGACATCATCATTCACCATCAGATCAATCAGGCCTCGGTAATGTGAAGGAGTAGCATGACCCCTCGGTGGATGAAACCAGCCAACATGCGGGTCAGCATGATCGTAGTCCGCAGCAAGATTCCTAGGATAGAGCTTCAGGAAGTGCTCCAAAACTCATGCTACAAACATAAAAAGACACAATAATATCAACACAAGTATCATACAAAGAAATATTTCAGCATCACAAACGCATAAACTGACACAATAATATCATAAGTCATTTGTAATATGCTATAGAAAAGGAAAAAAATATTACCTCAAGTAGAGACATGTAACCGCCAACGGCGTCAATGGTCGGGTCTGAAGCAAGAGAAAGCCGAGAGTAGAGAAAAGAAAGTGTCATCCCGCCCCAGGACCACTCGTGCACCGTGTCCAAGTCATGCAACATAGTCAGTCATAATAGATTAACTTTTTGGTGTTCTTGTTGGCGAAAATGGTGACGCCAACCAAGAACAACAAAAACGCCTTAATGCACACAACCATAGTCCTCTCCAGCTCCTCCGCCTCCTCATCATCAGCAGGCTGCTCCAACTCATTACACCTATGCAGGTGTCTGTCATACACAATCTTCAGGTTAGGTATACTAATATACCCACCCCACTGTTTATTTACCTCAGACATCGCCTCCTCCGCAGTCAAACCCAACTCGCTTTGCAGCAGCTCCAAACCAGCCTCGTAGTCTACATCGCCGTGAGACATGAGCCTCCCATGGATGAGATGTGTAGAAGACACGCCACATCATCTAGTCTGACGATCACCTCCCCAACGGGCAGATGAAAGTTGTTGGTCTCCTCATGCCATCTCTCTGATCAGGCGGTGATGAGCCCAGGGTTGATGCTCTCATATCCATTCTAAAAGAGGGGGCAAGACCGGATCCATCCACCGCTTCCAGAACCATAAAGCTCCCCGTTCTGGGACTGTCAGCTTGTCATTCTTAAGCTTCTTCCCGTGCGAGGCAGGGATCAGCCGATGCGTCCTCCGAAACTGAAATACAAAAAATTAAACGAACAACATACCGTTAAAAATGTAAATATTTGAATAACTAAAGAAGACATAGCAATTTAATCGTAAAAAAAACAACAATTAAAATAAACATTTTAACATAACAACTAAAACGTAAAATTAAAATAAAATAAACAATTAAATTGACGCAAAATTAAAATACTTTAACATAATAGTTAAATCGTAAAATTAAATTAAAATAAACAATTAAATTGACGCAAAATTAATTAAAATATTTTAACATAACAGTTAAATTGTTAAATTAAATTAAAATAAACAATTAAAATGACATGTAATTAAATTGACACGTAATTAATTGACGCGTAATTAATTTAAATATTTTAACATAACAGTTAATTTGTTAAATTAAATTAAAATAAACAATTAAATTGACGCGTAATTAAATTGACGTGTAATTAAAATATTTTGACATAAAAATTAAATCGTAAAATTAAATTAAAATAAACATCTCAATTGACGCGTAATTAAATAGCGTCACTCCAAAGTTTGCATGCCACATGTCTACTGAAATTCGGTAGAAGCGACATGTCAGTAGGCCCCCCCAGAAAATTCCTCTGGTCCGGCCTCCTTCTGAGCCTCCTACTGGGCCTCACCCTCCTGATGTTGAGGCTGAAGCTACTCATACTGTGCCTGAGGCTGTTGGTGTTGTTGCGTGGGGTCCACTACCTGGGACGCACCCGCCTGGGACGACGTCCCCTCCACATCCTCACTCATACTACTCCTAACGCCTTGTTTCCTTCGAACAGGAGGGCGCACAACTGCCTTTTCGGCCCGTGCACTCTGTGTCATGCTCTCGCTGTCTGCTCTCAGTCTGTCCGGTCTCTCAGACATATCTACACAACATAAAACAATGCAAAAAATCAATGATTTTTTTCATAGGGACATTGTGTCATTTCTAACTAATCAACATCAACAACTCACATTGTACCCAAACTACCACACTGCGTCATTTCAATCTCTAAACCAGCACATTGCACTCAAACTCACTATAATCAACATTAACAATTCAATTTCTAACTAATTTCATCATTAACATTGCAAAAAAAAATCATTGAAACATTTTATCAAACACCTAGAGTACAACATTAACACTATGAGTTCATTGTCCAATTTTCAACTATAAACTACCACATTTGAGTCAAACTTACTCTAAACAACATCTAAACTATAATTCCTAACTTATTTCATCATTAACAATCCTAAAAACTAGGCTTAATTACACTTTTGGTCCCTTAAATATTTTCCAGGTTTCATATTGGTCCCCTAATTAATAAAAGTAACGTTTTGGTCCCTTAAATCCTTCTATGTTAGTCACTTTGGTCCATTTCGTTAGTTTGTGTTTAAAAAACGTTAGACTTAATTACACTTTTGGTCCCTTAAATATTTTTCAGGTTTCATATTGGTCCCCTAATTAATAAAAGTAACCTTTTTGGTCCCTTAAATCCTTCTCTGTTAGTCGCTTTGGTCCCTTAAATCCTTCTTTCTGGTTTAGGGTTTGTTTCTTTTTCTTGTTTCTAGTTTTCAAACTAACGGAAGGGACTAAAGTGACTAACAGAGAAGGATTTAAGGGACTAAAACGTTACTTTTATTAATTAGGGGACCAATATGAAACCTGAAAAATATTTAAAGGACCAAAAGTGTAATTAAGCCTAAAAACTAACATGCAAATCAAATCCCTAAAAACCTAAATATGTAAAATTTCTCCAAAAACTACAAAAATTAAACCATAAAAGCCAATGCAATAGGTTAGAGACACTTACTTGATTTCGGGGTAGAAATTGAAGTTGATTGGTTCAAGAATGAAGAAAATCGCACAAAATGGGACAAAATTCGTATGATTTGGTTTGAAAGAATGACTTTCTGGTTTTGAGTTTGTTGTTTTATAACAGCACGCAACATGACTTAAGTCACGTTGACATATATCGAGCGTGAGTTAAGTCACGTTGGGGCAGCGTGACTTAACTCACGTTGATATAAGACGAACGTGACTTAAGTCACACGTAAGGGTATTTTTATCAATTTGTATGAGAATGAACTTTTTTGGTTGTGAGAAGAGCAATTTTCTAACATGTGTTGAAAATGATAAGTACGAGAATGTTTCTTTTTTCCATCATCCAACCTTTTTGCGTACCCTATTTTAAATTATAAAATATGAAAAAAAATCGAGAGATTTAGAGGATTTATTTAACATGTGTTACACTTTTCAAATTATATAATCCGAAATTATTGTAATTGAAACACGGGATTACCTCTTTCTAAGGTGATGCATTTTTCAATATCCTATATGCCGTCATAAAGTTGATGTTAATTGTCACTATTCCATTTTTAATCAACCTTTTTTTTTTTGTTAAGTATCTTACTGACCCGCTCTTTTGCAATTGGAAAGGTACCAGTACTCTAATTGACGCATTGCATTAAATTTTAGTCTATAAAGTCTATTGAAGATTCATAAATGTACCACTCTTTTTCAATTGTAAATAGTGTAATATATAAATAGCAAGCTTTAGTCTATAAAGTCTATTGATAGTCTAAAATATCATGTAGTATAAAGTCTGAAGAAAACATATATAAATAGCATTTTTTAAGAAATAGAGAAATATGGGTTGAAATTGGAAAGTAATTCACATCTAAGTAAAGCTTGTTTCGAACATATATTGAAATTGGAAAGTGACTTCCAACCACTTACTACTTACTAGACATCATATTTACTCCATATGATCGTTATTTTTTTGAAGGGACTCCATATGATCGTTATTATTAGTAGCTATTCAATGAGTCTGAAAAATAATGTTTGTTTATAGTAGTAATAAGAGAAAATATATTTTTATCTATCATACAAATAGTTAATGGACGATGTGATTTCACAAGATTTATAAAGTAATTAATTTTCATACTTAGACAATATATTTTTTGCTACACGCCTGTTCAATCAAATCGCACCTAGTAGATATTTGTAGATATATTTTAAGAACTAACTATTTACACAAGTGGCATAATGATGTGATTTGATTAGATGCAAGCATAATTTTTATATTTCACCGTTGGCGTGTACAAATTTATAAAATGTATCACTCTTTTGCAATTGCAATTAACATATAACTTGATAGTCTAAAATATCATATAGTAGAAAGTATGAAGAGGCTTGTACCTAAAAAAAAGTATGAAGAGGCTGTTTAGAAATTACTAATGTTTAAAACATAAGCAAGTGTAGAGAAATAGCATAATTTTCAAGAAAATGGAGAAATGAAATATAGGTTGAAACTGTCACTCGCAACTACGTGGACAACCTCAATTCATTGTTGTAGAATTTACACGCAGATTCAAACTGTAACAAACTTTGTCCGTTGATTTGTAATCGAACAGTTCAAATTTAAACTTAGTTTTACACAATAAAATATTTTGACCATTTGTTTTGATTGGACGACTAACATTTCTCAATGCATCACACATTTACGAGTGGAGAAATCCCATTCCCAGCTAAGTAATGTTTGTTTCAAACATTGAGTTTGGAAAGTGAATACAGCTAATTAATAGATATCATATTTTTATTTTTATTTATCAATAAAAAATTGTTATTGGACAATGTGATTTCACCTGTATCCTATATAAGCATGTGTCTAGATACATTTTATGAACAAAATGGGCACCAAAAGGAATTACGCTCTCAACTTGGCATTCTTGATGATTTTTTCCATCATTGCATCAGGTTTAAGATCTTTTTCTTTTCTTTTTTTTACAATTGGTTTACATTCACTTATAAAACAAAGAATTTTTTATGTGTGGCATTGTGATTTTTTTACTTCAATCAAATAACCCTTCAAATCTTTATTTAACATATTGCATACATAAATTTAATTTATTCTTATGTGTTTACATTGTTTGTGAGCGCAGGTATGCATGTAGAATCTGATGGAGAAGGAATCCGTGATAATCTTGTATTTGCTCAAAAAGATACAATTTGTGAGGAAAATTGTCCTAACTCCTGTAAAATAGATTTAGACTGCATATATTGTTGTAGATGTCTTATCGATGTTATTGTCGTTCCTAAATGTGTTAAACAAATTTATTGTGGGGCATGTTTTCTAGTTCCACCACCGCCCCCGTCGCCACCGGACTCTCCGGTAATATACCCACCACCAGGCATCCCAGTAATATACCCACCACCAGACACCCCAGGAATATACTAATTGATAAGTGAGTGTCATATATGTATGCGTGAGATGAATAAGGAAGGACTCCATTTTATTATGTATTAAAAAAGATAAATAAAACTATTTTAAAATTTGGTTTATCTTTCTTGTTTGATGCAACAAAGTCCTTAACTATTTTTTTTAATTAAAAAATCGTTCTATAATATTTTTGTTCTATAAGGAATAGTTAGTGTGTTTGTTCTTTTCTGTTTTTGCTTTTTCTAGTCTTTATCTTTGTAACAAAAAAAACTACTAAATTGAAGACCACATATAATCAGTACCTTGAAGATTTTCCGTGAGTTCAAGCATAGCATAATGATTGTGTATCTTTGTAAATATAGTTCAATATCTATTAAAACTTTCACTCCATATAGCATTGATGTAATATTAATGCAGAACTTCAAGCCGTTACACACAATTTCAAGCTAGCCTTGACCATAGTTTCACAAATGAGTTGTGTTATGCTCACAACCAGAATCAGCATAAAAAAGCAACACAGTAAAAATACATATAGGCCATGGCAATCATTATGTGGATGCTTTCGGGGAAGGAAAAACTAGTATAAAAAAATCGAAAAAGTGAATCTGACCATATTTTATACAGTGTTTGATGTTTGTTTTGTGTCAAGATATCATTTTTGTTCACAAGTGTCGTAGGTAAATCTGACTCCCAGACCGCGTTAAAGGTTTAACAAGGTGTCCAAAAAAGCATCTCTATGCTCCAATTGTTGACCATAAATTTCATATTTTGCGTGAACAAAATTCTCATAGTGATTGGCTTTGCTAAACAGGAGTCTTCTTCTTCTTTTTCTTGTTTGTTGTATTATTTCCATTGTTAAAAATAAAATACATCCCTACAAACATGTAATATATATTGACACTTTAAAACAAATTATTTGAAATTTTTACATATTATTCGCCAAACCAATTGTCTTACGACATGCATGGAGTTATTTGTTATTATACTTGAGAAATGAAAAAACTAACCCAAAAAAATGTATCACACCCCTATCTAATTACTATCGCTGCCTTTAATTTTGTGCCTTAAAATTTCTTTACAAATAAAATTTTCTATCTAGATGTGTGAGTCCTAAAACATGTATTCGTAGAAAGGGGTTTATCCCAGCATCGAAGAGTCTCTACCACCCAGATGAATACCAAGACTACCATAATAATGGAAAGAGACATCATAGATGCCCACAATAATTTAGTTGATTTTCTTATTGGTTTGCATTGATGCAACACAATTTCAGCAGCTTTGTTCTTCACAATGGCACATTTTGATAGTTTTTGTAAGTCTGGATATATATCAAGCATGTCCTGGATTGATCTACTATATGCATGAGCCATGTTGTATGAGGTCTGTGGAAGAAATCTCCCATTTTTTCTGCATTCCTCTTTTGTATCCTCTTGGTGGCATGTGAACCTTACAAGAACCTGTAAGGTATAAATACATGAATTAAATATCTATATACTTGCATTTCAAATAAAATCTGGGATTAAATTAAATTAAATTATATTGGTATATTACTTGAGAGTTTGTTACGATTTAAGTTCATCAGAAGAGCTCAACCAAAAAAAATTAGTCTACTAGATGAGAGAACCTCGTAATTTAAGTGTCATAGTGAACTTTATTTTCTACTCAACATGGAACTCATAACATTGCCACCCCTTTAAGAGATAGTGACCACAACGACTTTCACTCTCTCTACATTGAACCAGTGGGCGCTGGTAGTCATTTCCTCTTCGGCAGCTTCACTCGTCTATCGGTATTCAATGGTGAACCTTAATAAAGTCTATAGGCCGCCCTTTACGTAACTCAACTCTCAAGAAAAGCACCCCGTAGTTATGACTTAAGCCTATGAAAAAAGTCGAATTTTAAAAGACTATTCATTAAGTGAGAGAGTTTCATGACTTACTTTTGGTAAATCTCCAATCCGAATGGCATCACGAGGGCAATTGTGTGGAATGTAGGTGTAGTTTGGTGCTCCTGAGAAAGGGTTGCAAATTTTCATGACTCCAATTAATTCTTCATTTTCTTCGCCTATTCCTAGCAGCTGATACATCAGTGACACGTCAGAATTCAACTGAGACACAAAGAAACCATTATATCAGAAACTATCAAACAATTGTATGCATTTCCTTCTGAATAAGTGTATGGCAAAAAAAATTTGTACCTCAACAATGAAAGTGTGGATTGTGCTGCCAATTTGAGCTATCAATTTTCCAGAGAATGAGTCATTAATGCATGGTAACATCGAACCCAAACTACTGTTCTGTGGGTTTTTCTCAAAGTCCTCAAAGGCAGAGCATGCATCATTTGCAAAACTGCACACAGTCTCAGTTACTAATAATACTTTCATCGGTCCCTATTACAAGCAAATATTTTTTTTTCTTCTTCAGGTTTTCGAATAACTGATGAATTTAGTATATATGTTTCAAATATAATCGATCATTCTCCAATGGAATAGTTTGTTTACTCACGTGTGAAGGAAATAATCAAAACCAGTCAAGAACCAGCAAAGGCTTGTTAGGATCCAAAGGCATAGGATTAGGCTGAAATTAAACAAATTCAAAATATAAATTAATCATAACAAAAACGAACAAAAAATCACCAACTCTTATTATTTAATACTCCCTAAAATGAAATATAAGTAAAAACATTCAAAAAGTCAAATGTATCTGGTCCAAAAATTTAGACTCAATACATTTGACTTTTTGAATCATTTTTACTTATATTTCATTCCCGAGAAGATAGAGTGGTTGTATTCTTTTTCTTTTTTGGAAATAAAAGAACTTCAAAAATAGCACTTTATCTTACATTATGAATCCAGGACGCCAGTGCAGTAGCATTAGAACTGACTCAACAACAAAGTAACCAAACCATTAGTTAAATCAAATCAATTGTTTTAATTTCACTAATTGTTTAAGGAAATTAACCAAATATTAATAATGGTAAAGTTTCTATAGTTCTATTGGATTAATATATGCTTACCTAGTGCTGCCACCAGTGTTACTAAGTTGACCGTTAGAACAACTATATGTGCTGTATGCCTGTGACACATTAAGAGCATCAAATCAATAAATTAAAAATCAAGAAACACAATTAGTTTATTTAAAGGGAAATCAAGTTTAATGCATACAAAGTATCGATGGCTTTATTGAATGATTGTTCACTTCTGTCAATAAAACGACGAATCACACGCGAGTTTGTTCTGAGATCTTTGGTAGTGGAATTCAAACTCGCGCATATTTGTGGATTATAAGGAAGAAGAAGATACTGCATCTGTTTAGTTGTTCTCATTACTCTGTTTATGGCCCCAAGAGCTTCTTCTCCTATGCCAACCACGGTGTCTTTCAGTTTTTCTGTCCTCCTTATGGTCTTCTGACTTGTAGCAAGTACAAAACTTGAGGCAACTCTGTTATAAATACATAATTGCTTCAATTTATTTTCATCCAATAACATTGAGACTTTTACAACATTTCATACATATCTATTATCTACTATGAAGTTTACTTGATGCTATTTTTAATTATAAGAGCAACTTATACATCAAATTAGTAAGTGCTTACACTTCAAATCAATATAGCACCGATGCTTCATATTGAAGGTGTGTCTGGTGTCGGACACGTGTCGGTGTGGTTATATTCAATTACTTTTATTTATATTACTTATTACTGATATCGACGTGTCAGTATTGTGCCCAACGTTTATGTCTGTGTCAGCTTCATATCATATAATGCATGAAAAAATGTAGTGTAATAACATGGGGACTTACATGGCAAGAGATGTGAGTAAGAGAAGAAGAACGAAAATGTGGAGATAGTAATGATCCAAGCATGGTAATGAAAGAGACCCACCGCATAAACACCTCACTATCATGAAAATGCCCAAAGCCACCCCAAAAAACAACCAAACTCCAGCAAATGCATATCCATGAACTCCTGTAAATGCCGCAGACTGAAAAGGATCAGAAACCAATACTCAATCAATCTTTTGTCTTGTCTTAATAGATCAAATCAATTCCATTAACATATTATAGTGCATTTTATGTATTAATCTATTGAAGATTTATAAAATGTACCACTCTTTTGCAATTGTAACTAATATAACATAATTTGATGGTCTAAAAGATCATATAGTGGAAAATATGAGAAGCATGTTTAGAAATGATTTATAATTTTTTTATTAACGGGTGTGAAACATGCAAATGCGACGGTTATTGTGGGACGCAAGGAGTAATACTTTAGAAATAGAGAACTGAATTTGGAAAATAACTCACAGCTAAGTAATGTTTGTTTCGAACATCAAACTCTCCATTGTAGTCTTTGAAATGTCGTAAAGGATCAGGTCTCTTGAAGCTCTTTCCATGAACAGAAGACTCTGCTGAAGCTAAACATTTATGTTGAAAAGATGGAACTGAAATCAAGAACAAGAGAAACAAAAGAAACAACAAGCGATAACTGGTTGAGTTAAGCATGACAGAGTATGTTGTTTTGTGGTTATTGAGCAAAGAAAAAAAGACAACATTTGGTTTTGTCTAAAAATGGTGACAACTTTTTGAGGAAGGGAATTTACGTGTAACTCATTGAGCAAGGTAAGAATAGCTTGTAGCATGGTTTTGTGGGAATTAATGTTTTTTTTTTGTTAATGTCAAGGAAGGACAAATGGTTATGTTAAGAGATGGAAGTAACGAATCATAAGCCGAAATTGTTGGTTCGTCTAATCCAAGTAATTGACCATTTTTATTTTTAATTTTTTTTACTTCATACTTTTATATGTATGTGTCTGTCTTTCTTCTTAAGCTTATAGTATATATGCTTTCGTACTTTTTTCTTCCCACCTTTTTTCTGCTATTGCTAGTTTATCTTGTCTTGTTTTTTTTTTTCTTTTTCATATTGGCTTTTGAGTTTTCGACTTGAAAATATACGTAACGTGGAATGAACAAAAAAAAATAACTACTTTGTATAATGCTTTTCATTTGAGTTGGCACGAGGCACAACCTTCTAAACTTTGCTAATTTTCTCCCCCCTTTCCTTCACTCGTTGGCTTGACATACGACTATCGTAAGTTTTTTTTTTTTTTGAAAGACACGACTAATCATAAGTTGGGTGCAGTTTAAAATGTAACGATTAATCATATTTTTGGTACTTTTGTTTGAACTAATAAATAACAATAAGTTACAAGATTGATACACGTCATCGATGAAGGAGCCACATCACTTAAAATGATGGAGACCAAAAAAATTGTTGACTTTCTTAACAAAGGATCAAAAGGTTGGTTTAGAAAATGAGAGACTAAGTTAAAAAATATGTAAACAGAGGGATCAAAATTGTTCTTTGGTATTTTTTTGGTATTGTTTTGATTCTATAAATAATAAAAAGTTTGTTTCAGTCTTTTAATTTCATCTTTGTTACACAAATTAGTCCATTCCATTAATTTTAGGCTAAAGTGCATTTTTGGCCCCCTAAGTTTCAGGATGTTGCGATTTTGACTCCCTATTAAAAAATGAATAATTTGGCCCCCCAAGAATTAGCCTCTTTGCAATAGTGATCCTTTTTGGCAATTTTGACTCGGTCAATGTTAAGTGGCATGTCACGCGTGTAATAACTAATTTAAAAAAAAGAAAAAAGTCACCCGTGTATTTACTGTTGAATTAAAAAAAATAAAAAGAAGATGGCACGTGAAGTGATGTCTCTCACTTCTCTCTTTACCTCCTCCTTCATCATCTTATCTTGTTCTTTCTTTTTCTCCCTTGTACAACCACCAGCAACATCTAGCCTTCTTCTGGGAAACAATTAGTAAAGTAGTGGAATGGAAAAGGTTGGTAGCCCACCCAGGACAGCACGTAGAGTAAGGTTGGCTCTATGTGAGAGAGGAAAACTGCATGGACACGGCTCCTTTTGGATAGATCGTCAAGCAATTTACCCATATAGCTATTATCGCGAGGGTGAAATACAATCCATTACATCTAGATTGAAACTTGAGAACCTCGAAAACCAAAGACATAAACTGAAAGAAGCTATCTAACAATTTGAATATGAATAGGAACAGCCTGGCAATCTCTTCCTCTTTCGATTGGCAGAGAAGCAATAATAGTCAAGCGATAAAAGAAGCAACTCCTTGAGCGGCTCTATCAAGGAGCAAAGTCAAGGGATCTTCTCCAGTGGTCATTAGTAATGCACTTTGTGGTCCTTATTGAGTGCTGGCGAAGCATAAGAGGAGATTCTTAACGTCAGGAATATCGGCCTTAGCATCTACTAGTTAGGCATAGTCCGAATTAGCTCGTCAGTGGTAGAAGCTGTTTCATCGGCTTAAGCCAGTCAATCTATTCAAAGTTCCAAACCTACGCCACCTATAATAGATTAAGCTCCAGCTAAGCGAGACTATCTATCTCCGAACTCAATGAATTTGGATTCTGATTAGCGTTCGCCCCGGAAGTCACATCACTGTCCGTTGGGGAGAAATCAGTAATCACTGAACTAGTGCTCTAGTAAAGATTTGTCCAAGTCACAGGAGAATGAGCCTTAGACAGGGATATGAATATGCAGATCTGGGTTATGAGGAAGAACACATAAACATGAATACATAATTCCAGATCTTGCACAACTCACGTGCCCCTTCCAATATGCCTTTGTTTATTGATATTTTTTAATTCAACATATACACATGTGGCGATTTTAATATTTTTAATTAAAAAATTACACATGTGGCATGCCATGCAAGCGTTGACTAGGTCAAAATTGGTAAAATGACTACTGTTGCAAATGGGTTAATGGCCAAATTATTCATTTTTTTTAATAGGGTTGCCAAAATCGCAACATCCTAAAACTTAGGGGTCAAAAGTGCATTTTTGCCTTAATTTTATTAAAAAAACATTAACTCTAACACACATGTCATTTTGACATTGGTTGGAATTTTTATTCATCTTCTTTTCTCCAAACCTTCATCATCTTCAACAAATCTTCAGAAAACCCAGAAGAAAAAAAACTTAGCAGAACCTATCAAATAACTACACTCTCATCATCTGAAAACCAAATCTAAACTGAAACTTCTTCTTCTTCTTCTTCTTTCTAAATCTTTCACAATCAAACACAGCCCCATAAAAATGTCTAAATCTCTTTATCTCTTCATCTATTTTCGGTTCATCTTCTTCTCTCTAAATTCATCTTTAACCTCCAATTCCCATCAAACTTAAAACACAGTCCCAATTTTTTTTTTTATAAATTGTTGTTCAATAAAACCCAAGAAAAAATTAAACCCAGATAAATTTATCACCATCGCCATGTGAACATCATCACAAGTTGGTATTCACGGTGGTTTGAATATGGTGGAAACTCGAATTTGATCTGAACATACACACATTCAGTGATGCACGTTTTTGCTTTCTAGAAAAGGGTGTTGTTGGTGACAATGATGCTTCATGTAACTCGTGATGCTTCTGATCTAGTTTCGGTTGAGATCTAGTGGTTATGGGTTCATATTTTTTTGAATGTTAAAAAGGAAAAAAAAAACAAAAAAAAAAAAGTGAAGATGGGGGAGAAAAGCCGAGAGATCGAAGAGGAATAATGAATAATGGCATGTATGTAGGGTGAAATTCTACAATAAATCTCAAGAATTTTGTTGGGTTTAGGTTCCTGTAAAATTCATAATTATAATTGTGAGTTCTGATTTTGATTAGGATTTTGGGTTATGACTATTGAGAGTGGAAAGATGATGATGAAGATTATGATTATGATTTTAGGTTGTTTTTAATTTCATTTTCTGAATTTTTCTGGGCTTATTTGAGTTTTGTAATAAATGTATGTAGATGATGTTGAAGATGAAGAAGAGAATGAAGAAGATGAAGAAAGCTAAAATAAATTAAGTGTTGATGCTACACAATTAGATCATGTAGACATTGATGATCTAATTGTTGTTTTATTGATAAAAAATGATCAAACAACTGAGATAAAAAATATTACTAATGTCTTTGGTGGACCACCTATAATGTTGGTTCACCTTAAACATTTGTGGTTAATCCATTGACGGAAGGGACCAAAAAATGTAACGAAGATAAAATTAAAGGACTGAAACAGACTTTTTATTACTTATGAGACCAAAGCGATATAAAAAAATAGTTAAGGGACTAAAAAAACAATTTAGCCTGATATATTTGATAGATCATCTACAATGTTGATTCACTTTAAACATTTTGAGTTAAATTTTGACGGAAGGGACCTACTTGAGGTAATAGAGATGTAATTAAGGATGTTATGATGGACCACCTATAATGTTGGTTCACCTTAGATATTTCGAGTTTAATTTTGAGAGAATGGACCTACTTGAGTAACAGAGACATAGTCGTCTCTGTAAAATTGAAGGACCGGCTCTCATAATAAAGATAGACCCCTAATAAAAAAATGCAATTTTTTAAAAGAATAAAAAAAAACTTTATATAGTTCGTTTTATTTTATGATTTGAGAGAATAATTATAATGTTTCTTGTTACAACTTTGCTATTTTATATGACAAGTATGTGCCAAAAATGACATGTACTCTAAAAAAATAAGAAAAAAATGTCATATTATATTTTTATTTGTAAATATGTAGTCGAATAAGTTGAAGAGTTGGAATGAATTGGAGGGAGAAGAGAGGATATTGAGAATAAATAGACCTCAAATCCATAAAAATTAGACCCAAATCAAGACATATCATGCTAGGAAACAGAAATCCTAGGAAATGCATGATCTGGACCATAAGGAATACACCCGCGTGTTCTACCACTACATCATCTATTTAGTTTCGCAAATGTTACAACGCTATTAGTATATATCCATATTTTACATGCATTATATATGTGGAAAAATATATTAGGCCCCAAAATTTTATAGGCTCAGATCTATAGAGCTGTTTGCACCTCCTCAGAGATGACCCTGAACAGAAATATAATTAAGGATGTTGGACGGAATGAAAACTAATTAAAATATCAAACGAAACCTAAAAAATATTTAAAGGACCAAAGAAACAATTAAGCCATTTTTATATAAAAAAATTATGCCATTTACCGAACAATTTTTGAAAAAAATATGCTTTTTTACAAAGTCGCAATAATCTTTTCACTCCCTCTAAAATTTGATAAGGCACATAGTGTAACAAATTTTTTTGAAGGATGGTGTAACAGTATTTAAAAAAAAAAACTGGTTGACCAATTTTTTATTTATTTAATTGAATTTTTTTTAATTTGATTTCATTTAACTTGATGTATTTTAAAACAAGTACGAAAAAATCGTATTTGATAGCAAAATAGTATATAAAGAGCTATGTTATATCATATCATACACGAAAGTTGAAAGTTTTTTTCTTCCACCGGAACATGAAAAAAACTTGTGTTGGTTCAAATTATTGCTAATGCATTCTTTGAGCTTTAAGATATAGTCTAATTCTAAGGAGCTCCGAAACTTAACTCACATAAACTCTTTCCCATTATTTTCCTCTTGTTGAGATGAATTGAGCATATCTTCACCATGTATAGAAATCAGAATACCGGAGAAAAGGAATTGGATCAGATTTTCTCAAGAAGGAATTGTATCATGAAATGAATTTTGCCAATCGGTACTTCAAACAAATTAAACAACATGTAGGCTGAAGACCACAAATTCTAGGTTGATTTTTTAAACTACCGATTGTAAATTACTCCCTCAAGTCTTTATTATAAACAAAAATACTTAATTTTACAGTAATTAAGAATTTTAGTTAACACAAATTAATTTTCTCAATGGTCTCAAAAAAGTAATTGCATTTCCTTCGTACACTGGGAACATGTTCCATGAGAACAAAAAGATTGTTGCAACAGGGTTAAATTTACTTATATTTTAGAGCACTAAACGTTTTTTTTATTTATAATTGAAATGGGAAGGAGTACAAATATAAGCTTCAAACAAAAAAATTAGACTTACAACAAGTCATTATGTGTTTGCATGGTATTCATTGTGTTCAAATTTACAACTCATGTATTTTTCCTTATTTTATTCACTTGCATGGTCATATACATAAATTGTACATGGATATTGTTGTAAATACTTGTTGGATAGGTTAGATAAATAGATATTTAATGTGGTGAATGACACATCTTGTATATGTATGTTTTGATCTTCAGATTGACATTTGATTTAGCATATTAAAATCTATTTAGGGTGTGTTTAGATTGAGGGTTTAGGAGGGGAAGAGAGGGGAGGATTCATTTTTATTTTTTAAATTATGAACAATGTAAAGTGTTTTTTTTAAATAAATTAAGTATTTTTAAAGTATTATATGATCATTTATCACGTTGTTAATTCAATTTTTTAAAAATCATTTTATAATGTTCGTAATTTAAAAAAGAAAAGTAAACACTCCCCTCCCTTCTCCTCCTAAACTCTCCATCCAAACACACCCTTAATTTTCCTGTTTCAATTTTTGTATATCGTGATGTTTAGGATTTGTGACATTTTTTGCGCTTTCATTATTTGTCAATCTTTGAATTGTAGTTTCGATGCTATTAACGGAGATTTTGGAAATATTGCTATACCTCATTTACAAAAATAAGACATCATGCCTCATTTACATAAATATTGCTATACCCGTTTCAAGCAGAAGTTTGAATTGGTTGAAGTGATTATCTTTGATTTTTTTTTTGGCAATATTCAGTGGACAAAGTACTATTTTTTCATATTTTAAACAACTTGCACTTGAGACAAAAAGTTGTGTGTAGTTTAGTGAGAGACAAAACTTTCACCCCCTTTAACCAGATTAGGATCGTCACCACTTCCTCCTTTATCACGTGGTTCAGGTGGCAATTGTTCCGTCAAAGATGACCGATTGGTAGCAAAAGTGAAAACTATGATCACCAAACCCTAGAAGCGTTTTTTTTTAGATAGTCAATTTGTTGCACTATCGCCCTTGTTGCGAAGCTTTGCTATTTGAGTGAAAAGGGAATTTTTGTGGTGTATGTGCTTTATCGACCATATTAATAAAAAACCTATTTTGAGACGCATATTTTTCAACTTGAATATAATTTCAATTATAGGTTACACTCTCTTGCTCAAGAGCGCTTGAATAAGATAGTAAGAGATCTCTTCCACTTTACTAGAGGTATTGAGTTCAAATCAAACTCTTGGAATGCAACAATCTCTTAAAGGAAAGCTTTGTCATCCATTGTTGATTTACTTTTTTTTTTTTCTGTTACATGAGAAAAGGAAAAGAAAAGGAAAAAGGGGATTAACATCCTTACAAAGGACACCCAAGAGCATCAAGTAGCAAAACCGATGACAAATTAGAAGGAGGTTCCTGAAGCACAATTAGATGATCTAAGTTAATAGCTCTCAACATTGCTAACACATTTGCCCAAACATTTCCTTTGCGAAAGGTGTGATGAACAAATATGGTCTTTTTGCTTGAAATCTCTAATAATCTCTATTTCATTTAGCATAGTGATGAAACTGAGATGATCCCTCTCTAACAAGTTGAACTACATACAAGAAATATAAAACATGCATTGTTTTCCTAAATCCAGCTTGCATTCATATGATAAAATTAAGATTTCAGTCTTTGATATCAATAACGTTATAGACTTACTCTACTATGATTAATCTTTGCATTTGCATGCAAATTATAACATTTCACACAAAAAAAAAACCATAGTTGATCATCTATATATATAATAATTTTTTACAAATGATAAATAAATTATAATTTTTCCCCTTCTTAAAAAAAAGGCTAAATTGTTCTTTTGGCCCCTTAACTATTTTTGAGATATCGCTTTGGTCCCATAATTAATTTTTGGTCTGTTTTAGTTTGTTAAATATGTATATGTTACACAATTTAGCCTCTTCCGTTTGCTTTGTGAAAAAACGGTTAACTCATGTACACATGTCATTTTGGCATTGGTTGAAAACTTAATTTATTATCTTCATCTTCTCCATCTCTATCCTTCACCTCCTTCACCCATTTCTGAAAAAATAGGAAGTAGCAACAACAATAAAATCAAGCAACAACAACAATAATTTCAGCATCATCATCCTCTCCTAAGAAGAACAAAAGCATCAACAAGAATAAATTCTAGCAACAACAACAAACGACAACAACCCAGAAGCAACACCAACAACAATCCATGAACAACAAAATCAAGCACAACAAACAACAACAACAAAACTGAACAACAAGAACAACAACAACAACAACAAAACCCATAAACAACAAAGAAAACCTAGCAACCTTCACAATTTGATCTATTATTCACCAAATCTAATTCCTTTCATTCTATTTTGTAAGTTCATCAATTCCTCCAATTCACCTACTCAATAAAAACCCTAATTTCTTACTACCTCTATTATTTCTTCTTCATTCACTTATTTTCAAACAAACAAACAAAAAACTCAAATTCGAACAATTAATTGATGGGTTTGGAAATTCAATTGCTGGATTAAATTTTATGGGTACATGTTCTATTGAGTTGAAATTCAATTTATGGGTTTGAAAATTCAATTTATGGATTCAAATTTATGTGTAGTGATGAGAGGAGGATGATGAACATGATTTGTAGTTTTTTTTTCCCTTTGATTCATGTAGTGATGAAGAGGATTTATGGAGTTTTTTTATATAGTAGTGGTGTAGTGTTGAGAGGATGATGATGACCAAATTTATGAAGATTATTTTTAGTTTTTGATTTTGCTGTTTTTTTTATTTTTTATTTTTTATGAAGGTGATGTTGAAGATAGTGAAGAAGATGAATGAAGAAGAAGAAGAAGAAGAAAGTGAAAAAAGTAGGTGGTGATAGTGCAATATTATTTACAACAGACCTTCGAGATCAATAGTTAATTTTTTGACAAATAGATCAAACGTTTAAGATTTAAAAATTAATGAGGTTTATGATAGACCATCTATAATGTTGGTCCACTTAAGACATTTAAAGTTAACCCCTTGACCAAAAGGACCAAATTGTATAACAAAGTCATATTTAAATGATTAAAACGGACGAAAAATTATTTATAAAACCAAAACGATAGCTCAAAAATAGTCAAAGACCAAAACAACAATTAAATAAAAAAGATTATAATTTTTCCCCAATACAAAATTCACAATAGTTTGAACCATAATCCAGCTCACACTTGGCATGATTGCAACCTGCCTTTTTGATTGGTTATGATGATAATTGATAACTTTCGACATTTTTTAATTTACTTGTGGGTCACGTGCTTACGTACAACGTAAACTACACGCTCTTCATCCACAACCTTATAATCGAATCATTCAGTTACCACCCGTCCGTGTCATCCACGCTGAATAACCGCGCGTATTAAAACCTCCCATATATTAACTTTGGTCCCGCAATCACCATTCGTGGCAAAGCACTACAGGTCCTCTAAATAAAGATAACGAGAGAGCCAGGTTGGTCTCGTGTTTACGGGTCCCACCACAATTAACGGATACGATCCAATCGAATATTCACAACCGTTGGATCATAAGTAAACTCCAAAAACCTAATTAAAAAAATAATAAAAAAGAGTTTCGTATTTGATTTGATTGATATATATGAGTGCGATAAAAGAGTGCAAAGCGAGGGAAGAAGGATAGGAAATTTGTGTCAAAATCTTTCTTTCTTTTTCTCTCTCTCGTCTTGTTCGAAGAGAGAAATCGTAGATCTGAGTTTTTTTTATTTTTAATTTTAATCAATAATCTTGTAATCAGAATAATATAGTTTAAGAAAAAAATACAATGGGATTGTGGGAAGCTTTTCTCAATTGGTTACGCAGGTAAGTTTTTTTTTTTTTGTTTCATCGTCATTTTTTTTTTGAAGAATTAGGTTCTGGTAGTTTTTTTTTTTTTTCGTGAATTTGTTTGTAAAATTTAGGTGATTTTCATAATTTTGGCTTAATTATAATTAATTGGTTTTCAATTCAATTATGAACTTATTGTGTTCCAAATTTTTTATATTAGCGGTGTCGACGTATTAGTGTCGTGTCAGGAGTAGGTGTTGTTGTATTCAAGTATTTGCTTCATAGTTGAGATAGATAGATTATAGAATTCACCTAATTAGAATATCTGGTTTGCATATGAATTTTTTGGGGTGAGTTTGGGTAATCAACTTAATTAAGTGCTTATTATGTAAATGCTTATTTAATTGTTTATGTATAAACCATTTCTATAATCAAAGAGGGAATGCGGTCAAACTGTATTTACATAGGTCATAAGTTGTTTTGATAAGCTATCATGGCAAACATATTGAAATAAGCTGAGAACATCTCATGGACATGCCATATGCTTTCAAAAGCACTTATTCAAATGCTAATGTCATAATTAAGCCTAAATAAGCTCTTCCAAGGGCACCCTTAGGGCTAAACAACATTATATTTTTTCATAAAAGGCCTTTGATTGCATTCATCTGCTTTCCCTTTTCACAAAGCACTAAATTTCAGTTTTAGGTTGTCTTTGGAAGTTGAATTTTATATTTATGTTTATACCTACATGCATGCCCTGTGCTAAGTGGATCACTTTCTTCAAAATGCATGAGCTTATTATGTTTTAAATTTGATTTGATTGCAGCCTTTTCTTCAAGCAGGAGATGGAGTTATCTCTTATAGGGCTTCAGAATGCTGGAAAGACTTCCCTTGTAAATGTTGTTGCTGTAAGTACAATAATCATATTGATTTTCTATTCTTCTTGTTTAATTTATACTTTAGGTATGCTTTACTAACTGAATTTTATTTATATTGCTTTTAGACCGGTGGATACAGCGAGGACATGATTCCTACAGTAAGTTATGCTTCACGAAATGCTTTTAGTTATATTGCTTCCTATTCTATTTGTTTGTGTTAGTCTGTTAGGGTATTAACAATTGGGGAAGTAGTAAGGAGGGAAGGATTTGAAGGTGTGTATACGAGAAGTAAGAGTGGTGGAAAGGAATTCAGATAGTTAATACATATGTGGGTGTTTTTAGAAAAAAGTTTGTTATTATGGTAGTCAGGACTTGGGAGAATTAGAAGGATTCATTAGGGTACAGTTCTAAGTGACAGGATAATAAGCTATACGATAAATAGGAATCAGGGAGGACAAAACGGCTGTAGAGAAAATAATAATGAAACGTTCCTGCTGTGTAACAAGGGAAATCTCCCTTAGTTGGTTATCTTGAACTTGTCTCTTCAATGAATAATGCAGAGGAACTTCTTAATTTGCTATCTACCTTCATCCAAATTTTTATTACTCCCTCGGCTTCACAATTAGTGGTTCAATTTTCCTGAGCTGAAGACACTGGATAACATGGAGGCACTTATTGAAGCACTTGAACCATCAATGGAAGTAGTCAGTGTCACAGAGGTGGCTAACAACGCAACACCCGATTAACACTTGGCAGACTTTTGATGGAGTATGACGACCAATGATAGAATATTAGCATCAAGCAGCTTATGGCACATTAGAAGGAAAAAATTGGACTGGTTTTGGAATATCATGATGAAACCATCGACAACTCTAAGGATGGATCAATTGCCACTTGAGGACAAGGATGGCAGATGGAGGGGAATGGGAATGGTCAGGGATCTCTGAGCGGCAACGGTGAAGCTAGGTTTTGGCTACAAAAGTGGAATTGCTCACCTCTAACAAGGTGGTAGATTGACTATTTCATAGGGAAGAGGTTAAAGAGATGCAGACCATCTCTTGATCTTATATCCAGTATCACTGATTGGTTGACTGAGGAGTTCAGGAAGATAAGACCTTGGGAAAAACTCTGGATGACTTCCAGAAGGACCCTAATTCTCATTTCCGCTATACTAATGAGTAGGGGAACTTGCACTACAAGGGTAGAATGGTGCTAACAGTCTCTTGTGCTTGGATTCCCAAATCACTGGCTAAATTCCACACTCTTCCCATTTTTGAACACATCAGCTTATAGGAACTACAAAGGTTGGCACATTTGGTGCAGTGGTTAGGGGTGAAAGGAGCCATTACAAATTACCCTGCTAGCTGCCATACTTGTCAGTGCAATAAGTATAAAGATGTGTCTCCTGCAAGCTTGCTATTACCACTTCCTATTCCTAAAGCTATTTACAAAGATCTCAGTTTGGACTTCATTAAGGTTGTTGAGGTCCAACGATATGATACCATACTGGTGGTTGACTGGTTGTTTACAGGTTAAGTATTGCTGTTTCATTGCATTAAAATGCTCCTATTCGGAAAGAGTTGTGGCATATATTTTTGCGTGAGAATTAGTTAGGTTACTTGGGATCCTATCTCTATTGTTATAAGTGACGGAGCACTACGTTCATGAGCATGAGCAAATTCTGGCAGGAGAGATTTTCAATACATACAGGGAACTGCATCGACTCTGATGGGCAGGCAGAACTGTTGAATCAGACATTGGAGACACATTTGCTGTATTTCACTTCAGAGCAGCAGAGGGTTTGAAATTTTTTCCTTACGTGGGCAGAGTGTTTGTATATACCAACTTTAACGGGACAGCAGGTTGTACACCATTCAAGGTGGTTTATGTGGTTGCACACCTACAGAAGTTTGTGGTTGCACACCTACAGAAGTTTGTGGTTGCACGAGACTTGATATACAGAAATGAAGGTTTACATCAACTTAAACGTCATTTGGCAAGGGAACAAGAGCTTATGAGGCACTGTCCAGACCAGCATACGAAACCTGCTAGCATCCAAGAAGGCCATTGTCCATTGTGTATACAAGGGATAGGACATACGAGTGGCAGGTGCTCCCCAAATATGTAGCATGATATTATGGGCCTTATCAGGTTATCAAACAAATGGGTTCTGTTGCATTCAAACTGTAGCTACCTGAGCAGCATCAAATTCACCTTATTGCATGTATTTTATCCGAGGAAGGTCATGCGGCACCAGGAGGTGGGAGCATTGTTATCTACTGACATCAAGAGGAAGCACCACATTCTGCACTGCGTTGGCTGCTAGATTTGTCAGCATAGATGATGGTCTGATCTGATTATAATAGACCAGGTTTCGGTGTAGATATTCTACAGGGTTAATGTTAGTGACAGGCAGTGGCAGCAGTCAGGAGGGGGAAGGTTTTGAAGGTGCATACAAGAAGGTAGAGGTTGCTGGAAGGAGTTCAATTATTTGATACAGATGGGAGGAACGGTAGTTCAGTGTTAAATAACGGTTATGGCGGTGCTATAGCAATATAGCATAACGGTGTTTGAATCAATTGCTATTGTTCCGCAATATGATATTTGGTACTATTGCCAAATAATGGGTATACAGCGCTATGACATTCTTATGTAGTGGAATTTCAACAAACCACCATTTTCTGCAGTCCGTGATTGATAACAATTAACTACTTAAGCAGTTTTTTTAGCAGTTAGAAGGATCAGTTTGATTAATTAAGGTACAAAGTCATAGTTGCAAGATGGTACTGTATAGGGTCTAAGTAGGATTCCAGAACAGAAATGGATCCTGTTAAAAAAAATACAGGAAACTGAAAGTAGTTCTGCCGTGTAATAAGGAAATTTTCCCTTCGAAGTACATATTGACTTTGCCACTTCAATCAATAGTACAGAAGTTTCTTCTTAATTTGCTATTTGTTTTCATCCTAATTTTTATTATTCACTTGGGTTTGTAACAGTTTGATTTATGAAGTTTTCTATCTCTCAAGGGAAATATTTCTGATCAATCTGTTCTCATCTGATTGCAGGTGGGATTCAATATGAGGAAAGTAACAAAAGGCAATGTTACAATAAAGTTATGGGATCTTGGAGGGCAACCTAGGTTCCGTAGCATGTGGGAGCGTTACTGTCGTGCGGTTTCTGCTATTGTGTATGAAACAAACTTCTTATCTTCTGGCTTTAAAGATGTCTGTGTGTGTGTGTGTGTGTGTTTCCCACAGGAGCATTGGTATATGCGTGCAATGATACGTTTATTGATGCAGATTTAACTGATAAATTTATGTTTTTACTTGTGTTTATAATCAGCTTATATGTGTACAATGTTGTCTACGTGTTTGATATATTGCCTAGCAATCGACTGAGGTGGGGCCTAAAGCCTTAATTTTATTCTTGCTGATTGAAGTGCACAGTTGTTTATTTCAGTTTTTGTTGGGGTTCCATAACTACCAGATTATACCTTGTTTATTTATAACCAATTGTTGATATATTCTTTTTTATGGCATGAGCCCGAACATAGTTATGCTCAACTACTGGTTTTTTAGGTGCCTGCTGAGTAAAGAGCCTTTCCTGGTGTTTTTATATGTTGAAAAATACTTTGCCTATATGAAAAAGCGTAGAGAAATTTGCCTGTACAAATTGATTTCGTTAATGCCTTCTTCGAGCGTTGTCTTTGTCTAAGAGTGAGTATATAGCTTCTTGAAACTTTGTGCGCGAACTTGATTATCTCGCAACATGTGGTTCAAAGTTTAAGCAGTTAAAACTTTCACTCTGTGTGCTTTGTTGCCGCTCAATTCTGAAAAGTCTTGATTGGTTTTAGTTCAAAGCAAATTCCACCTTTTTTCTGTTGAAAAGTGGGATGCTGCCAAGGATTCTCTGCCTCTTAGATCTAGTGTATTTGTCTTTTGGATCATATGCTCAAATATCTATTCATTGAAGCATTTTTTCTCTTTAGCTGGTAATCATTATCTGAATTCGTGAAACTTAGCAATTTTCTTAATCTGATCTTTCCTGCAGTTATGTTGTTGATGCTGCTGATCCAGATAACCTTAGCATATCAAGAAGTGAACTTCATGATTTGCTGAGCAAGCCATCATTGAGTGGTATCCCTTTATTGGTGTTGGGAAACAAGATTGACAAGGCAGGGGCTCTGTCTAAACAAGCTTTGACCGACCAAATGTAAGATACATGTCCCTTGTATTCTGGTTGTTAAGAGCAATAACGGATTAAAGTAGTCCTGGGAAGTTAATGAATTAAATTAGCATTTGATTATTATTTCCTCCTTCAATTTTGTATTCTTTTTTATCTGTTTGGTTCTAAGTGCTCTCTGGTGGTGCAGGGATCTGAAATCAATTACTGATAGAGAAGTTTGTTGCTTCATGATCTCGTGCAAAAACTCAACCAACATCGACTCTGTTATTGACTGGCTTGTGAAGCATTCCAAATCAAAGAGCTGAGAAACTGCTTTGTGCTTTGAACTTTGATGTAATTTTGTGGCGACTCAATTCTGGATTTAGTAGTGGCATTTGCATGTCTAACTCTGAGATTGGTTTATCCTTCCCTTTCCTCAGGTGCTTAGCAATGATTAGTCTTGTATGATTGGGAATTAAACGGGATAAAATACATGTCATGGGTTACTTTGAGTAAATTTTATTGTGTATTATCGGTGTAGCTATATCATTAAAAGTTCACAGAACTTCTTTTGTGAGAGGAATTGATGGTTTTGTCATTGTAAATTGATACCTGTTTCTTTCAAATGACCAGCAATGTGTGGCCTTAAATTAATTACACAGGTCAGCCGAACATGCATTCATTTACTTCTCTGTCATTTCCCCCCTTTATCCCAGATTGTAGGCAAAAGGAAAGTTTTTTTTAAACAAAAAATAATCATTTAATAACTACCTTTATTAGAAAATAAATTCATATGTAGAATAGATTTAATTGATATATATATATAGCGGGCTGCTAATTTATACCCACCTAAAAACACTAAGTAAATTAGCAACCTACACCTACCTAAATCTATTAAGGAGTATGTTAACAACATACATTCACTTGATTATTTACTTACTCATACTTTTATAAGTTTTATCAAATTACTTACACCGTTAGTTGTTTATCCCCACTTTCATCATTCCAAATAATCCTTACCAAACAAATGACCTTGACTTGTTGTCTCCCAATTTTTTTAGTTTCTCTCAACTGTTTTTTTTTTGTCAAACTTTCAATTGTTTTTCTTAGTTCCTAAACATGATGCGCAGCTGCAAGTCATTCGTCAGTAATTTGATGATCAATTTACTGATATGGGTTATAGTTTTTGATTTTTTTTTTTACGGTGAAGCTTTGATATTCGATTTTTTTAAGCAACTTTGATATTGTTTTGTTGTTGTTGTTGAAAGGAGCTTAGATATTGGTTAAAACATATTTACAGATTTACAGATTTGTCCTCGGCTTAAAACATATTTTAAATACATAAATTTGGTTCTTTGGTAAAAAACAAGTGGGTGTAGGTTGTTAATTTGCTCCTTAGTGTTTTTAAGTGAGTGTAAATTAATAGTCCAATATATATATTGTTGGTGAGTAAAGATTTTAGTACAATTTAGCCACAATTCATTTGATACCTGTTTTTTTTCTTTCTAAAAAAGAGGACAACTTTTTTATGGCAGATCTGCAGCAATGGATAGAAATTAACTTTAAATCTGATTTTGGTCGGAATATTTACACTTGTTGGAAGGATTATTGGGCAACAACATGTAATCGTGTCTGTGGACTTGGCGTAATAGAATTATATGATAAGAGTTTTGGACACCATATTTCAGGATTAATCAATCAGTGTCAACATCCAAAGTGATTGAGGGTGGATGAAGTTAAATACGGATGGTGCTTGTAAGGAGGGGAAGATATTATCAGAGGAAGTGATGGTGAGTTGTTTGGAGGTTTTGCAAATTTTTTAGGTGCTTGTGTCTGTGTGTGTGTAGAAGGTTTGAGTTATGCTAGTGGACAACCGGACGGGTCCGGTAGGTTCCGGGTTGAAAATGTCAATCCGATCGGTTCCGCGGTTGGAAAATCTTGACCCATTCCCGTCCGTTCATACTTTCGGTTTTCTCGGACAGCGGTTTCGTCGGGTGACAGGCGGTACAATTGATTTGTTTCGGGTTCTCGCTACCTTGGCATCTCCATAATCACGCAGGAACTAAAATCCATTGAAACGAAACACAACAAATAAAAGAAAGAGAAACAAGGAGAGTAGAAAAACAAACATAAAAATAATGGTGAATTTGACATATCTACACAGATGTGGTAGATCCAGATATGGTTTCTTGCTTTGCAAAGAGATGGATGGATAGAGAGCAAGAAAGGGTTAATCAAGTGAAATGGGTGTGAAGAAGAAATAACTCTAGTTTCTGTAAAAAGTAGAGGTGAAGGTTAGCATGCACAAGTCAATCTTTTTGTGTATGGTGCAAAAGAAGCGAATTCACCATAGATTTAATATTAAACAATTGAAAGGCCAAGATTAAAGATGTGCTACTTGAATAGTAAGTATTTGTTTATATTTTTGGAAATTGCAGAAATAGTCATTCACATTTTTGTAATTGTAATTCATTATAATTAATTGTTTAGATCTGGAATACACGATTTTTATCATAGACTGCCTACACCATATTTTTTTCTTTTCTCTTTTACACTCTTATATTTTTGTTTAGATCTGGAATTTTTTCTTTTCTTGATCTGGAAACAATTGGTCGGATTTTCTCGCTCGCGCGCATCTGCGTTTGCGGGCGCGCTCGTATTATAAGAGTGACTTAGAAGTTGAATTTTTTCACGATTTTTTGCAGGCATGTTTAGGACATAAAAACAACATCGCCCACAAAAAACGAGAATTTTCCGACAAGGGACGGATTAAATATGAATTTTTTACGCACCAAAAACTCAAGAACGCGAAACAACAAAACATACACCTAGAAAACGAATTTTGAGCTGGTTTTTTGCAGATCCTCTATATGTATTTTTATAGAGGTGTCTGCAAAAAACCAGCTCAAAATTCATTTTCTAGGTGCATGTTTTGTTGTTTCGCGTTCTTGAGTTTTTGGCGCGTAAAAAATTCATATTTAATCCGTCCCTTGTCGGAAAATTCTCGTTTTTTGTGGGCGATGTTTTTTTTATGTCCTAAACATTCCTGAAAAAAATCGTGAAAAAATTCAACTTATAAGTCACTCTTATAATACGAAATATGAATTTTTTACGCGCCAAAAACTCAAGAACGCGAAACAACCAAACATGCACCTATAAAACGAATTTTGAGCTGGTTTTTTGCAGACACCTCTATAAAAATACATATAGAGGATCTGAAAAAAAACCAGCTCAAAATTCGTTTTCTAGGTGCATGTTTTGTTGTTTCGCGTTCTTGAGTTTTTGGCGCGTAAAAAATTCATATTTAATCCGTCCCTTGTCGGAAAATTCTCGTTTTTTGTGGGCGATGTTGTTTTTATGTCCTAAACATGCCTGCAAAAAATCGTGAAAAAATTCAACTTCTAAGTCACTCTTATAATACGAGCGCGCCCGCGCACGCGGATGCGCACGAGCGAGAAAATCCGACCAATTGTTTCCAGATCAAGAAAAGAAAAAAATTCCAGATCTAAACAAAAATATAAGAGTGTAAAAGAGAAAAGAAAAAAATTGTTACATATTCAATTGTTGTTTTAATAACGTTTTCTTCTTTTTCTGGATATTACTATTTTTTCAATGTAATTGAAGTTAAAAATTTGTTCAGTTTGTTGTTTAATTTAAGTTTTCTGTTTTTTTTGTTTTCAGAACATGGTGAATATGGAAATAGGTTGTAGTCTTGTGGTGGGTGAAGTTGGCCGATTTCTGAGTTCTGGGTATGTAAAGTTGGCCGATTTCTGAATTGTTCAAAGCTCTAGTGATGGTAAAGAAATAATCGATTTAATTTGAGATATTTTAAGTTTTTAATTTCTGGGTTGATAAGATTGTTAATTGTGAAGATGAATCCAAACAATAGGTTAAGAATAACACCCATAATTAATGAGAAATTGGTTTGGCAGTGATGCACTGATGCTACGCGTGAGAGAGAGAGAGAGAGGAGAATTAAATTTTTGGTGAACAATTCTGAATCTGAATGATTGATAAAAAATATATTGGAAAAATTAATTTGGCCAAAGTATTATATTAGATTGTTTTAGGGAGGTATTTTGAATTAAACTAACAATTGGGGTCAATTTAAAATTATGGGATAAACTTGTTTACCTATTATTAAAGGTAAAAAAAACTTTTTGCACCATACACAAAAAGAGGTCCTTGTGCATGCTAACCTTCACCAAAAGTAGAAGCTGATGATTTTTTTTTTGTTTTGAGAAAGAAAAAAAACAAAGATGAGGTACAGTACAAATATGTATTACTAAAAGTTGAAAACTTAATTAAAAAAATAATGTTACTTTTACTTGTCAGTAGCTTTTGTGTGTCTCAATGTATAGATGAGGTAATGCTTTTGAGCTTTGTCAGTCAAAATACAGGTGCACTTAATTAATTCTAGTTCATCGGTCGGGTTTCGGTTACCTTTGGATCATAATATGCAACCCACATACGTCCACTACAATCCACACAAGCCCGTGAAATCACCCGTAGCCCCGAATACCCGAAACGACCCGCCCGTGTCCTTGTTTTTGCTTCCGGTTTGGACAGTTTCGGTAGGTTAAGTATTTTTTGTCCACCCCTAATTACTAGGTCTTACATCAGTTGAATTGCATGTTGATTCCTTAATGTTCAGCCAGGCGATCAAGATAGGGAAGCTATTATAGGGCGCTCTTTGGTGAGGAAAATTCTGCGATTGCTTGAATTGGATTGGGAGATGAAGGTGTGTTAATCTTACCTCGAAGCAAAATCAGTGTGCAGATGCTTTAGTAAATTTAGAATGCTCGTTGGATGTCAATATAGTTTACTACGAGTCATGTCCAACTCAAGCTCAGTTTAGTCGTTTTTGATAGCTTATTGGCTTAGGGATTGCTACCCCTTGTATGTTTCCTTTGTAGTTTTTATCTTTTTTTGGCTTTATGTTCTCTTCGTTACCAGAAAAAATTATTCTTATATAATCAGTTAATTGTAATCATGGGAATAATAAACATTTGGCTGTGATTATAACTACCTAAAGCTCACATACATGAATTATGTTTTTTTTTTATATCGGATATGTGAATTATATGGTAATATGATTTTTTAATAATATTTCCTTAAGATACAATCAAATCATCGCTCGATATGTGTGTATAGTGATAAGAAACTTAACACTATCAATCCTACACCTTACAAATTCCTTGCAGCTTAGGTTCTTCGCCAAGAATTCAATGAGGTCATCATAAAAAACTCGGAAAGAGGCAACGTTGGAGTGCTAAATATCATGAATAATCTTAAGGAGTAGAATCAACTTTTGGTAATATTTTTAAACTAAAACAAATGATTAGGAACAAAATTTGGAGGTGTTCAAAGACTTAACAACAAGGGTCACAACCCTCTATTTAGAAAACTTGGAGAAGAAGTTACAAGAACAACCAGATAAAATTCAAGATAGAGAGGAAGCTACGTGAATGCAAAAATCTTACAAACATTGAATTAAGGATGGAGATAATTTTACCACATCCATAATCCAATATTTGCAAGATTTCTAAACCCATATGACTTCAACCCTATCCGAAATCTTCTACAGTTGTTTATATAACTTCTTTTATTTTGTCTAAAAAGAGGTTGCAACTCATGTTAATAAGTTGTTGAATATCTTTAATCTTGTTTTTGATCCTTTGTTTTAATTTAAAATTATCACCAAAAGTAGACTTGTTCTACTCATTAAGATTGTTCATGCTAGTGTATAAGTTTGCACTCCAACGCTACCCTTTATTCCAATTTTTGTTTAATTATTCAGGAAGAATCCAAGCTGAAAAGGAATTCGTAAGGCCTAGGTTCAATGTTATTAAGCTTCTTATTAGCATACACACACACATAGAGTGATGATTTGATTGAATCATAGGGAGAGCAACACAGTAGCATCTTGAAAGAGAATTCTCCAATTTATGTTTATAAACACATGACCCTATCAACCTTTTGAAAACCTTGTCTCCGTTGTTCCACTTAGGACCTCTCCAAATGAATTGCTAGTAATATGGGATAGAGCTTCCTAACTATAGGTTCTGCTAGATTTTGCTGAGGGTTTGGTTTGGTTCCCCTCTTTTTTTGTACATCACTTTTCTTTTAATATATTTTGGATGTAACCTATAATAGGTACATCAGTTAAAAAAAAAAAACTTAAACAAAAAGGAAAATAACTACTAGACTAAATAAAAATTTATTTTAATAAACAAAAAAATGTAAACAAGACTATTATCTTCTATGAACTAATTGTTAACTTAATATATCTCAACTATGAAATACTTCTATCAAAATAAAAAAATATACAATGACCTAAGCCAAATGTCAAGGTATTGTATATTCTGAGATCTGGTGTGTAATCTCTCACAGTTTTACCATATTGATCTATTGAGGGGAGAAATATATTTACTTGACTTGAACATCAAGCATCCGATGCTTGTGATCAATGTTTCTCTAAACTTAAAAACCTCTAATGCTTGTGATCAATCCTTCACTAAATTTCTAAACCTCCATGATTATATGATCAAACAAGATGATTTACCTGAGTTTTGTCTAAATCGTGTTGCTGTATATATAATCATGGATAGTTAAAGAAAACATTGACAAATGCATTGGAGACTTAAAACTTTGATTATCATTAATAATTAGGACTTGGAAGATGCTTCATATTTCAAGCTTCACAAATATAATTTTTTCATTCAATAAAAATAAATGTATTTGGACATAAAATGATGGGGAATGAGAGATTTATTAATGAAAACCGTAAGAGATAGAACATGTACACATAAAAAATCTGAGGAGAAAGAATAACCTAGGCGGCATTGACAGGGAAACAGGCTGAAATATGGGTAAAAAAAATGCTCATGAGTAAGTGGATTTTGGTTGAGAGAGCAAATGGCTAAGTGCAAGTATTTTTTATCAATAAAAGAGTAGCTTGACATTTAACTGATAGATTTATATTTGTAATGCTGTGTTTATAATCAACTTATTTGATATATGAACTAGCAATCGACCGAGGTGTACCTAAAGCCTTAATTTTGTTGCTGATTGATGCACCTAGATGTTTATTTTAATTTTTTGTAGTTCTATAACCACCAGATTATACCTTAATTTTGTTTGCTACTTCATTATCTCGTGCATTTCAAATCAAAGAGCTGAGAAACTGCTTTGTGCTTTGAACTCTAATGTAATTTAGTGGCGACTCATTTCTGAACAGGGCCAACTTAAGAGGGCTGTCACTAAAGTAAGGGCTTTAGGTCCCTAAATTTTTTAGGCCTCATACAACGCCTCCAAATCTTTTTTGTTTTAAATATATTTACGTAACTCAAATTCTTTAAAATATTTTTGTACCTAGCTCAGTTAGTAGCTAAATAGAGAGTTGTAGACTTTTAGTTCGCATTGCAAGTTTGATCCCAAATGTAGCTACTTTTGGTTATACGTATCTTGAACTCTTTTTTTCTTTAGATTTCTATGAATATGATGTTATTTGCAGAAAATATATTAAGACATGTTGTGTGCAATCACAATGTGCAAAAGTAAAAAAGTAATTTATATTTATGTTACAATTCAATATTATGCTTTGATATTTCAAGTTTTAAGAATAGGTAAATATTGTCTATATTAAATATTATTTTCAACATATATTAATAATTAAAATAAATTTTTGTTTTTAAAAAGTTTGTGATTTACCAGTGTTGAGTCTTTGGTGAATCATTATTTGAATATTGACTGGGAGCTATATTCATATTTAGTGTCTGACGTGTCTCAAATATAATTACATTGTTCTCAATTTTTATGTTTCTTTGTCAACACACTTAAAATACCTCAATTTAAAATTCACTTTAGGCCTACAAATATATCGGGAGTTTCTGAATTTAGTAGTGGCATTCGCATGTCTAACTCTCAGATTGATTTATCAAGTCTTGTATAATTGGGAATTAAACGGGATAAAATACATGTCAAGGGTTACTTTGAGTAAATTTTATTGTGTATTATCGGTGTAGCTATATCCTTAAAAGTTCACAGAATTGTTTTTGTGAGAGGAATTGATGCTTTTGTCATTGTAAATTGATATCCGTTTCTTTTAAATGATCAGCAATATGTGGTCTTACGTTAATTGCACAAGTTAGATGGTCATGAACTCATTTAGCTTGGCTGTCATCACCCCCCCTAAATACCAGGTTGTAGGTAAATGGTAGATTTTCTTTTTTCTTTTTACAAAAAAACTTCAATAGCCAATCAGTATTAATTAATTATAATAAATAATTGGCTTTGATTATCTACCTTTAAAATTATTTTGTCAAGACTTGGTTGTTAGGTAACTTTTCAACCTTGAGGAACTCGGTTTAATACTTAGGCATATAGCAAAGTGAAAAAAAATTCTTTTGTCAAGAAGTCCAGTGGCTAGAAAGTCACCCCTGAAAGGGTAATAAGTGGGGTGTCTGGAGTTCGAACTCTGGCCGGTGCATATTACAATGCATTGTCTTTACCAATTAATATAAGCTCACATAGACTAACTCCATTTAATTTTTTTTTTTGAAATGGACTAACTACATTTAAACTTACATATGTGAATTGTAAATTTTTTTGGACAGGAGGGACAAATTACATCTAGATCACTTATGTCCCTAACTAGAAAGTCACCTCCAAAAAGGTAATAAGTGAGGTATCCGGAGTTCGAACTCCGGCTTCTACATATTACAATGCATTGTCCCTAACAATTAAGATAAACCCACATAAACTAACTACCTTTAAACTTACATATGTGAATTGTAATTTTTTTTGGACAGGAGGGACAACTTACATCCAGATCACTTATGTCCCTCAACATGATTCGTGGAATACTCATCCTATGATTTTATAGTCATCCTTTTACGGATAGTGTTGAACGAAAATAAATTACTTGACTCCTACGTCTAGGGCAAGTGGGTATGTAGTATTCTCATGGCGGGTCAAATTAGTAACAAATATTACTCATAATATTTATACCTATTTGAAGACTTGATAACTCTTTATCTATGATTCATGAGGTGTGGTCATCATTCTATCAACATAATAGTTTCTATGCCTTACTACAATGCTTTATCATTTTATAATAAAACTTGGACTACAAGTACTTTAAAAATAACGTCATTTAGTTTAACGAGGTTTCACGATTAAGTCACATTTAACGTTTCATTAAACGGACTAACTATTTTATTATTTTAAAACTAACATAAAAAAATGTCTTATATGTTTATATATATCAAGTTCGTGATACAAAATCAAATCCAATCAATATATAGATCGGCTATTAGGGCTTGAGAGGCTTTTGTCTTCTTTCCAGCTGTAGCATGGAAGAACATCTTCTTTTGTCGAATATTTTTGTTGAATTTATTACAATTTTGTACTTCTAATTTAACTTACCTGTTATTGGGTATGTGACACAAATGATATCAATTGACCAAAGAAAGTTGTTGTATACACTTTATAGTTTGCTGAAACACACCAGTAAATTACTCAAATGCCCCCGTCGACAGTTAACTGCCGATGACTCTTTCGCGGCGGCAGTTAACTGCCGTTCCACATCTCTACTCCATCGGCACTTAACTTCCGTGGAGCATGAATTTGCTTTTTTTTCATTATTTTCCACACATTGACTTATTTATATTCCATTATTTTTTATTTTTTCTTTTCTTTTTCTATTCTATTCTTTTCTATAAATATTTATAAATCAAAATTGCTTTTTAGAGTATAATTTTAATATAAGAGTATAATAAATAAAAATAATAATAATAAATCAAATTATTTATATTTATAATAAATCATATCATATATATAATAATAAAAGAAAATATAATTTATGTTATTTTTAAGAGTATAATTTTCAAATTATTATCATCATTTTTATTTATTACTTTTTTTGTTGTTGTTAGCCTTTTCACTTTAATCGCATGTCATTTTATCGTTTTTGTTCACATTAAGATGAAAAATGTGAAGTTTTAGAAAATATAGGCAAAACCTGACAACGACAGTTAACCGCCGCTGGTTTCCTTCCTATCGGCAGTTAGCTGCCGGATTGTTTCTCATTGGCAGTTAACTACTGATGAGGTTAAAAACGTAAATTACTGGTGTGTTTTAGCTTTCTTTGAAGTGTATAAAACAATTTTCTTGACCAAATATCCTATTTAAATTTATTTTGTCCGTATGATGACGGATTCTGCATATCAAGTTGAAGCTGATCGTGGTTATGCAAACTGGAAAATCAATTTCGAGAAATTGGCCTATCACGACGGCACAATCACATCACTTTTATATATATATATATATAGACACACACACACGTATGTAATTTTTTTGTTATTAGTTGGATATACACATGTTGCTGACTAAGTTTTTATTTTCCAAAACAGGCGTATATCAAAGTACTCGGTAAGAAATCCGAACCTCTAATGCTTGTGGTTAATGGTTCACTAAATCTCCAAGATGTTATCTTTGACAAGATGATTTACGAGAGTTTTCTATGAATCACCATGTTAAAACTTTGATTCTCATTAATTAGGACTTGGAAGATGCTTAATATTTCAAGCGAAATAAATATAATTTTGAAAGTTGAATTGAAAGTGTTAGTTGTTCTCGAGTATTTTTTTTTGTTACAATTTTCGAGTAGATTTGATTTTATCTTCATAACTGATTCTAATTATAAATTAGAATTGAGTTTTTGCCTCTAAAAACGTTTTTTTAACCTCAACTCACTTTTTTTTTGTACAACCTCAACTCACTTTTATATGAATGTATTCAAACATATAAATCATTTTAAATTCAACTTACTTTAAAACTAGAATTAATGACATTGAATCAATTCATTCAGAATCAACTTTTGTGACCACATAACCACACACCAATATTGTGTACCTCATGGTCTCTCTTCCATTAAAAATAATCTTCCAAATTGTACCCAAATTAAGAATAACAATAATAATGTTCCAAAAATTAATAAATAATAAGCTATTCCGGACTCAAGACAAAAATGATTCATGGATCAATCCAGCACATTCAAAATTTAAAAGCCTAAATTATGAACACATGCAGGCAGCAAGCAGCAGAATTATGATCTAAAGTCAATATAATGCTTTGATCATGTGAACCATGTAGAAGCAGACACCATCTGGACAAAGTTGGAAAAGTAAATCAGTTAGCTGAAAGAAATGAAATAAACAAATTCAATGGAGGATTCAGAATGATCCGGGCAATAGTTATAACCTTACAAAAATCTTTGACATGCAGTGACTATCGAAAATGTGGTATTTTCACAAGAGACCGGGTTTCGGCTGGCAGAAAATGTAGCAAAGGAGGTTGTGGTCTCTTGTGAATAAAAACTCAAAATATAAGAGAGGAGAGACATTTAACTGAGATTTTGCCGCACGTTATTCAAGACTTGTTGGTAGGTCTGTTCAAATAACTATTTAGAACCAAATAATAATTTAGCAATCACTAGTCACTTTGTGATGGTTAGCAGACACTAGTTACTTAAGAGCACAGGTGTTGCTTGCTTGCTACTTAATTTCAATTCAATACTTCTATGTGGAGTGAGTTTAGAACAAGATTCAGTGAAATTCTTATACAGAACCAGCCTTCACTCTTGCGGTGAATCTAAACAATCGATGGAAAATGTAATGAATTTAGTGTTTGAATTTTGAACAAGATGCACATTTTTGAATTGGTAAAACACTAGTTAAGTTCGGCATTGAAGCCATGGTGCACCGAACCACTGAAACGGTTTGGTTCAGGTGAATTGGTTGCAGTTCGTTTCGCTTTTCTCAAACTGTTTTTGTGGTTCAGTTCGATTCAGTTCAGTTTTCTCCTATAAACCAAACCGTGAACAAGCCTATTGTAAAGGGCATTACGAAAAAATGGAATGAAGCTAGAGACATTGTGAAAAACCTAAGGGGTGTTTGTTTCTAAGTTATCCAAATTTGATTTTGAAATCTAGGACAACCTTTGCATGGGAGTATTATTTTCCACCCCCTCCACAGAGAAGAAAAACTGTGGGAATACAAAAGTTGTTTGTTTTTAGGAAATTTTTTATATTCTCAAATAATCTTTTAAACAAAGTAACAAACATGGAATACATGTTTCCTTACCATATATTCCTGGGATGTATTTGGATGACTTGAAACAAACGCACCCTAGAGAAATTAGCTTTACAAAAATTAGGGAAAATAACCATCAGGAGAAAGCATTCAAAATGGGCTAAAAGGAAGTTATAAACATCACACCTATTAATAGGCATTAAGTAATGTTTCTTGGTAAGGAAGCTTACCAAATATGAAGTCTTCTGCATTTTAGTGCCTTCATTGCTGCTTTTGCAAACACTCATGCAGCCTCTGCTTCGGCTTCGGCTGCCTCAGCCTCCCTTGCAACTGCCTCAGCCTCAGCAATGGCAGCTTCTGCCTCCGCAACTGCTTTTTCAGCTGCTGCTGCCACCTCTTGAGCTGCCACACCCCTCATTTTTAAAAGCTCAACGTCAATTTGAGATTTTGAAAGGATGTTGGCATCAGATTTCTCTACGTTTGGAGAATCTTTTGGCCTCCCATCCAGGAGTAACAAGGAAGAACATCTTCTTTTGTCAGATGTTTTTGTTGAATTTGTCGCAATCCTGTACTTATGATTTACCTGTCAATAGGTATGTCAGACCATGGGATCCAATGACCACATATCATATTTAATTACAAGTCCAATGTTTATCTTACAGTAATATAGGTTTATTAAAAGGGAAACTTTGTCAACCAATAAAATTTCACTCCCACTGCAGAAAATGGCCATATATGCGTAGTTTGACTGCCATAACAGATTTTTTGTATTTAAGTCTGTATTTAACCGATCTTTTTTTCCTTATAACTTCCAGTAACATCAAGCATGTTAGTAGCGTATCCACATCGTGCAATATCCAAAAAATTATCCAGATGGACGGTACTCCATTCGCTACATAGGTTTGCAGGAAAAGATAATGGTTTTTCGGAACTAAGTTCCAACAAGCCAAGTTTCAGTAACGAAGAGTATATTTTCCTTCACTAATTTGCCACCATATGCTTCAGTTTTGATGACGGTAACTTTACAAGGTTTGGTGGAGACCGGTATTGATCCTATTGAGGTAAAAACTCTCGAAATTACAATCAACTCAATGATACAGAAAAGCACAAACAATAGGCACAAATATTTTTTGCTCTAAGCCTTTCTTAACCATAGGAAGGCAAAAGTTAAGAGTTTGTTCTTGCCAGGTGGGAGACTCAGGGAACCATCAAATGAAAAAATAACATACTATAAATCAATGGACCTAGGAGGGAAACATTTCCAAACAGTTTAACATACGTTTATTGCTGTAAATTTGATTACAAAGCAGGCTGACCCGTACATATATTTTGTAACAATATTTAATACATCAATCAATGTAAATGTGTAGATATAAACAAAAAAATTATTCAGTAAATTAAAACAATTTACCACCTAATTCTGGATGTACATGAGAAATCAATTTGAAAAAGAAGTGGTCTACAACGGCAGAAATTAAGTATATTTTCTAGCATTGAAGTTTATATGCATCTAGAAGGAGACTGAATAACTATATGTCAAACTGTTACGAAGGATTTGGAATTAAATGGTCTGTCATTTGACATTGTTTATAATAGGATATTATTGTGTCTGTTGGTGCATGTAACTGATCCTACTGAGCGAGGAAAAAAATTTGGTTGCTGTATTTGTTTGAGATTTAAATTCTATATACCATTAGGGAAGCAACCAAAGTAGAAATACCTCTATATAAGCAGCAATGGCGGCCATGTCAGAACCCTTGGGCTCCTTCAACTTGACAATAGACTCTAATAAAAGGCTTTCCAATCTGTCATTATAAAAAAGAATCATGCTGCTATCATTGAAAAACATTGCAACATAATTGACATTGCAAATTCATCACAAACTTGAGGGGATGTTGTCATCAAAAGCGACAACAACATAAAACAACTATTTATCAAATATTTTGTAGTTGTAATTGGAAACTATATGTGAGATTGTGTGTGTATTTGAATTGTTTGAGTGTATGCTTTCCACGAATAGAAAAGAACCATCCTTGAATTAATCAGAAAACAATAGACCTCATGGTCATGGTACACATATTATAGTAAAAATTGCTTGCAACTTGTTTAAGTTATTTATTCATTTAAAAGTTTGTTTAAGCAAACATGGATCAGAACTGATTACTAATACTATCCAAGGAAATAATATCAATAACTATACGATGCTTGTTTATTTGCAATTCAAGAAGAAGATTTTACCAACCAAGAATCACAAACCATTAAGTTTCTGCATAAGGTAAGATATATTTAACTTTGGAGTACTATAACCTTGATACTTGTTGTTTGGAAGCTGCAACTTCGGGATTATAATGAACTATGGCAGTCGATGCTGTGTGGTGGTTATTTTCAGTTTGGGGGGGAGGTAGGTTCTTTTTTAAGTGCAAGCTTTGCCTTCTGCTTGGATCCCCATATTGCTGTCATGTCCTGTTCACAGCTTAAATCATATATATAGAAACACACCTAGGTTTATAATGAATATGACAAATTTTTCAAAGCAAAGAATTCTGCATATATTTCTTAATCCTTATGAGTTATGACACAGTAAACAGTTAATCATTCAACACGTGCACTAGCATTAACATCTCAAACCTAACATAACAATAAATCTTACTTTATAACACTTCACATAACCTGCTAGAACCTTGAACAAAAACTTACCTTGAGATCTACATTTGAACGTATGGGTCTGGAGAATTCGCTTTGAAGACGCTATTGTAGTTGTTGTCGCTAGGATTCAATCGAATCATCATGTACACAAAAATTAAACTTAACAAGATTGGTCCCAGACCTTACGAATTCCTTAGAGTTTGGATTCTTCATGTAGAATTCAATGAAGTCATCAACAAAAACTGGAATAAAAGGTAGCATTGGAGTGCTAACTTATCCACACTACCAAAAAACAATCTTAAAAAGTAGAACAGATCTACTTTTGTAATATTTTTAAACTAAGACTTAACAACAAGGGCCACAATCCCTGTTTAGACAACCTCTAAAAAAAGAAGTTGCATGCACAACTACAGAAAATTATGGATAGAGAGTAAGCAATATGGATTAAAAAATCTTATAAAGATTGGATCAAAGATGGAGATAATTTTACCCGATCTTTAATCCAATCTATGCAAGATTTTCTTACGACCAAGATTTTTCTCTGTTTTTTCTATTCGTAAACAGATTGTGTCATTGATAAGTCTTTGACTATATTGAAGTTGTTTCATGATTATTTGTTTTAGTTTGAAATATTAGTTAAAATAGATTTGTTGCACTCCTTAGATTGTATGTGTGATGGTGGATAAGTTAGCGCTCCAACGTTGCCATTTATTCATGTTACCGGTGATTCATTAAAAGAAATGGAAAGACTCACCTTTTAGATTACTTGTATGCTTGCAGAAAATTAGTGTTCTATTAAGGAAAAAAACATAACAACATTGTGAGCCCCTCTTTATTGAAATGATCCCCTTTGTACTAGGATGACATAGGGTGTCAAAACTACCGTTGTTGCTCTTTTTTTTTTTAACTTGTCAAAGACAAGTTGTATTGTTTGCGTAGATATATGGAAAAGAGAAAAGGCAATAAGAGAAAGATGTTTGGTTGCATACTCCAAAATATTATACAAATTGCTCTCCGATAATCTTTTGTTCATTTGGTTCATAGACTATTTTGTTGTGGTAAATGAAAGTAAATAAAAAAAATTATTACTTTTCCCATTTTATGAGGTTCTCGCGCATCCTATTTTTTTCCTTCCAAAAATGTCGTTTGGATTTTAGAATCCGAAACGAGTTTGGATTCTAAAATCCGAACGACATTTTTGAAAGAAAAAAAATAGGGCACGCGAGAACCTCATAAGGTAGAAAAAGTAATAGCTTTTTTTATTTACTTTCATTTACCACAACAAAATAGTCTATGAACCAAATGAACAAAAGATTATCGGAGAGCAAGTGTATAATATTTTGGAGTATGCAACCAAACATCTTTCTCTTATTGCCTTTTCCCTTTTCCATATATCTACGCAAGACAGTAACTTCTATATATCCAAAACCTTTCTATATATAAAACATCTGTTCAAACAGCTGAAACCGCGACAACCGCAATCCGTAATGAAACATTTGTAACAGTCGAAACCGCGATTTCCTATATGTGACTGCGACCGTTATTTAAAACCTTAAGTCAGAAACCAAATGTTCAAACATAAAAATATAGAAATTGAGGAAGTTATTGTCTTCATTTGATATACATAAAGGTTTCAGATTTTAGAATCCAAACTCGTTTCAGATTCTAAAATTCAAAGGACATTTTTAGAAGGAAAAAAATAGGACGTACGAGGACCAAAGTAATGTTCTAGATGAATGGGACATCAATTTTTATGCATTTTAATTTATATCTTTTTTACAGAGTAATAAAAAGACATAAAACAATAACAGTAAAGAAATAAATAAAGGCTAAAAATTAAGCGAAAAATATTACATTTGTCATTTTCTTGATAAATAATAATTTAAAACGCACTAAAATCCGGGTGTCAATAACACTCATCACCAATGAAGCATGGAGATTTGATACAACAGTATAAGATGAATACAGACACATCGTCAATACTAATGCAGAAAATATAGAACACCGACACAAATGCAAATTTAATTATCTATTATATTTAAATAAAATATGAACATCATTTATAAATGATCTAAATTGATAATGAAAATGTATACATGATTTAACATTGTTAGTTGATCTCGAGTAGATTTAATTTTACCTTCAAAATTGATTCTAACATGAAATTAAAATTTGGAGTTCTTGCCTCTAGAATTGATTTTTAGCCTCAAACTCACTTTACATGAATGTATTTGAACATATATATCATTTATTTCAACTTACTTTTAACTAGAATCAATTAATTCAAAATCAATGTCACCACATAACCACACACAGTAGTATTGTGTACACTTACCGTATGTCTTTCAATAAAAATAATGTTACAAAAATAATGAATAAAACTATTCCTGACTCATGACAAAAATGCTTCATGGATCAATCCGGCACGTTTAAAATTTACAAGCCTAAATTATGCACAGTAATTAAATACATGCAGGCAGCCAACAGCAGCATTATGATCGAAAGCCAACATAATGCTTTGATCATGTCAATAACCATGAAGAAGCAAACACAGTCTGCACAAAGTTGCAAAAATAAAACGGTTAGCTGAAAGAACTAAGATAAACCAATTCAATGCAGGAAGTAGAATAATGCAGCAATAGTTATAACCTTACCAAAACCTTTGACCTGCGGTGATTATCGAAAATGTGGTATTTTCACAAGAGACCACGTTTCGGCTGGCAGAAAATGTAGCAACGGAGGATGTGGTCTCTTGTGAATAAATGCCGCACGTTATTCAAGACATGTTGGTAGGTCTGTTCAAATAACTATTTAGAACCAAACTGAACCAAATTATCCTTAAAAAACTGAACCGTGTTTTAATTCTGTTAATTTCCTAACCGAACTTCAAATTTCTACAGTTCGGTGAACTGAAACAAATTGTGGACCCCTCCCTGTTATTCCACGCACCCACAATGTAAGTTGTTTTCTTAACTAACAAATTCAACTAAAACTTCATGGGTAAGAGAAATATCAGAAACATGCGATGATTCATATCCCCCCGTTTTATCAATTATATCCCCCCTAATTTATCATCACTTGGTGATGTTGTTTGGGTGGATTTAAGGAAATTCACTTTTCCATTGAATTTCCTTTTCGATAACATTTAAAGCTTTCGCCTTTCTGAATTCACAAGCTCATGCAATAATGCAATCACTATGTGATGGTTACCAGACAGTAGACACTAGTCACTTAAGGGGATAGTGTTGCTGGCTTGCTAGATGTTAAAAAGTCCCACATTGGATGAGATAAGGCTTGGACATGGGTTTAAAAGTGAGTGCAAACCTCACCTTAAATCCGGTTTTGTAAGGTTGAATTAGACCCAACCCAAATTCTAAGATAGTATCAAAGCCTATATAAGATCAGCTGGGCCAACTGCTATAAGGTCACCGCTATCGGGCCACTCAGGTCCAGGTCCTGCTCCAGATGTTCAGTTTTGACGTGAGGGGTGCGTGTTTGTGTCCCACATTGGATGAGATAAGTCCCCTGAATATGGATTTACAAGTGAGAGTCCCACAGATCCTATCCAAGACCCGGTGGACCACCTACTACAAGGTCACCGCTATCGGGTCACGCTCCAGATGTTCACTTTTGGGCGTGAGGGGTGTGTTTGTGTCCCACATTGGATGAGATAAGTCCCCTGAACATATGGGTTTATAAGCAAGTGCAAACCTCACTTTAAAAGGCGAATTTGTAAGGTTGATTAGGCCCAACCCAAATTCTAAGACTACTTAGGTTCAATTCAATGCTGCCATGTAATAATAAGTGCAAAATGGAGTGAGTTTACAACAAGATCCAGTGAAATGCAAATCAATGTCTAACAACACCATATATTTGCATTTAGTGTTTGGATTTTAAACAAGATGCAAAATTTTGAATCGGTAAAAAACCAGTTCGGTTCGGTATTGAAACCATAGTCAATCGGAGCACTGAACCAGTTTGGTTTGATTCAGGTGAAGCAATTGAAGTTTGGTTCGGGTTTCTCCAACTGTTTTTGTAGTTCAATTCTCCTATAAACCAAACCGTGAACAGCCCTACCTGCTAGATAGGGCATTATGAAAAGATGGAATGAAACTAGAAACATTGCCAAATCTTAGGGATGTTTGTTTCTAAGTTATCTAAATTTTATTTTGAAGTCAAGTAGAACCTTTGCATGGCAGTAATATTTCCCACCCCCTCCATAGAGAATAAAAACCGTGGGAATATGAAATATATTTTTTTCGTGGAAATTTTTTATACTCTGAAATAATCTTTTTAACACAATTACAAACATGGATTACATGTTCCCTTACCATATATTCCTGGGAACGTATTTGGTTAACTTGAAAGTTGAAACAAACACACACTTGAGAAATTAGCATTATAAAAAATTTGGGAAAGTAACCACTAGGAGAAAGCATTCAAAATGGGCTAAAAGGAAGTTATAAACATCAGTTATTTATATGCATTGAGAAATGTTTCTAGGTAACTTGAAAGTTGAAACAAACACACGCTTGAGAAATTAACTTTATAAAAAATTAGGGAAAGTAACCACTAGGAGAAAGCATTCAAAATGGGCCAAAAGGAAGTAATAAACATCACAGTTATTTATATGCATTGAGTAATGTTTCTTGGTAAGGAAGGAAGCTTACCAAATATTAAGTCTTCTGCATTTTAGTGCCTTCGTTGCTGCTTTTGCAAACACACGTGCAGCCTCTGCTTCAGCTTCAGCTGTCTCAGCCTCCCTTGCTGCTGTCTCAGCCTCAGCAATGGCAGCTTCTGCCTCCGCAACTGCTTTTGCAGCTGCTGCTGCTACCTCTTGAGCTGTCACACCCCTCATTTTTAAAAGCTCAACATCAATTTGAGATTTTGAAAGGATGTTGGCATCAGTTTTCTCTGCTTTTGGAGAATCTTTTGGCCTCCCTTCCAGGAGTAACAAGGAAGAGCATCTTCTTTTCTCGGATGTTTTTGTTGAATTTGTTGCAATCCTGTACTTATGATTTACCTGTCATTAGGTATGTCAGACTAGGAATCAATTGACCAAGTATCATATTTGATTACATGTCCAATATTATCTTACAGTAATATAGGTTTATTAAAAGGAAAACTTTGTTAACCAATAGAATTTCACTCCCACTACAGAGAATGCCCATATATGTGTGGTTCGACTACCATAACAGATTTTTTGTATTTACATCTTTGCATACAACCAATTAATTTCACTGTACCAATCATTTTCTGCAAATAACTTTCAGTAACTTCACGCATGTTAGCAGTGTAACCATAACATCCAATATCCAAAAAATTATTCAGTGAACAGTATTTCCTTCGCTACAAGTTTGCAGGAAAAGATACTGCTCTTTGGGAACCAAGTTTCAGTAACGAAGAGTATATTTACCTTCACTAATTTGCCGCTTGCCACCATATGCTTCAGTTTTGTTGACAGTAACTTCATGAGGTTTGGTGGAGACCGGTATTGATCCTATTGAGGTAAACAATTTCAGAATTACAATCAACTCAATGATACAGAGAAGCAAAAAAATAAAATGTCAATTGCTAGTATATTTAAAATGACACAAACAAATAGATAGCATATATGACTGATTGACTTATGCTAAGCCTTTCTTAACCACAGGAAGGCAAAAAGTTAAGAGCTTGTTCTTGCCAGGTGAGAGATTAGGGGAACTTGTTAAGGTGAGTTAAAGAACCATCAAATGAAAAAAGTGCACTAATATTTTGGTACCAAAAGAATGGAAGTCCCCGAGTTACATGTTAGAGCTAGTTGAAATTGTGGAGAGTTAATAAACAACATTAAATCAATGGACCTAGGAGAGAAACATTTCCAACAACAACCATCAAGCCTTATCCCACTAAGTGGGGTCTGCTACATGGACCAAATTATATCATAATGTTCTATCATAAACCTTATTTGGATCCAACTCATTAATCTCTAAATTTTTCATAATAGTTTCTCATATAGTTTTTCTAGGTCTTCCTCTGCCTTTAGTGATCTGACTATCCTTCATCAGATCTGCTCTCCTTTTACAGAATCTACGGATCTTCTCTCTACATGCTCAAACCACCTGCGCCTGTTTCCACCATCATTTCTACTATAGGTGCTACCCCAACTCTCTCTCTAATGTTGTCATTTCTAACCCTATCTTGTCTAGTCTTACCACACATCCAACGCAACATAACCGCCCAACATTCCGTTATTCTCGTATTGGTTCATATACAGAGGAACAATTCCAAACAGTTTAAAATACTTATATTATTGTAAACTTGATTGCAAGCAGGCTGACCGATATTTTCTAGAGGGAGACTGAATAAAACTATAGGTCAAACTGTTATGAAGGATTTGGAATAAATGGTCTGTCATTTGAGATTATTTATAATAGGATAGTGTGGTGTCTGATGATGCATGTAACTGATCTCACTGAGTGAGGAAAAAAATTTGGTTGCTGTATTTGTTTGACATTTAGATTCTATATACCATTAGTGAGGCAATCAAAGTAGAAATACCTCTATATAAGCAGAAATGGCGGCAATGTCAGAACCCTTTGGCTCCTTCAACTTGACAATCGAGTCTAATATAAGGCTGTCCAATCTGTCATTATTAAAAAGAATTCTGCTGCCATCATTGAAAAACATTGCCACATGATTGACGTTGCAAATTCACCACAATCTTAAGGGGATATTGTCATCAAAAGAGACAACAGAAGACAGCTATTTATCAAATATTGTGTGGTTGTAATTGGAACCTATATGTGAGTTTGTGCATGTATTTGAATAATTTGAGTGTATGTTTGCCATGCTTAGAAAAGAATCATCATGAAATTATATAGCTAATGAAGAATCAGAAAACAATATACCTTGTGGTACACAAATTATAGCCAAAATTGCTTGCAACTTGTTTAATTCATTTATTCATTTAAAACTTTGGTATGCTGGCATACTGCATTAAGCAACCTTAGAGCTGATAACTATCATAGGAAGTAATATCTATTGATTATATGATGTTTGTTCATTTGCTATTCAAGAACAAGTTTATACCAACCAAGAATCACAGACCATTTAGTTCTATAAAGTGTTAAAAAAATTCCGCATGAAGTGCTATAACCTTGATATTTGCTCTTTGGAAGTAGATATTCCACCAGAAACTGCCAGAGGCTTAGGAGCTGCAACTTCTGGATTATATTGAATTATGGCGGTCGAGGTTGGGTGATGGTTATTTTCATTTTTCGAGGGAGGTAGGTTCTTTTTAAGTGCAAGTTTTGCCTTCTGCCTGGATCCCCATATTGCAGTCACATTTATGTTCCTCCATTTGTCCTGTTCATAGCTTAAAGCACATATAGTTATATAGTAACACACCTAGGTATATAGTTTAATATGACAGAATTTTCAACGCAAAGAAATCTGCATATATTTCCTAATCCTTGTGACACAGTAAACAGTTAATCATTCAACATGTGCCATAGCAGTAACATCTCAAACCTAACATAACAATAATCTTACTTTAAAACAATACCCATAACGTGTTAGAACATTTAAAAAAAATATTACCTTGAGATCTACATTTGAACGCATGCGCAAAATGGTGCTGAAATCTGGGTCTGTAAGAATGGTACGCCATTTTCCAGCCCCGTATTTGACTACTCCAGCTTTCAGAGCTGCCTCTTCTTCTGCAGTCCATTTCTGCTTAGGAGCACCCATTAGAAGTCCACGACCTTCTTATTACAGTATTGTTTTTGCTTTTATTCTAGTACTAGAGAAAAGCTCGGAATGCAGTCTTCTTCTGCATGTCTATCCACAAAATGTCTGACTTTATTGACCTACAAACATCATCCTTTGATAATTATAAGACTTAAATGCACTTTTGATCCCCCCGTTTAATAATAAAATTTTTGGTCCCCAATTTCATATACTGTTGCAACTTTGGTCTAAACTCGGATTTTTTTACTCAAAAAGTTGTGATTTTTAGCCATAATTTTGAATCTAAACAATAACAACCAGGCCTTATCCCACTAAGTGGGATCGGCTACATGGATCAAAAAACGACGCCATAATAGTCTATCATATACCATATATTTCTATCCAACTCATTAAACTCTAAATCTTTTTCAATAGTTTCTCTTACAGTTTTTCTAGGTTTTGTTCTTCCTCTAATTTCTATCCAATTATGAATCTAAATAGAGCATAAAAAATTATAACTTTTGGGGCCAAAAATCACCACTTTTTGGGACAAAAATAACAATTTTTTGGTGTATTGGGACAAAAAATTGCAACAATGTGTGAAATTGAGGACAAAAGTTAAGTCTAATTATAAACAATATGAAAATAAACTAAAATAGAAAGATAAGAAAAGATCTCATCTTGATTACCAAACATTGACCTCAATAGCCAAATTAACTTCAATTGCACATTTTTATGCATCCAATGTTTGAAAATAGATCAATTCAGGAATCTCCAGCAACCACAATTCATTTTATTTATCTGCAGAAAAAGGGAACAAAATTGTGAAAAATCATCAAATTAGGGAAAAAAATTATGAATTGTATTGTTTCAATGGCAATGCAATTAGATCAAGCCTTGCTACAAAAAAAAAATCTTGATTTGCCATTTCAAAAAAAAAATTGAATCTTGATTTTAAAGAATCAACCACTAACATTAACAAATTTTGAGTCTTTTTTTTTTTTTTTTGCAAATTTAATTTTCAGCTCAAAATTTACAAATTTTGATTTTTTTTTTTAAAATATTGAAGAAAAAAAATGATGAACACTGACCTGGGAAAATTAAAGAAGAAATTGAATGGATCAGAGAATCAAAGGATATAGGTGCGAATTGGGTAAATCGAATTGATACGAGAAATTCTGCGAATAACGATATACACGAGAAAGTGATAATGAGTATGTCTTGTGTCGTTTTTTGTTTGTGTTTGTTATTTTTTACAAATTGCTGAAAGATCCCCTTGATTTCTAAGATTTATGTATATCCTTTCACAAATCTATTGCGCCTTTTTTTATTAATAGAGGAATTAAAAATAAAAATTGGTATATTTAAATGCATCAAAAACATATTTAATCCAAATATAAATAATGTCTATGATAGGATTAGACATAAGAGATCATACTTTTTTTAAAGAAGTAAGAGATCATACTTAAATATACTTATCAATTCAAGTTTAATTGAAACTTAACTACTTAAATTCAATTACTTGATAAGAGTCTCAGGTGTCAAGTTTGATGAGAGTCTCAGATCTTAATTTGTTTTATTCTAACACCCACTACACACACAAAAATTAATAATGTATATGCATTATCACTTCCAAGTTCATTATACTATACTATGCATTTAGGTAATAACAATAATTTCATAAACTTCTTTCAAAAGAAAAAAGATAATTTCATAAACTTGTCAAACTATTCTATTTACATACACCCTCCGATCACTATTATAAGTAAAAAAAACAAATTTTGAGTTTAATTGCATAAATGATGTATCTAGTCTATAATCATGACTAGATATATAATTTATTCAATAAATCTAAAAAGTTTTTTTTTATAATAGTGACCGAATGATGTACATATTTGTTTAATGTGTGAAATAAGATAAAGTAACTCTCAATATAAGACAAAAGAGATAGTAACCGCTCCATTTATCTCATACTAAGTGTTTCATTTGAGTTTTACACGAGTATTAAAGAAATTACTAATATGGTTGATTAAAGATGATTGAAATGCAATAAATAAAGATATGTTAGTAGAAAAGAATAATAAATGTTGTATTGGTATTGTAAAAAAGACAAATAATTTAAGACAAATAAAATTATAAAAAAAAAAGACACCTAATTTAAGACTGATGAAGAATTTATTAAATAAACATCTATATTAGGAGTATAAGCAAAGCTCACTTCATTTATTGAAACTAAAAGAGTGCTCGTCCTTAAAATCTAATAGGTCTTTTTAATAATTAATAGCAATTAAAAAGTGTTTAATGTTGTAATCTTTATAGAATCGTCATTGTTTTTCTATTCTCTCCCTCATTAATCGCCTTATGATTACCATTTTCCATAGACAAGCAAACCAGATAGGTGATGGCTTGTGGGTTATAACCTTTCAATACCTACGGATACTCACTACTTAGATCATCTGCCCCAGATTGTGTTAACCTTTTATGACAGGATGTAGCCAATGTATATTTTTCTCATCATGTTCGTTTGTAGTTTTGACTTAACAGGCCTCGCTTGTATAAGATAAATAAATATCATTGTGTCTTTTTAGGTGATCCAATCTACTGTACTCCTCAACTCCATGACTAAGGTTTTAATTGTGGGCAGGACAAGGGAATAAACACACTAATAGAAATTAAATACCGACAACAGATTTACAATACAAAGGTTAATGCTACATGTGGAAGACCTGGTACCAAAGACAGATTCGAGCTACAAGATTGTTACGGGATTATTAACTATTATTATTTAGCATAAGTGCCCTTGCTTCCAATCACACTTGCCCCCTTGTAACTGGAAAATAGTTCTAATTTGTAACAAATCTGTTTCCACCAACAGTAATTCCACTCTTATTTGGTAGAAGTTTCTTCATATAATACTTAGAATTGCGGGACAGGTTGATTGTTTTCTTTTTCTTTTCAGGAATATTATCAATTGAACATTCTGAAAATCCACGCCTCACAAACCTGTCAAGAAGTTGGGAATCATTTTTGTTTAGAAACGCAATTATGAAGATTATAGTGCAGCAATTAAAAAGCAAACTTTTAAGTCCTTTAAACAAAAAACTTGTCTCCTAATAGTGAAAAATGACATTGATTGTGGATAAGGCCTAAATGACATGGATTAGGGGAAGTTGCTTACCAATCTGCTGTACGTGTTGTAAGTAGGAAAAGCTTATTGAATCCAAGAGATGCTGCTTTCTTCTCCATATAATCTTGCACATATTTCATCATTATATTATATTAAAAAGATGTGGCATGCATGATTACATGCAAGGGCATTTGATGATTAAAATTATACAACCGCTGAATAACATCCAAAGCTGAATCCTGAAAAATATCTTCTTGAAACATAAACAAGTTGAAAGTTGAAACTTTTTAACACAAAAAAAATAGTGTTTTCTTATGAGTTTATTATTGATTATACATAGTTTGTTGCTATTACTATTTACTAGTACATCTATTCTGGTACTTTCATCCCAAACATGTCTTGTGAATTAATATTGCATCCTTTTATAATCATAATACAGGTTTACATGGTTCAAGTCTTCATTTTTCTATAGTTTCAAAACTCTTTTGTAACAAATATGTTCTGAAGCTGATTAATATCGTTCTGGAATGCAGCATAAGCAACAAAAATACCGAAAACATCCCAATACATGGAACAAATTATTACTCGGTAGTCATCATCTATCATTTACAAATAATTTCAAGCACTTAAGTAATGAACATACCAAGCAATTTGTCTCCCTGTCCTTGGCCACGGCAATCAGGAGATACTGCAATAGCTGCAACCTCTGCACACTTCTCCTCAGGGTAAGGAAAAAGGCCACCACAAGCAATTATTTGACCTTCTCTTTCCACAACAACGAAATTATTCAACGTTTGTAGCAGCTATAAACAGAGAATGATAAAAAATGAGAAATGTTCAGACAAATTACCACGGCTATGTAACTATCTACAACAGACACAGTAGATACATAGTTAAGCAAACCTCTTCATCAGACCGCTTAACCAGTATGCCAGTTGCCTCCAAAGGCTGAATAAGTTGTTTTATTCCGGAAAAATCTTCTTTCTCTGCCTTTCGAGTGCCTTCGTAAAGGTCGCTGCAAAATTCAAAGACAGTACCATGAACAATCTGATGTAAACAATAACTTTCTAGACTTCTAAGTATGTAGGGAATGAACATCGTAGGTTTTGGTACAGATTTAATTTTGTAGTTGTAGTATGTCTACTATGAATTATAACAAGCTGCACTTGTATAAAGTATGCATGTACTATATGAAACACTATCTCAAGTCTCAACGTATAAAACATGCATGTACTCTATAAGACTAATATGAAACATTATCTCAAGTCTCGACTAATCCTTCAATCTTTTTTGTAACTAATGGTTTCTTGAAAGGGAAAACATGGGAATGCTCACAAATGGAGTTCGGATCCAACTCGCATATTTACATCCTTACAGATAAGTCTGGCTCTCACTAAAGTAAAGTCACATGTACGATGACACCAGGAAGAAATCCACTAGGATGCCAACTAAACTGTTCTTAAAAGTTAAAACAACTTCTAGGATACAATTTATTTTCAAACAACATTGCTTACCACCTATTTCTCTTGGCAATTAGTTAATAAACCTTGCACAAAATAACTTGCAAGCATAAAATCTAGTGCAGAGATACACTGCAAAGATTGCTTACCTAGCCACCATTGTTCCCATCCCATCTCTTGTAAACAATTCCAACAATAAAACTCCACTAATAGTGCCATCCAACAAGTGAACTCTTTGAACCCCTCCCTGATAAATGGAAGATGGTATTATTCGCAACATACTAGCGAAACATGCATCAACTGAATTTGAAAGTTAATCCGAACCACCCAGAGTACAGTGGCAATATTTGAAATGAGTCAAAGCTCAAGATAATGAAGAAATGTTGTAGTAACTGATATAAATGTACAACACACCACATATTATTGGTCTGATATTGATTTTGAAAATACTTTTGTTCTCACAAATGCTTATGTACCAACATAGACTTAAATAAGCACAACTAGGACACTTGACAAGAAAATTAAAAGATATAACATGGACTCACTCTGCAAACAAAAGCTGCAGCAGCCAATTCTGACAGGTAACCATTCATTCGACTTAGCCGTTCTTGACCTCCAATAGCAAAGCCTTGCTCGCTAGTCCCTAAGCCATCTCCATTCTCAAAACCAACACCATTGTGGAAAGTTGCATTATGCCATTCTGTAATGTGTTTTCCATTAGGTGGAGATTTGACTGCCCCATTAAAATTGTTATGCTCAACAGGATTGAAACCTTCTTCCTCAACTGCTTTCACATAGTTAGCTGCTATTTCACTTTGCTCGGCCCGCTTGCGAATTAACATGTCTGCTTCTTCAAGAGGCAAGAAACGAATTAGGCGTCCATTTTCATCTAGTATTGGACCATCTATAATGCATATTAACTTGTCCGCCCCAATAGCCAAGGCACAAGCTGTTGCAACCTCATAGGTGCTGGAGAAAGTACAAATAATCATATTAATATTAAGGATTCAAGCATAAGTGCAGTACTTTTGTGCTTTTTTATCATGATTTCAAGAGTCTGTCTTGTCAATTCTATTCATAATTGTAGTTCTTAAAAAGATCCTAGAAAAAATGCATATCAGATATGATTAATCAGATATTACAAAAATGCTATGACAGCATCATTCATGCATTAAGTTATACTATATGATATGATGTGGCTAGAAACTAGAAAGAAAGTATTAGAAGCTAACAAAAGCATACTTGCAATTCAATACTTCACCAGAGCTGGAGTAGCCCAAGTTGGTTAAAATAACTATAGAACCACCATCAAGTCTCTCACGCATGCGAGTTGCGTCTACTTTTTTAACTTCCCCGGTTGACCCATAATCAATTCCACCGACCACCCCTCTTCTCTGTCAAAAAAAACAAAATAACAAGATGCTCTAAAACAGCGGTTGATGATAAAAAAGAGACAATTTTACAAGACCATTTGTTTAAGCACAATGAATGAATCACAAAATCAAACCTTGGCTGCAAGAAAGTTACCACTCGTAACACTAACACTAACGTCATGCAATCGACTATTATCACCATGTCTACGAATATTGCATATGGAAGGTCCAACTGAAAGTTTAGCTGCTATCATCGACATTATTCCTCCTGCTGCACACATTGCAGCGTTTAGAGATTCATCGTCTGTTATTCTATATCTCCCAACATACTTAGGCTTGCTCCCTGTAAATGCAGTAACATGGTCAATGATGAGGTTTTGCAAGTAACGCCGTGTTACGATTGAAAAGCCCTCATTTTTCAGCATAGGTGGATAAACAGCTTAATTAAGCGCTTATTGTACACGTGTTTATGTATAAGCTATTTTTGTAACAAAAGATAAAATAAAGTCAACTATTTTATACTCGCTCTGTCCCTAAATATAATCACTTGTTTGACAAAAAAATTTGTTCCCAACTATAAGCCCTTTTCAAGTTACTAGATGCATTTGTTGCTTCTTTTCCAAATGAACCTTAATTAATACCACTACGTGTCTTAGAATATGAAATGTCAAAATTAATTATATACATATACAAATAGTATTTTAGGTACATCTATACATAAAATAGACACATTAACTACGCCATCAACTTTTAGGTGTTATTTAGGGACGGAGGGAGTATAAGTTGTTTTCATAGGCTATCCTGAAGAGCTAATGAAAATAAGCTGAAAAAAGCTTATGGACGAAAAAAGCTTATGGACATGTCATAAAGTTATTTTCAAATGTCTCCAAACAAAAATTGTTTCTAATTTCATAAGCTCTCCAAAACAGTATTAAGTGCATATCAGTAGATAAGTTCAAATAAGCTGATCCAAACAAACCCTTAACCCAACTAACCTTTATCTTTCAGAATGTTGTCAATTTGCACATGGGTGCCAGGAACAATAACAAACTGAATTCCAAGGTGATGAAGAAAAGCTATATCCTGCACCCAGAAACATTACTGTTACTAACTCCAACACAAACAACAAAAACAAATCAACAAGTACTAAAAGTAAAAATAAAAAAAAATAAAAAGTGCAATTAAAATAATAAAAGCAAAAGGTGATATATTGAAGTGCATGTTCGTTAAAACTCATTTTGAATGAACTGATTTTGAAGTGACTTATTTTGTAAAAACCACGTTTAGACTCAAAAGTTAACGATTCTAGCTTCAATTAGAATCAATTATGGAGTCAGAATCAATTCTACTCCTAATGAAAAAAGATAATCGGAATTTGAAGTGCATGCCTTGAGAATGGGATCCAAAGAAGGACTATCGACAATTTCAGCAGAAATGACGAGAACAAAAGTGGTTCCACGATAAGCCAGAAGATAAGGCCAAGCTTCACGTAACGAACGAATGAATTGTTGTTGTTCATCTCCTTCTTCAGTGATTCCGTTCACTCCTTCGTTGCTCAACGCATTGTGTTTCCTTATTGTTTCGTGTTTTTGAGCGGTGAAAAACGAGGAATTAAAGGAACGAGGTTTGAATTGGAGATTGAGTTGTTGAGGATTTAAATGAGAATATTGGTGAGAAGTGGTGAAGTTGAGAGGGTTTGGAAGTGAAGTTAAGAGACGCGATAAAAAAGGAGCCATTGAGTGTTAAGCGACAATGGCGGACGTGATTTCAGACGTTGAGACTTTTCACGCCGCCGCGCCGCTTGGAGAATTTCTTGCTTTCTTCGTCACCATGTGTAACATTTCTCTACAATAAAATTTTAATATTACCATAACCTCTTAAAAAAATTAGAATTTTTTAACGAATTACAATTTTTGAACGAAATATACATTTTTAAACATCAAAAATATAAAAACTTATATTTAATATATATTTTATTACAAAATTCTACTTTTCTTTAGAGATTGTCATAATTCTATTTTTTTTTAAAGATTGTCACAATATTCTATTTATTTTTTTTGAAAATTTCATTAAAAAATATGAATGTTAGGCATGAATTGACTAAATAATAGAGATTAAAAATGATGATGAAAAATTATAAAAGGACTAAAAGTCTAACAAAAAAAATTTAATGATTAAAACGAAAAGTTGATATTTTTTTTCAAAAAAGTTGGTAAAACTAAAAACATATTTAACTCAAAAAATAAATGGATTCCAAAATAATGGAAAAATACATAAAAACGTGAAAAAAAACAAATTTAGGTAGGTTTGAAGTAGGGATGTTCGCAGTGCAGTTTGGTTCAGTTTTGAGCGTAAAAGTGATCTTAACCACGAGATAAAAAAAACATACGGTTTAGTTTGGTTTTGAGCGTTTAAGTGTTCCTAATCGTGAGATAAAAAAAACATGCAGTTTGGTTTGGTTAGCTTTTAAAAAGTCATCCAAACCAAACCAATGCGGCTTGAATTGGTTTGGTTGGTGCGGCTTTTTTAGACAATACAATTTTTTGTTTTTAACATCAAAATCAAATTAAAAAGTTAAAACACAACAAATTTTCGGCTAATGTTCCAACAATGTTTTATATATTTCATCCAACCAAATTAAAAACATAGACAAAAAGTAATTTTATTCTGTAAAAAAGTAAAAGACTAAGATTTTATCATTCTCTAAAAGTTTAAGTAGCAAATAAATACATTTTTGAAATAAAAAACAAAAAATAAACTTAACTGGAGAAAAAAATGTCATTTTATAAAAGTTTTCATTGAGTTTATATGAATATTGGTCTAGATGACATAGGTTTAATAAGTATTTTTCTTATGTTGCGGTTTGATTTGGTTCGGTTTGTAAAATAAAATTCGTAAACCAAATCACCCGATTGAGTAAAAAAATAATCTGAATACATCCAAACCAAATACGATTTTTTACGATTCGATTTGTTATTTTTCTATTGGATTAGTTCGGTTTTAAACATCGTTCTCATACCAATGTTAAGTGGTAGTAATTATTAGTAAAGGGACAGATTAACAAAATATACAAAAAAAAAAAAATAGGGAGAGCGGAGTGGGTGGTACCTTGAGAATGGCGTGGAAGTAATTAGGAGTAGCAATAACCTCGGCAGAAATGGGAACAACAAAAACTCTACCTCTTTGTACAGAAAAATAAGGTTTGGATTCAAAGAGAATCTTCACAAAATCTTTGTCTTCCTCAGTCACACCATATTCTTCTTCGTTACATCCACACCCTTTTACCTTAAACTTGGTGTTTTTGACAGCCGCAATAAGACAACTAGAATTGATCCCTCTTGAACCAAAGTTGAAGATTTGATGACAAGAAGTAGGGCCACGTGAAAACAATGTTTGAGTCTCTCTTTGGTTTGGTAAAGTCATGTGTGGCTTCCAAGAACAAGCAGCCATGTGCTGTTTGTTTCTTATTTTTTGATCCAACTCAACAAGAATGAGAGCGAGAGAAAGAAAGAGAGATTCTGTTTTAGTTAAGACTAAGAGCAATGCATTTTACTCCCTAGTGAGTGAGTGAGTAAATTAAGAAGTGATACCAATAATGTCAATTACGCGGCGAAACGGTAGCGTTGGACAGATGGACAGAGTCGGTTCTGCTTGGAATGCTATAGTAGGAGGAGGAATAAACGTACCAAAATTAATACACCATTTTCCAATATTAGATCTTTTTCATTTCATTTTCTTTTATTCATAAAATGTCAATGAACCTTTCCGTAAAAAATTACTTTCTCTGTTTTAAAATTAGTGTTGTTTAAGGTTTTTAATACAAATTAAGAAATATAATAATGATGTCAAAAGACATGACAATTTTACTAAACTACCATTATTTATTATTGGTGTAATGTTTTTGTAATAGTGCACACTTAATTAATTAAAGGATACAATTGAAAATTAAATAATAATTCTGAGTTTTTTTTTTGACAAGAATAATAATTCTGAGTTGAAAAGTGAAAATAATATTCAATTTGAAACAAATTTTCTTAGTTAAAACGACACTTATTTTAAAACGGATGAAGTATATTAATTAATCCCATAAAATGTCGTGTTTACTGATTTAGTCCTATCATGTGACACTAAAAAATTGATTAACTTCCCTTAAAAAAATTGTTTCATCAAATCAAATTAGACTTTCTGGTGCTAAAAAACAACCGTCAATTAATGCAACACGCAACAAATAATATGCATATACATGAGAGAGTTGTGCAGTTAACTAGAGAAGGGGGTATTTTTGAATTATTTTTAACAAAATGTATATAAAAGATGTATATATTGTAGCTTAATAAATATCTTAAAAATACTTGTTAATGTAACCTTTTTTAAAGAGAAAAAATGTATACATTGTCGCGAGAAATGTTATTTGAACATCTTTTTTGCAACAATTATTTTGACAGTCCTATATATAGAGAGGTATTTTTTATAAAAGTAAAAGAAAAAAAGTCCAAAACACTCTATCAATAGATGTTAATATATCTTTAGGTTGTTCGAAAAGTTATCACAAAATAGATGTTAATATATCTTAACTCTATTTTCGCTTAGCTTTTTGGGTATTAATTTGGAAGGGGTCATACACCAAGTACTCTCTCTTCGTATGTGGGTATTATTTCCTAAAAAATTAATAATGTGTTATATTTGTATGAAATGTAGTTATGTCTGAAATTTATTTAATAGTTTATGTTCCAGGAAATAAATTTCTTGTTCTTTTAATTGTCATTTTTTGATATTTTACATAAACCAAGACAATTAATAAATATCACTACTTTTGATAGAATAATTTATACTTTTACTATAATAGTCATATTCATTTAATATATGATCTCATATATTTCTCTCTCCGTAATAAATAACTAAAGATAATATTGGTAAAACAATATTTAAAGTTGCATTGAACTTTGAAAGTGACAGTTAAAAAGCAACAAAAATTTTCTTTAAAAGTGACAATTAAAAAAGAACGGAAGGAGTATCACTTTATGCAATAGAGTACAAATTGTAGCCGTTTGATTTAGTATAAACACCCGATTTAAATTAATGATTGAGATTGCCAATTATGTGCAAGCATGTGATCCCACAACCGCAATAAATCCGGGTCAAGATATTTGTAAGTATTATTCTTTGAGAATCAAACAAAAACATCAAAATATGAACCGTGTAGGGTAGTCTATTTGAGAGGGCCACTTTGGATGTGAATGACAAATGTGATAACACGACATGCCCTACACTAGCAGCCTCAAGTGAATTTTTTTTTTTAGTAAAGTAATGTGGCAGGTATGAAAAGAAGGTAGGAGGTCAACAAATTAAATCCCGTAATGATAAATAATAGTGCATAGTGCTTATTCTTTTGTTTTAAGTTATTTTGCTTTCTCCTTCAAAAAAAAAAAGTTATTTTTCCTTCAATCAAAATCGATTAGTTTAAAATAATGAATAATAAATTAAAGGGCCACTAAATTAAATTGTTATAAGATTAAGCGTTTGGTCCGAAATTAGACATATCAACTAACTATTCTTTAAAAAAAAACTAACTAACTACTATTATTGGCCATATGAAAAGCATATCGACTGTCACATCACATTTGATCCGATTTTAACAATTTACAAGATGCTAAAGTTTTTATTTTATGTTTGAAGATTCGACCAAAGGTTGTAGGAGAGATGGCATTAATTCTCTTTCATCGTAGAAATTAAAACTTGATTGAGACACGGCATTTATGCTCTATTATCAGTGATGTGTAGATTCTAGTAGCATCTGTTCTACAATTTCTGGTTTGGACTGTATGCTGTCATAAAATTGCAATTGTAAGTTACTCCTCTACAACCTCATTTTTGTGTCGACTTTTTTAAAATTTTGTTATTATTTATGTCATTTTCAAATTTTAAAAGTCACATTAGTTTTCAAAAATATTAACTACTTATTGCATGATTAAAAATAAGTGAAATAAACAGTCAAGTCTATCGTAAGAAAAAGACAAATAATTTTATCAAAAACAATATATTTTACTGATTTTCTTGAAATATATAAATATACTTTTGTTTACCCTATATGCTTATAAACTTAAAGAACACTCAAAAAAAAAAAAAAAGAGAACGTAGCTAGTAAATACCCATCTGAAGACTACATTATAAAAAACATTGATAATTTATACAGTTTATGTAGTCATTTTAAAGAGCAGAAATGAATGTAATCCTTCAACATTCAATAGTGAGAAGCAAATATGAAACTCAAATATAACCAACACTACGAGGCAAAGATGTATAAACCAAGTCAGATTAGTTTCGATGATCAAATACAAGGCAATACAACATGTTAGACGGTCCATTACAAGTTAAAAACAATTTTTGAAACCTGCCCCGGTAAAATAATAGTAAACTACTAGCATAGAGAATGAATATCTACATATTCTAAACTGCAAAAAACGCTACAAATCGCGAAAAAATTACACCACTAAAGCTTATCTGATCTACAACATTACCCTTCTAGTTTTACTTTCTGTGAACAAACTGTTAGACAGGCACGAAACCCTCTTTGTTTCTCTAAGCTACTTCAATGAGGCTATCATCGTTTTGTTAAAAAAACGCCAAGTGGCTTAAGACCACAACCACCTGCGCCCACGATTTGTTTCGGAGTTCGGCGTTACACTAATCCTATCTGCATTGGTGGACAGCCATTTACCGAAATCAGGAGATTGAACAAGCTCTTCCAAGGCTTTTTCAGTGGACTCCTTTGTAAACGCGTCCCATTCTGCTGGTGAATATTTTCTTCTTTCAGGTGTAGTGTGTATGATGGATGGATATACCTCTTCTGTCAGCGTTTTAGGGAGCGACCTATTGAAGCCTGGTGACACGCAAATTTAGCATGTTATGCACCACTTATGTTGAAAACTGAAAAAGACATAATTTATATGGAATTTGAGAGATGGAGCAAACCTCGTTCAGAAGATTTGCAAGGGGTCATAGAGGAGCTTTTCACTTGTGGCCGATTAGGTGTAGAGTCCTCTACATTGTCGATATACTCATCATCTTCATCATCAAAAAGTGATGGATTATAAACCTGTGATCTCCTCCTGTTCTTCTGGGGTGATTTAAACAAGCGCCTGCAAAATTCTCTCATGACATCAGAGTGGTGTATAGTTTAATAACTTAAAGGTCAAAAGACTCAAGACTAGGTAAATGTAAATCTAAAACATATATTAAATTGTTGTGATTTACAGCAATCCACCAAAGATAAAAAAATTACACCTTTTGAATTTAACTCCTCTATTATTGAAATTGAAAAGCATATCTTCGTAATTGGTTATTGAAAACTATAAAAGAAGCTCCAAAGTATAAGACAGTGAATAACCTGCGCAAGCGACGAAGGAATCTCAATCTAAGAATCCTTTTCAAGGAGGGAACGAGTGATCCACATAATAATGCCGATGTTCCCAGCAGAGGATCCATAGAACTCTGCAAACAACATATTATTATCAAATTTGTAATCATGTGCTAATATTGTATTACCCTATACAGGTAAAAGAGCCGCTAAAATGGAGCAAGAAACCAGCATAAAGGAAATATGAAGATGTAGATGAACAGGAAGAAAATCAGAATGTTATAAAAGAAAAACCTGAAGAATCATAATAGCAGCCAGAATCCTTATGGCCCATGCAACAAATTGAGCAGTGCTCATGTCCACAGATCCCTCTTCAGTCAAGACAAGCTTTTTAACCACCCAGAATCCTAACCAGGCTCCGGCTATTGCAACAAAAGTGAGCAAAAATATTGCCAGCTGCAATTGACATTTCATAAGCTAAGCATTTAGAGGCAATCTAGACGAGAAAAGGAAAAATTAATAAACAGTGCATACTGCATAGTGTAGAAACCGTGAAACAAATTCAATTTTAAGGGTGACCGCAAGAAAGAAGAATGTCCACTATGTACAATGGGCAACTATATAGCAGAAGTTGTTTGATAGCTGAATATCCTAAATTTGGAACCCATGCAATCTCAACTTCTCTTGTAGGCATAGTATATTTACCCTTCTTGTAATCATTGTATCCACTATACATAGTATTATCACCCAAATAAAAATTGAAAAACAGCTAGGAAAATAAAAACACCACCACCATGCTTGAAGAGCTAAGAGCACCGGGTCTCACATGCACTCTCAAACCAAACATGCACAACTCATGGTTCTTTCTTACAGAAGTAATTTTACTAAAGTTACTCATGCTCTATACTTACGTGTTAAGCTTGAGTATTTAAGCTTTTTTGCCTTAGGATTGGAAAATCAAATACTTATACAAGAGAAAGAAGGCTGAAAGAGCATGGTTTTTCCAATATGAGACTAGGAAGAGTAGATGGTAGAAAAGACTTGGTATGTAAATAAAAAGAGAAAGGACACTTTTTCCTTTTCACTTTCTTTTCTGATTTTTCCTTTTAAACCCTTTGCTATTTTCTTCTTTATACTCTTGAAAATTTGAAAACACAAACAAATTTGAGTGCAAATGACAAGCACATAATGCACAAATGATGAGTTAGCAGGGAAAGGGAGAGGAGCCTAGCATTAAAAAATTTACCCAACAAGGATGAGTTAGTAGAGGATAGCATTAGGATGAGGCAGCAAGTGCTATTATGTTAGTATCTCCCTGTTATGAAAGGGGACTATTCATGTGGATGTGCCAAATATCCGAATAGCAGAGATGAGAAGGGAAACATCTTACATTTTGGGCAATTTTAGACTCTCTTTTATACTAAATAATATTCTTAGTATTCCATTCTGTTCATTTGGGTCATCTACTGAATCTGCCAATTAAGTTATATGTTCATTTTCATCTGGTAACCTAATAGCTAATATAGGCAATCGAAGTTCCCAACGGGGATATTAGCATTCCTAGATCTCTCCTCCGCTATTACTTCCTTCAAGATCCGTGCTGCCTTACGGCATGCCTCTTCCCTGGGATATCAAACTGGGAAACCATTGTCTGCTTAGCACTACAACAGTCTAACACATCAATTCCATGTCATCATGTGATAACTTAATAGTTAATCATTTTATACTTTGATAGCTATTCTTTAGTAGATTAACTGAAAAAAAAAAATGTAGACACTGTAACTCTGTTTCATTTCGAAGGATTTTCATGCCATAAATTCTGTAAAAGAAAGTTTTGGAGCAACAGATAGAGTAGCTACTGGGTGACCAAGAGGTTACACATATGTTTAAATCGTGGAATGCCTTTTGCAATGCATCATAGACCCATAATGGATTTTATTTGCATTGTTCATATCTCTGCATTTACTATTTTTGCTCTACTGTATTTGAGTTTACTCGGGTTCTGTCCATTTGGCCCTGGGCTCCTGCCTTGTGCTGTTTTCCACAGATGGAGCCAATGAACCATTGTAAAGTGATGGTGAAGACGCAAAATGTTCAAAGTGGTTACCGCATTAAACAATTTTCCCTCCAAGTGCCAGGTACAATTTTCATTTTGCAACCATAACTCTAACCGAACAACTTCTTACTTGAGTGTTGGAGTCCTTGCACTTGCAGTACCCAACCACTGTCGCTCTGCTGTCTCCGTCCATTTTCTTCACCAAGAGATCATTATTGCTCACTCTTTCCGGTTATCAACCCTTTACAACAGTTCATGTTAATAGATCGGAGTCGATTTTAATCAAGTGCACACTTTACACTTTTTTTTTTTGGTAGATAAACGAAATGACAAAGCCATTCAAAACTCACACACAAGTGGAGGAGCCGGGGTTCGAACCCCAGTCACAGCGTCCAGCCTAGCAATTTCGGCCTTTTTGCCGGTTGAGCTAGGGCTTATGGACTGCAACACTTTACACTTAGTTAACCAGTAAAAGATTCTATTGCCAACAGTTGCAACTATTATCTACTGTAGGAGTATCCTATTCTTATAAATACCAATTCGCCGCAGCTATGACTTCATCTCTTTGCATCATCATAAAATAAACTTCAGATTCTCTAAAATTCTCTCGACAGATTTTCTTTCACTCTCTCTTATTTTCTTCCATTCTCACCACAATATTATCAATGGGTTAAAAAGTGTTGGAAATTCCGCCTTAATTGCGGTCCGCCCCTAGTCGCCTAAATTGCGACCTTTGGTTAGCCTTCATTGCAGCCTCCAACACCTTCATTGTGTTGGCTTTGAAGAGGTGGATTTAGTCCCACATCGGATAAATAGTACTCTTGAGAAGAATTTATAAAGAGGAGGCACTCCTCACCTTACAAGCCGGTTTTGTAAGGATGAGTTAGACCCCAAATTTCAACATGGTATCAGAGACTATCCTAGATCTATCGTTGGGCTTCCCGCATCGTCCACGCTTCAGGTCCATTGGGTCGGGCTGAAGCGTGAGGGGGTGTGTTGGAAATTCCGCCTTAATTGCGGTCCGGCCCTAGTCGCTTAAAATGCGACCTTTGGTTAGCCTTCATTGCAAGAGTTTTTATAAAGAGGAGACACTCCTCACCTTACAAGCCGGTTTTGTAAGGATGAGCTAGGCCCCAAATTTCAACAAAAAGGTAAAAGGATCAAACTGAATGAACAAAATAGGGATTGGAACCCTTAGTTATTATTCAAGAATCCCTCTGATAAATAAAACTAGAGTGTACAAACAATAGGTGAGTTTAGGAGCAACTTTCTCTCCTCAAGTCTGAATGTTTCTAAATGCCTAACAAACTCTCCTATATTTTCTATTTTTAGACAAATACAGTTCTGTTATCATCCCCTTTCTACTTAGCCCCCCTCACATGCACCCATCTTACCATAGGCCTCCTATTACACCAACATAATTCTCATCACCCTTCCATGTACCTTATCATAGCAGGAGTATTATAGCACTGGGTTACTGGTACCCGGTAGCCCATGAATTTTTTGAGTAGGTAATAAATTAAAAGACAAAAGAGGTGATCCCAACCAGCATAACCATAATTTAGAATACAGATGAATAAAGTTTAAAAAAAGTAGTGCAGATGTTTAACCAAATTAGTAGAAAGCATAGAGATGACTTACATACAGGATTATACATGTCTTCATCAAGTCCTAGCTCCGTAAGTATTGAACGAACCAAACCAGGTATGTAACGGAGGAGAAAAGTCCCCAAACCAATCTGATTAAAATAATGGTTGAAATTATATGATCCACATTCATTGTAAAATATAAAATGCGATTGGAGAGAGTACTGAGGTCACACTTACAGCAGATGAATATAAAAATATAGCAAGGGAACTCTTCCGACCAGTTGGAAGAAGTTTCATTCCCTGTCAATTAGAAGAGGGGAATTTCACATTAAGGTCAACAGCAATTAAATATCAGAAATTGGATAAATCTCAGGTTTCTCATGAACGTTTGAAAGTGAGGCATCAAAGTATTAATCAGAAAGAGAGCTTGAGTCAACCTCAACATCAAGCGATGCCATTTTAAAATCTAGATAGGTAGAAACATAAAAATACTCATTCTAGTCTTTATCTACTTGAAATGCAAAAGTATATTCCTCCCAAACTACCAGATTGATTAAAATTATAAAATCAAGTCTAACGATTAGGCAGGCAACACCGTTTCAGCAATCAACAATGTCAGTGTTGCCTAGACCACTGAGATCATCCAAGATAACCAAAAGCAAAAGATCAACAGACAAGATAATTAACAAACAAGGCACAAGAATAAAAAAAAATTGAGAGGAGGAGTTGAAAATTAAAGTTTGGTTGATTGAACCATAAAAAAGTCATCATAAACAGAATATAGGATTGAACGTTAAACAATCCAAATTTCAAAATTGAGGAACATAAATAAGTTACCTGATAAAGAATGATCAATATCACAAGAATTATTCCGATGGCCATTGCACTGCTATAATAAAATGTTAACGATTGGCTTAAAAAGGATGCCAAGCTCATCAGAGTAATACCCAATATTAACAATACAATGCGATATGCAAAAAACTCTGCAAAGAAGGGGAAAACGTCATATTAGTACTAGACATAATTGTTCTTAACGGGTTATCAATAGCATTTAATACAACTTCTAATCAACATCTAAAAACATTTACCTTCTTCGGCAGACACCTCAAAATTCTCCAGTGTTGAGCCTGCAGTCCTTATGTCTAAGAGTTTATGGTCAAAAGGAGACATCGATCGAACCCAAGATCCCTTTACAGCTTTCTCCCACTGGCCTTGTGGGCACATCCCCGTAGCAAGAGATACATTCCTGAAAAAGATACAGAGAAATCCCTTAATCAATTAACTAGTTTGATAGACAACAATCAGTTGTGAAGAGAATTGGTGAAGTGGCAGTGCTAGGGACAAAATTCATGAATACTAGGGCGGAAAACCATTAACGGATTGGGAGAGCAGTTATACAGTTAAGATGGAAGTTAGGGAGTTAGTTCTTGGTTAAGTCACAAGGTTAAGTATAAGAAATAGTATAGGAGGATATCTTTTGGGAAATAATCTGAATACAGCGCATTGCTCTTTTGTATAAAGGGAAGTCCTTGGAGGAGATTTCTCTCCTTGATTCATTTATACTCACTCTATAACAGATAATGTGTTATTTTGTTATCGACATGTTCACTATCAATACAATAACCAGATCCAATTCCAATATCACCAATAAAATAAATATTTACTAATCCACAATAAGATGCATGACGGTAGATAGAACACACATAGTACAAATAAGCATGTACTACTGAAAATACTCACCTATGGAAGCAAACCTCTATGTTTGGCACACGAACATTTAAATTTGCAGGAAACACCTTCACTTTCACAGAGTGGGCAAATTTTTCCAAGTTTCTAAACCTTGACAGTCCATGTATATGAACTCTTTCAACAATCAAAGTAACACCAGGCTTAGAACCAGGAGAGTTTCTCACGGGCAAACCACGAGATAACAGCAATGTAGTATTTTGAATAATAACTGCAAAAAAATAAAAAAAAATAAAAAGGAAACCAATAAGCCGATTTTCAACACGCACCTGACGCCGCTATAGCGCCTTTTTAGCCACTAGTTCACAATATTTTGTACTAAATAGCGTAACAATAGCAACTTGTTCAAATTCCGCTATGCAATAACACTATTTAACAACACTATGGACAAGTTATATTCTACTTGGCTTATTGTTTCAAAATCTTCAAAACAAAAATTAGGGTTTCGTTTGAAAAGAAAATACTAAACCCTATATTTGAATTTGAATAATGAAGGGAAAAAAGAGAAGAAAGGGAAAAGATTGCGTACATAAAGAGCGTTGTTCACTGGCGAGTACCAGAAGTGCAGAAGTCAAGAGGAAAATGAGGCGAAGAATCCAAGAAGATGGTAAAGTGCGAGTGCACGCCATCGTTGTGATTTGAGATCGGAAGAGAGTGTCAGTGTAAAGACGAAGAAGTGGCGCGCGATTTCTAAATCAGTTGAAAGTTGAGGGCATTTATGCAACTTTGTATAGCATGGCCTAATCAAACGTTCTTTCTGTGCACGACGCAAACTAAGATTTTTTTAGCTTAATTTCCACGATCAATAATTTTTTTTTATTTTATTTTTTTAGCAAAGTAATTTTTTATTTTTATCTTTCCAAAAAAATATTTTTTATTTTTATTTATTGTTTTTGAAACATAACGATCAATAATTTGTTTTAAACTTATTCACAATAAATAAATGTTTTAAACTTTTTTTTGGTAATGTTTTAAAGTTACATTCATCACAAAAAAATCATGTTTATAAAAATGATAGTAAAATTTAATTGCAGTATAAAAAATGATAAAATTTAAGAAAAAAAACTAAAGGTACATTTTCTTCTTCTTCTGAATGGTTATGTGCATTTCTTTAAATGTTTCTCGCGTGGTTTTTAACTACTTTCTCTGTTTTAAATTATACGTCAGTTTAATAATTTCACATAGATTAAGAAATATAGTTAATATTGTATAGAAAATAGTAATTGTGAGTTGTTTTACAAAAATATCTTTATTAATGGTATAGAAAACATAAATTAAAAGAATTGGAAAAATATAAAGTAATAAATAGTAAGGGCATAATAGGAAAATAAGGATTAATGATTTATTGATATTGTGAAGTGGCATATAATTTGGAACAAATCAATTTTGATAGAATGACATATAATTTAGAACAAAAGGAGTAAATTCATGTTTATAAATTTCATGATTTTGTGAAATTCATAATTTTCTCAAAGTTTGTTATAGTCACAAATGTATACTTTTAGTTAACAACCATACGAAAAGTACATGAAAAAATGCACATAAGTTTTATCCAAAATGCAATTGTTTTTTTTAATATTTACTTATTAATTTGATTTATTGATTCTAATGATTTTAAGATTTTTTTTTTTGAGGTACAACACGGGAACTTTTTAGAAAATCATCCATCCTAGCACTACTCTTGAGAAACCCTTGTGTTTTTCTTACTTTGGGTTGGGGCCCAAAAAAAATTTATCAAAAAAAGATTATTTATTGACCGGAGAATATAGATTAATAACCAAGATAACAAGCATGTAGGTTGTCTTAAATTCATCCTTTGTGACCATATTTCATACTTATGTGTGAAATTATTGACTGGAGAATAATACCAAGGAAGTTTCCAATAGTTATAGGAGTAGTACTTAAAGAATAAGAAGCCACAAGGCTCTTCGTGTTTTCTTAAGCTTGCTCGTAGAAAAACTCATTATGGCCGAATGTAAGAGAACATCATCCATTCCCGTCAATATATATTAAGGAGACAAAATAAGTATACTTGGAACATGTTTTTCATTGTCAACCTGTAATGAATTAAGATAAGCTCACGAGAATAGAAGAGTCCAAGTAGTTAGGGACTATAAAGAGTTAGTTGCATTAGATATCTTGGATGAGTTACCATGTTTTAGAAGGATCTAGATAAATCATTTATAGTGAGTCGTAGGTGAAGTTGTTAGAATATCAAGGCTATAAATAAGTGATTGGCCAGTGTAATCATTATCAAGAATGAAATGAATAAATTAGTATGTTAGAATGGTGTAGTTGTAGTCTTTAGTCTCTTTTAAAGTAATTATTTCTTCCTTATAGGTACCATCAAAAGTGGTACCTTACACAACCACCCCACGTTTCTTTGCTAGACTAGGTCTACATTTTTCTGTCAAACACACAATTATCATGATCACTACGTGGATTATAAGTCATGTGCATATTCTTTAAAGTAATGAAATCCCACTAGGGTTATTTGTCCATCTTTGTTGATCTCGACAAAGAAACATTCATAAAGAATGTAATGGATCATTGTAGTAAAAGATGCTAATGCAACTAAACTAATTGGGGTAATACTTAAATCGTTGATGCATCTATTAAGGGTTGTTCCTTGATTTACAAAAGAGTGTTTACCTATCTTACCATTGCACTGGGAACAAAAGTAACCACAAAAATTGGGATCAACCTAAGTATTTGTATGGTCTCGCCTACTTGTGTAATTAGACATAACACCTACTCGCTATGGTACTTGGCCAAGTGCTCACACATGTCTTGTTAAGAAACTTGTGTATGCATTTGTAAACATAAGGATTAATGTTTTATAGTAAAATTAAATTAAATGTTTCGTAGTAAATTTGAATTCATCATCCTCATAACTAGTCACCGTCAATGTTCAAGTGGGGGTGAATCCTGAATTTTCCTTTCTTGTTGTACCTTTACATACCAAGCTTGTGTAGTTTATGAAGGTCTTCATGAATAACTACATCTCATTTCCTCATAGCTTCCACAAACATCTTATCCATGCTAGTGAATGGGCTCTAAAAGAGATTTATATTTGTAAAAGAGCATGCCTACCAACAATATTATTAACGATTTTACAATGTTGGTAGTGGAAGAGCATAACCAAGAGCCCACATTATATTGTGTGTATACAAGATCTATGAGCGAGATATAGGTTGTCAATGACAATGCAGAACATCAAAGAATTAAAGAATGGTAGCTTATGTCACTTCTCTTTGGGGTTAAAATCATCAAACTCGTCATCATCCATGGTGAACATTTTGGGGTTTGTTCCGGCGGTTCCTAATGCTGAGATATAAAGTGCACAATAAAGCACAACTCAGGACCGTCCCTGAGATTTTGAGTGTCATGTGCAAAGTATGAACTTGTTGTCCTTTTTTTGTGAGTTGCGCACGCATGCGCGTGTAGCGCGCAAACGCGCGCGCGTTCACACACATACGAGTCATATCAAGTGAGATGACCTTTTATAATGGGAGAATGAAATAGTTACTGTTGGATTAATACTCAATGTTTTTTCCATACATGGTGTATTTGAACTTTTACAAGTTATTTGCAAATAAAAAATTTCATAGGCATAACCCTAAATCTACATTTCCTCGTCCATGGTGGCTGACACAATGCTTCTCTTATCCTCCATTCGTGTCTTCCCCTTTAGTTCCATTGAGTGAATAAAAAACTTGAGCTTTATATTTATATAACTTAGCAACAACAATGAAGAAGACAAAGTTCAAGATGTTTAGCACTCCCAAATATATAGAGTAATAATCAAGATGGCAAGCATATATGTTGTCTTGAATCCATCCTTTGTGATCATGTTCCATACTTATGTGTGAAATTTTTGAAAGGAGAATAATACAAAGGAAGTTTCAAATAGTTGTAGCACTTAAAGAATAATAAGTCACAAGGCTTTTCATGTTGTCATGAGTTTGCTTGTAGAGAAATTCAATTTTTCCCTAATCTAAGAGAGCTTGGTCCATTCCCATAAATATATATTGAGGAGCCACAATAATTATACTTAAAGGAACATGTTATCCATTGTCAACTATCACACGTTTCTTTGTTAGACTTATAAGTCTAAATTTTTCTATGAGACATGCAATTACCATGATCACAAGGTGGAATATAAGTTACGTGCCAATTATTTATAGCAGTGATCGTGACAAAGAAACATTCATAGAGAATGTAATGGATCAACGTAGTTAAAGCTACTAATGCAGCTAAACTAGCGAGGGGTAATACTGAAATTATTGATACATGTACCAAGGGTTATTCCTTGTTTTACAAATAGTAATTACCTATCTTACCAATGCACCAGGAACAAAAGTAGCCACAAAAAATGGGATCAACCTCAACATTTGTACGGTCTTTTCAACTTGTGTAACCAGGCATAATGTCTACTCGCTGCTAGTACTTGAGCAAGTGCTCACACATGCCTTGTTAAGGAACCTATGTATGCATTTGTAAACATAATAATTGATGTTTTATAGTAAAGTAAAATCACAATGCTTCGTAGTAAAATTGAATTCATCATCCTCGCAACCAGACATTGTCAATGTTGGATTGGGGTGAATCTTGAGTTTCCATTTCTTCTTATACTCTTCCATACCAAGCTCATATAGTTATTCGGGTATCCAGAAATAACTACATCTCATTTCCTCATAGATTCTACAAAGCCCTTATCCATGCAAGAGAATGAACTTTGAGATAAATTTATGTTTGTAAAAGAGCTTGCCTACCAAAAGTATGATTAACGATATTACAACGCATAAGTTAGAAGAGCATAGCCAAGAGCCCAATCCAAATTATGTTATGTTTAGACAAGATTTGTGAGTAAAAATAGGTTACTAGTGACAATGCAAAACATCCAAGAATTAAAGAATGGTAGCTTATGTCACCTCTCTTTGGGGTTAAAACCATCGAACTCGTCAGCAGCCATGGTAGAAATTTGGGGGTATGTTCCATTCGTTTCCAATGCTAGGATATAAAGTGCACAATATAGCACAACTGGGGATTGTCCCTAAAATTTTGAGTATCATGTGGGACATATAAACTTATTGTCCTTTTTTTGTAAGTCACGCTTGTGCGCGCGCGGCCACATGCACAAACTTATTTTCTTTGTTTTTTGCATGAATGCCTTGCATTACTTATTAATTTTTTTTATTGGACTTCATTATCACCTCTTATATCTATTTTCTTTGATAAATCATTATATTTCAAAATTAGGGTCATCCATCCGCTACCACTTTCATATAACATTACAGTGTCATAATCTCCATTATATTTGCACAATTCTATTGCAATTGAACAACAATTTCAATTTAAGACAATTGATTTGTGCAAGTAGGTGTGGTTAATTTATCGCAATGAAACACGATTTCATTTTGTAATGCTATATTATCCTATAGGCTACTCGTAATTTTTAATCATTGAGAGTTAAATTTGTTATCTCATCAAAACAATTAGGACAAGTAATCTCTAATTAGACACAAAGCTCGTCGAGCTAACATACCAATATTCTAAAAAAGAGGAAGTATGAGTTGATAGAAGAGAATGAAGCAAATTTGTTCTGAGGTGGATTCAAGGAGAATTGGATTCTTCTGCAAGTGGATTAAAAGAGAATTGCATTAATATAATCTAGTCCAATGTGGATCCATTAATAACCAAAGAGATCATCCGAAAGTGGAATGGGCTGGATGGAGAGATGAACTGTAAGACTAAGAACAAACATTGATCAATGACTGTGAATAAAGATGATAATAGTGGGAGACAAACTATTTGGAAATGATGGAGCTTCTTTAATGCAATGAGGTCAATGTGAAAATAACAAAAAATATCTCTAATAATTGTAAAATAATATTTATAGGTGAAAGAGTAATTGTAGATTACAACTGTCCATTTCTAATCGGTGCCACTTCATGATGGGTAATTTACCCACCTCTTTGTCAAGGCAATTTAGAAAAAACCAAGAAACATTCATGAGGAATGTAATATATCATCGTGGTTAAAGCTGCTAATACAACTAAACTAACTGGGGTAATACTTAAATTATTGATGCATTTACCAAGGGTTATTCCTTGATTTACAACAAGAGTATTTACCTATCTTACCATTGCACTAGGAACAAAATTAGCCACAAAAAATGGGATCAGCCTTAACATTTGCATGGTCTCTTCTACTTGTGTAATCGGGCAGTGTCTATTCGCTACTAGTACTTCAGCAAGTGCTCACACATGCCTTGTTAAGGAACCTATGTATGCATTTGTAAACACAAGCGATAATGTTTTATAGTAAAGTAAAATCACAGTGACTCGTAGTAAATTGAATTCATCATCCTCGTAACTAGGCACTGTCAGTGTTAGAGTGAGGTGAATCTTGAGTTTCACTTTCTTCTTATACTCTTCCATACCAAGCTCGTATAGTTTATTAGGGTATCTAGGAATAACTACATCTCATTTCCTCATAGCTTCCACAAAGCCCTTATCCACGCTAGAGAATGAACTTTGAGAGAAATTTATGTTTGTAAAAGAGCATGTCTACCAAAAGTATGATTAATGATATTACAACGCAGAAGTTGGAAGAGCATAACCAAGATTATGTTATGTTTAGACAAGATTTGTGAGTGAAAGCAGGTTACCAGTGACAATGCAAAACATCCAAGAATTAAAGAATGGTAGATTATGTCACTTCTCTTTAGGGTCAAAATCATCAAATTTGCCAGCATCCATGGTGGAAATTTCGGGGTTTGTTCCATCCGTTTCCAATGCTAGGATATAAAGTGTACAATATAGCTCAACTCGGGATTGTCCCTAAAATTTTGAGTATCATGTGCGAAGTATGAACTTATAGTATTTTTTTGAGTCACGCATGTGCGTTCGCACGCACACACACACACATATATATCAATTGAGAGAACTTTTTATAACGAGAGAGTGAAATAATCACCATTGGATTAAATTAGTTGGTTGAGATTAAAATCCTCAAATTTAAGAAAGTCATGTGACTCCCATTTACCTCAAATTTAAAAAAGTCACGTGACTCCCATTTATCTTCTTTCTCACCAAATTTACTGCTCCAAATCCCAACTAATCTTTTGGAGCTAAAATACAATGAAAAACATAAGTAAAAGCCGGAAGCAAGAAAACATAGATAAACTACAAGTAAACTAAGTTTTTTGAATGGAGGGAGTACTTTATTAGGCTCCAAACTTTATTAGGCTCAAAACTTGTTAGAGAGCCCAATGAAAACAAATTATTTAGGCTATGTTTGGATTGATGGAAGATAACGGAGCGGAGTGGAATGGAACGGGATAGAATAGAGCGGAACGGAATGGAATGGAATAGAGATTCCATTCCATTGTTTGGGTATTCCATGATGGAGCGGAATAAATTTACGTTTCCATTGTTTGGAAAATTAACGGAATGGAATGAGTTATAACTTTTTCTTCCAATTTTACCCTTATATCAAAATGATTACAAAATATATAATTATAATAAAAAAAAGTTGAAATCTTACATTTTCTAAACTGTATTGGAGTATAATAGGATGAAATGAAAAAAGCTTACTAATTATTGATAGTAGGTATTAAAAAGTGTAGCAAACTTTTTTTTCTATAAAAAAAATGATCCAAGTTAGTGAAATGTGACACTTACGATGATAATTTTTTTTTTGGAAGAATAGGCCACGAAAATAATTTTTTTAATTATGAACCAACATACTATATATATCGAAGAAATAAATAGAACTGATGTCGAACGTATAAAATTAATAAGATATATGTATAATTGATGTAGAGAAGGTAGGGATATATTTGTAATTTAGTAATTTGAAAAATAAATTATGTGAAGATTCCATCCCATTCCATCCAAATTGGAGGGTAAGCAAAATGAGAGTAAGTGATGGAATGTGATGGAATACATGTCATTGAGTTCCATTCCATCCCATCCTTTTAATGACTATCCAAACAATGGAATCTTAATTTATTTCATCCCATCCCACTCCATTCCATTACCTTCCATCAATCCAAACATAGCCTTAGAGTATGTAGTACCATAATTTTGTCCGGACAAATTAAAAGTCTTTTAAAAAAGATAATGAGTGATAACATTTTAATTTATTTTTACAAAAGACATAGATGAAAATTAATTTATTTGGGTAAATTAATTTAGCCAAGTCCAATGATCAATTGTTCAATTATATCCCAACAAAAATTGCAAAAAAATAAATATATAATAAAGCCAAAAAAAAAGGAAAAATTGGAAATTGTGGGAGGAGGGGGCGCCCTCTCTTTCCTGATTTTTTCAGCAACATTTTTCTTCTTCTTTCCCATCACCCCTTTTCCCCTTTGCTTGCACTCTTTATTGTTGTGCCAAAAATGGCTAAAAGCTTGCCTAATTGCATACACAAAGACAAAGTGCAGCCACCCTTTCCTTTTCCATCTCTATTAAACCCAAAACTTTTGCCAAAGCTTCAAAGAAACCACTCACAAACATGTCCCATGGTCACAAAAATGCAACAATGGAGTCTATAAATTGAGGACCAAAATCAAAAGCCAGGGAGGAAATTTTTCATGAGAAAATAGCAACAAAAAAAACAAGCAACACAACACTACAATTCATTCAATTTTAGCAATCTTTTTTTCTTCATCAACAGCACAAAACAACACAACCATCACCACCACCAAAATCACTACAACACAAAACCACAACATCACCACCACCACCAAGACCACCATCATTAAACAGCCCTCTTCTCCTTCTCTTTCACATCCTCCACCTCAAAGGTATATCTCTCTCTTTCTTTCTCTCTCTCCTCTTTCTTTCTCGCCGGCAGCAGCACCGCCGCCTCCTCTTCCCTTCTCGCCGGCGGCGGCGCCGCCGCCTCTTTCCCTCTTCCCTCTTTCTTCCTTCTTCTTCCCTTTCCTCTTTCCCCCTTCTCCTTTTCCTTTCTTTTCTTTTCTCTTCTTCTGTTTTTTCCCTTCTTCTTTCTTGTTCACGTGGTGAAAAGAAGAAAGTTGGGCCATTTGGGCCCACTTGGCAATAATAGCCAATAGGAGCCATCCAAGTGGCCCTTCCCTTTTTTATTATTTTTTATCTGTTTTTATTATTTATTTATTTATTTATCTGTTTTATTTATTTATCTATTTATTTATTTGGGCCAGATTTGAAATATGTGAGATGGGTCAAAAGTGTCTAATAATACTAACCTATCTTTTGCTGTTGTACCCCCTATCTAGACAACATTCAACATGTTTAAATTTTAAACCATATTTTTATTGCACTTTAGTAAAAATAATTCGAAACCTAAAACATTAAATTGTTTAAAGTTCCAAATTAGCAATCTTTTTAAAATCATCGCGACAAAAACAAGTATTTTTTTTATGGGATTAATTTGATGGTAAAAACATGTCAAACACTTAACAGTAAATATGAAGAGTTTAATCGACCGAAAAAAGGAAAACCTGGGTAGACACCCGACGCTTCCCCGAATGCGGAACGCGAGATCCCCATCTCGATCACGTTCAAAGTATTCGTCTTTCGATTAAATTTTTAATAAAACAAAAATAATAAAACAAATTTTTTTTTCGTGCGAGTGAAAAAGGAAAACTTAGGTAGACACCCGACGCTTCCCCGAATATTCGGAAACGAGGTAGACACCTCGCATTCAGTCGGATATTCGTCCTCCGTTTAAAATCAATCTCAACCCACCAAACTTTATTTTATTCACGCCCATGTGCGTTTAATTTTTTCTTTTTTCTCAAACGGATATCATCGCCCAAGTGCGACTCCGTCTTTTTTTTTAAGCAAACTTTTTCGTCCAAGTGCGACCAAATCATTTTCATAAATAAAATCAATCAACACACAAATATTTTCTACCTAGAACTACGTAGCTTTGATTTCTCCATCGCACCGGGAGATACGTAGGAGCAAGATTAAACTCTTTTCAAGCACACTACTAAAAAACTCATTTTTGGTCTTCAAATCATTTTCCCTTCTATTTTATTCTTTACAAACACTTTTCATAATAATAAGAAAATAAACATAAAACTAACATAATTGAACGCTAAACTAATTAACGGTTCCCGTTGGGTACAACGGATGTGAGGGATGCTAATACCTTCCCCTCGCATAACCGATTCCCGAACCCGAAATTTGGTCGCAATGACCTTGTTGTCGTTCTCGAAGGGGTTTATCGACGTTCCCCTTTTCAAAAATAAAACTTCGGTGGCGACTTTACTGTTTAGCGAGCGCTTTCCGCCCGCACATTTTTCCCGTCGCTTCAGAGTAGGCTTAATATGTAACCAGTCCCTGTAAATATACGTCACTTGAGTTTTTGTCGATGAACTTATCAATCTTTCCAAACAACCACTGCAAATATCAATCACTTAAGTTTTGGTCCTTCATTATATTTTCTCGCTGATGTGGCTAGTGTTTACTAACGTGGCGGTGATGGTTGGGTTTCTCACTTGTCAAGTCATCTAATGTCATAATAAAATGACAAAAATACCCTTCAATCTCAACAAACAATATTCATATCTTCAAACCCCACAATCATCATCTCAAATTAGACATCTTCAACTCAAACCCATAATCTTAATTATTCCTAATCTATAATCCATAAACTAAAGACTCGTCTCTGATTCAAATTTCTTCTTCTTCTTGCACTCTTTTTTACTATCTCGATTCAGTTATTCCTTGTCCTCTCTTTCACTCCCATGTCTAAATCGAACTCGAGAAGAGTTTGAATCATGAGGTGAGAGGTGGTGGAAGACGATGGTAATGAAGAAGACAGAAGGAAATATTATGGTATTTTAAGATGAAGATTGAATCATGTCGACAATGACATGGAGGAAGCCGACATCGAGGGAGAGAGGTAGCCTACTTCTTGGGTTGTAATTGTATGTTTCCTTCATTTACCTTTCTATTAGACACATGTCACTCCACTATTATTTTTCTATGATGAGATGTGAACAAAAATTCATTAGGGAAAGCTACGAATCAGGAGAAGATTTTAAGAGTTTGCAGAAAATGCATGGAACAAAAAGAGAGAAGAATGTCCAAGCAACACCAACTTGGGATTCCCTAAGACACCACAAACTTGATGGCAAAATGCTTCATGATTTCAACAAAAACATCACACACTTCCTCCTCCACATGCATGGCATCCTCCATTGTTTTATCCTCATTATGATCTGGGTTTCTCTCACCATGTATTGGATTCAAACAGATCTAGAGTTTTTGAATTTGGATTCTAACATCATTTGTCTCACATAGTCTCTCACAGATCTAGAAACCTCTCTCCCACGGCGGCGGCTTCCTCCTCTGTCACTGTCGACACAATTCGATCTTCTTCTTAAAATACCACAATTTTTCCCTCTTCGTTTTCTTCGTTACCGTCGTCATTGATGACAGAGCATCATATGACATTTTGGCTATGTTTTTTTAGTACTTTTCTTTGCATTTGAAGAAAAATAAGATGAGAGATAGATGAGTTATTAATGGGTTAAGGAACATATTGTATTGTTTTCACTCGAGCAGGGGCAGATGCATTGTGTGGCCATGTGTGGCTAAAGCCACACATCCACTCCCCAAAGTGTTTTTTTTAAATAAAACACACAACTATATCAAAATATTTCTCTCTCGCGCAAAACAAATAAGTGCAACACATTTGTTATGGTTTATAAGCTTTTGAAGTTGGTTTTGCTCTTGTAGGTAGCAATTGCAAGTGTTGTACTTTCAGTTACTAAAGTTGTAAACAATCAACTATATAACAAAATAAGTGATCAGTGGCTAAATGACCGTCTTGTAACTTATATAGAAAGAAATGTTCTTTTAAAAATTAGCAGCGCTGTTATTTTAACTCATTTTCAACAAATGGATAGGAGACAATTTTCATTGTAATTGTATTGTATCAAACAATGTTATTTCTTCTTTTTCATATAGTTTGCATTTTTTCTTCAATTTTAGCCACACATATACCGAATGTCTAGATCCGTCCTTGCACTCGAGTCATTGTAATTCACTTTTATCCTAGATCATGCAACCTCATAGGTGTTTTGAGTGTTTTGTAGTGAGGAATCATGTAAACCGACAAATCAAGACATCACGTGAAGGATCTAGGATATGAAAGTGTAGACCAAATGTTCTTATAAGGTTGTTGAAGACAATACAAAGTGAAGAAAACTCGTTTCAAGTTCCTAGGAGTTTTCAGACGGAAGAACGATTGAAAACGGGACGAAAACACAAGAAATCGCACTTGTGGGGCTGCCTCAGGCGTTTGGACCATGTACCTGGGACAACATTCCTTGCTGCCTCAGACGCCCCTGCGTGTACCTGTGGGCGCCTAGGCGCCCAGATGCAGGCTGAAAGTGGATTTTGCTTGTTTTCCAAGCTGGATCGGTGCAAAAAGCTCAGTTTTATTCTCTTAAACCCTAAGTAACCATATGCTATAAATAGAGACCCTTGCACACATTATTATTCATTCAGAAACATTGATGATCAAAGCAAGGGTCAAGCATCAGAGATTCAAGGCAGGATTCTTTCTTCTCTTGTTCTCTCTAAGGTATGTTTTTCTATTGTTTTGTTATGATGTATGTTGCCATGAGCAACTAAACCTCTTGATTAGAGTTCCAAGATGAACCCCTTCTTATTTGTTGGATCTTATTAATAAAGTTTTTCATTCAGTTTATGCTTTTACTGTGCTCGATTTAAATTAGACTATGTTTGTTCTTTAATGTTTTTTCAATTGGTTAACTACGAGTGTAACCTTGAAGATTGAACTGTTGGATAAAAGTTGGCCCTCACAACCAAAATTATATCAGTTCCATTAGCTTTTCTAATTACCACTTCTTATAGAGGTTAGAAAGTCTCAGGTTTGAATTCCTTCCGTCATTACTCTTTTCTTTAGCCAACGTCGTACGTAATCTAAACCTAGGTTAGTCTAGAAATAGTTATTTAAACAAAGTAGTCACCACATAAGCTATTTGTTTCTTAAAAGATAATTCCAACAAAGACGACGGGGGGAACCAATGATTCCCTAATCACCATTAATAATCTGAATCACAAACCTAATCTTGCATTGGGCAGGGCAACTCAACCCTGCAATTTTATTCAATTTTATTTAACTTTCGTATTTTGAAATAAGTTTTATTAATTACTAAGTTGAACGACAATCCCTGTGGAGAACGATAAATTTACTACTTTATTACTTGTTACGATTTGGTGGACTTGCCAATTTCGTCCATCAATCATCCACCACCATTCACCTCATGATTCGAACTCAAATCCCATCATATCTGAAACTCAAATAAAAGATCCTTATGATTCGATCTTTTCTCGAATTTGATTTAGACCTGGGAGTGAAAGATAGGACATGGAAGAACTGAATCGAGAGTGCAAAAGAGTGACAAGAAGAAGAAGCAGCTTGAATCAAATTTGGAAGGATGAAGAAAGATGAAGAAGGGTTTACAAAGAGGATGAAAAAGTGTTGATTTTGTTTATGTGTTTGTGGGAAAAGATAATTGATTTTTTTTCTTCTATGTTTTTGTTCTCAAATTTGTAAGGATTGTGAGAAAAAAACTGGGAATTATTATGATCTATCTATTAGAATTAGAACTTATAATGATTATGGATTAAAGATTTTGGTTTATTCTGATCTATTTATTATAACCTGGAATGATTATAGACCGGGCTTCATCTAATTTTGAGGGAACATGGCCTGTAATCAATAAGATTTTTTTTACCATTCAAGTCAATTTTAATTGAGTCAGCAAGCTTCTGTCATGGTCATCGTGTGCCACATCAGTAATTACAGTCCACACCAGCGAGAAAACGTAATTAGGACCAAAACTCAAATGATTAATATTTGTGGTGGTTGTTTGGAAAGATTAGTAATTTCAGGGACAAAAACTCAAATGACGTATATTTGCAAGAACAAATTACATAAATAAGTCTTCAACGTACTATGCGTTTCTAATAAAGAGTGGAAATGAAAATATAATAAAGGTGGCAAAATTAGTTTTTGGGCCCCAAAGTCACAACTTAAACGTGATTCTTCTCTATTGCTGGTATGTTTGGTTTCCTCTTCCACAATTGACAAGAAGCCAGAAATCCTAGCTTCCACGTTCAACCCCAAATCAATTAACTATTTGTTGTCCGTTTGCATTTTCATAAGTGAAAATAAAAGGAGTGAGAAAAAGACATATAGATCATCAATAAAAATATGGAAATTCTTGGCCTAACATTTTTCAATAAATAAATGAATAAAAAAATAGTAGTTGGGATATTTTCAAATTAAAAAGTAAAAGGTTGGTGGTGTAGCATAGTCTAGAACAAGAAGAAATCCCAAATCCCAAATGATAATAACAAGGAATTATGATATAGGTGGCATATCCGCATCTCATCTTAGATTCTTCTGTCGACATCGTTTGCGTCTTTAATTTCGCTTCTAATCTCATTTCATTTCATTTCGTCCCTTCAAATTCTTCTCCCTTTCATCCTCTAATTAATTCAATTTTCCTTTTAACAAAACCTTATATATATATTTGATTTGAATTTGGAGTTGAGAGAGAAAATGGGTAGTGACAATTCAAACTATGATTTATTGGGAAGAGAAGGGAAAGGGAAAAGGTTATGGAAGAAGGTGAAGTATCAGCTTGTTGAATATCATTCTTTGCCAGCTTTTCTAAGAGATAATGAATACATTCTTGGTCATTATCGATCTGAATGGCCTATGAAACAAATTTTGCTTAGTATCTTCAGAATCCACAATGAAACTCTCAATGTTTGGACGTAAGATTCTGAATTCTTCTTTTTATTCAATTTAATTATCTCTGCAAGTCTTGATTTTTATGCTCTATTTCTAAGTATTCATTTCCATGGTTATCAAATCGAGAGATTTAAATTGTGAATCAGAAGACTTGTTTTTTTTAATTGTGAATCAAATCTTATTATGAATCCTAGGATGCATTACTGATAAATGGAACATTTTTAAGTTGGTACATCATATATGAACTTCAGAATAATTCAAGGTTCAAGTCATAAATCAAATGAGAAAAGAATAGTGCTTGGTTAGTTATACAAAGTTGACATAAGTGCTAGCTGCACTAAGTTTAGGTACTGATTCATTACAATGAATCATGGATTCATGATTCATCATAGTGAATCGTGGTTCGTTTGTAATGAATAAGTATTCAAGATGAGATTCATATCCAAAATAGATAAACCTAGAGATTCTTATCAATTAGATTCAGTTTTGTATTGAATTGAGATATGACTCGCATGTGCCGTTAGATAACATTTACCATATTCCATTTTACTCTGGAAATTTTTGTCTTGCTTGGTAGTATCATTAGAGTAAGGAATACCAGTTTATTTCCCTCAAAATAGGGGGGAAAAAGTATATCATAGACGAATGTAACAGTATGCAGGTTGTATTTAACTATCCCTCCCTTCAGATATGGTAGCTAGAAAGATGCACCTAGTGTCACAACACTCCATAATTAGGGTCTTTCTATGTCATTTCCTTTCTTATTTTAAGTATCGGAAGATTTTGCTCTTATAGTCGTACTTTTATGTATTTGTGACCAATGAAGAAAGGAAATTTCCGCAATCAAAGGCCATGGCCACCGATTTACAAACCATCAATAATAACAGTTTCATCTCTTTGTATTTATTTGAAATCAAAATAATTATTTGCTCTTCTTCATTTTGAGGATGATATATCAAGTGAAGGAAGACCTTCCCAACCTTCCAATTTCATTTTTGAACAGGATTGCCTAAAACACCACGACAATTACAATATTCATCTAGATTGCCTTTTCTCTTTTCTATTTTGTCGCTACCCTTACCATCTTTCAATTATTGGAGTTAAATAACATGTCTATTGCCCTTAAGATTTTTACTTCGTATTTTTGTTTCTCATTGTTTGTCTCTTTTGTAAGTATATAGCCCACCATGCTTTTTTGTTTTGTTCCTAATTCTTGTTCTCAATCATAAAACGAAAAATGTTATCTTTTGCAGGCATTTGATTGGGTTCTTCCTGTTCCTGGCATTGACCATATACACCGTCATGAAAGTTCCACAGGTTGTAGATCTTAATTCGCTGCAGCATTTGCCTGACTTCCTCAAGAATGCTGACCTGCATAAGCTACAATCGGAACTTTTGACGTGTCTACCTTCCATGCCTGATTTGCAAAGACTCCGGGATGAAATCTCAAGCTGGCATATTAAAGAACTTCTGTATAATTGTTTGCCTGGAAGATTTTCCAGTAGCAATCATACTGATGTATGTGTTTTGGTAATTACTTTACAACTGCTTGCTTGTTTTAATCCTGTTTTTCCCCTTCATGGTTCGAGGAGTGGCAGTGAGGTGTTAGTCTAGCTCACTCATTGATTTTTGATATATCAGCATGCGTTATTATTTTTACTGCTTCTTTACTTGTGAAATGATTCTTTTTTTAAGTTATCTAGAATATAGATTAATAACCAATGTGCTGAAGTACAATCTATGTGAGATGTATATGTCATCTGGAATGCAATAAATGATATGGTCAAGTTATTATAATAAACAAATTAAGAGTGAAACTTGGTAAAGGAAAAATACGGAATGAAGGGTTAAAGTTGTCAGTTCGTCAATAATTTTCTGCTGTGTGCCTTCTTTTTTTTTTTCTGAATTAAATATTTCATATATTTTTTAATAGAAATGTTTTGCTGTACTTTTGTTTTTGTTTTTCTTTCATCTGTTTTTGTTGATAATTGACTAGATTTTTGGAGTCGATGCAAGTTTGCTTATTTCTTTGTTGATTTTGCGCAGCATAATGTAAAAGAGGACCTGGCGAACATAATAGCACCGCTGGTGATTAGACCAATTACAAGGTGGCCTTTTTATGCATTCTTAGGTGGTGCCATGTTTTGCTTGCTAGCTAGCAGTGTTTGCCATCTCCTCTCGTGCCACTCAGAGCGCGTATCATACATTATGCTCAGGCTTGACTATGCTGGAATTGCGGCTTTGATTTCTACCTCTTTTTATCCTCCAGTATATTACTCATTTATGTGTTATCCATTTTTCTGCAACCTTTACTTGGGTTTTATTACTATACTGGGCATTGCCACCATCTTGGTTTCGCTCCTACCAGTTTTTCAAACTCCAGAATTTCGCACCACCCGTGCATCCCTCTTTTTGGGAATGGGTTTGTCCGGTGCAGGACCTATTCTGCACAAGCTTTTTCTGTTCTGGGGTGAACCTGAGGTGTTTTACACAACTGGTTGTGAGATTCTCATGGGTGCTTTATATGGAGTTGGGGCACTGGTTTATGCCACCAGGATTCCAGAACGATGGATGCCTGGGAAATTTGACATTGCTGGACACAGTCACCAATGGTTCCATGTATTGGTTGTAGCTGGCGCATATACTCATTATCATGCAGGGTTAGTTTATCTCAGGTGGCGTGATCTTCGGGGCTGTTGATTTATTGAGATGATTGGTAATTGAATGCTCTGTTGTTATTGTATGAGTAGTCCAAATTCACCCCTCTAACTGATGCAATTTGTGATTATTGAAGGGGAGGGGATGTTTATATAACCATATTATAGGCATTGTGTATACACACCTAGAATCCTCAATTTCCATGCGTAAGTGAGCAATAAAATTTCATTTGGTCTACTGTGGCATGATAGAAAAACTTTTAGAAAATTTACACTCGACACAGCTTAGGATAATAGAGGATGAACTATTCCAGATAGATACATGAATCTAACCAAATCTCGATTATATCACTTTATTATATATACTTCTTGAAATATTGACACGGGTCAAATTTTATTTTAAGGGCCTGTTTGCTACAAATTAAAATAAAAGTGATTTCGACATTCAATAATTTAGAGATTTTATAAAAAAAATCAGTATCTATTATGTGTTTGCATATCGTAATAAAACTCCCTTTTTAAAAAAAAATAATAATTAAGTTTCTTTGGATACAACTATATAAAAATGATTTTTCAAAATGATTTTTTAAAAGCTACTTTAAAAAAGTCTATTTTGTAAAGCTATTCTTAATAACTTGTTATATAGTTAAAAATAATTTTTTTTTCTTAAAAAAACTATAGCAAACGGCCTCTGAATATTGCCAAGATTTTGATCGAATGTATGTGTAAAGTTGTTGGTGCACAGTACTTTTCCTAACTTTGAACAATTTTCAAAATTACTTTTTAGAGAAAAATTTTCTGAACGAAAAAATAACTTATTTAATTACTATAATACAAGTTTTGAATATTTGATTATAAGTCAGAAAAGCTTCATTTTTTAAGCGTCGTAGTAGTAGATTAACTTACTTTTGAAGACAAAATGATATGAGATGTTTTTCTTTTTTTACCAACACTATGAGATGCTATGTCAAATGTATTAAAATGTATGTAAGATAATGCTAGTCGTGGAAGATTTGTTTAAATTTTACTCATGTATGAGGATGGTGCAAACAAATGTCGAATTGATTGAATCTACACCTACTCTATTTCTTGGTCTTAAGGGTTGTCCTCGTATTTTTGTTAAACTAGACGACCGACCCGTGCTATCGCACGGGTCAATAATGAGCACATTACAATAGCAATGCAGCAGCAATACTTCATATGAGAAATGTAGGAGCAATACTTCATACGAAAGACAGTAAATTAAAATAAAGTGGAACATAACTTAATTAAAATATCATTACAACACCAAACATATAATAACAACATTGAAATTTCTGGCAGGACTGGTTCTGAACCGTAAAACAGAGTAGAACAGAGTACAATAGTTCAGAATCAGAATAACAGAAATAAAGAACAGAAAGTAAAATGGCACAGATGATTTGTTAACCCAGTTCGGTGACAACCACACCTACATCTGAAGGCTACTAAGCCAGGAAGGAAATCCACTAAATAGTATCAATTCAAAGACCTATGACAACAGCCCCTGTTTCACAGCCTTCTCACTTAATCACTACCCGTATAGATTTCAACCTAGGAACTCCTAGACCTGAGACCCCTCTCACTTCCCTCAGTCAATCACTGCCCCAGTGATTATCAGACTCTAAACAAATCAAAGATGGAGACACTCTCCTAAAAACTCAATACGTCACTTTTGCCTAAAAGCTTCAAGTGATTACAACTCAATAAAAACAACCAACTCTAAACACTTGAGTGGTGTACAAAATCAAAGCACAAAGCTTACAGACTCAAAACCTAAGACTTAATCTCTCAATGATAACTTTGGTTGAAATGAATTCCTTCAATGACAGCGTCCTCTATTTATAGCTTTAGCAGCAACATAATTCTTGAACCAAATCCTTCAAAGATATATTCCCAGAATTCTTTAGAAGCAAATAGAAGCACTTATTATTTTCCAGAAATATATTTTCCAAAGATTTCTTTGAAAATATATTTACAAATAATTGAATCCAATCTTCACAAAATATCTTGTGAAATTCTTCTTTCTTCTAGAAACGCAGCTTGGATAATTCTTCAATTAAATCTTCAAAAGATAATGTGAGAAAGTAACACAGCTCCAAGACACAAGAAAGAACGCAGCTTCTGAACGCAGAAAACCAGTTTCAGAACGTGCTTCTGAAATGCAGCTTCTGAAGGTTCAGCTTCTGAAGACCCAGCTTCTGAAGATGCACATTGCTTGTATATTTGATTTTAGCAAACATGAAGCCAACAATCTCCCCCTTTGGCAAATTTTTGGCTAAAATCAATTTGAGCACAGAGATAACACAACAAGCAAATTCTTCATACATTAAAATTGCACAACCATGAAGAACAAAACACCAGCGTAGCAACAGAGTCAGCAATGGCATAAACACTACGTTTCACACAAATACTCCTCCTGAACCAGAGTCAGCAGAGAACAAATAAAATATTCCCCCTGAAACAGACAGCTCCTGAAACATATCAGCTTCCAGTTCTGAACTCCAGTTCTGAACTTAATCAGGAAACACTTCCAGATCAGGAACCACATATACTCCCCCTGAAACATGACATTCAGGAACAAACAGAAACTCCCCCTAAACAACTAAACTTTTCTCCCCCTTTTTAGCCAAACAATTTTGACAAAACAACCATGTAATTACCAGGAGCAGCAATAGAGGAAACAAAGGAACACACCCAGAAAAATTCAGAGGTTATAAACAACCATCACAGCACCATACACATCAGTAACATCAGTGACATCAGCAGAATCACACAACCAGTACCCACACACAGGCTTCACAGAAGAGCAAAAACAAGATCACAACTGCAAAGTATAGCACAACTTGCAGATCAGAAACACAAAATGAAATCCAGAACATAGTCCATTCAATAGACAGTCTTCAGACTCATCATCAGAAGCTGCTTAGTCTTCATTAGACACAGCATCAGATGCTGCTTAGTTAATGTGTGCTTCAGGCACATTCAGAATCTTCTTCCCAGCAATCTGCTTCTGAAGAACAACAATCCTCTTCTGAACATAGGGCATGATGTCTTGCTCAACATCATCCTCAAACATACTAGGATCCACTTCCTTTCCTTTTAGTGCCTTCTGAACAGGGAATACCACCTTGCTCCAGACTTTAGATGGTCCAGCAACAGAAATCTTCTTTGCTACAGGAGTGGGCCTGCTGTCAACAGCAACAACCTTTCCTTTCCTATTCTTGTCAATACTTTCACATTTTGGTCTCTATACCTTCTTGACATTGACTACAACAGGTCCAGATTTTCTTTGCTGAAAGTGCTTAGGGTATCCATGCAGCTTGTAACAGAATGACTTTATGTGCCCCTTTTTACCACAGTGATGACATACCCAAGGATGAGATGTCTTCTTGCTCTTAGATCCCTGAGGTTGGTTCTAGTGTTCCAACTTAGGTTTATACATCATTGGATCACATGTTTTAGCAGCAACAATGAACCTTTTAGCTGGATGTTGCTGTTTGTTGTTCAGAGTCATATCATCATACCCAATTCCATTTGGTTTCCCTTGGTTCTGACTCTCCAAAATCTCTTCTAACACATCAGTACCAGTGTTTAACATTCTGACTTGTTTCTTCATATTTTCAAGTTGAGAGTTCAGCTGGGTTACCTCATCTTTGAGATCAGAAATTTGTGTTAAATGATCACTTCTTTCAGCATGCAATTGACTAATAGTCTTCTTCTGATTTTCCAGCTGCTTGCAAACTTCTTCATAGGTACCCAATTCTTCACAAGACAGTTCTTCATCACTGAATTCAGTATCAGATGATGTTTCAGAACCTGATAGAGCTTCTGAAACCTTGACTCCATCATCAGTCATACATCTACCAGTAAAGGCAGCAATATGCTTAGCAGACTCATTCTCCTCTTCACCTTCCGAGTCATCAGACCAAGACACAGCCAAACTTTTCTTCTGATTCTTGAGGTATGTGGCACATTCTGTTCTAATGTGACCATATCCTTCACACTCATGACATTGAACTCCTTTGGGTTGATCAGTTCTTGTCTTCTGCTTCAGAATCTTCTTAAATTGTTTACTCAGCATCACAAGATCCTCTGATAAGCTTTCATCATTTGCTGCAAAAGCAACACCTTTCCCCTTCTTATCAGTTCTGGCTATTTCAAAATTCTGAAGAGATCCTATCAATTCCTCAACCTTCATACTGGAGATATCATGTGCTTCCTCAATTGCAGTCACCTTCATATCAAATCTCTTAGGTAGAGATCTGAGAATTTTTCTCACCAGTTTCTCATCAGACACTTTTTCTCCAAGTGAATCAAATGAGTTAGCCATATCCAGAACATTCATGTAAAAATCCTGTATGTTCTCATCCTCCAACATTTTGAGATTTTAAAATTTGGTGGTGAGAAGTTGAAGTCTGGACAGTTTTACCTTGGATGTGCCTTCATGAGTAGTTTTAAGAATCTCCCAGGCATCCTTGGCTACAGTGCACTGCTTGATCAGTCTGAACATATTCTTATCCACTCCATTGAATATAGAATTCAAGGCTTTGGAGTTTCCAACAGCTAATTCATCTTCTTCCTTGGTCCACACTTCTTCTCGTTTCAATTCAGCTGTCTTCTTACCATCTTTGTCTAGCACAACAGGATGTTCCCAGCCTTTCAGAACTGCTTTCCAGGTTTTACTGTCTATAGACTTAAGGAAAGCACTCATGCGTGATTTCCAATATTCATAGTTGGAACCATCCAGCAGAGGTGGTCTGTTCACAAATCCTACTTCTTTATCCATTATGCCAGAAAATATCTTCCCTAGAGCTCACCCTAAAACAGGCATGGTGTCTGCTCTGATGCCAATTGAAATTCCTGGTAGGACTGGTTCTGAACCGTAAAACAGAGTAGAACAAAGTACAATAGTTCAGAAGCAGAATAACAGAAATAAAGAACAGAAAGTAAAATGGCACAGATGATTTGTTAACCCAGTTCGGTGACAACCACACCTACATCTTGAGGCTACCAAGCCAGGAAGGAAATCCACTAAATAGTATCAATTCAAAGACCTATGACAACAACCCCTGTTTCACAGCCTTCTCACTTAATCACTACCCGTATAGATTTCAACCCAGGAACTCCTAGACATGAGACCCCTCTCACTTCCCTTAGTCAATCACTGCCCCAGTGATTATCAGACTCTAAACAAATCAAAGATGGAGACACTCTCCTAAAAACTCAATACGTCACTTTTGCCTAAAAGCTTCAAGTGATTACAACTCAATAAAAACAACCAACTCTAAACACTTGAGTGGTGTACAAAAACAAAGCACAAAGCTTACAGACTCAAAACCTAAGACTTAATATCTCAATGATAACTTTGGTTGAGTTGAATTCCTTCAATGACAGCGTCCTCTATTTATAGATTCAGCAGCAACATAATTCTTGAACCAAATCCTTCGAAGATATATTCATAGAATTCTTTAGAAGCAAATAGAAGCACTTATTATTTTCCAGAAATATATTTTCCAAAGATTTCTTTGAAAATATATTCACAAATAATTGAATCCAATGTTCAAAAAATATCTTGTGAAATTCTTCTTTCTTCTAGAAACGCAGCTTGGATAATTCTTCAATTAAATCTTCAAAAGATAATGTGAGAAAATAACACAGCTCCAAGACACAAGAAAGAACACAGCTTCTGAACGCAAAAAACCAGTTTCTGAACGTGCTTCTGAAATGCAGCTTCTTATGACAGTGCTTCTGAAGCGCAGCTTTTGAAGGTTCAGCTTCTGATGAACAGTGCTTCTGAAGACCCAGCTTCTGAAGACACATTTCAGCTTCTGAAGACATACTGCTTTTCAAGATGCGCATTGCTTGTATATTTGATTTTAGCAAACATGAAGCCAACAACCAAATATCCAACAAACATCAACTACCGAACATTCTGAAAAAACTTCTTTATAAACTGTCAAAGCATAAGATTTGCATGATGATGTCTATCAATGCTAAGATTTAGATGATGATGTCTACCAAAGCTAGTACACGCCTCTCAGAGCATAAGATTTTGATGATGATGCATATCAAATCTAGAACATTCATATCAAAACATAAGATTTGGATGATTATGCCCAGGAAAGCTAAGACACGCCTGTTAAAGCATAAGTTTTGGATGATGATGCATATCAAGGCTAAGATTTGGATGACGGTGAATAACAAAGCTAGTACATGCCTACCAAAGCATAAGATTTGCATGATGATTCCAATCAAAGCTAAGATTTGGATGATGATGTCTATCAAAGCTAGTACACGCATATCAAATCATAAGATTTGCATGATGATGCCTAACAAATCTAAGATTTGGATGATGATGTCTATCAAAGCTAGTACACTCCTATCAAAGCATAATATTTTAATGTTGATGCCTATCAAATCTAGTACATTCATATCAAAGCATAAGATTTGGATGATTATGCCTATGAAAGCTAGGATACGTCTATCAAAACATAAGATTTTCATGATGATGCCTATTAAAGCTATTACACGGATATCAAATCATAATATTTGCATGACGATGCCTATCCAAACTAAGATTTGGATGATGATGTCTATTAAAGTTAATGCACGTCTACCAAAGCATAAGATTTGCATGACAATGCCTATCAAAGCTAAGATTTAGACGATGATGCCTATAAAAGATAGAAGACACATATCAAAGCAAAAGATTTGGATGATGATGTATTTTAAAGCTAGTATATGCCTATCAAAGCATAAAATTTGGATGGTGACGCCTATCAAATCTAGTACATGCCTACCAAAACATTTGAGATTATGTCTATCAAAGCTAGTACACACCTATCAAAGCATAAGATTTTCATGATGATTCATATCAAAGCTAAGATTTGGATGATGATGCCTAACAAAGCTAGTACACACCTACCAAAGCATAAGATTTGCATGATGATGCCCATCAAAGCTAAGATTTGTATGATGATGTCTATCAAAGCTAGTACACGTCGATCAAAGCATAAAATTTGGATGATGATGCCTATCAAAGCTACTACACGCCTATTAAAGCATAAGATTTGGATGATAATGCCTATCAAAGCATAAAATATGGATGATATGCCTATAAAATCTAGTACGAGCATATGAAAGCATAAGATTAGGATAATTATGCCTATTATAGCTAGGACACGCCTATCAAAACATAAGATTTACATAATGATGCATATGAAAGATAAGATTTGGATGATGATGAATAACAAAGCTAGTACATGCATACCAAAGCATAAGATTTGCATGTTGATGCCTATCAAAGCTATGATTTGGATGATGATGCCTATCAAAGCTAGTACATGCTTATATAAGCATAAAATTTGTTTGATGATTCCTATCAAAGCTAGTACATGCCTATTAAAGCATAATATTTATATGATGATGCCGATCAAAGCTAGTACATGCCTAACAAAGAATAATATTTGCATGATGATGCCTATCAAAGCTAATATTTGGATGATGACGATGTCTATCAAAGATAGCACACATTTATCAAAGCATAATATTTACACGATGATGCCAATCAAACCTAAGATTTGGATGATGATTGTCATACCCCAATTTTTGACCTAAAATTTATTTTTTTTACTCGTCTTTTTAGTTCGGAATTTTTTCTGTCGTCTCAGACGAAATTTCGACAGAGAGGTATTTTAAAATACCTCATTTTTTTGGTTTCACTCGGGTCCGTCTTTTTGTTTTTTGTTTTTATTATTATTTTTATCTTTATTTTTTTTCCTTTTAAATATTTTTATTATTATTCTATTTAGCATTTTTATTTCTTTCTTTTTAGTTACCTTTTTTTAAATTTTTTAGTCTGACTTTGTTACTTAATTGGTTCCTTTTAATTTGTCATTATGGAGGAGACTTTTTCTTAAACTTAATAAACTTAATGTGTCACTTATTTGTCCATTAATTTGTCCATTATTGAGTTTTATTGTCACTTAATTTGTCAAGCTGACTTTTATTGGGTATTAGTGTTGACACTTTAGTATTTTAACGGGAGGAGAGAATTCACGCAAAAAAGGGGGATCAATCATCAAAACCAACTCAGCCAATTGAATCAGAACGAGAAAAAACCACAACCAGCCATCACACACATACGGCCATACCACATATCAGCCACCAAACAACACGAAACCACTGTGCAAGCCATCACTCACCCACGGCCACTACCCTCACACAAAACCACACTCAAACACGCCCTCCCCACACCCTCAAACACGTACTCACCTCTCACCCCACACAGCCCCACGCCACCACCCATAAGCCATCACTACGCCTCCCTCCCAACCGCCCAACACAGCCACGAAACCACCAATCCAAACCCATTTCGGCCAGCCTACTCCACAACACAACACCCAACCAAAACCGCCCTCTTGCCTCACACACACTCGGCCAAACCACCCTATTCCGAACCCCAACACAAAACCGGAAGTAATTTGCTCAACAAAGGTAGTTTCCATTTTTTTTTTAATTTAGATCTAGGGATTTTAAAAAAGGATTTGGAAAATATAGGTGGATTTTTGGAAAGAGGGGGAGAAAAGGAATCAAGAAACGTTTTTTTTTTTAAAAAAAAGGGGGGTTTGTCTCCTCCGGCGCGGTGGCGCCGCCACCTTGGCCGGCTAACCACCGTGCCGGAGCATATTCCGGCCAAGTCTTTGTTTTAGAGAGAGAGAGGAGAGTTTGAGGAAGAGAGAGGAAGAAGAGAGTAAAATGGATTTTTTTTTCAGAAAAACATTTTTTATAGCTGACCCAAACATGGCCCATGCACTCGGCCCATCCTATTTTTTCTCTCCTGATTTCCCCAGCTGCTAAATGCACCCTCCCTTTCTGCTACTGCACCCCCCTTCCTTTTTTTTATTTGTTTTATTTCTATTTATTTTCTTGCATTTATTTTTTTTAGTTTTATTTATTGTCATGCATTATATCACCTTTATTTTTAGCACACCATGCATTTTGTTTTTTTTTTTATTTTTTATTTATTTCCCTTTTATTTCATGCATTTTCATTTTAGTTTTATTCTCAGCATATTTATTTTAATGCATTTGCAATTTCGTTTTTTTGTTTATTATTTTGTCATGTTTATTTTTATTTTATTAGAATGTATTTAGGACCCATGTAATTATAAATGAGAATTTGCACTGACACTCACTTTATTTATTCCGCTTTATGTCTTTTATTTTATTTTTATTTTTATTTTTATTTCGCTTTAAAAGAAAAAATACAAAAAATATTAGGTTAGTTTAATTTTAAAAGGGTTTCGTGGTGATCCAACGTCACCACGGAAATCCCTCGTTTTTAACCTTTAGTTACGTTTTTAGTCTTTAGTTCATTAAAACAAAAAAGCAAAAAAACATGCAATAATCAAAAATCACAAAAAAAATCTTTTCTTAATAAACCTTGATTTTCAATCAAGTGTCCGTTTTTTCTCTTTTATTTTCTTTAAATAATCATTAATCCACTTTAATTACACTTTAATCTTTTTCAGAATTAAAAAACTCAAACCAATCTTATTTCGCCACTTGGCTTTTATTTTTAAAACTTTTTTTAAAAACTAATAAAAAACACCAAACAAATCAACCGTTATTTCTACCCCGAACTACGAGGTTTTGATCCCTCACGGGTACGTAGGCAAAGGACTCTGTCCTCCCAAATCATAAAAAATACAAAAAAAACATTTTTATTTTTTCTCACTATTCTAATTCATTCTTTTCTTTTAAAAAAAAATAAGCAAGTTATAGCCAAAGTAAATAAATAAAATCAAGAGGTTCTCGTAGAGTACTACGAACGTTTAGGGTGCTAACACCTTCCCTAAACGTAACTAACCCCCGAACCCTAATTTTAAAAAATGTGGTAATTTAGAACTTTTTTCCACCTTTCTTTTAAAAAATTAAAAGTTCAGTCGTGAATAAAAATTAGTGAGTCAACGCTACTCAATAGCTTGATCTCCGAAAATCACCGCGACAATGATGATGATGATGATGATGCATATCAAAGCTAGTTCACGCCTATCAATGTATAAGATTTTGATGATGATGTGTATCAAAGCTAGTATTTGGATGATGATGCTTATACAATATAGTACACGTCTATCAAAGCATAACATTTGCATGATAATGTCTATCAAAGCTACTACACGCCTATCAATGCATACGATTTTGATGATGCCTATCAAAGCTAATACACGTTTATCAAAGCACAAGATTTTCATGATGATGACTATCAAAGCATAAGATTGAGATTACGATGCCTATATAACCCAGTACACGCCTATAACAACATAAGATATGCATGATGATGCCTATCAAATCTAAGATTTAAATGATGATATCTATCAAAGCAAGTACACGCCCATGAAAGTATAAAATTTGGATGATGACGTTTATCAAAGCTAGTACATATGACTATGAAAGAATAAGATTTGCATGATAATGCCTATCAAAGCTACTACACGCCTATCATGCATAAGATTTTGATGATGATGCCTATTAAAGCAAGTACATGTTTATTAAAGCATAAGATTTTCATGATGATGACTAACAAAGCATAAGATTTCAATTATGATGCCTATCAAAGCTAGTACATGCCTATCAAAGCATAAAATTTGCATGATGTCCTACAAATCTAAGATTTGGATGATGATGTTTATCAAAGCTAATACACGCCTATCAAAACATGAGATTTTAATGATGATGTCTTTCAAATCTAGTACATTCATATCAAAGCATAAGATTTGGATGATTATGCCTAAGAGAGCTAGGACACGCCTATCAAAGCATAAGATTTTCATGATGATGTCTATTAATGCTATTACACGGCTATCAAATCATAAGATTTGCATGACGATGTCTATCCAAGATAAGATTTGGATGATGATGTCTATTAAAGCTAATGCACACCTACCAAAGCATAAGATTTGCATGACAATGCCTATCAATGCTAAGATTTAGACGCTGATGTCTATCAAAGCTAGTATACACATATCAAAGCAAAAGATTTGGATGATGGTGTATATTAAAGCTAGTATATGCCTATCAAAGCATAAGATTTGGATGGTGACGCTTATCAAATCTAGTACATGCCTACCAAAGCATTTGGATGATTATGTCTATCAAAGCTAGCACATGCCTATTAAAGCATAAGATTTTCATGATGATGCATATCAAAGCTGAGATTTGGATGATGATGCCTAAGAAAGCTAGTAGACGTCTACCAAAACATAAGATTTTCAAGATGATGCCTATCAAAGCTAAGATTTGTACGATGATGTCTATCAAAGCTAGTACACGCCTATCATAGCATAAGATTTGGATTATGAGGCCTACCAAAGCTAGTACACGCCTATCAAAACATAAACTATGGATGATGATGATTATGCCTATAAAATCTAGTACGTGCATATCAAAGCATAAGATTTGGATAATTATGCCTATCAAAGCTAGGACAGGCCTATCAAAGCATAAGATTTGCATGATGATGCATATGAAAGATAAGATTTTGATGACAATGAATAACAAAGCTAGTACATGCTTATATAAGCATAAAATTTGGATGATGATTCTTATCAAAACTAGTACACGCCTATTAAAGCATAAAATTTATATGATGATACCGATCAAAGCTAGTACATGCCTAACAAAACATAAAATTTGCATGACGATGCCTATCAACACTAATATTTGGATGATGATGATGTCTATCAAAGATAGTACACGTTTATCAAAGCATAATATTTACACGATGATGCCAATCAAACCTAAGATTTTGATGATGATGCATATCAAAGCTAGTACACGCCTATCAATGCATAAGATTTTGATGATGATGTCTATCAAAGCTAGTACTTGGATGATGATGCTTATCAAATAAAGTACACGCCTATCAAAGCATAACATTTGCATGATAATGTCTATAAAAGCTATTACACGTTTATCAATGCATACAATTTTGATGATGATGTCTATCAAAGCTAGTACATGTTTATCAAAGCATAAGATTTGCATGATGGTGACTATCAAATCATAAGATTGAGACTACGATGCCTACATAAGCTAGTACACGACTATAAAAGCATAAGATATGCATGATGATGCTTATCAAATCTAAGATTTAGATGAAGACATCTATCAAAGCAAGTACACGTCCATGAAAGTATAAAATTTGGATGATGATGTTTATCAAAGCTAGTACATATGCCTATCAAAGAATAAGATTTGCATGATAATGTCTATCAAAGCTACTAGACGCCTATCAATGCATAAGATTTTGATGATGATGCCTATTAAAGCAAGTACATGTTTATTAAAGCATAAGATTTTCATGATGATGACTAACAAAGCATACAATTTCAATTACAATGTCTATCAAAGCTAGTACACGCCTATCAAATCATAAGATTTGCATGATGATGCCTAACAAATATAAGATTTAGATGATGATGTCTATCAAAGCTGAAATTCTGGCAAGTACTGGTTCTGAACTAAAAAACAGAGTCTGAAAAACAATAGTTCAGAAGCAGAAAATTAAACAGACAGAAAGTAAAGGAACACAGTTATTTGTTAACCCAGTTCGGTGCAAATTTAACCAACATCTGGAGGATACCAATCCAGGAAGGAAATCCACTAAGTAGTATTAATTCTAAGACTCAAGACACAACCTCTGTTTTTCCAGCCTTATCACTTAATCACTACCCGTATAGACTTCTACCTAGGAACTCCTAGATATAAGAACCCACTTACTTCCTAATCACGTAATCACAACCTAGTGATTATCAGACACTTCAAACAACTCAATTACGAAGTCACACTTCAAAACATCAAAAACATCACTTGTGCTTAAAAACTTTAAGTGAATTACAACTCAAAACAAACAAAACCAACTCTAACAGATGAGTGGTGTACAAAGACAGAGCAACAGCTCACAGACTCAAAAACACTAAGACTCTTATAATGAAAACTTCTGGTTTTTCAGTCAAGTCTTCAAATGCATCGTCCTCCTTAAATAGTCTTCAGCATCACACATAATTCTGAACAAAATAATCCTCAAAGATATAATTCTGAAATTCTTTAGAAGCTCATAGAAGGAAATATATTTCTGAAATATATTTTGCAAAGATTCCTTTGAAAATATATTCATAAATAAAAGAAACCAATCTTCAACAAAGATCATCACGCAAATTAATCAGCCTTCTAGAAACAGCAGCCTCAATTAATCTTCAAACAAATCTTCAAAAGATACTGAAAGAATTAATCAGAAAGAACGCAGAAATTCAACTTCTAAAATGCAGCTTCTGAAGGTTAACAGAAGTCAACATCTGAAGGCAGCTTCTGAAGGTCAACATAAGTCAACGTCTGAACAGTGCGTCTGATGACCAGTTCAGCTTCTGATGAACAGTACCAGCGTCTGAAGACCTTCGTAGAGCGTAGTGGCTTCGCAGAGCAAAGTTATCAGCTTCAGAAGTATTGTAGCTTCTGACCCAGCTTCTGAAGATGCACAAAATGAGATATTCAGCTTCTGAAGACATACTGCTTGTATATTTGATTTTTGCAAAACATGTAGCCAATACTCAAATATCCAACAAAAGCTAATACACGCCTATCAAAGCATAAGATTTTAATGATGATGCCTATCAAATCTAGTACATTCATATCAAAACATCAAACTTGGATGATTATGCCTAGGAGAGCTAGGACACGCATATCAAAGCATACGATTTTCATGATGATGCCTATTAAAGCTATTACACGGCTATCAAATCATAAGATTTGCATGACGATGCCTATCCAAGCTAAGATTTGGATGATGATGTCTATTAAAGCTAATGCACGCCTACCAAAGCATAAGATTTGCATGACAATGCCTATCAATGCTAAGATTTAAACGATGATGTCTATCAAAGCTAGTATACACATATCAAAACAAAAAATTTGGATGATGATGTCTATTAAAGCTAGTATATGCCTATCAAAGCATAAGATTTGGATGGTGGCACCTATCAAATCTAGTGCATGCCTACCAAAGCATTTGGATGATTATGTCTATCAAAGCTAACACATATCTATCAAAGCATAAGATTTTCATGATGATGCATATGAAAGCTGAGATTTGGATGATGATGCCTAACAAAGCTAGTACACACCTACCAAAGCATAAGATTTGCACGATGATGCCTATCAAAGCTAAGATTTGTACGATGATGTCTATCAAAGCTAGTACACGTCTATCATAGCATAAGATTTGGATTGTGATGCCTACCAAAGCTAGTACACGCCTATCAAAACATAAACTATGGATGATGATGATTATGCCTATAAAATCTAGTACGTGCATATCAAAGCATAAGATTTGAATAATTATGTCTATCAAAGCTAGGACACGCCTATCAAAGCATAAGATTTGCATGATGATGCATATGAAAGATAAGATTTTGATGGCGATGAATAACAAAGCTAGTACATGCATACCAAAGCTTAAGATTTCATGATGATGCATATCAAAACTAGTACATGCCTATATAAGCATAAAATTTGGATTATGATTCCTATCAAAGCTAGTACACGCCTATTAAAGCATAAAATTTATATGATGATGCCTATCAAAGCTAGTACACACCTAACAAAGTATAAGATTTGCATGATGATACCTATCAAAGCTAATATTTGGATGATGATGATTTCTATCAAAGATAAAACACGTCTATTTACATGAAGATGCCTATCAAACCTAAGATTTAGATGATGATGCATATCAAAGCTAGTATACACATATCAAAGCATAATATTTAAATGATGATGTCTAGTAAAGCTAGTACATATCTATCAAATATTAAAATTTGGATGATGATGCCTATCAACGCTAGCATATGCCTATCAAAGCATAAGATTTGAACGATGATGCCTACCAAAGCTAGTAATTGCCTACATAGTGCTTATTTGATGGCAGCTCACTTATCTATGGTTTTGGAGCCGAAGGTAATGCTGTTAGGGTTTATTACATGAAGGGTTAAACTGTCATTTTGTCATTTCCAAAAGTTGTAGTTTTGGCGCCTAAGAGCAAACCAGTTTAAAACTTTAGGGCTTTAGTTAAGGTTTTGTTATGGTTTGTTAGCTAAAATGTCTTATTGAATAGTGAAAAATGAAATGGAAAAAGACAGACATAAAAATTGGAATCAGAGATAGACCGATGAAAAAGAAGAAGAGTTGACTTGCGAGTGCCGAAGTCATGACCTGCAAGTGAGGAAGGAGAGAGAGAGAGAGAGAGAGAGAGAGAGAGAGAGAGAGAGAGAGAGAGAGAGAGAGAGAGAGAGAGAGTGATATTTGAGATTGATAGATTCAAAATTTGAATTTTGAAAAATAAAGAAGAGATGAGAAGAAGCAGAAGGTTTGGTAAGAAGCCATTAACCTGTGAGTGCTGAAGTGACCTCCCAAATTGAAAATTTATATTCATAAACTCCAAAATAAAAAAAATCAAACCTACAACAATCATATGAATAACAACTACCTTGATTTTGAAAGAAATCTCAAAAGCTATTGCAATATATTTTGAACAACAAAGGAATTGAAATGGAAGAAATATATGGTTAACCTTGGTCATAGAGATGAAGAAACCGCTCAACCACCTTCTGAAGCAAACAACCGTTGATTTCTCTTCTGAATAGAACTCACAAATTTCTCTTCTCCATCGAACATCCACATTGATTTTGAAAGAAGTGACCTCCCAAATTGAAAATTCATATTCATATACTCCAAAATCAATGAACCAAACCTACAAACAATCATATGAACAACAATTACTTTGATTTTGAAAGAAATCTAAAAAGCTATTGCAATCTATTTTGAACAACAAAGGAATTGAAAAGGAAGAGAGATATGTGGTTAACCTTGGTCACAGAGAAGAGGAAATTGCTCAGCCACCTTGTGAATCAAACAACTTGATGTTTTCTCTTCTCAGTCAAACCCACTGATTTCTCTTCTCCATCGAAGATCCACCTTTTGCCACCGTCTTCGATCCCTCCTCCTCAATGTTCAAGAAATTTTGTCGTTGCCGTCTTAAAGTTTTCGGGATGTACTTTGCAGTGAGTAGATAGAGGGAGAGAGTCTGGGTTTGTGAAGGGAATATTGGAAATGGCTTTGGAGAAGAGGAAGAATGAGCTTTGGCTCTAGTTATGAGAAGAGAAACAGAGATAGAAGAAGTTATGTTATGAGAGAGAATAAATTCAATGTGATCATCTTAATATATATATCTTGGTTGAAGGGTATACTTGTCATTTTACCATTCTAAAAGTTATCCATTTTAGCGCCCAAAAGAGGACATTTTAGTAAAAAAACCTAGGGCAAACCTAGGGTTAGCTTGCAACACTTATCAACTTTTATAATATAAGATACTTCCTCCGGTGCAAACAAAAACAACTTTTTAAATTCATTGAATAACTAATGTATCTGGTAACCAGATACATTAGTTATAGATCAGAAACATTAGTTATTCAATGAACATAAAAAAATATTTTTTACTAATAATGTGACCAAAAAAAATAGTTCATCCAGTCTTATATATAAGAGAAAGTTTGATCAACAAAAATTGATATATAGATCGACTTTTTTTTAGCGTGTTTTCTTTCTTGTCTTGTGTTCACTTTGGTGGCCTTGTTACTTTGAATTTCCATTGGTTTAGTGTAGCAACATAGTAGGACTTTGAAGGACGTATGAATAATAAGGAGTAGGGTTATATTCGAGGCAACATTCCAACAAAATATAATGCCCAAATCATATAGATTCACGTAAGTTCCAAGCTGTGAATCTTGTTCATTACAAGTAAGTACCACATGCTAGTATTTTCTTAAAACTAAGCATATAAGTACTCAAATAAATACTTAAATCTGCATTTAACTTCTTGATTTCTTAGTCCAAACTTAAATCAATACTTGGCCGTCTAGGGCTAGATACTCTCACAATGGTGATCAAACTTGTTAACCAAAGTGTGAAAATACACAACACTTAATTACCAGAAAATTTACAGCCATCATGCTATAAACACCAGGAAACTCAGCCACTTACAATAACTTTTGATTCATCAAATAAATCCATATAAATGAAAGAAAACAACAAATTATATAAGCACTGAAACAAAAAAACACTTTTAGCAGCAATAAATTAATAATTTTCAGTAGCTGGCAGCAGGAAAAGCATTATTAAGAAACTTGATCTATTTGCATTAGGTTCACCAATCTACATTTTCACATTTCTTAAGAAATTATAGATTGAAATTGAATTGAACACATGGGTGACTAGAAGGGTATTAATAAGTGTTACGATATATTGTGATTCTCTCATTATTGTATTTTATATTGTAATTATGTTAGGATTAATCAGCCTTTATGTGTAATTATTTTCTTTGTCTCCTATCCTATAATATAAATAGGAGCTCTTCCTTGTATTTGATATACACATAAAATATAATGTCTTTCAATATCTTTCTAAGTTTCTACAATAAGAAACTTGATCTATTTGTATTAGGTGAACCAAGTGTAGTTTGACAACTGTAACGCCTATGTTGACCAATACACCATGGTTGATGGGAAACTTAGAGAACAAAAGATAATGCCTTAATTTCAAAGGCAAGTAATTTATTTGATTTACTCTTGAGTCTACTTACATTGGATTCAGAATATATTTAACTCATATATGAAAGAGTTTTCAATTTGTTGTTTGCTTTCATTTTATATGGATTTATTTGATTCACTTTCCTTTCCAAAATGCAAATGAATATCACGCCTTTTTATTTTATCATCCTCAAAATGCAGAACTTTGCGGCTATGGTGCATGCAATTTAAGGAGTCAAGAATAATGTAACGTCCTAAGCATTGGTAATTTCAAATACTAAACTTTCTACACCATCTAACACCGTTTCTATGTGCCGACATTCTCTCTAATGCAGAAAGCTTTCTCTCCTCTGCAAAAACACAAACTAACTTTAAATTCCACTTTAGAACCCACAGAAGTGTTGGAAAAGGAGTAAACTTTTGGGAGGAATTGAGGAGGAGAGAATATTTGATTGAAGAGCAATTTCTATCGTTTACGAGGATATTTTGATTCTTATATACCTGCTTGGTATACAAATGATAAGCTCTCTCCTATCTATTGTTTTAGAGAAAAAGTTCTACGCGTATCAATAAATTATTTTACACACTTGAAGAGAATTCTACACACTTCTCCCAACTACTTACATTTAATAATGTAACTATACTACTCTTTTTTTTTTAATGACAAAAGATATTATTAGATAGGAGAAAAGTACAAAGAGTACTTAATTCACAAACACGAGAAAATAACAAGGGATACTCGACCCACTAAAAACCAACACTCAATCAAGAGTTAATACATAAGAGTGGGTGTAAATGTCACTCATAATACAAACAATTCTCCTCTTTTTTCCTAGCTAGAAACCGTCTCTAAGAGGTTCATTTATATCTTCTACAATATCTTCCATCTCCTCTCTCGTTGAAGAGAAAATGATCATATTCCTAACCTATCAAATCTTCCACATTGTGACATGTCAGATGAAAGTTAGCCCCTTCTGGTGTTTTTTTGCTTCAAGTTGAGAAATACTCAAGAAGATAAATAACATTTTCAGGTAGAATGACACACATTCCGAACCACTTAAAGATCAAGTACCAAACTCTTCCAACAAAAGGACACCTACAAAACAAATGATCTTCTACCTCAAGAGTCTCCGGATGCCACACACAATTCGGGTTGGAAGCCTACTAGGGATAAGTTGCCACGAGAAAATTTGGACATTTGATGACGGTAAACTAGTCTGTATCCCCCTTAAACCCGTTCGAGTCGTCGCACTTAAATGAGAAGAAGAAAGGAATTTATCAATCAACGCAACATATCTTTAACTGTGAAACCATGTGAAGTATCAAGCAACCGAATCCACACATGCTTCTCTTTTGTGACCGGATGAGAATCTAACCAGCCTTTTAACTCGCCGAAAGCTTGATTCCCCATTCCAAAAGGTTCCATCCACCATTGAAGATCCCAATGCCTTGCATTATACTTCGCCTTCAACACATCTTTCTATAAAACCTTTTCATCATTCGATAAGTGACATTTCCACTTACATAGAAGAGCCAAATTAAAAAATTTCAAGTCTTTAATCCCTAAACCCCTCTTCCTTTGACTTGCAAATTGCCTCACACTTCATCCAAGGAATCTTTCCTTTGAATTTGCTCAACCTCTTCCACGCTTTCATTGGCATTGTGAGAAAAAGAAAGAAAACATATTTGAATTGAGGCCAGCGCCGAATTAATGAGAGCCACGCTCCTATACTACTCTTCTACTTCTACACCTCTCTAACATTTCTATGAACTACCCCACTTAAAACTGAAATGGACCAAATGAAGTTTATAATCCAACAAAAAAGTCTTTTTCTCGTAACAACTAACTTGCATAATCATTTTATGATTAAGATTAGTCCCTTAACTTAGTATCTGCGTGCGGATGTTTATTTTTTTAGAAGTAGTTATGAATGGATGTTAATTGTTTAAGTAAAGAGTACTGCTACATTAGTTAATTATGAGTGAAGCTACTATCATGATATATGTTGAACATTGTATCATTCGCATTATTGATTCATGGACGCACACACTTACCTTACGTAATAGAATTTTAATTTCAACAAGTTGTTTTGATTAGCTGTTTTTTTTTCCTGTTGATATGATAGATAATATAACGTTCTTGACACATTTATCCAGATATTAGGAGAGACCCAATGTCATTCCATAATAATCAACTTAAAGATGTTCAAGAATGTTGTGCGAATTTCTTTCATGAACATATTAAAGCAAGTGACAATGCTTGAATAGATGTATGATATTAACGCAAGTATATACAATGGCTGATTTTGTGTGGCAATGACAATTAATAATTAAATTTTGTCTCCACTCAATATAATTTTGAAATAATTACGAAGTATCAAGAATGATAGTACTCTATAAATTAATTCTTTAGGAAACAATGGTTTTATGGATCCCAAAAAAAATGGTTTTACGGTTATATAAGTTTTGCTTTTTTTTTTTTTGAGTCCATTGTATACTCGTGTCGTGTGTGCTTTTCAAATCCAATCCTTGATCACCAATCTTAAGTGACACGTGGCAAGAGTTAACAGTTTTAACAAAAAAAACTAACGGAGAGGACTAACTTGACTGACGGAAGTAGAGATAAATGACCAAATTGGGACTTTTTAAAGTTATGGGACCATTTGAAAAAAAGAATTAAGTTAAGGGACCAGATGATCAATTAAGCCTTTTTTTTTGGACGGGATATAAGTTTTGCTTGTCAAGCGACAAATATAACATGTCATTTATTAAGTCGGTTTTTTAAGCGACTTAACAACTCGGTATTTTTTTTGAAAGAACAACTCAGTATTTATTAAGTCATATTTTTTTTACAAAATTTATTAAGTCATGTTTTTAATATGTAAAACAGGCTTATAGAATGTCATTTTTTTTAATCTACTTTAAAAAGGTAAAATGTTTTCGTAAGAAAAAAGGTAAAATGTCATATATGTACACACAACTTAGATGATAACATGATGCATGCATATTTGATAGTCTGAAACATTAAAAGATTACTCATTTATATGTAGTTTGCGTGTGAGTTTCTCCATTTCACTTAAAACCAAAAAATTGTAAAATTGCACTAGTGACACCACAATGGATGCAACTTTATATTTAAATTTGAGTGATTTTGGTAAAGATGGTATTCATTAAACCTAAGGACTAATTATATTGTCCTTGACCAGTTTACATTATTTCTTTTCTTTGCCATGGGTCCTTTAAAATAAGGGCTTTAGGGGGTGGGGGACCTTTAATTAGTGCATGATTGGAGGCAACACTTAAGCACGAGAATAATTTTGTCGGCTTAGAGACTGTTACATGTCAAAAGTATTGTGAGGCCACGTATTCTTTTTCATTCAGAAAAGTAATAATATGGACGAAAAAGAAATTGGAAAATTAGTAAAAAGAGTCCCTAAAAAGAGTCCCTGAACTTCAAGGCAAACGTATAACCATCTATTAAAAAAATAAAAATGCAAACTATCAACCATTTACTTGTTATGGACCTTCCTACAGGCGACAATGATATCAATAAGATGATGCATTCATATACACTTTAACTTTGAACGGTGAACTTATTAATTAACAAAATACGTTGGATCCATGTATTCCGAGTTTCAGTCTACTAATGTTCTTAGAAGAAAGTAAATATATATATTTAAAAAAATCCCCTCACCCTAATTTCTCTTGGAAAAAGATTAATACAAAGTTCCTTTGTTTATGGACTTGTTTGTTATTGTTTCTTTTTATAATAAACGGATCATATATTGAATTTTAATCACTAGGTTGATAAGTCAATTAATAATTTCCTGGCATGGCTCATTTTATTTCAACTTTCATATAATTAATTTTTAGTAACACTAGTTTTTCCTAGATAGTCTACCACTCCACCTTTTACGTACTTTGTTGAACATTGATTCTTTCATTTCATATAAAATTAGTGTTGCTTTGTAAAAGTTAATCATTCTCTACTAAAGTGCCCGGAATTATGGATTCATCACACAAAAAAATGAACTTATGGGGATTCCATGTAAATGGATCATTTGAAGTTAGAAAATTATATGATTTGGTCTCGTAATAATGAAGTGAATCCTTTACCTGAAAAAAATGAAGGAAATTATGAAAGGGGATTCAAAGCTTTTTAATTTGGACAAAACTTAGGTACAATTTTTTACGTGCTTTTCGTATGGTTCTTAACTAAAAATACAAATTTTTTGGATAAAACAAACTTAGAGAAAATTAAGGATTTAAAGAAATCATGGTGAATTTAGTTAAGAACCATACAAAAAGCACCTAAGAAATTGTACCTAAGTTTTTTCCTTTTAATTTCCCGTGAATAAAATTAGTGTGCCGTGTCTTGATGAGTCAAAATAATTCTTGTTCTATAAAGAAAAGCAGGATAGCTAAAGTTGAGAGAGACTTGGGAGCTTGGCGGGGCCAAGTGCTGGGATACTTTCAACGTGTCGTGTCATTAGCAGCATAAAACCTTGGGGTGGCAAAATGCCCATGTCCGCCGCTAAAATCCGTCATGGGAACCAGATGGGTAGCTAAAAGGGTATCTACATGTATAATAAACGGATATTTGACTACTCACTATTTTATGGATATGAACACGAATTTCATGATACATATGTCCACGGGTACCCATACCCGATAATAAATTAAGTAAATTAGTAAGTATATATATATAAAAGAGTTTGAGGTATAAAAAAACTCTAGTTTAGTTTATTGTACGACTATACGACAACTTTTCTCTTATGTTACAACTTTCTCTTCCTATTCCTTTTTGGTGCACCCAAGTTTTCTTCTTCTCTCATTTTTCTTTTCTTCTTCTTCTTCTTAGCATGATAATTTGTTTTTTATTTTAGATTTAGAGCTATATAAGAGTTTGAAGTATAAAAAAAACTCTAGTTTAGTTTATTGTACGACTGTACGACAACTTTTCTCTTATGTTACAACTTTCTCTTCCTATTCCTTTTTGGTGCACCCAAGTTTTCTTCTTCTCTCATTTTTCTTTTCTTCTTCTTCTTCTTAGCATGATAATTTGTTTTTTATTTTAGATTTAGAGCTTTCTAATTTTAGATGAATACATGGATATTTCAATTTGTTTCTAATTTCTATGTGGGAATTGATTTAATCTTTTTGTGTGAAACCGAGAACTTTTTCTTGAAAAAATTTATCAATTCTCTGTTCAGTAATGTCTTTATATGTGTCTTGGTTATTTTTCTTTTATGTCATGTATTTCATTCCTTCTTAAATTGAAATATGAACATCCACATTTTTATACTCCATCCGTCCTTGTATATAAACATCCACTTGACTAAAAATTTGTCCCTAAATATAAACTCATTTTTAAATTACTGTATTTATTTATTTTTCTTAAATATACACTAATTAATACTATTAACTTGTCTTGAAATATGAAAAGTCAAATTTAATACGTATACAAATAAATGATAATTTAGTAATATTAACACACAAAATATGACACATGTTAATGATTCCATAAATAGTAGTAAATATTTATTACAAAACATTAATTTTCAATCTCTAGAAGAATAAATTGACACAATTTTCTAGACAAAATTTCCAATATAAGTTCTTTAACATCTGCCATAAGACCACAAGTTAGCATTTCCCAAAACTTTTTTTAAAAAAATGTGAAAAAAAAAAAAAACAAAATGGGTTTATATACAAGGACAGAGGGATTATCTACGCTGCATCTAACCATCCACATTCCACATTTTTAAATTTGTGCGTAATTAAATTCACGATTAAATTTATAATCAATTCAACTACATGAATTAACGACATATTTCAATTTAAATGCAATAGTAACTATTAACTTGATTAGCCAGATTGATGGACGTATGAGAAAGTTTGGCGTTAATGAACATGCCGGCAATCTTTGGAAGTTAGCAGCAGCTTCAATCACGACATGATCAAGAAAAGCACGCTAATCAAATCGGCTATAGACACCCCTATAAATTTCAAAGTTACCCCTTCACATGGTCATAGACTCATGGTCATATCACATGTAGTTCATTTCATCCATCGCTCTCAAATCTCAACAATTGAAACAAACAAAGCTAGTAACATTCAATTCTTTGACTCTATCTCTCAAAAAAGAATAACAACAAAACCCTCGATTCTTAGAAGAACAACAAAAAAAAAAGCGTACTGTATATCTTTGATTTTTTTTTTTCACCAAATTTTATTGTTTATAACAAATAAATCTATTTCGTTTGGGAGAAAATAAAGAGATCTTGTCTTGTCAATTAAAGTTCATGTAATACGTTTTTATTCCTTGTTAGTCATCATAAGTTCCTCCATCCTTGACCCTTCATTACTTATTCTAGTTCAATCCACAAATTTGCGCATGCTTTAGATGATACGCAGCATACCCCCTCTTTACATAAATTATTAAACCGACAAAACAACCTCTCAGACCAAACTTCACTCAACTCACTCACACACCTTTTAGTGTTTCCTTCAAAGTTTCAATCTCAGCCATTTTAGGTTTCACAACCTCAACTATTTTGTTTTCTTCATATTTCATATACTTGTCACTCACTCACACACACTACTAAGATAAGATAAGAACCTACGTCACAAAACAAACCACCGTTTGTTACACGAAAAGCTAATTAATAATATGGTTACAACAGAACTCTCACACTCTCATTTTTCTTCCATAATGGCAAAACCCATTCCCAGAAACAAATCTTCTTCTATATTTATCTCTGATGGCTTCCTCTTCCTTGGAGGAGCATTTTCAGCTCTTCTACTTGTTTGGGGTTTCTCTTCCTTCACAAACCCCATCCCATTCCCAAACGACAATCTCACCTTAAACAACTTTGTTTCATACTCAACACCCGATCTACGCTTTGACCCACCAGACCAAACATTCTACGATGATCCTGAAATGGAGGAGTACACCATGTCCACTAAAATAAAAGATTGGGACGAAAAGCGTGAGGAGTGGCTAAAACGCCATCCATCTTTCTCTGCCGGAGCAAAGGAAAGAGTCTTGATGGTCACTGGATCTCAACCCTCCCCTTGCAAGAACCCAATTGGTGACCATTTGTTATTAAGATTCTTCAAAAACAAAGTAGATTATTCTCGTATTCATGGTTATGACATCTTCTACAACAACGCTCTTTTGCATCCTAAAATGTTTGCTTATTGGGCTAAGTACCCGGTTGTGAAAGCTGCAATGATGTCACATCCAGAAGCAGAGTGGATCTGGTGGGTTGATTCAGATGCATTGTTCACCGACATGGATTTCAAGCTTCCTCTCAAACGTTACAAGGATCATAACCTTGTTGTTCATGGTTGGCCTCACTTGATCCATGACAAAAGAAGCTGGACCGGCTTAAACGCTGGTGTGTTCTTGATCAGGAACTGTCAATGGTCATTAGATTTCATGGAGGCTTGGGCTGGAATGGGCCCACAAAGCCCAGATTATGAAGAATGGGGTAAGACTCTCCGGTCAATTTTTAAAGACAAATTCTTTCCCGAGTCAGACGATCAGACAGGCTTAGCCTATCTGATCGCCATCGAGAAAGAAAAATGGAGTGACAGGATTTATCTAGAAGGCGAATATTACTTCGAGGGGTATTGGGAAGAGATAGTAGAAACTTTCTCTAACATTAGTAAGAAATATGAAGATATTGAAAAAGATGTGCCTAAGTTAAGAAGGCGTCATGCTGAGAAAGTGAGTGAAGCTTATGGTGTTATTAGAGAGGAGTATTTGAAAGATGCTGGTTATGGTAAAGGTAGTTGGAGAAGACCATTTGTTACACATTTTACAGGTTGTCAACCTTGTAGTGGGAAGTATAATGAAATGTACACTGCTGATGCTTGTTGGAATGGGATGAAAAAAGCACTTAATTTTGCTGATAATCAAGTTATGCGTAAATTTGGTTTTGTGCATAAAGATCTTGGGGATAATGGTGTTTCTTCTTTACCTTTTGATTATCCTCAACCATGATTATGGTTCATGACTATGACTATGACTATGATATGATCATGACCCTTCAGGTATAATCTTTTAGTCATATTTTAATAGGGGTCCAATTATTGGTGTGACCAGTGTCTAGTAAGATTCTGTATGATGATAATATGATATTGTGAAATGTGAACTAGTGATATATTTTATTCTGCTTTTGTATAATATTTTAAGGGATCTTTTTTGGCGTATTAGAGGTGGGGTTTTGGTATAAATATTAGATTATGGATTTGGTTTGTCAATATTTGCATAAACTGGGGATAATTTTATTCTTCCTCGAATCCCTAGATGTATGATGTTGTTGTTGGTTGGTTTGTCTCTTATTCTTGGATAATCCTGTCTTTTTGTCCTGTTTTTTGTCAAAAGAAATGGTTCTTAATTCTAGTTTCAACATGCCCCTGTTTTGTTTTTGGACTATTGTTAGTGCATGCTTGATAATTAGAATTTGCATATTGTGTCAAATGAGCTCTCATTTGAGACTCAGATTGCTGCATTTCCATTTTATACCCCACGATTACTGTGCTGCAATGATCGTTTTGCATGTATATGTCAAGCTAGCCCAGCTTATAACGAATAGTTAATCGGTGGTAAAATTAATGGTTGAATTAGTTTATAAATATAAAACGAGCTAAAAATGATATGTTTCATTAATCTTTAATATTTTCAATTAAGATAACATATATAAAATTGACAGAAAAAATAAGAAGTTATAAGCTATTTTTATCAAAAGCGCTATAAGCTAGTATAAATAACATATAAATTTGTGAGAAAGTGACTCTTACTAGATGGATTTTTTTATTAGTCATGGACCGTAAATCTCACTATCTAGGACTTGAGACCCCAAAGCCAAGGGTGTGAACCCTTGGAATAAGGCTGGACGTCCTCCAAGAGGGCAGAGGGCCCACTTGACAATCACAAATAGCCCTTTGGGGGCGCCCTCGGCAGCTTACGAGGGCGCCCAAGTCATGGTTTTGGCCCTCTTACGATTTAGGCCCAAAACCATGACCGGGTAGGCCCAAGAAAGGCTACAAATAGTAACCTTGGGATCATTCCCGAGGCATGACCTAAACACAGCACAGAAACCCTAGTTTCTAGAAGTATTGTACTCACTGCCAGTACAGTTGGCGCCCACCGTGGGGCTACGGTAAAACTGACCTAGCCACCGTCTCCAAGAGAAAAACGATCGATCCACGGCCCCTGAGAGTCATCAGAGCGCCGTGTATCCACCATATCTCCCAGAAGCAACCTCAAAACCTTCGAATCCGCCGTGATTCAACCCTAGACCTACCTCTAACTCCCATCAAGCGACTGACCCACATCTGTTCGGAAAACCCTAATCTAAACCTGTGATTCGAGGTTTAGGGTGCGAATCTCTGACCACCAGTCATAAACTCAACATACAAACTTAAACTACCGTCGTCGCCAGCGCAATGGCAGACCCAGCGGCCTTAGAGGCTCTACAACAACAGATCCAGCAGCTTCGCGACCACAACGAAGCCTTGCAAGCAACCATGGAAACCAACAGCAGCAACACGCCGAAGGAAATGGGTCTCAGCAAGATGAATCGGCCGACCCCGATCCTCAGCCACTTTCCGCCGAAGTTTGGAACGCGCCAGTGCCAGAGAATTTCAAGCCACCATCTCTTTCCTCCTTCGATGGAAAAAGCGACCCAGTGGAGCATGTGACCGCCTTCAACACTCAAATGGCCGTCATCGGTGCTGCCGATTCTCTCAAGTGCAAGTTGTTAGCAGGGACCCTTAAAGACGCCGCCCTGAGGTGGTATATGAACTTGCCTCGATTTTCCGTCGTCAGCTACCAGGATATGACGCGCAAGTTAACGCACCAGTTCTCAGCAAGCCGCCACCGCAAAGTCTCGTCTACCAGCCTTTTCAACGTCCGTCAAGGACCCAACGAGACTCTCCACGAGTATCTCGCGCGCTACAATGACGCCACCATCAAGGTCATTAACCCTAACCAAGAGTTGTTTGTGGGAGCCTTCCAGAACGGTCTCCGCGCTGGCCAGTTCAACGAGTCGTTGGCACAAAAACCAGCAGACTCCATGGAAGAAATCATGTCTAGAGCAGAGTGTTATATAAAGGGGGAAGAAAGCAACGCCGAGAAGAAGGCAAGAGATTCCAGGGAGCGTGCTCCCTACGGATATGATCATCGACGCAATTATTACCCATCCAGTAGCAGAGACCGAGCGCCATACAAACGCCAGGGTCAGGATAGGCGCGCACCCCCCCAGAATCCTTCACAGCCCTCAACACCCGCCGTGAACAAATCTGGAGAGAGGTTTGCCATTCCAGAATCATCCCTGAGCCTCAGCCGCCGAGAGGAACAATCATGGGGAACGATAAGGATGCCTGGTGCAAATATCACCGCATCAAGGGACACACTACAGACGATTGTATACATCTGAAAAGGAAAATAGAGAAGCTGATTCAGAACGGCAGATTGAGGGGATATGTGAAGGAAGGTAGAGGAGAAGACAGGCGTCCCCCCGAAGACCCCCAGAGAGAAAAAGATGTGGCGAAAGAAGGAGAGCGCCACACCTTGAACACCATATCTGGCGGTTTTGCAGGAGGCGGGGAGTCCAGCACCTCCCGGAAGAAGTATGTTAGAAAAATAATGTTGCTTGATGACCACACCAGAAAGGGACCAGAACGCCAGGTGGATATCACTTTCTCAAGTGAAGACCGTGGGGGGGTAATTCCCCACGATGACGATCCCATGGTCATCACCGTCCAAATCTTCAACTGGGATGTCAAGAGGGTATTGATTGATCCCGGCAGTTCTGCGGACATCCTCTATTATTCCGCGTTTGAGAAGATGGGTCTAGACGAGGAGCAGTTGCAGCCTTTTAAAGGGATACTAGCCGGCTTTACAGGGGAACAGGTGCACGTCCGGGGATACGTCACGCTGAAAACAACATTCGGTACAGGTAATAATGTTAAGACCATCAGGATTAGATACTTGGTAGTCAACTCGCCCTGTTCCTACAATGTCATCGTAGGCCGCCCAGCCTTTAACGCCCTCGACGCCTACCTTTCCACCAAATTCCTCGTCATGAAATACCCGCTGGATGATGGGCGGGTTGGTACCATTAGAGCAGACCAGCGAGCAGCCCGAGAGTGTTACCACAACAGCTTGAAGATTCAGAAGGAGAAGAAAGGAAGCAGTAACCTAAAAGCGCACCGAGTGAACCTCATTGTCTCCAGCCTAGAAGAGGAGATTCATGTCCAGGAAATCAAGAAGGTCGAGGAAGAAAGTACTCCCTTCTTGATACTCCAGTTGAAGTCAGCCAATTCAAGTACTAATGTTGAAGAAGAAGATACGGAACCCGAGGAGATCGAGAGGGTCGAGGAAGAAAGTACTCCCTTCTTGGTACCCCACTTGAAGCCAGTCAATTCGAGAGCCAATGCTGAGGAAGAAGATGCAGAACACGGAAAGGCCAGGAAGGTTGAGGAAACGAGTACTCCTTTCCTGACGCTTCGCCCAAAGCCGGCCAATCCAATTCTCAGGACCAGGAAGGAAGAAGTAGAATCCGATGAAATAAAGAAGGGGTTGATACTACAGGCAGAACCAGCTAACCGCAGTATGATGAAAAAGTTGAGCACAGTGCAGGAAGGAACTCGCCATGACAACTCAAGGGCGAGCTAGAGGGAAGACAAAGCCATTTCAGTTCCTACCGTTTTTTATCTTATAAATTTGCTTTTGTACAGTTAAGTAGTAAGACAGTAAGGGGCACTCTTTTCCCCCCGCAGTAATGGGGGTTTTTAACGAGGCCCCGGTTTATTATTGATGTTATGTATATATTGCTTGTTTATCTTACTCTCATTGCATTTAGCAGATCGCCATTGCCGAATCTCAAATGAGCTCGCCGTATGATACGTTAACCACAAAGAAAGGGCCACCTAATTCCTTAACCCTAAAATACAGGGCTCTAAGACGTCGTGAGCTTAAAAAAAGAGAAATTGCCACATAATTCCTTAACCCTAAAAGACAGGGCTCTAAGACGTCGTGAGCTTAAAAAGAAATTGCCACCTAATTCCTTAACCCTAAAAGACAGGGCTCTAAGACGTCGTGAGCTTTAAAAGAGATTGCCGCCTAATTCCTTAACCCCAAAGAGGGCTCTAAGACGTCGCGAGACGAAAATAAGATCGCCGCCAAATTCCTTAACCCTAAAATACAGGGCTCTAAGACGTCGCGAGACGAAAATAAGATCGCCGCCAAATTCCTTAACCCCAAAGAGGGCTCTAAGACGTCGCGAGCAGAAAACAAGATCGTCGGGAAACCTTATAAAGGAACCCTGTAGCATCAAGCGCTAAAAGAAACACGCCTACAACGGTCGACGCCGTTACGAAACAAATGGAATCACCACCCAGGAGAGACCTTCCGAAATGCTTAAATTTGCAGGAAAATAAAAGGCTTAAAAGCGGAGATGATACATCACGAACACAAATTCAAGCAGAGTAATGAATTTAAAAATAGTCAAGGAAGTTAAAATTACAACAAACAAAATTAGGGTTCGTCCACTAGGACGCCATCTACAATAATTTTAAAAGGATCAAGAGCGGAAGTATCGGCGCCAGGATGGAGGAGGGCGAATTGTGCCTTGGCTCTTTCAAAGCCAGCATCAAAGTTCAGAGCCAGCTCGCCCTTCGCTTCAGAAACTTCAGCCTTGAGCTGAGCCTTCCTTTCTGCTCCAGCCGCGACATCGATTTGTAGCTTGGCGATGACACCGTCCTTTCCAGAAAGATCTGCCGCATAACCAATCTTCAGATCGGAGATGCGCTTCTCAAATTCAAGCGTCACCGCCTCCCTAGCCTCCCGCACCTCTTTCTCCCTAGCATTCCCGGCCTCCTCCAACTCTTTCTCCAACGCCCTCACCGTAGCTTGAAGGGCCTCCTCATTCTGCACCACTTCCTCATACTTACGATCAACCGAGTCTATAAGCAACATAGTCCGCAGACAATGGATCCCCATATCCTTCATCATAAAAGGCACAGCGCCCTGACTTCCCGACTCTGCATCCTCAGGATTAAATACCAGCCTCTCCTTCACGTAGGCACCGTAGTCAAAACCTTTGTCCCAGAAAGACGGCACCGAGCTGCTGGTTTTGACGGCGCCAATCAGGGAAGGAGAGGGCGTCTTCTTCCCTTTTTTCTCTGATACCGCCTTCCCTTTATTATCTTTCCCGGGCGACCTCCTATCGCGCGGAGCCGCCGGAAGGCTCTCAGCTGGAACTTCGAGCGGGTGATCAGCTTTCCTCTTTGGTTTACGAGTAATAAGCCCCGCGGGATCAGTAGTCGCCGTCCCCTCAGCAGCCTTCTTTGCCTTCATCTCTTCGAGATATCTTTTCCTCTCTGCCGCAGTCATGGGCGCCATATCCTCTACAGAAAATAAAGCGAAAAGTCAAGGGACAAGACAATATAAATACAAAACATAGGCTTGAGTAAGTGAATGTGACTCACGTAAATACTCGTCTAGGCTATCTACGTCCCCTTCCCTGTTCAATAACTCCCGGATGTTCATAGGCAACATCTTGTCCAAAAAACAGACGACGCCCTGGTCGTACGCGTCCAGCTTCTCATATTCAAAACCCATGATGGACGCCGGAGCACCCGTCCAACATGTGGGAAACCTCAGCTTACCATCCACCCATACCGCGGCTGCCTCACAACCCTTTCGCCCCCGAACCCGAAGGAATGTTTGTCTCCAATTTTTGTAATGAGAGGCGTAGGGCGGGAACAGCCTCTTACCAGGGTGCGCGCTGACAGACACCCAAGACTGCTTATCCACCCCCTTCGTGCCATAGAAAGTAAAAAAGGATCCAACCGAGGGCTGGAAGCCCAATCCTTCACAAATAATCTCAAAAGCGCGGATAAAAGCCCAGCTATTCGGCTGCAGCTGAGAAGGCGCGACATTGAGACAGTTGAGTATGTCAACTTCAAAAGGCGTGAAGGGATACTTCACACCCAGATCTTCAAAAACGGCGGTGTACATATGGAACATCTCACTCTTCAAACTCTTCGGCCTCTGTGCGCACACTTTCTCGCCTGGGCGACAAGGTTCCAAAACCACGTCCTCCTCAAATCCCGTAGAAGACACGTGCAGCTTACTCCGGAAAAACGCCACCCGTTGCGAGTCCAAATACACAGACTCAGAACGAAGCACCTCGTCGGCAAAACTCTCTTGTTCTGAATCACTAGAAGACGCCATGTAACAAATTCCCTTCCTACAGAACGGACCTGGGCGAACAGAACGAACAATAGAGTCAGATGAATCCCCACTAATACTTCCCACTTCACCCCTGTCCAAACCACTCGAAGACTCCGTCACAAGGGAGTGGCCATAGTAGGCCTTATCGAACACCACCCAATCCATGGTTCCATCAGAGCGTCTCGCATGCCTAACGCTCTCCCCCACAACCTACACCTCTCCTCCGAATTAGCTGGGGATAACTCCCTACCCGCCGCATCGCACTCTCTAATCCTCACCATACTACGGATGTTAAAGTAAAAAGAACGAGATCAAGTAAGGGTACCTGGATCTAGACAAATGGAGGGCTTGAGAAGCGAACGAGTACTCCGGACGATCCGTAAAACAGTAAGCTGCAATTTCTCCACGAACACCGCAACCGCTTGAACGAGAAAAAGAGAACGAGTAGGAAGGAAAAGACGGAGACAAAGGAGGAGAAAAGGATAAGGAGAATCTGAAAGTACAAGGATAAAGTAGATCTGTTTCAGTTTAAAGCGAAAAAGCCTGGGGGAACGCGCAGATGACGTCACTTAAGTTGGCACGATTTCCGAGAACCGCTACGATTCGGACACGTCAGCAAGAGCGAACGGTCGCCTCACGCCAGCCGTCGGATCCCAGTAAGAGGCGTCCCCAACACGTGGTCCAAAGGACGCGGCGAGCTACACGCAGTTTAATCACTTCGCCTTGTACCAAGACTTGTGCTTGTTGGGCTAGCATAAATATTCCTGTTGGGCTGGCGCCCACACTCTCGTAGGGCTCGTGCCGCCCACTAAGGTACTCAAAACAAAACATGGAGCTAGTACCCATGTTGGGCTAGTATCCGTGTTGGGCTAGTACCCACGCAGGGTTTAAACACCCATGTGGGCTAGTGCCCACGCAGGGTTTAAACACCCACGTTGGGCTAGTACTCATAAAATTTTTTCACATGGCTTCGTGACTAGTAAGCCCCACTTGCTGGGCAAAAGGTCATAGACAAATCCCCTGTAAACAGTTTAATCACTCCGCCTTGTACCAAGACTCGTGCTTGTTGGGCTGTGGACCGTAGATCTCACTATCTAGGACTTGAGACCCCAAAGCCAAGGGTGTGAACCCTTGGAATAAGGCTGGACGTCCTCCAAGAGGGCAGAGGGCCCACTTGACAATCACAAATAGCCCTTTGGGGGCGCCCTCGGCAGCTTACGAGGGCGCCCAAGTCATGGTTTTTGCCCTCTTACGATTTAGGCCCAAAACCATGACCGGGTAGGCCCAAGAAAGGCTACAAATAGTAACCTTGGGATCATTCCCGAGGCATGACCTAAACACAGCACAGAAACCCTAGTTTCTAGAAGTATTGTACTCACTGCCAGTACAAGTCATATGAACTTATGAATTATCATCTATAAACTAGCTTATTGTGTTTCTCAAACATACCAGTAGTTTGATTTGTCGACATTAATTAGAACTTAAACACCCAAGGTATAATAATAAGTTAGTATTTCATTTTGTTGAAAAATTATCCTAGTTTATAGTTTATTGGACTAGCTTATAATTTTGTTTGATCAAATGAGATGTGTTTGGTAAATAGGCTTTTATCACTAGCTTTTCTCTTATAAGGACTCCATTGGCAAAATCAATTTTTGAGCTTATAGCCATAAGTTCATATAACTAAAATAGACATGTTTGGTAAAAGAAGTTCATGAGCTTATGATATTTTTTTTACTATTTTGTAGCGATTTTTGATAAGCTGCTTCAAACAATGTTTGAACTTATAATCTTTTTTCCCCTCGATTTCATCCTTATTATTTTAATTGAAAAAATTAAATATTTATTAGAAATCTTTTTATATCATTTCATATTTGTTAGATAGTTAGACTGCTAATGTTATCGATCACAAATTCAATATTTTAGATTATTCACTTGCTTGTCAGTTATCTTTTCAACCCATAAGTAAAAAAAAAAACTTTGAAGTTGGGTTTCTTCTAGTTTTTACATTGTCAATTCTTTGGATACTACTTTTTTCATTAAGTATTAAGACATAATATTGAAATGATATTTTTTTTAAAAAAATCAATACTTAAACTAATTGAAAAATACTAGTATTTTGTATAATGATTTAAACCTAACTTATTTTCCTTATAATAAAGAAGATTTCTGACTGAGATTTTTAAACAAATTAGTCCCACCAATATTATATTTTAGGTAAAATATATCCCACCATTATTTGGAATCATTTCAGCGAAAGCTTTGCATTAAAAAAGTATGTGGATGATCATTGAATTGTTGAATACTATAGTTTATATGCAAGTGGCCTAAGGTGGTGTGGCAAGGTAAAGTACAATACAAGTGTTTACTACAATGTTAACAAAAAGAATGTCAAAAATGTTAACAAAAAGGAATAACAACCGATCAACAGATGAAATAAACGTGTTTGTCACTATACACACATCATTTCCTCATTACTCTACACTTTGGGCAACTTAATGAAAATTGATACTACCTCCGTTCCTTTTTAATTGTCACTTTTTGACATTTTACACAAACCAAGACAATCAATAAATGTTGTTACTTTTAATACAATAATTTATATTTTTACTATAATGACCTTATTCATTTAATATCTCATTTCATATATTTATCTCTCCGCAATAAATAACTAAGGGTAATATTGATAAAACAACATTTAATGTTGCATTGAACTTTGAAAGTGACAGTTAAATAGGAACAAAAAATTTCTCCAAAAGAGACACTTAAAAAGAAACGGAGGGAGTACCTTATTGTCTTAGATTATGGAGTTGTCCAATGTCGCTCAACCACCATTATACTCAAATTATTAGATTCCACTGGAGTTAATCTACCCTATATTAATGTTTATTATTTCTCGTAGTATTGTTTTCTGACAATGATGGCATTAGCTAAAAGAGTGTCTTCCATATGGCCTGGCTAACTGGTTGCCAACTTTGCTATAGTTGTTACTTTTGCATAAGCCCCCACATTCAGCTATATGATACTTTTTATTTCTTATTTTGAACCAACAACAATTTTTTAGCTTTTGAATATTTAAAGGAAAATGGTCATAAGTGCTAACGCTTTTTAAACAATAATCTATATTCAAAAAGTACTTGTTATATGCTCAATAAAAGTATTTATAATGCATAATTTAATATTCATTTTTAAAATAGTTGTTAGTTTAAATATATTTTAATATTTCGTAAAAAAATAATTTACATTTCAACCAAAAAACTAAAGAAGCATATTTTGTGATGGTTTAGAATTGCGTAGCATATTAATTCGAGAAATCCACAGCACATGCTTCCAATATTTCTCTGAACTCTTAACCATACATGTGTTGTTTGTTGGGGAAGCATTTTCTTGTGGATCTCATAAATGTACGTATTTTGGACCTTCAGTGTGAAGACCTACCCAACTGAATTTGGGGAAAATTTACTATGGCCCATTAAAGAAGGGGTAGATGAAGCATGTGGATACCTCCAAATGTTGTCATTGACCCGTATTGTGTCATATAAGGGGTTGTGGGTCAAAACATTATCAAAACTGTATCATGTGATTCATGTCAATGCTCAGTCACATACTCATATATAACAACAGTGATGCTTCCTCAAGCAGTTTGGCCATTCCTAGTACATCTACCCTAGGGGTGTGGAAAAATATGGTTAACTAAATCATATCACCAAACTGAACTGCACTGAACCATAAAAAAACCAAATCATATTAAATGGTTCATGAACTGAACCATAAAAATAAAACAGTTTAGTTAACCAAACTTAATTAAATAACCGGATTTAAACTGTTTCACTAAAAACATTTATTTTGATAATAAAAATTCAAATAGAACCTATAATAATCAGTTTTCTCACACACTACAATTTACCCAAGGAGGGTTCTAAGCTAAAGGAACTCACCAGAATCACTTCCGGCCACTTTTCAAATATGCTTAAGCTTCAATTAATTGATTCTGCTCCTAACTTTCATCCCCACAGCAGCTTAACCACAACTTAACTGCTTCTACCTTTGCCACAACCCTCCATAATCTCTTCTACAATAGTTAATTATCTCTGGCAGCCTTTGCAAACAGCCCGAACGCCATTTAAGCACTTCTGTAGATTCCCAAAACAGCTTAATCGCAGTTTAAGCACGCCTGCCATTGCCAAAATAGCTTATCATTCATAAATTACTCATATACACCAACTTAAATATATCATTCCTAATATGATCATCACAAAGCCATACCTGCAACAACTGAAATTCCAATTTAAGCGTTTGTCTAAACAGCTTATTTACAACTTAAGCATCACCTAGAGCTTCAACAAGCTCCAACCTTGTACCTTTCACCCCAAACAGGTTTATTCATCTCTAAACTCATACTTGTAGCAACTTAAGTCCCAAATTTCAGCTTATGCCTCAACTCCATGCTTAAACAGCTTATTACCACACTTTTACAGCTTATCACTACTCTTGAATCCTTAAATTCGTGTCTCCAACACCCAACCAACATAAGCAACATTAATCTAAAAATTTAACTTTTTAAAACAGCTTATTTCTGATTACAATTTCATGTACTCAAGCCATGCTTAAACCAAACTCCAACTCTTGCTTCTAATCACCATTATAATACACTAGCAGTTCCAAAACACACATGCAAGCTTGATTAAACACAAAAGGAAGAATTTTGGTGCTTTGGGTGGGATGGAAAAGCCCACACCCAAAGGAAGATAAGAGAGGAGAAAGTGAAATTGTTGTGGAATTCTGCTGGAAGTTGTCAGAATATGATTTTTGTTTGGAGCATAAAAGGTAACAAAAAATAAGCTGTTTTGAGAAGTTAAATTTAGTTTAGCACTGTTTATGGTTGCTGGGTCATGGGACACGAAATTAATGAATTAAAAGGGATGGTTAAGCTGTTTTGGGAGTTGACAGAAGTGATTAAGTTGAATAAGCTGTTTGGACAGGTTTCACTGTTTGGCTCGTACCTGTTGCTGTGTAGCTCAGACTTGCATAATTGTCGGATTTCTGGATTCTACATTGAATTTCTTTCAATTTGGATATAAGTTTCATATGATTCGGACTAGGAACGAACTCAGAAAACGAGTTGGAAGTTTGGAAAATCCTGCTGAAAACTGTTTACGGGTTTTGACGTAGATTTTGCGAAATAAGCTATTTAGGAGAAATCTGTCATAAGTGATGAAGTCATCAGTTTAAATGGTTGTATGAGTGATGTGGGGACTGATTACGCATGGTTGGTCTGCTGTTTTAGAATTTAGATTGAAATTAAAAAGGTTCAAAAGCAATAAGATATAAGCTGTTTTTGGATAATCTTTTTTTTTTTTTTAAACTAACTAAAATCCGGTTTGAAAACCAGTTCAAGAATAATCCAGTACGAAAACCGGTTCAAAACCAGTTAAAAATAAGTAAACCGGTTTAAAACTATAAACCGGTTCTGAACTGTTTCTAAACTGGATTTGAACTGTTTTTAAGAATTAACCAGTTTTTATTGAAATGGATTTTATGAACTGAACCAAACCATTTATATGGTTCAGTTCAGTACAGTTCATGAACCATGAACACCCCTAAATTCTACCCTTTGTCTGTTCTTCCTCTTTCATTGCCTTGCTAGAAGTGGTACATGTATGTATGGTAGTATAGCTGTGTTAAGCTTTGTGATACTGTTATAATTTGGTGCATTCAAGATCAACAGAGTTCTGTAGTCAACAAAAAAAGCGATTGATATAGTTCGATAATTATAAACTAGAGAACATGTTGGTTTTATTTTCTAACTAAAATATGTATTACTTTCTTTATTACATACATAGGCACAACTCGCAGTTTCTTGCATTTTAGGATCCGGCAACCTCTCGTTCAGATTCACATTCATATAATAATAACTCACAGTAGATGGATCTGCACGAGCACGAAGCTATGTCTGACTAGTGATTACCAAAATCGCTTCCACCACCACCATAACCTGGGAGGCGCTGACCCACTTCTCAACGTCACACGTCCCTTGCCTCTTTAACTTGTCTCTTGTCGTGCCGTCTCAAATCACCAGACACTTGCAACTTCAAGAAGCGAAATAGTAGTTTAATCAATCTAAACAAAATTTTCACTGAATTTTGGTTGATTTCGATGTTAAACTTGTTTTCATTTTATAAGATACCATGATACATTAGATAATAATGTCATTCAATGCAAATAATATTGGTCAAATCAAAACTTTTTCACATATAAATTTTCAAAAAATTAGGATTAAAAAGAAGGATTCATCAAGGAATTAATATTGCATAACATTTCAAGCTCAATGAGGATGGGAGTTAGTTAGTTAATCCAGATAGAAGTAGGGATGAGAATAGGCCATGCCGGCTTACAGAGGCCTACGACAGGCCAGACCAGACTTTTTTCTTAAATAGAGAAGACCTAGACTTTTTTAGAAGTTTATTTAGCTTAAAAGGTCAGGTCACATGCCATTTAAAAAGTCTCTTAAGCCTATTAGGCCGGCCTATTTAAGTAAATATGAATAATATTATTTATTATTAATATATTGTGTACTTTGACTTAAAATATAAATTCGCTAGTAATTTATGCTTATTAGTATACATTAATTTTTCACATATATAAATGTATTATTATAAACTAGAATTGAAATATGATACGATATATAGTTAAATTTCCTAAAAACCCATGTTGATTACTAAAAGAGAGTTTAATCTAATTGATCTATTAGTTCGCTAGTCTATTTAAACTTAGATCACATTACTTACTTAAAGATGTTCATATGATATATGCTTTTAAACAGGCTAACAGGCCTTATCAGGCTTTCAGAAGGCCAGGCTCAGGCCTCAAAAGTAAGCCTATGACAGGCCGCAGGCCAGGCTTAGGCCTTAAAAAATTTGGCAGGCCAGGCTTAGGTCTTGCAAAGCCTAGCTCGGCCTAGCCTATTCCCACCCCTAGAAGGTATCCTTGGCAATTCTCTTGGAGAATGGTTGTAGGTTTTTACGGTTTTTATGGCATTGGCGCCATTATGAATGCTGAATTGTTGGCCATGCTCAAAGGCCTTGGGTTGACTTGGGCAACAGGTTACAAATATGTTATTTGTGAATCTGATTTCTTAATAGCAGTTGATATGGTTACTAAAGGAGTAGTTCCAACTCACATGTGTGCTCGAACAGTAGATGCTATTTGTACATCCCTTGGCTAGAATTGGCAATTGTCCTTCTTACTCACCTTGAGGGAAGGAAATAAGTGAGCAGATTCTCTTGCTAAGAAGGGAGCTTCTCAAGAATCTCCTTTGGTTCATTTAGTTTTATTCTTCCGTGTTTTCTTTTCATACTCAATATTACAAAACATTTCATGAAAAAAAGAAAGAAAAAAGAGTGACAAAAATACCATCCTCCATAGAATGCATAAGTACCGCTTCATCCACCATTTCAGTATTCCTCTCTTCATCTGTTTATTCAGTATATAAGCTTAGGATAAAATAATGATAGCCACACAATAGTATTCAACCAACAATGGATTGGTTTAAGTGGTAAGGGGTTTGGGTCTATTAAGTAAGTGGTCAGGAGTTTGATCTCTGGATCTTGTGTATGAGAAAAAATACGATTGGAATGAGAGAGTTCACCTTATGCGTTTCAGAGATTCCCTAGCGGATATTATTTAGCACCAAACAGCAGTGAAAATTTTGTGGTGATAGTATTCAATTAACAATTGAAACTTAAAGCTTAAAACAAGAAAATTACTGGACTTAAGTAACAAACAACCGTGAAACACAGTCATGAGTTGGCTTGTATAGTCATATCCCATCTATAATGCTTAAAATTATGATCGCTGCATTAAGAGCATAACAAGTAACAACACATACACAAAAACAATACTCTAAAACTTACTAGCATATTTTCAGATGACATACTCAAGAGCTATGCAATATGCTTACGGAGGGGCTTCTTTCATGTCATCAACAACATCACTTGAAATTGAACTTTGATTGCATTTGTCCAATGGAGAGGCAACTCGCTTTTCTTTGGCAACCCTTTTTGCCATCCTCCGCTGCTTCATTTTCTTGGAGTTAACACAAGTTGTCTCATCACCTAAAATTAAATTGAGTCAGAGCAAAACATGGCCTTTTCATATTATTATTCGTTTCAAATTCGGCAATAGTTGGGATAGAAAAGTGTCACATTTGATCTATGGTGGATTAATATTTGAAAATCACTCAAATTTTTTATGACGATCAACGACATCACCTTCATGTAGAAGTTTTTGGTCCTCTAGGTCTTTACATCCTTATGACTAAGAGATTGAGTTGATATGTGTTAATTCAATAAAAACGAGATAAAATTTATTGAGTCAAACGTATTTGTTTTGTTTTTCTTGCTGAATTGACACCGATCAGATCATTGTCACAGTCCTGAAAATGAGTAGTAATGAGTTTCTACTTATGGAGATCAACGCTGATCATTTTTAGAGTTTTGAACAATTTTCAATTATCGATTTACCATAGATAGATAGACTATATAAGACACTTCTCCACCGTAGAGTACGCCTTCACATTACCATAAATAATGCTCAAATTTAGTTGTGACGCTTTTATTTATATTGGAGACAAATTCTGACTCATTATAATAAAAGGATTAATTTGTCACCAATATGAAAAAATGTCATGGACTAATATATTTATTATTTTTTATCCGGACTAAATTGGGTTGCGAAAATTTGTGATAGAACAAGATGTGTCTTCACTCTTATTTTTTTTAGGAAATAAACAAGACATTCATAAAACCATAGTCAGCAGAGGTTCACAATTGAATAACCTTCCTCGGAAGCATTTGATCGAACAGTTGGAGGAGGAGCATCATCCCCACACCGGGTTGCTTGGGTTGGAGGCATCAACGGCCCAATCAATTTTCCACGTAGTATTGCTTCTTCCTTCATCTTCTTCTTACGAATTCTCTTTCGTTGAGCTCTAGTGAGTTTCTCCGTCTCAGAATCATGTCCTTCTTCTTCACCACTCGTTGAAGCATTTTCACAGTCATCTAATGTGCCTGACAATACAAAAAATGTTTGAGCATTTTATGAATTTCAAGAGAATGTCATTTGAGTTTGAAATCGAACCTGAAATAACATCGGAATAAGACCGCAATTCGATTGAGTCTTCTACTGGTTCCAAATCCTGTTCAGATAAATTAACGATTATGGTGACGATGTATTAATTAATCATTGAATTATTAAAGAACGAAAGATAAAGATGGTATACTTGGGGAGATGAGGGATATAGCGTGTTAACAATTGCTTCGTTAAACCTGCGTTTTCTCTCGTCCCTGTTCATGGAGATGTAAATTGATTGTATGCTATGCTAAAATGATTTTGGTGTCAATTTAGTACTCTTATATGCTCAAAACAACTTCTTCCCTTTCTAAAGTAACACTAGTTTGGAATTTGCATAAACATATATAGTTTCTTTTTTTTTTTTGTGAAATTCTCTTCCCATTTAACTAGTTTCCTCAAGGTGATTATGAGAAACCCAGCATTAAGGAAAATAAATTAGCCATGATTACTTTAATTCAGGGCCGTTCCTATAAAATTGGAGGTCCGACTCTCATACTAAAAATAAGTCCCTAATAAATCAAATAATTTTTTTTTAAAACACTCTTTTTTAAATTGAAAATAACATCATTAAACATAAAAAAAGTCATGTAACTAACACAAAAAAGATTCATATTCTAATCAATTATATAAAAATACAACTTCAAACAAATATCTTTATCAACATTTTAGGTTGTTATTTTCATTAGTTAGTACAGAGGCAAAAAAAAAATGTTTTTGGTGTTTTTTAGAGAATAATTATAATATTTGTCGTTATAATTTTGTTATTTTATACAACAAGTATGAACAAAAAATAACAATAACTACTCTAAAAAAATGAGACGGAAAAAAAATGTTATATTGTGTTTTTATTAAAAATATATTAGTTATTTAAAAAAAATCGAAGAAGAAAAACTGGGTGGGAGTTGAATCCAAGTCCATTCAGGTTCCAGCAACAAAAGAAGCCACTCAGCCACATATGCGAAGATAATATTTTAGCCACATTATTGGTATATATATTAACTTTTTATGTGCATTATATATAAAAAAAATATTTTGACCCCCAAATTTTGGAGGCCCAGCTCCATAGAGTTGTTTGCACCCCCAAGGGACGGCCCTGCTTTAATCACAGTTTAACCATGACAAAATGCATTTTTCAATACTTTTTCTTTTCTAAATGACATGATTCTCATAATAGTTTGGATACAAACTCCGGAAAAAATCCATTTGAATTTTAAAATTCGGATAAAGATATTTTTGATTTTTTCAGATATGTTGAGGCCCATTTCATGTCTTTAATGGAGAAGTTATACCCCACACCCCTACATTTATACCTTACCTCAATATTTAACACAAAATTTTAAATTTACCCTTTATATAAAATAAAACTCAATCACTACTCTTTCACTTGTTCATCCCAGATTTTTCTGGAAAATACACAACAAACGTTCATCCACCTTCTTCTGAAAAACGGACGCAGAACAAACAATGAGCATTACAAGAACCCTTTTTTGCCCAAAATGTTCAATTTGATTTTTCTTTAACAGTCATCAATCGGAATGTTATTGTTAATCTTTTCTTCATATGGTTGTGTTTGCTCTCTCAATCGTTTACGTAAATCATTGATTGAGGTTTGAGGTTTTCTGGGTATTCCAAGGTTTTTTGAGTTACCAGAATCGTTTCAGCCTATTGTTGTGTTGGGTTCACGTCGTGTTCTGGGTTATCAGAATCAGAATTATTCTTTGAATCATTGATTTTCAAAGTCTAGTTTTAAATCTTGTTAAATGTTTGTGTAAAAAGTCCTTTTAAACATGTTCATGGATTATGGGCTTAGCTCACATTCTTTTTTTTTTGGAAATTGTTCTTTAAACTTTTAAAATTGCTCTCAAGAACTCCGAAATTACCATAATACTCCCAAAGGCAGACTGTCACTCTTATACGATAATTAATTGTCGTATCTGGAACAGTGATTAACTGTCGTTGACATCTACGACATTTAACTGACATTGCGTTCTGGTTACAAAGGCAGAACCTCTGTTGGATAGATATTTTTTTTCTTCCAACTAAACCATTCATTCGTACATTTCATTCATACATTCATAACATAAAACCCAAAACATCGAAATCAAATTCATTGATTAATACATATATAAATTGTTTAGATATGTCTTACAATAAACCAAATCCAAAGAAGTAAAAACCAACATTCATAGTATGTCATTGTATGTAGTGGTTGGCAACACCTTAGTCATAATCCTGAATAGAACATCACACATGTCATCGTATGTATGACCATCACTCAACCCTGCATCCACCATGTTGATACAACTCTTGATGATAGTCAGTGAGTCATGATTATCTCTAGTATGTTCCTGCTCAATGATGACCTCCTCATTGGCTGGCCTTGGGGATTCTCCCTCGATAGGTGGCAATACCTCCTGGTGCGTGTTGCCATGGATCTGCCACCATTAGACCTTGCTCAACCTTAGGTATGACGTGCAACAAGAAATCAATAAAAGCCTGAACTACCTAGGTTGCACCACGAGCAAGAACAACTGATGGATGTGTGGGAATGTCTTTCATATGCATGCACTGCCTCTTTACTCGCTTTGCCAAGTGGAGGTACACCTTACCTCTGCCGCACATAATACAACCTGAGTACCAAGATATGTCTGTGAAGGCCATCATTTGCTGATGATCATTGTAGGGGTTGAATATGATGTCGTCCACGTCAAGAAGACCAAGGACCAATAAGCGGGGGGTGCGGTTTTGCATGGCCCCTACCAAGAACAAAGTGGGCAACACATGGCATGTCTGGGATTATAAAGGTGCTGATCTGGTACGTGAAGTAGTTCGAACAAAATGGAAATAAGTGCTTGAAATGCTCCAAAGCCAATGCTGAAAAAAGCACAATTATAATAATATATTACAATAGGAAATTTAAAATCAGAAATGCAAAGATAAAATTCAATTAAATTATTACTTGCAGTAATCATGTATTTGTCAATCGGAGTAATCTTAAAAGTGGTAGCCTCAGTAATGATAAAGAAAACTCAATGTCATCCCACCCCATGACCACTCATGAAGCGTGTTAAGATCCCACAACACCTCAAGAAATATCGGATCAATGTGTTTGTTGCTCTTGTTAGTGAATATAGTACATATGCTTTGATAGAGCAAGAAAGCCCTCACACATCATTTCATATGGCTATTTCACTCATTCTCCCTCCCAACTACATTTTACAAGTTAGTTGATGCATTGAGGTGCTCGTCACATAAAGACTTTAACCATGGAATAGTTATAAGTAAATCAAACAGTTTCGCGCACTCCTCGATTGTAATATACTCGTCAACACCAAGTAACCATGTCATCATCTCAACACCCTTGTCCCGGCAGATCTTTGCATGATGACACATCATCCAACGTGATGGTCATCTCTCCAACAGGTAGATCGAAGCTGCTAGTCTTCTCATACCATCCCCCAGACAAAACGATAAGCATGACATGACCCAAATTTTGGAACCCTGTCTAAAACAGTGGAAAAGACCAGTTCATATGCTCGGATGGGTGCGTAAGTGCGACTATCTTCTTTCCACTGTCGATGGACTTACATACACGCTCGCAACTGTGAAGTTAAAAACACAAGAATTATAATTACACTTACATCAACGTATGTCCATACCTTGTGAGTAATATGATATGTGAATGAGGGAAGCTCCCCACAACAAAGGCAACATGTGCCAGTGCATCATGCTACTCGTCATCGATTTGAACCTCCTCATGATGCTTCTCATGCTCGTAGTACTGGTCTTGATTATGATCATAGTAATGCTGCTCAACAGGATCATAGTATTGCTCCACATGCACATAATACCGCTCCTGGGTATGGTCTACCACATGTGAGGTCCCCTCCCCATCGGCGTTCCTACGTCTCCGTCCCAGTTTGGTAGGAGGGTTCACCGCCCCTCTCTCTGCCTCTACTGCACTATCGATCATGGTCTTCCTGCCTAGCCTGCATCTTTGTGGGTTGTCAACCATATCTACACAACCAGCAAACATGAAGAAAAAAAATTAATGAAAAACTCATTGAGACATTTCATCAAACACTTGGAGTGCAAAATTTACATTCTTGGTTTATTGTGTTACTTCAATTTTTAAAGTACCACATTGCACTTAAACGTAGTCTAGACAACATTCATAGTGCAAGCATTTGATCGTTAACTTAAAAAAACAATTTGATAAACCCCAAACACTAACATATGACAAATTTAAACAAAAAAAAACGTAGAATTATTTAAACAAAAACGAGCCTCAATATTGGAAGCCACCATCAAAAGGCATACATAAGCTAAACTGGAAGCAACTCAGAACTAAGAGACGTAGAATTATTTCAAAAAATTAAATATGTAGTAAAATACGGAGAATTATTTAATGATATATGGGCGATGTGTATGCAACTAGTCCAACTGTTGTATTCATTCTTCATGATGGCAAACACGACTCTTCTTCGTGTTTGGGATTGTTCATCATTGCCCAACCTCTCCAATTACATCCTTCTCCTGTCTAGGTGTGGAATTTCAAGATGTAGTTACTCTGACCTGTACAAAAAACATAATGGGTTGGGCTATGTATCAATGTTACCATGGCTACAATTAATTTCTATAACAAAACATTATGAAATTAGAGTAGTGTAAACTGGAATTAGTAAAATACAAAATTCATATCAACAAAAATATTGGGAGTTGTCGATCCTTGGATATTTTCAACAACAAATATAAATATTGAGCGAGTTCATAACATGTTTTTCTATCAGAAAAAAAGTCTCAGTTTGATTTATTGAGTTATCTATTTTAGAGGTAGTGTATACAAAAAATACAAAAATCACGTTGGAAACAAACATGTAAATAAAAAAAGACATGAAAATGTACGTTGGTGCACAAATAGCAGGGTGAAAGAATATTCGATTATCGATCCTTAAAATTAAATATGCTAGTAAGCAATATGGAATGGGTGAGAGTATTGGTAATCTCCTAAGTCAGATTGCTAATATTTGAATAATAAGAGAATTATAATGACTGTTATGAATAAGTGGCTAAGGCCTAAGATGATCATGTGACATTGCATTATTATAAAAGTATTATAATGTGCTCGATCATGTGACCCCCCACAGTGTCTGAAAGTTGAATCCTGATATTGGTCTTGGTCTATATCTTTGAACTTTTTATTTATTTTAAAATTGAAATTGCACTCACATAACCAAGCTTTCCCCACCTCTAGATCGAAGACATCTTAAATTTAATATTAATAATTAATAATATATACTAAAAAAATATCTGTCCCTCCAAGTCCCAACTCCAATTTGAGTAAAAAATTGAATTCCAACTATAAAGATCCATCCAGTCTGGACACATAACACTCTCCTCGGCGCCATCTACACCCTATTCAATTTCAATTAAGACATACATCCAATTTTTTTTTATACATAATATTCTTTTTTGAGCATTATACATAATACTATTAAAAATAAAGTTAGCAACATAATATCATCTAACACGAGTTGGGATCCTTTACATTTTCTAAATAAATGGAGATGATCTTGCACATACTTTTTATTATAACAAATTTCTACCTATTACACTTTTTGATAGAAATCATAAATGAAAGAAAATAAAAATATTAATTAATAAAAGAATTGTTGATTATATGAAAGGAAAGTTGGGAGAGGGAAGGAGAAAAAAGAGAAGGAAATGATCCACATCCAACATTGTTGTGGAGGTTAAATAAATTTAGTAATATTCATTGATATGAATTTTGATAATAAAAAGTGTATTAGAAAGTGAGTTTATCCATCTCGCAAGTGTAATTTAAATGATAAAAAGTTGCAAGAAGTTTGAGTGTAAAACCACAAATTTAAACTCCAAAAGCCCCTCTTATTTTTATTTAGTGTGTATGAATTTCGACTAAATTCCTTAAAAAGTAGAGAAAGAAAATAAGTTTACTCATCTAGTTAAACCAAAAATCATATTACCCTATCAACCCATTTTTTATTCCTAATTACAGTCAACAAGCCTATTCTTTGTCTGTCAGTGTTTGGATTCAAAAGAGTTTTAGTAATTTACCAAAAAAAAAAAAGAACAATGTTAGTAAAAATATTGATGTTTAATTGGTTTGAAATGAACAAATAGTAAAGCAATAAAAACTTATGCTTTTTGAAAGTGTCGCAATTAATATCACCTTTGACCATACAAGAAAATAAAAAAGTTTTAGCAAGTACAAAATCTGGTCTTCCTGCATGGAGAAATCTGATCACACTGCCCTAATAAGTAAACTGATGAAAATGAAAGTATAGGATTAGAGGGTTATTAAAGTGTAAATTGTACAAGGTTTTTAGCCATGAAAAAAAGGATGGGGACAGAGTTGGCAGAGTCACGTGTAAGTGTCTAATTGGGTTGGTGTAAGGTAAAGTAAGAAAGAGTTGGAATTTGATATGCATTTGGCAAAGGCAGTCAAAGCCAAAGACTGGATTAGATAAGCAAACCAATGCGTACAGTCAAAGCAAAAACTGTCACAGTTCAATGCTTTGCTGGCATTTTTTCCTAAAATTAAAGGGTAACCCTTTTGGTGGTCCTCTCCTCTCTTCTTTCATTTTTCATTTTTTAATTTCTTGTTTGGGTTTTCTGGGAGACCACATATTGTCGTTTCTCAATTTTTTTTTTTTTTAAGAACATCTCTATGTATTTTAAATAAATAAATTGAATCTCTCAATATATAAATTGACAGGAGTTGTTTTTTTTTTTATAGATTTCTTTTTTGCAAAAGTATCTAATATATTCGATTTACTAAAAAGAGATGTACCATTGCGCAGCAGAACCTCCTCTTATTATTTGCCAAAGAGATTAGAGTGGTCTACTGTTCAATTTATTTGGGATTATTTATTCCATCAATAATTTCCTCAAAAACAATTTTTTTTCATGAAGAATTTAAATAATTGGTTTTTAATTTATTTCTTCATAGATTATTTAGAAACTAATAATATTTTTTCCAGTATTCAATATTTTTTTTGTATAATGCTTAGTATTCAAATTTTACTTAACTTTAGAAACAATGAAATCTATATAAATTATCACTAGTAAAATAATATTTGTAATAAAAAAAGTTAAACTTTTAAATTTCCATTTATTTTACTTGTCAATTACTCCTAGTACATATTAAAGATAATTTTGATGAATTTCTTTTATATTTCATTCTTTATTATTATACAAGTAGTATTTTTTACTTAGTTTCAACATTGATTGTATCGTGGGCAGCACCTTTTATTCATTCACACACCCTCGTGGGGTTTCCCTGGACTTTTGTGAAACTCCTCTGCCTTTCTTGCTTCGTGCGCACTAAATTATTCATTTCTTTATTTACACCTTTCAAAGACCATTTTATCCTTTTTCACCTTTCACGACCAAAAGAAACCTACACTAATTAGTATGAAATCAAACCTTTGCCTTTGTCGGAAATTTTCTTTTTTCTTTTTGACAAAAGATAAAGATACTTCATTTATTCAAATGTGTTAGACAAAAATACTGCTATTATTTGCATAATATTTGACTAACATTGGTTTTATTTCTTGTAACCGTACTTAGCCTGGCTTTCCTACGACAAATTTGGCCAAATAATGGACATTTGAGTTGTTTGGAAATTCTCTATATATTGAGTATTGAGAGAGCTAAAGTGGTTCTCAGAAAAACTATTAAAATAAAGTAAAATGGTATATATTTGTTCAGAGATTTTATGCTCTCCAACTACTTTGTCTAAATTAAACCAGCCTACATGCACACGCTATAATGTTTGATAGAGAAAAAAAAATACTACACGCTATAAAAGATTTTACCTGTGTGGATGATAAATACAAGAAGATCATTATTCATTGCAAGTAAAGTTTTTACCTGTGTGGAGGAGTAATTGGTCTATTTGCATTAAAAATGTCCATCTATAGTTTACAGGTATTTAAAACTATCACCAAATATCCGTAAAAAGACACCTAATATACTAAAATACTAATAGTAATACCAATTAAAATCCTGGCTGGAGCAATTAAAGTAGCAAGAGTATGAAAGAGCAGGAAATAAATAATAATGTTAAAATTTGATACAAATGTTTTTTCTCACAAATTGGCCATTTGTAATGCAAATAGTGTTAATTAGAGGATATTATTGAAAAAAGTAGCTAATGTTGTATTAAAAGTAAAAATACCATTCACTTTGAAATTGTATTTTACAAATTGATCGATAATTGTAAGATAGATAGAGTGGTAATAATATGATTAAGGGAATCGATATAGTGTGATACATGTCAGAGATATTTGAGTCCTTAGACTATTTGATCAAGAGTTTAATTTATGACTAATGTGTAGTGCAAAATTTTTGTTAGAATATATCAACCTCTTAAATGTATTGCAGTTATCTCGAGGGAATAGTTCCCTACAATTGAGCGCATGTTATAACTTTTGTTTAAAAATAAAATATAGGATCATTTAAGAAGGTTATGGTCTCTGGTAATTTTATGTATGAAAGTTTCACTTATATTCTTCATACTTTTTTTTTGTTAAGTAGTTTAGTGACCAAGATTTCGCTCCTTAAAAAGAATAAGTGAAAAATCGCGGGTTTGAATTTCAACCTCTGTATATTGTAATGTCCCCCTCCAACTGAGATATAGCTAATGAATAATGTCGTTTTTAAAAAAAAAATATGTTTATTTGTTTTTGAAACGTAAAATGTCGGTATTGTTTGCATTAAGAGTGGAGATCAAAATTTTGAGATTCTCATCACTTCATTCCTTAACTTTTTTATCCCAAGCCACTAAGTCATTTTTATACCTCAACGGGGTTTATATTCGGGTGGCATTTCACATGGTAAAGGGTAATCCTTTCCCACCATGAATCAATTGATTTTTACCAATAGATCATATGAAGAACACAATTTTATAATAGTCTATCGGTGCTTGATTTTTTTTTCCTACATTGTCTTCCACCATCATTTTCTCTCTCCTCCATTCTCCACTCACCCATCACCACCAGCAACATGGAGGATCTGAGTAGAAAATGAGATATGTTTGGTTTTTCTCTGCAGGAATCATTAACAGTCCATTTTGTCTAATAAAATTCGGTTTCAGATTCACATCGAATTATTGTTCGCAAATGCTCCCTTAACTTCTCTGAACCCAAATTCAAAAATTCCAATTTTAAAATCGTGTTTCGAATAATTGCATCTTCGAACGGTAACAATCAAACTCCAACGATTTGAAACATGCAAAGGTAAAGTCAGTAGTATTAGGTTTGATTTATTCAAATCTAAAAAGCCAAAAAATGGTGGTTTTTGATATCTCAATGGTGGTTCTACATCACTAACAATAACAAGCCAACAAGAATGAATTCATAAACCCATCACTACTAATTTCCAAATTAGGGAGAAAAATAATTAGAGAGAGGGTTGTCGTGATTGTACACAGAAATTCAGAAAAATTAGAAAAGTATGGAGAAGAATTGAAGACAAGTAAAAAATATAGCATGAGTAGACTATAGTAAAATCAATGTTCCTCTTTAATCTCATCGTAAAAATCAAGTGTTACATGGTGAGAAAAGGGACACCACTTGTGTGACATAATGTCACGTGACATTGTGACATTGGTCAATCCAATTGTGACACATAATCCAATTCAACTATTCCCTCTCATCTTTTTATGTTTAAAAAAATTGTATTGCCACGTGTCACAATTGGATTGGGCAATATCACGTGACATTATGTCACACAAGTGCAATCCGTGAGAAAAGATTACTCTTTCCCATGAGAAATGTCACCTTATATTCGACCCATGAAATTGAAAAAATATGTTGTATTACCATAGCAACACTTGCTTTAGCACAATTAGTGTAAATGATTTACACATAAACATACATATCAATTAATTTTTTAAAATGATATTATTTTTCTCACCAATGTATATGTTTGCAAATCATTTTGATTTGGTATTGTGATCAAACAAGTTTTACTCCTAGTTCAAATGTGTTGTATCACTCTCAAAAGAAACATAAAAGAAATCACGGTTCTTGCTAACTTGTGTCCTAAAGACCTATGTTAAGAAGTTTAAAAGTTGAAATTTGACAATAAAAACAATTTATATACTTTTAAAAATTTGAATACACAACAAAGTTACTATATGTAAGGGCAAATAATCATTTTTGTCTTTAAATATGTAACGTGTAACCACAATAATTCTTCAATGTAACAAAATTACAAAATAATATCATTTTATATTTCGTTAGTCAAAATAGTCTTAGAGGTTAAAACACTGACTTTAACGCTATGACCTTGGAGTGTTGGAGCGTGGTGGGTTAACACAGGAGTGTTAAAATGGGAAATAGATACAAAAGATGTAAGCATTTATTGATCCGAAGCATTTGTTCTCGTCAAGAAATACTCCCTCCGTTCCTTTTTAATTGTCACTTTTGAAGAAAAAATTTGTTCCTTTTTAACTGTCACTTTCAAAGTTCAATGCAACTTTAAATAATGTTTTACCAATTTTATCCTTAGTTATTTATTACGGAGAGAGAAATATATGAGATGATATATTAAATGAATAAGGTTATTATAGTAAAAGCATAAATTATTGTATCAAAAGTAGTGACATTTATCAATTGTCTTGGTTTGTGTAAAATGTCAAAAAATGACAATTAAAAAGGAACGGAGGTAGTAATTTTGACTAAAATACACATAAGATTATTCTAACAATAGTTTTTACAAATTTAAGAACGAAAATGATCATATAATCAAAATGCTCTTGTAAAAAAAACCCAAAGGAGTATGATTATATACAGTCCTAGTAGTGGATTTAATAAACAAAGAAAAGGAAAGTTTACGGCGACAGATTAGATAAGTGCACGTGTGGTGCACAAGCCTAGACAGTCTCATTTCATTTCATTTCATTGACCGGCTACACCCCATACTTTCCCGGTTATCCATTTCTTGAAAAAACAAAATAACTAAAAAAATCATTAATTACCCAAAAAGATTCAATTATTAAATTTAATCCTCTGCTTTGTTGACCAAATGCCCCCAAAAGAACATTATTTCATTTGCATTTGTTGCTTCTTCTCTCACATGTTATGTTACTACTCATCTCATGAATGAGTTGAAACAAACAATAAATAAATCTCACTACACAAACAAAGTACCTGTTTTAATTTCTATTAATCCTTAACTGTTCATTCTCTGATCTGTTTCTCAATTATTTCTCTTCACCCCACTCACACATCTTGTTTCAACTCTTTGTCAGGTTTTTTCCTTCTGCCATTCATTTCACTTCTTTCTTGTACTATCACTGTGGTCACCACTGTTTCTTCTTTCATTGCTTTCTTTATTTTTTCTCATTTCTTTCAACAAAATAAAAACTTTGATTATATCTTCATGATTTGAGATGTGATTGCATTATTTTCCTTTTTGACCATACCAAAAAAAAGTGATTTTTCTACAGTGAAAAAACCCATTTTCTCTCTCTTCTCATTTTTTTCACTTTTGTCATAGAGTGTAATGTAATGTGATTTGATGACCCTTTTGAAGAGTTCTTTTCATTGAAGTGATTTTTGGGTTGTGGGTTTTTTCATTCATAGCTTTCTAGGTCTAAAAAAGGGATTTTTTTTTTTTAAGGAAAAATGCCTATGTATCAGCCTTCTAAAGGAGATATGGTTGTTGGGTATGAGGGTGGTGGTGATGGTCAGATTCTAGATCTGGACACAGCTGTGAAAGATGGGGTTTTGGGTGGTGTTGATTGTGGTGGTATTGTAGGAACTGGTGTTGTTGGTGAGAAATTAGATCTGAGAAAAATGATTCAAGAGCTTGAGTTATGTGAAGTACCAAGTGTTTTCATTTGTCCAATTTCTCTTGAACCAATGCAAGACCCTGTTACTCTTTGCACTGGACAAACCTATGAGAGGAACAACATTCTCAAATGGTTTAATATGGGACACTTTACTTGTCCTACAACTATGCAAGAGCTTTGGGATGATTCCATCACTCCAAACACAACACTTTATAGGTTGATATATACTTGGTTTTCTCAGAAGTACTTGTTGATGAAGAAGAGGTCTGAAGATGTTCAAGGAAGAGCTTCTGAGCTTGTGGAGACACTCAAGAAGGTGAAGGGTCAAGCTAGAGTTCATGCTTTGAAGGAGCTTCATCAAGTTGTGGCTGTTCATGCTACTGCACGTAAGTCTGTGATTGATGAAGGTGGTGTTTCTGTTTTGTCTTCTTTACTTGGTCCTTTTACTTCACATGCTGTTGGTTCTGAAGTTATTGGTATTCTTGTTAGTTTGACACTTGATTCTGAATCTAAAAGGAATCTTATGCAACCTGCTAAGATTTCTTTGATGGTTGATATCTTGAATGAGGGTTCAATTGAGACTAAAATCAATTGCACGCGGTTGATTGAAACGTTAATTGAGGAGAAAGATTTTCGTTCTGAGATTATCTCCAGCCATAGTTTATTGGTTGGATTGATGAGGCTTGTTAAGGATAAGAGACATAGCAATGGAATCTGTCCTGGATTAAGCCTCCTCAGAACAGTGTGCTTCTATAAGGAAGTTAAGATTTTGTTAGTTAGCATTGGTGCTGTTTCTCAATTAGTTGAATTGTTGTCTGGTATGGACCATGATTGTTTGGAATTAGCCCTTTGTGTTTTGGATTCGTTATCGTCAATACCCGAAGGCAGGGTAGCTTTGAAGGAATGTGTTAACACCATACCTATCATGGTGAGACTTTTGATGAGGATATCAGAAAGCTGTACTCAGTATGCATTGTCAATTTTGTGGTCTGTTTGCAAGCTCGCCCCCGAGGAGTGTTCGTCGATTGCCGTTGATGCAGGGCTTGCCGCTAAGCTCCTTCTTGTGATTCAAAGTGGTTGCAATCCAATATTGAAACAACAATCTGCTGAGCTTTTGAAACTATGTAGTTTGAATTATTCAGATACCATCTTCATTTCCAAGTGCAAGCTTACCAGAACCATCCAATGACACTGGATTAAACTTGGTGTTGGTGCCAATAATTTTGTAGATTCACAAGGGGCAAGAGTAGAATTAAAGGTTAGCAGCTTCTCAGACCACAGAACAGAACTCCAATAACTTCGAAGATGTGAAAATGGGATTGAGGTGCAAGTCTCTCCTGTAAATATTTTTAAGTATTTTGGTTCCAACAATTAATTTGATGAATGAAGAAGAAAACATAATGTGGAAAATGCACACCCTTGCTTCTGTGCATTTACTTCTTTTTGTCCAATGTTCATGTTGTTACAATAAGCCCCATCATGAAGATACATGAATTATTTATACTGCTTTTGGGGTTTGGTTATATGGATGTAGAAGTCATGCTGTTGTTGTTGTTGGATAAAGATACTTGTTAGGAGAGTGATCATCACATACCAAAGATGGAGCTTGCAATTTCAATTGTAATTGTTGAGGAGTTGCTTTGCTCCAAGCCCTTACTTTCATTGTATCTTCTTCCTCTTTGGATCTTTTCAGAGGCCTCCAATTTTCCATTACAAAAATACTGGAAATTTTGCTTTTGATCTCAATCATGTGTAGAGACAATGGAGAGCCTGTGAAACCTTCAATTTTTATGTGTACAATGGAATTGAAAACAACTATTTCATTTTTCATTTAATTTAATTATTCTGCACTTCAACATCTCAAATTGTGATATTGATTTTACTTCATTAGTTCTTTGATATTCATTTTTAATTTGCTGAGTTTGAATTCTGCTTAAAATAATTTATCGTAAGACTTTACTTAACTTTCTGCTGAACTTGTGATTATCAAGGCTCCCTTTCCAGAGTCTAATTAGAAAAACTGTCACTTTGGTGTTGCTGTAATTGAAATGACCTATGAGGGGAGGGAACAAAGTGAAAAAATTAAGGGAGAAGAGTGGTATACCATCCACCAGATGTGGTCAAGTTCACACAGTATTTATGGATGACTAGACATTCCAGTTAGTGTATACTTTTCCTTTTCCTTTTGTAGGTAGTATTTAAGGACAAGACCCAATTTAACCATTCACTGAATCAGTGGTTGATTGAGAAAGATATATAAGAAAGCTTTAGAGCTTTCAAGGAATAGGAACGTTGAATTGCTGTTTGTTTGGCCATAGGAATACCTACAAATCACAAAACATCCTTTTCTAAATGTCTATGCAAATAATGCTACTAAGTAGGCTAAAGGCCAAGTCTAAAATAAAAATAGCCTTGGGTTGTAGAGTAGTAGTGTTGATCATAGACTGTTTATTTAGGGAAAATTACGATATTCTTGTTGCTCAAAATGATTATCTGTCTCTTTCTCTTTAATGTGATATTCAAACGATGAAAATAACATTTTATTTATTTTCTTTTATCCTTTTCTATTCTTGACACATTTTTGAATTTTTGGATGAAGGGTTATTTGATTCTATACTATACAGTATATTTTAACTATGAAGAAGTAATTATCCCAAGACTATAGTACTTTCTTTCTTACAAAAGCATTGATTGATATGTACTTATGCAAACCAACTATGATCATAACTTCGCCTTTTGCTCCTCCAATTATAGGGTGTGTACTAATGTTCTGCATTATTCATTTGGTTCTATTTACGCATATCATTGAGAATTTTGACTTCAACTTTTATTAATCATCTTCCCAGATTAGTCTTGTAAGTTATCGGTACAAATTTCATTAACTCAACTAAATTAGAACATGACAGGACCAACTAGGATTTTAAAGTACATAAGATTCATAATGCTAGTAAGGACATACTAGCAAATCAGCACTCGGTGGTCAACAGTCAAAACTCAAAACCATGTTGTCTCTTGTCTGCTCAACTGTCTCACGTGTAAAGATTATCGAGTCTGGTTAATGAGTGCCCTGAGACACTCTTTAAGAATCTTAAATTTAGTAATTATTCTTTTGAAAAGTCAAATGTTACAATTTTTAATGCATTGAATACACAACTTTTCATAAAAAAACTTACAATTTTAAGTGTTTAAAGAGTGTCCCGAGATACTCGTTAACCTTTCCCAAGATTAATATCTTATTACACCTCGTGTTGTTGGCTCAAATAATTCCGAAGAAACAAGTTGAGCTTTTCCTTTGAGCGCAAAAAGATTGACTCATATGCTTCCATGCTGGGGCAGATCTATATTCTAGAGATTGAGCATTTGCATCTACATCTACTAAGCTTGTGATAAACTCATTATTATATTTATAGTATAGTATTATCTATTAGTTGTCAGGCCATATACCAGGGGTCGGTTTGGTAAGTAAGATCCCTAGGTTAGCTTATAGTGGATAATTTATAAGCTTGTATGTCAACAAAAGTCCTGTTTGATAACTGACTTTTTATCACGAGCTTATAATTTATTTACTAACTTATAACTTATTTTTCAGATGTTATATTGAATAGCGTTTGAGCTTATTCCTTATACTCACTCCATCCATTTTTATAGGAATAGTTTACAAAAATCACGGGTATTAAAAAAAGTTGTTACAGTAATAAAGTTGTTTCAAATGTGTGTGATTATTACTATATTACCCTTAATTAAATATATATTTAATGTTAACTTTTAATATACCAAGACAAATTGGTAGTATTAATAATGAGTATATTTGAAAAAAAAAGTAATCAATACATCTAGAAATTTGTATATGATCTTATATTAAAGGACAAAACTTTTTTTGTAAACTACTCCTATAAAAAGGGACGGAAGGAGTAAGTTATAGTTTATCATTTTTTCTTCCAATTTCACCTTTATTATTTTATCTCAAATCCGTTATTACCCCTTTATAATTTATTATAGTTTAATTACAATCAAATAGACTTAATGTCACGTTTCTTCTTTTCCCAAAAAAAAAATGCAACGTTTCTTCTTTTTTATAAAGGTTTAATGTTAAGTTTAAATATATGGTCACTTTACTGTCAACAAATTGTTACGTAAATAATAGTATATTTTTACGTTTATAATTTTCCGTTATTAGTTTATACAATTTATAATTTATAAGCCCAACGTTGATCCATGGGTCAGACGGGAATGTTAGCGCAACTATGAAGCTTGCTTTCTAAGCAGGAATTTTGATCTTAGAGTTTTTCTGGTTTTGGTGAATTTTGAGAGAATGAGAGGAGAAGAATGAGAAAAGGAAATTATGCTATTGATTATTGAGAATGTACAAGTGAATTGACTTATATACAAAAACTATACTAGATTGCTTGAAGCACAAGCTAAGTAACAAACTCTAACAACTTTTAGCTAAATTCTAGGAACTTGTAACTAATCAATAACGAACTAAATCTAATGTGATTAACCAACTAAACATGATTACATCCCCTTAATTTAAGTTTCCACTTCCTTCATACCAATCAAACTCCTTAGCTAGATGAACCTGTCAACCTTCAATGGCTTAGTGAATATGTCTGAAAGCTGCAGCTCAGTGGAACAATGAACAACCTGCAGTGCTCCTTTGTTCACTTGCTCCCTCAGAAAATGAAACTTAGCTTCTATATGCTTGCTTCTTCCATGTAAAACTGGATTTCTGGCTAAGTTTATAGCAGATTTGTTATCTATGAACAATGTTATAGGTCTGCTAACCTCTATCTGTATCTACTTGAGTATATTTTCAAGTCAAACTGCCTGACATGCTGCCATACACCCTGCAATATACTAAGATCTACAGGTTGACAATGCCACAACTGGTTGCTTCTTAGCACACCATGAAATTGGGGCATTCAGAAACTTGAATAGGTACCTGAGGTGCTCTTTCTATCATGCTTATCTCCACACCAATCTGCATCAGAGTAAGCTATCAATTCTACAGAGTTTTCATTCAGACACTTAGGAAATAGAATACCAAACTGCAATGTTATTTTGATGTATCTCATTACTCTTTTGGCTGCTAGCAGATGAGATACTCTAGGCCTACTATTGCATAGGTACCTCAGTGATCCAACAATTTGCTTAAACAATGTAGGATCCACAAGTTCTTCTTCTTCATTCATTACTAGTTTTACATTTTGTTGAGTATTTTGGTGTTGGCTGCATATTTTGGCAAATCCAATGTGTTGAATAGAAGCATCTTAATGTGTAGAACAAATCTTCAGTTGCAAGTTTTTCATTTTGAAGTCATTCAGAAGCTGAAATCACCTTCAGAAGCTGAAATGTGCTTCTGAAGCATCAGACGCACTGTAGCAGAGTTGACTTTTGTTGACTTCTTCAGAAGCTGGCTTTTCTGAATTGTTTTGGCGCGAATCTTTGCTTGATTTTACAAGGATTTATTCAAGCATATTGATTCTAGAAGGCCTGATTAAATTGGAGAAGATCTTTGAAGATTTGGCTCGTGTTTATGAATGTTCTTATTTTACTGAAGCAATCTTTGAGAGATATGTTGCAGTTTTATTTGTTTCCTTTTCAAGCCATTCATTATTCAGAATCATATCTATTTTAGAAGATTTAATTCAGATTAATATTACTTGCTGAAGATTATAAAAGGAGGAGTGTTGCTGCTATTTAAGACACGAATTAGAGAGAAAAATTCAGAGAATTGAGTCTTAGTGTTTGTAAGCTTTAAGCTTTGTTTGTGCACCACTCTATTGAGTTGGTTTAGTGTTTTTAATCGAGTTGTAATCACTCTAAGCCTGTAGGTACGAGTGCAGTCAGATGTATTGAAGTTGTTCTTCAAAACAGAGTAGTTTTTGTTTAAGGGGTTCAGTAACAGGTGTGTTACTTGAATAGGAAGTTAGTGGTCTCTAATACTCAACGTGTTGGGTAGAATTCAAGACTAGGAGGAAGTTAATTGCTTAGGCTGGGAACTGGGAGTCAGTGTCTTGAGTCATAAAGATTAATTCCTATAGTGGAATTGCTTCGTGGATTGGTATCCCCCAGAGTAGGAGGTGTTTACTCCGAACTGGGTTAACAAACCTTGTGCCTTCTTTAGCTTTCCTGCACTTTTAATTTCTGCTAATTATCTGTTGTTAATTGTGCTAAGTTTAGTTCAGAACCTGTTAGGTTCAGAACCTGTTTACTCTATTATTGCCTGGCCAGAATTTCAATTGGCATCAGAGCAGGCACCCTGCCTGTGTTTTGGGTGAGATCCAGAGGAGTTAATTTCTGGCAAGCATGGATAGAGAAGGAGGCTATGTCAATAGACCACCCCTACTTGATGGCACAAACTATGAGTATTGGAAGTCTAGGATGTGTGCTTTTCTAAAGTCTATTGACAGCAGGACTTGGAAAGCTGTGATTAAGGGCTGGGATCATCCTGTGGTTTTGGACAAAGATGGGAACAAGACTGAGATTCTGAAGCCTGAAGAAGAATGGACCAAAGCTGAAGATGATCTGTCATTGGGAAATTCAAAAGCTTTGAATGCTATTTTTAATGGTGTGGACCAGAATATGTTCAGACTTATCAAGCAATGTACAGTTGCAAAGGAGGCCTGGGAAATCTTAAAAACAACTCATGAAGGAACTTCTAAGGTGAAGATGTCCAGATTACAGTTGCTGACCACCAAGTTTGAGAACCTGAAGATGATGGAAGATGAAACTATTCAGGATTTCTACATGAATGTGCTTGACATGGCTAATTCCTTTGATTCACTTGGGGAAAAGATCTCTGATGAAAAGATAGTAAGAAAAATCCTCAGGTCCCTGCCCAGAAGATTTGATATAAAGGTTACAGCCATAGAAGAAGCTCATGACATCACCGCCATGAAGGTTGAGGAGCTGATTGAGTCTTTGTTAAATTTTGAGACTGCATTCTGCAAACAGCCTGATAAGAAAGGGAAAGGAGTAGCATTTGCAGTTAATTCAGGAGCTGATGATCAACAAGAGTCTGATGAGGAGGATAGTGATTTATCAGAAGCTTTAGTGTTGCTTGGAAAACAATTCAACAAAATTCTGAAGAAGGTTGACAGAAAATCCAAGACCAAAGGTCAGAATTTCAGATTTAACAACAAGAAGCAACAAGCTGATGAGAAGAAGACCAAGTCTGAGGAGAAAAATAACCAAGCCAAAGGTGTGCAGTGCTTTGAGTGTGAGGGGTATGGACATATCAAGTCTGAATGTCCTACTTTTCTTAAGAAGCAGAAGAAAAGCCTAGCTATTTCATGGTCTGATGAAGATTCAGAAGAAGATTTTGAGAATGAATCTGCTAAGGGTGACACTAGTTTGATGGTAAGGTCAGGAGCTATCTTAAAGAAGGAAGCTGTTTTAGAGTCTGAGACTTTTTCAGAGTCTGACTCAGAGTCTGAAGCTTCATCTGTGTCTGAAGCTGCTAAAACCTCATATGATGAACTAGCTGACAACTACAGGAAGCTATATACCAGAAGTGCTGAGGTTTGCAAACAAGTTCTGGATCAGAAGGAGACTATTTTTCAACTGGAGGCTGAAAAAGGAGAACTTCTTGTTCATAATTCAGAATTGAAAGAAGAAGTAAACCAACTTAATTCCCAACTTGAGCATATGAAAAAGCATGTTAGAATGATGAATACTGCTACTGATGTGTTGGATGAAATTTTAGAGAATCAGAAACAAGGAAAAACTGGTTTAGGATTTGTGGATGAGAGTCTGAACCTCAAGCAGAAAAATCCAGTTAAACAGTTTGTTCCTGCTACTCAGACTCATGATCCTATGATTGGAACATCTAAGATGAAACCTCAGAAGGAAGCCCAGATGCAAGGTCATAAGCAAACTCGGATGAGACCTCAGAAGCATGTTCAGATGCAACCTCAGAAGCATGTTCAGATGCAACCCCAAAAGTTCAACAGAAGAAGGAGGAATCATACCTGGACCTATCATCATTGTGGTAAGAAGGGACACATTAAACCTTTTTGCTTTAAACTGTATGGCTATCCTGAACACTTTCAATATAGAAGAGTGCAACCAGCTGCACCCAGACACAATGTTCAGAAGGTGTGGAAACCTAAGGTACAGAATGTAGGCCTGATTGCTCATACCTCATTGAGAGCCACTTCTAGAGAGGATTGGTACTTTGATAGTGGTTGTTCAAGGCACATGACTGGTGTGAAGAAGCTGCTGAGCAATATCAAACCTTATTCCAGAAGCTATGTGACATTTGGTGATGGAGCAAAAGGTGAGATACTGGGTATTGGTGATTTAATCAGTGAAGGCTTACCTAGACTGAATGATGTGCTGTTGGTGAAAGGTTTAACTTCTAATCTGATCAGTATTAGCCAACTTTGTGATCAAGACTTAAAGGTTAATTTCAACAAGCAAGAGTGTTTGGTAACTGATCAAGAAGGTAAAGTTCAGATGAGGGGCTGCAGATCCAAAGATAACTGTTATTTATGGGTGTCTGAAGAAGAAAGAAGCCTGACTTCTTGTCTCATGAGCTCAGAAGAGGAAGTCAAGCTCTGGCACCAGAAACTGGGTCATTTGCATCTGAAAGGCATGAAGAAAATCCTAAGTACTGAAGCTATCAGAGGTGTACCTAATCTGAAGATCAATGAGGACAACGTTTGTGGTGATTGTCAAATTGGGAAACAAACAAGAAAGTCTCATCCCAGATTAGTACACCAGGTAACTACTAAAGTACTAGAACTTGTTCATATGGATTTAATGGGGCCAATGCAAGTTGAGAGTATTGGAGGCAAGAGGTATGCATTTGTAATGGTTGATGATTACTCAAGATTCACATGGGTTAACTTTGTTAGAGAGAAGTCTGATACTTTTGGAGTATTTAAAGAGATGTGTATTCAATTACAAAGAGAGAAGGACAGTGGTATTATCAGAATCAGAAGTGATCATGGCAAAGAATTTGAAAACAAGAGCTTTTCAGAATTCTGTGCATCTGAAGGTATAAAACATGAGTTCTCTGCACCTATCACACCTCAGCAAAATGGTGTAGTTGAGAGGAAGAATAGAACATTAGCAGAATGTGCAAGGGTTATGCTGCATGCTAAGAAACTGCCTTATATGTTTTGGGCTGAAGCCATGAATACTGCCTGCTATATCCATAACAGAGTTACTTTAAAGAAGGGAACAACCTATACTTTATATGAATTATGGAAAGGGAGAAAGCCAACTGTGAAATACTTTCATGTGTTTGGGAGCAGATGCTACATTTTGGCTGACAGAGAAAATAGGAGAAAACTGGATCCTAAGTCTGATGAAGGTATATTTTTGGGATATTCAGTAAACAGCAGAGCCTATAGGGTGTTTAACTCAAGAACCAAAGTTGTGATGGAGTCCATAAATGTTGTAATTGATGATCTGTCTGCTGAGAATGAAAGGAATGGGTCTGAAGTTATTCCAGAGTCTGAAGCCTCAGAAGAACAAACTTCAGAAGCAGAAAATCATCCAGAGTCTGAAGAAGCAGAAGTGCATCCAGATCATGATCCTACCAATAAAGGGCCATCAATTAGAGTTCAGAAGGATCATTCTAAGGAGCTTATCATTGGAAGTTTGGATCAAGGGGTCAGAACCAGGAGATCAGATTCAGCTGCTACTGATTCTTGTTTTGTGTCTAAGTTTGAACCCAAAAATGTAAAAGAAGCCCTAACTGATGAATTTTGGATTGAAGCAATGCAAGATGAGTTGAATCAATTCAAAAGGAGTGAAGTGTGGGATCTGGTTCCAAGACCTGAAGGGTTGAATGTGATTGACACTAAATGGATATACAAGAATAAAACAGATGAAAATGGTACTGTAGTCAGAAACAAGGCAAGGTTGGTTGCTCAGGGTTATACTCAAGTAGAGGGATTGGATTTTGATGAAACATTTGCACCTGTGGCCAGACTAGAGTCCATAAGACTACTGTTGGGTGTATCCTGCATTCTCAAGTTCAAATTATTCCAGATGGATGTGAAGAGTGCATTTCTGAATGGATATCTGCAAGAAGAAGTATATGTTGAACAGCCTAAGGGTTTTGTGGATCATCAGTTTCCAGATCATGTGTACAAGTTGAAGAAAGCCTTATATGGACTCAAGCAAGCACCAAGAGCATGGTATGAAAGACTGACTCAGTTTCTTGTGGCTCAATGATACAGAAAAGGTGGTTCTGATAAGACCTTATTTGTGAAAGATCAAGATGGAAGTCTGATGATTGCTCAGATCTATGTAGATGATATTGTGTTTGGTGGAATGTCTGACAAAATGGTTAAGTTATTTGTCCAGCAAATGCAATCTGAATTTGAAATGAGCTTAGTTGGTGAACTGACATACTTTCTTGGATTGCAAGTCAAGCAAATGGAAAACACTATCTTTATTTCTCAGAGTAAGTATGCTAAAAACATTGTGAAAAAGTTTGGTATGGAATCTGCTGCTCATAAGAGGACACATGCTGCTACTCATCTGAAGCTGACTAAGGATGAACATGGAGTTTCAGTAGATCAAAGCCAATATAGAAGTATGATAGGAAGCTTATTGTACTTGACTGCAAGCAGACCTGATATCACATTTGCTGTTGGAGTATGTGCAAGATATCAAGCTGATCCTAAGATGAGTCATCTGACACAAGTTAAAAGGATCCTGAAGTATGTGAATAGCACAAGTGATTATGGAATCATGTATTCTCATAGTTCAAGTTCTGATTTAATGGGATTTTGTGATGCTGATTGGGCTGGAAGTGCTGATGACAGGAAGAGCACCTCAGGAGGTTGTTTCTTTGTGGAAAATAATCTAATTTCTTGGTTCAGCAAGAAACAAAATTGTGTTTCATTGTCAACTGCTGAAGCTGAGTATATTGCTGCTGGGAGTAGTTGTTCACAACTGGTGTGGATGAAGCAAATGCTTGAAGAATACAACATTGCACAAGGAACTATGACTCTATTTTGTGACAATTTAAGTGCAATTAATATCTCTAAGAATCCTATTCAGCACAGCAGAACTAAACATATAGATATCAGACACCACTTCATCAGAAATCTTGTGGAAGATAAAATCATTCAGCTGGAACATGTGGTTACTGAAGAACAAGTTGCTGATATTTTCACAAAGGCTTTGGATGCTAAACAGTTTGAAAACTTAAGGAGTAAGTTAGGTGTTTGTTTACATGAAGATTTATAGCAATTAAAGCAAACTGGATGTGAGGAAGATAGAGTACCTGCCAGCTTTGTTAATGCTAAGTGTGATGTTGATTCTGATCCTGAGTCTGAAGTTAATGCTGGGACTGATTCTGATGATATTTTTTCCTATATGTGTTTTATTCCTCATTTGATGATGATTGTTTGTCATAATTTTGTGGCTAAAAAGGGGGAGAAAAACAAGTGTTTGAGTTGTTCAGTATCAGAAGATGTGTTGCTCAGTTTGTGTTCAGTTTTCAGTATTGGTCAGTTTTCAAGTGTTTTGTTCAAAGTTCAGAATCATTGCAAGAAGTGTTGTGAAGATCTGATTGAAGGGGAGTGTGTGTCTCACGGGGAGTACAAGGTTATTATATTCCTGAGTGATGGTGTTTTCCTGGAGTTTTTTGAAGTTACTTGTCTTCCAAGTTACTGCAGTTCAGAAGTAAGGGGGAGTTTGATGTATGCTGAGTTGCAGGGGGAGCTGGAGTATGTGAGTGTTTGTTTGTGTAAAGCTTCAGGGGGAGTGTTTGTGATGATCAGGAGTTGATCAGTAGCTTATATGTGTGCTTCAGTAGCTGAGAATATCAGAAGCTGATATGTTGTGTTAAACTGAAGCTGGTTTGTGTTTTTCATGTTAATCATAGCTGAATCCGCTGCTTATCTCAATGTTATGATTAATTTTTGTGGAGTTCTTCATTGCTGAGTTAGTCTTATGGGAGATTGAAGAGCTTGTCTTGTGTGAACATTGGTTTTAGCCAAAAATTTGCCAAAGGGGGAGATTGTTGAGTATTTTGGTGTTGGCTGCATATTTTGGCAAATCCAATGCGTTGAATAGAAGCATCTTAATGTGTAGAACAAATCTTCAGTTGCAAGTTTTTCATTTTGAAGTCATTCAGAAGCTGAAATCACCTTCAGAAGCTGAAATGTGCTTCTGAAGCATCAGACGCACTGTAGCAGAGTTGACTTTTGTTGACTTCTTCAGAAGCTGGCTTTTCTGAATTGTTTTGGCGCGAATCTTTGCTTGATTTTACAAGGATTTATTCAAGCATATTGATTCTAGAAGGCCTGATTAAATTGGAGAAGATCTTTGAAGATTTGGCTCGTGTTTATGAATGTTCTTATTTTACTGAAGCAATCTTTGAGAGATATGTTGCAGTTTTATTTGTTTCCTTTTCAAGCCATTCATTATTCAGAATCATATCTATTTTAGAAGATTTAATTCAGATTAATATTACTTGCTGAAGATTATAAAAGGAGGAGTGCTGCTGCTATTCAAGACACGAATTAGAGAGAAAAATTCAGAGATTGAGTCTTAGTGTTTGTAAGCTTTAAGCTTTGTTTGTGCACCACTCTATTGAGTTGGTTTAGTGTTTTTAATCGAGTTGTAATCACTCTAAGCCTGTAGGTACGAGTGCAGTCAGATGTATTGAAGTTGTTCTTCAAAACAGAGTAGTTTTTGTTTAAGGGGTTCAGTAACAGGTGTGTTACTTGAATAGGAAGTTAGTGGTCTCTAATACTCAACATGTTGGGTAGAATTCAAGACTAGGAGGAAGTTAATTGCTTAGGCTGGGAACTGGGAGTCAGTGTCTTGAGTCATAAGGATTAATTCCTATAGTGCAATTCCTTCCTGGATTGGTATCCCCCAGAGTAGGAGGTGTTTACTCCGAACTGGGTTAACAAACCTTGTGCCTTCTTTAGCTTTCCTGAACTTTTAATTTCTGCTGATTATCTGTTGTTAGTTGTGCTAAGTTTAGTTCAGAACCTGTTAGGTTCAGAACCTGTTTACTCTGTTATTGCATGGCCAGAATTTCACATTTGTCTCAGCAGGTGATGATGATGGATTGCAGTTCATCATATTGAACCTCTTCAATATATCAGATGCATACTTCATTTGATGCATTATCAGTCCCTCTACATTTTCAGTAAACTCCAGGCCTAGAAAATATGTCAATTTTCCTAAATCTGACATTTCAAACTCACTCATCATCTGAGATTTGAATACTTCTATCTCATTCACATCACTACCAGTTAATATCAAGTCATCTACATAGAGACAGATGAGTAACTGATTACCTTCAATTCCTTTCTTCACATATACACCATATTCAGACTGGCATTTAACAAATTCTTGCTGCACAAGAAAACTGTCAATTCTTTTGTTCCAAGCTCTTGGTGCCTGCTTCAATCCATAGAGTGATTTGTGTAATCTATACACCATATTGATAAGTGCTAAAAAGAAGTTATCTTTTGATATATTTTTAGGCACTTATGTTACTTGTTTTGCAAGTTATCATATGATAAGCTCATAATTTATGATTAAATGTCAAATTAGTGATCCTATGTCTTACCTCATCTATTATGCAGGAAATTTCATGCTAGGACCTGGAACTGAGCAAAGAAACATGACGATTTGATAAAGCTTCATCGCTACAGCGCAGGATGCATCGCTACAGCGAGCTTAGGCAGGGATTTTCAAGATCAGAGTCTAAGTGATTTCGCAGAGCGAGGCTTGGTCGCAGAGCGAAGCAAGGCGGTTTGAACTGTTCAAGGCTGAGGTGGCAGAAGCCCATTTGTGAAGAAAGGACTTCGCAGAGAAAAGTCCAGAATAACAGAACACTTATAAATAGGTTCTAAAGCTGAATTTTTAGATATATAGATTATTATTACAGTTCAGTAATATTTTAGGATTTAGTTTTTAGACAGTTTTTAGGGCTAAAAGCTATGATCTTCAAGGAGCAAGAGTGAAGGGATTGTGGAATCAACTAAGACTTTGGGAAATCAAGACTTAGGCTTGGATTTTCATCTTTCTCTAAACTTTTGTATATTTGTCATGAAAATGAACAACTAACTTCCCTTTGTTGGGATTGGAGGTATTCTTTCTAGCTTAGATGTAATCTTTGATTATGCAAATATATGATTTTAGCAATTTATGTGTTATTGAAGTTATTCTTGCTTTTCATTCTCATGCTTGATTCAATTGTTATTGACAAATACGTTTGAATCCAGGTTTAGAATAATCTTCTATCAAAAAGAAATTCTAGACATGGAATTTGGTTTTGATAATCACATAAAGTGTCGGAACGTAATGCTTTCGGATCGTTTGATCGATTGGGAAATCGTCGATTAAACGATACGATCGATCTCACGACGTCATTTGGACACGAATGACGTTGTCGAGTGATACGTGATATTTTCGCTAAAACGCTAGAATTCATATGCATGATTTTTAGATTATATTCGATGCAAGATTGATGAACTCCGATTCCAATGCTTTTATTCCCTATTACTTGTAGTTTTATTTCCGCTTTTACATTCAATTAGTTTATATGCAAACAAGTTACAAAACCCTTACTCAAAACAATAACGATTGTTGAACGGCTCGAGATAGCGCACTAATCCCTGAGGAGACGATAATTTAAAAATACTTACTTTTGTTACGCAACTAACACATATATTATTTCCCTTTCATTTTGAAACATGGTGGTTGTTACATACACTTCTTCATCTAAAAGACCATTTAAGAAAGCAGATTTTACATCCAAATGATACATTGGTCAGTTTCTTCCACAAGCTATAGCAACTATCAGTCTCACAGTCTCTAATCTTGCTACTGGGGCATATACTTCAAAGTAATCCATACCAGCCTTCTGCATGAATCCCCTAGCAACTAATCTAGCTTTGTGTTTGGCTACTTCACCATTTGGCTTCAGTTTCAACTTGAAAAATCCATTTCACATCTATAGGTTTCTTGCTAACAGGTAGTTCAGTTTGTTCCCATGTGTTGTTTCTGATGATTGAATTCAACTCTTCAATCATAGCATTCTTCCACACTTCTTCATTCAATGCTATTTCATGGTTGATTGGTTCTGCATCTGCTAATAAGGCAAAGTGAACAAATTCCCCTTCTTCATTAACTAGATTATCTGGAATAACTTCATGTCCAGCTAACCTTGTGGAAGCAAATCTCTGTCTTCCTGAAGTTCTAGTAGCTTAATTCTCTTCAACATGTACTTTAGTATAAAGTTGAACTTGTTCAACTTGATCATCTTCTTCAATTATTGTGGGAACTGTGTGATTGGAACTCTTCTCTTTCTTGTTCCAATCCCAAGCTTCATTCTAACAGATTTTAACATCCCTACTAATCACTATTGAATGAGTTAGAGGATGATATAACTTGTATGCACCTATTTCATGATAACCAACCATTATCATAGGATCACTCTTATCCCCTAACTTTCTTCTCTTTGCATCAGGGATATGTTTGTAACATAAGGAGCCAAAAACTCTTAAGTGTTTAGCTGCCTGCTTGCATCCTAGCCAAATTTCTTCAGGGATTTGATTCAGTTTCTTAGTGGGGTATCTATTCAAGATGTAGGCTGCAGTTCTTACAACTTCTCCCAAAAAAGTATTAGGCATCTTCTTCAATTTCAACATACTTCTGGTCATGTCAAGCAGACTTCTATTTCTTCTTCCAGCCAAACCATTGTGTTGTGGAGTATAAGGAGCAGTTACTTCATGTATAATACCATTGTCTTCACAACTTTTCTCAAACACTTTTGAAGTATACTCACCACCAACATCAGTTCTTAAAACCTTAATAGATTTTCCACTTTGCTTTTCTACTAAGATTTTAAACTTCTGAAACATATCAAATGCTTCAGTTTTGGTCTTAATCGAATATAACCAGAGTTTTATGCTAAACTCATCAACAAAACTTATGAAGTATTTGTTGCCCTCTAATGAAGGAACCTCTAAAGGACCACATACATCTGAGTACACGACATTGAGTAGCTCCTTTGAGCTGCTGGCAGTACTTGAACTGAATGCATTTCTAGGTTGCTTGCCCAACAAACAAGTATCACAGGCTGTGTTAGGTATCTCAATTTTAGGTACACCAAGAATCATTTCCTTATCAACCAGTTGATTAAGACCTCTAAAATTAAGATGACCAAACCTATAACACCATAACCAGCTATCTTCATCTTTTACCATTGCAGATAAGCAGTTCAACTCTACAACTTTCATATTAGTCTGAAATGTTCTATTTTTTGCAAGGGAAGTTTTCAACACTAACCTTTGATGTTTATCAAACAACTTCAGAACATTATCCTTCATAGTAACTGAATATCCTTTCTGAATGAGTTGACCAACACTAAGTAAATTGCACTGCATTCCAGGGACATATAGAACTTCTTCAATTATTGCTACTTTTCCATTCTTTCCTTCAATAGCAATCTTCCCAATACCTTCTGCAGTTAATGTACTATGATCTGCAAGTTTCACCTTTGTGTTCCTTCCATGATCAACTTTCCTCAACCATGCTTTGTTTCTAGTCATGTAAACAACCAGTATCTAAGAACCAACTTTCTGAATTGCAACTCTGAGTACTAGTTGTTGTAACCATCAATAATAATGAATCATCTGAATCATCTTGTGCAATCTTAGCTTGTTCCTTATCATTCTGGCCTTGTTTTCCCTTACCAGACCAACATTCAGAAGCAAAGTGTCCAAATTTCTCACATTTGAAACACTGAATCTTCTTCTTATCAAAATTTCTCTTCTTTTGATTAGAGTTTCTTTCTTTTGAAGATTCACTTTTATCAGTTACTTTGTTCTTGCCTTTAGACCAGTTTCCTCCCTTAGTATTATTCTCCCCTTTCTTGTAGTTCTTCCTATCATAATCATCTTTCTTGATAGTTTGAACTTGTAAGGCTTGTTGGATTGATCTTTCACTGCTTCTTTCTGAAACCATCAATTCATGAGTTTCTAATGAACTCTGAAGCTCCTCAATCTTCAAGGTTTTTACATCTTTTGATTCCTGAATTGCCACAACTATGAAATCAAACCTTGATGATAGAGTCCTCATGATTTTCTCAACAATTTGTTGATTAGTCATAATCTCTCCAGTCTGTCCCGCTATGATCTTCTCAACACATACATTCACCGTCTGTCCCGCTATGATCTCAACAGTCACATTTACTGTCTATCCCGCTATGATCTCAACGATCACTTCAGTGAATATATCAACAAACTGCAACTTAAATAATCTCTAAATAGAGGGTTCTCCCTAAGTGTGATCAATGAATTCATCTCACTTAAACTTGCTTACATTCTGTCTTACTTTGATATCAATGTGTTTTTGCAAGTTCATTCGCACTTGGAGAAGAAGCGTACAAAAAGAAGACATATACACCATAACATCAAGATTTGAATTCGCATCATCGCGGTCTTGACGATCCTCTGTGTTTCATACCGGAACAACACAAAAAAAGGTATTTGTTCTATATTATATGAAAATTGTCCTACAACTTCAAACTACATATGTTTTAAGATATGACTCTTCAAAAAAAAAATTCATTGTTTCTTTTTATAAGATTTCTTTCCATATTTTTTTTTATCTAGTGGACAAAATTTCAACCCTTAAGTGAACAAATGGTCAATCCCGACTTCGAACATCAATCTCTGCATATTGCAATATCCCTACCAACTGAGTCATACTCAAAGTGACAATCTCTTTCAAATTTTAGCTACATTAATAATTTTCATGCAACCTGCAATAAATTCTATGATAAAATAAAATTAATTCTCTCTCCAAAAAGATAAAGTATCAAAACCAAATAAATTGTCAACAAATTTAATACTAAATTTTTTCTTAATTCTTGTGATTTAATGAACATGGTCATATATTTAGGGATGAATGTAATATGTAAAGGTGTTATACCTCACATCTTAATTTTTTAGGATCATTGATATGATCCAAGACATAGATCATAGAAATTTGAAGAATTTATCCGAGAGCCCTAATCTTCGAGGGAGTTTACACAAGAATCAGATACCATTGTCGCTTACATTGTTTATTCTCAAGCAACCAAGGACAAACAAGATCACACGATAAGAATCAAGAAGAAACAAACAATAATTGGCAAGATGGATTAGAAGAAGATACACCCTTACTTTTAATTTTTAATTTTATTTTTACGGTATAATTCATTCACATGTTAAAATAAAAGACCATGAATATCAAATTGATGGCATTCGCATTTTTTATAAGGATCCAACTCTAAATGTTAAGTCAACCAATTCACCATTGCATAAAAACACACACAACGTGCATAGAACTTTTGGCCAACAAGCCAATCACTATATCCTTGCATCTAACATATCAATAGCTTCCTCTTTTGGTCAAAGACACATAAAGGATAAGATGTCGCAATCTTAAAATCTATCTAGTTATTACGAAAAAATTATTTTGATTCGTTAGGTACAATTTGATTATACGTGGTCTTGAAAATGTTCAACTTAACTATTAGATCGAAAACCAATTCGAAGAATGGAGAACACCAAAAAAAAAAAGAGCCAAACACAATAGTTTCTACAAACATTATAAATTTTCACAATTTAGAGTTTAGAGACATATTATCAAACAACTCAGAAGTATCCTTGGACTATTCTTAAACTAGGATCCAACAACGCAAAAAGGGCACAATCAAAGCCACACCAACAAAGATACCCAATTGGATATTGTTTACCTATGTTTGATGCTTATGGCGGAGGCTACAAGGAAACTAAATCCAGTTGAGTGGAAGCATCCTCTGGTTGTTGTAGGTAAGTAATCTTTTGCCACATGTGGTCTATGATTTATAAATGAGCTCTAAACTTGTTCGTTTAGGGTTGTTTAGGTGTATCATGACCACAAAGTTAATAGTTTGGGAGTCTAGTATGTACTTGTGGTGTGTTTAGACCAAGTTGCGCCAGAAAAGTTGGATTGAATCCAAGTAGAGGTTGCATAGTTTAGTGACATGTGGAAGAGGGGCATATGCGATTGATGTTAGAAGGACATGGGGCAACATAGGTATTGGATGTAGATCGAAGATAATTAGAGTGATTCCAATCCCCGATTTCAGGTGAGGGTGACAGTTGTGTTTTGAGAAGTAGACCCGACTCCTATTTGTGGGAGAGAAAGTCTCCACCTGGGCTGGCCCAACTCATACACGAATTTTAAGATGAGGTCTTAGTTTAAGATAGTACTAGTACTTTAATAGAAATACTTTTTTTTTTTAATTTTAATTAATTTTTTCTCATGTTTTAAATACAAAACCATGAATTAAAGTAATGTAATCGATTTTATTTTATATTTATTTTTCTATTGATAACAAAATCGGCAGATTCAATCTTTGTTGAAATAATTTTAATTTTAGATAATATTTTGTCAATTTTAGTAGAATATGAGGTCTTTTATCCCAAAATTGTTTTAAAAAAAATAAAATATGAAATCTTTTTATTAAGTTTTTTTCTTTTCTATTTTTTTAGTCCTAAGACAATTGTCTTGGTGGCCAGACCCTTGGACCGGCCCTTAGGGGTGGACAAAAAAACCGGGTCCGCCCGAACCCGGTCTACCCGAGTAATTTTTTTTTATTCGGGCGGTTCATAACGGGTCATAGGGATCAAAAACATATTTAATTCAAGAGTTAAATATGTTTTTGTCCCTATAAATATGTCAACTTTTCGTTTTAGTCCCTCCAAAATTTTTCTTCAACTTTTAGTCATCCAAAAGTTTTTCAACTTCACTTTTGGTCCCTCCTTTAAAGTAAACTCATATGTAGAATTCATATTTTTGAATAAAATTTTGCAGAAAAATTTACAATATTATAAGAATCTCTCCCAAAAAAAATTAGAATTTTTTAACAAAACATGAATTAAATATGAATTTTTATATTTTTGGCCGGTAAAAATTCATATTTAATTTATGTTTTGTTAAAAAATTCTAATTTTTTTGGAGTGATTTTTAAAATATTCTACACATTTCTGCACAATTTCATAAAAAAAACAAAAATTGACTTAAAAATATAGACCAAAAATATTGATTGAAAATTTTATAGAGACTAAAAGTTGAAGGAAAATTATAGAGGGACTAAAACGAAAAGTTGATATATTTATTGAGAAAAAAAAACATATTTATAAACTAAAAGTTGCATCACTGCTCTGCTCTACTCTTTCTTTATTGTTATGTCCACGTTTAATTGTTAATTAAGTTCTCTTATGTTTGATTTGGGTGGTTAATCAGTCCTTGGTTTGCTAACAAATTAACTATATATGTATATATCAGTTACACTCGTGCACATACATATTCTTCAAAGGCAACGGCATGTTGAATTTGATACTGCGTTGGCTCCTAACTAATCAATCTACACATGACTTAACTAACTTTTAGTTTTCTAAATTAAAGTACCAAGTCTAGGGGGAATGGAAGTATGTATCAATTTGAAGAACATAAGAAAAGAATACAATAAAATAAACAACAGTTACTATTGTGGGTGAAATTAAGGGAAACACTGCAAATTCTTTACGGGAGGAGGCATGCATGTCAAACGCCGTATGAGGAGGACTTTCGCTACCATTCCATAATCCATATGCCATCATAAGTGACAACATTTGGCAAATTTTCTGCATGAGATAATTTTACACACAGTTCAAGGAAGACTTTTATACGCAAGAATATTATTTCAAGAGAATATTATTTCTGAATGTAAAAAAAGAGACTGATTACATAATGAAGGAAATAGGTGTTTATCACTAATATGTCCACCCGTCGATCACTATTATAAGCAAAAATCAACATTTTAGATTCATTTATTAAATGATGCATGTGGACTATAATAAAGATCATATAATTAATTGAATGAATCTAAAACGTAAATTTTTGTTCATAACAGTGACTGGAGGGTGTATTAACTAATTGGACTTAAATTTTTCTCAGAAATGGATTCAGTGGATGGTCATGTGTATTGAAGCTGTTGATTATAATGTTCTTGTTAATGGGGAGTAGGTTGGCCCAATTATTCCGGGGCGAGGCTTACGACAAGGGGATCCACTTTCTCCGTACCTTTTCATTATTTGTGCGGAAGGCCTCTCCTCTTTGATCAGGGATGCTGAAGAGCACGGGGCTATTTCTGGTACGAGTATCTGCAGAGGGGCGCCCTCCGTCTCCCACCTTCTTTTAGCTGATGAATGTTTTCTCTTCTTTAAGGCGGATGAAAATCAGGCCCAGGTTATGAAGAATATCCTTAACACTTATGAGGCGGCTTCTGGTCAAGCTATTAGTTTGCCGAAGTCTGAAATTTTTTATAGTAGGAATGTGGCAGATGCGTTGCAGAATAGTATCACTCACATTTTTGCCGTTTGCACTGTTTTGGGTACCGACAAGTATTTATGCATGCCATCCATGATTGGTAGAGATAGAACTGCAACTTTTGCTTATATCAAGGACAGGGTTATGCATCATATTAATTCTTGGAGTAGTAAGTGCCTGTCTAAGGCAGGGCGCGAGGTTATGATCAAGTCGGTGCTCCAAGCTATTCCGACCTATGTCATGAGTTTATTCCAATTACCTTCTACGCTGGTCACGGCTATTGAAAAGATGATTAACACATTTTGGTGGGGCCACGGCAGAACCACTCATAGGGGGTATTAATTGGTTGAGTTGGGAAAAGTTATCGATGCACAAATCGCATGGTGGTATGGGCTTCAAGGATCTCTCGGCATTTAACCTTGCGATGTTGGGTAAGCAAGGATGGAAATTTCTTTCGGAGCCTCAATCTCTTGTTTCTCGTATCTTCAAGGCCAGGTATTTTCCGTCTAAATCTTATCTGCATGCTACTATAGGCCATAATCCGAGTTATGTATGGCGTAGTATTCTTCGCGCCCGCTTCATTGTGCGTGGTGGAGCTAGATGATGCATTGGTTCTGGTGCGAGTATCCCTATTCTTGATGCCCCTTGGCTATCTAACGGTGGGCATATTGATGGGAACATTATAGGAGGTCACTATGTTCGTGAGTGCACGGTTCATAATTTGTTGTCTGAGCATCGCAAAGAGTGGAACATACCTCTAATTCGACAAGTTTTTAGTAATGATGTGGCTGATGTTATTTTACAGACTCCCTTGTACGAACACGTCCAAAGTGATTGGTTAGTCTGGAAGGGCGAGAGAAATGGTAGGTACTCAGTTCGTAATGCGTACAGGCTGTGTGTGGAGGAGCTTATTGATGTGTTGAAGCAGTATTTCATACAACAAAAGTAAGTATTTTCAATTATCGTCTCCTCAGGGATTGGTGCGTTACTTCGAACCGTTCAACAATCGGTATTGTTTTGAGTTAAGGGTTTGTACACTTGGTTTCATAAACTAACAGAATGTAAATGCGGGAATTAAAACGACAAAGAATTAGGGAATAAAAGCGTTGAGATTAAAGTTCATCAATCTTGCAAAGAATGTAATAAATAAATCATGCATATGAATTTAGCGTTTTAGCGTAAATATCACGTATCGCTCTACAACGTCATTGATTTCCCAAATGACATCGTGAGATCGATCGTATCGTTTAATCGACGATTTCCCAATCAATCAAACGATCCGAAAGCATTACGATCCGAAACTTAGTGCGATTATCAAAACCCAAATCCATTTCTAGATTTTCTTATTTTGATAGAAGATTATTCTTAAACATAGATTCAAAAGTATTTGTCAATATCATTTGAATCAATCATGAGAATGAAAAGCAAGAATAACTTCATAAACACTTAAATTGCTAAATCATATATTCACATAATCATTCATTACATCAAAGCTAGAAAGATTACCTCTAATCCCAACAAAGGGATGTTAGTTGTTCATTTTCATGACAACTATGCAAAAGTGAAGAGAAAAGATGAAGATACAAACCAAGTCTTGATTTCCCAAAGCCTTGATTGATTTCCACTACCCAATCACTTTTGATCTTTGAAGATCAAAGCTCTAGCCCTAATTACTAAGTCCTAAACTACTACTAAAGCAATCCTAACAATTGGAAGAAAAAGTCTCAAAGTTCTCCAACTGGTTTTTTTTAGAAAATGAGCCAAAAATGCTATTTAAAATCTGAATTTTTGCACGCTCGCTACAAGCGATGAGCTGGTCGCTTGTAGCGAGGAAGCTTGTTGGCCAATAGGGATCCTCCACGTCAGCATGGAGCCATAAACCGCCCTTGGTCGCTTGAAGCGACCAGTCCATCGCTTGAAGCGATGAAACACTAAAAATCCCTGCCTATGCTCGCTTGAAGCGTGGCAGTCTGCGCTTGTAGCGATGGCTTGGAAACAAACTTCATTTCTTTGCTCAGCATGATCAATCATAAATTTCCTGCAATAATAACATGGGGTAAGGCATAGGATCACAAATATAGCATTTTGAACCATAAATATGAGCTTATCCTAAGATAACTTGTGAAATAAGTTACATAAGTGCCTAAAATAAACATGCTTTTTAAGTCATTTTTGGCACTTATCACACTCCCCAACTTAAATCTTTGTTTGTCCTCAAACAAAGGACACAACAAATAAGGAAACAAGCTTTAATCATGGCTTTGAGCAAGAATGCAAAAGTATCAAAAGTTTGAAACCAATAAGTGACAGATGAATGATTCAGATGTGATTGCGCAAGCTAGGGTAAAGTTTCTCATTAAACGAGATACATACTATAAATGTGAACTAGTTCTAAACACAAGAAATCAAATCACACACTCCTAAACAAGCAACATGTTTAAAATTGAACCAAACCTAACACACTTCTAAATAAAGTATATGAACAATTTTAAATCATTTGTAAGGGTTATGAACACTCATCCAATAAACATGATAACATTCCAATTAAATTATGTGTCCATCTAATTATCATTTCCAAAAGCATAAAAGGCATTGGTCAAAAGGTCTTTAAGGGTTGTAATTGGGCTAGGTTACAAAAGAATTGTCATATGTGGGATATTTGAATTCAAATGGCCAAGCAAAAGGAAACATTCAATCTAATTACACTTCCTTCTTTTTCCAATACAACACTTGGTGAATTTCATACATTTCTATTCTTGATTGATCTTGACAACTTTTTCTTTGAATTCTTGCAAACCTTTTCATTTTTCTCTTTTCTTTTTCTTGGTTTGCTTTTCTTTCTTTTTTCTTTTCTTTTTCTTGTTGTCAAGACCAATTAACACATTCACCCTTACATTGACATAAACATAACCTCCCTTTCTCCCCAACTTATTTCAATGACACCCTAATCGAATGTTCCTTTATCATTATGGCAAAGGTCAATAAAAACGATGGATAAGGGTTCACAAGAAAACAACTATCAGAATTCAATAAAGAGTTAACTATGAACTGAATTTTTTTTACAAACTCCGGCAATTTAAATAAGCAGATGAGCTTATTAAAATTGACAGTCCACAGTTAACAATTCTGATTCAAATAGGCTCAGATGGGTTAACAGATACTCACACATCTCACAGGGTAGGTTCATTTGGTCAAGTATTTCACTCAATTTCAAAAAATTGCCTTGATCACTTCAATGCTCTTATACAAATTAAAACAACAACAGATTTAACATAATATAACTGAGTTAAACATGATATTGGTCTCCTGCATATATATACAATGGTTGAGGATTCCTCACATTTTGGCTAGTTCTATATTGGTTCAAAACTAAACAAATGCTTGCTTAAAAACTGAATAAATTAACTTGTGTGTGTAAAGAACTTATTCACATTCAAGAATATACCTAGAAAAACAAGAAAACGAGTACCTTAGCTGCGCGCTTTAACACTCATTCAATCATTATCACTCAGATGATTCAAAGTTCAAGCATTGGCTTTTGAATCATTCATCTTTCTTTCAACATTTGTTGGGATAATTTCAAAAAATTTTACCATAAATAAATAACAAAACATAAATAGAATATAAACTATACTAACATGTAATACCAAAATATAAATAACATAAACCAAAAAGGTACATCATCCATGGTACATAAGAAACATAATCAAAGTACAAAGCATAAATAAAAATGTTAAAGAAGTACAAAGCTGAATAAATAAAACGAAAGAGAAAACAAATCAAGATCTGCAGCTCTGCATCATCAGTCTGAATCTGAATCCATGATAGAATCTGAATCTATCATATCTGCTGCCATGCGGTCTAGGCTGTTAGTAGCCTCCGATGAATCATCTCCAAGATCAGCATCGACATCAGCGTCGTCGTCACCATCATCACCAGCATCCTGATCACCAGCATCAGCTGCATCTGCCCCTCCTGGAAAGAATGGCCTGTCCCCAGGCCAAGCTATGTGCTCAGAGAAGAAAGCAGGTGTCCACGGGCTTTGGCCACTGTCGTGCAGATGGCTCTGAATAGTCGTCAGTGCCCGATGATTTGACGCATTCTGCGCCAACAGAAAAGAGCTCACAGTAGCTGAGTCCCAACTCGAGAAGTCCAGTGGTGGAATGGTCGGGTGGCTAGGGTGGCTAGTATGCTGAGGTGGTGGTGGTGGTACATGAGAAGGACCTGCTGAGGTGGATGGTCCAGCTGAGGGAGGAGGTGGGGCTATAGGTGCAGGGGTAGAGCAGTACCTATTGATGTATCTATCATCAATAGGGTTCTTAATTTCCTCATCTACCTGTGATGGCATGTGTACTCTAGCTCACCTACAGAGTCCCATAATCAACCCGGGAAAAGTAAGTGGGCATTTTGGTTTGCCCGGGGGTAAAATGCCGCTCTCAGCTACTATCCTCATCTCATTCGCTATCAGCCTAGCAACGTCAACTTGACGCTGAGTGAGGATATAATGGACAAGAGGGGTAACATCAAGGGTGGTGGAAGATGTGTGAGATTTGGGGCGGATGTTATACAAAATAAGGGTAAGGATTACCTGAGCCGGAGTGGTCATATCCTCCCTGAAGGCTCGGAAAGGCTTACCCGAAGCCCTACTCAAATCATAGCTCTTCCCCTCCTGGAAGATGTCTCGTGCGATGCTCTCGTGATCCCAATCACCGCTCCTCTGATGCTCAGAAAAGTCACATAGCCTAGTAGGCGCTATTGGATTGTCCTCTTCCTCTTCAACTAGCTCCAGAGGCTTGCCCAAATATGCATTGATGGACATTCTATTAAAGGTGATGGTGCGCCCTCGCACGTAGGTAGTCCATGTGAACTCGTCAGATGTGTAGTACCCTAATTTTGTCCTAAGCATTTTAAAACAAAAAATCAAAAAAAATCAAAGAGGGGAAAAAGTCAAAAGTCAACAAAAGTCAACAGAAAAGTCAACATTTTAAAAATGCTGACTTCGCACTGCGAAGCTCACTTCGCACTGCGAAGTCTGCGCTTTTTCTGCAGATTTTTGGTTTCTTTGATTTAATTCCAGAATTTGTTGCATATCATTTCCATAATTATTTTAAGTAGCATTCATGGCTAATTGGGCCAAGCAAAACCAGAATTGAAGGACTTGCCATTAATGCCAAGGTTGGAAGCTTTTTCTTCCAACCTAGCATGTGACAAGCAAGTGGGCTTGCCCTTGGGCAGCTCTAGTCCCTCCCATGTGACCTGCTAACCACCACAAGGTTGCCAGCCACCTGCTTGAGGACTTTCCTCCTGCTTGCTTCCCCAAAAACCAGTCAAACTAGCTGGATTTTCTCACTTGAAAAGCCATGAGTGCCTACCCTGTTTTGCAGCAGCTTTTCACCCCTCACACCAGCCATAGATAGCCTTTTTCATCCCTCAATCTCTGCACATTACAGTGCACGTTTTCATTGATCAACCATTGAGATTGCAAGGATTGATCCCCAAGCATTAGCCAATTGCAATTCAGCTTTGTTCTTCATCATTACCTTCTAGAATTGGTTGAATTTGTGGCTGAAATCAGGCTGAATCTTGCCCCTTGGTACAAGGCAAGGTTGCCTCTATCCATTAGCATTTAATGCAAAGGGATTCAGCTTGATCTTAGCCACAAATCAGCTGAATTTTGGGATTTGGTAATGATGAAATAGATTTGGTTTTGGCCTATAAATAGAAGGCAATGCCTAAGGTTTCAAACACGACTGATAACAGCATTTCAAGAGCAGAAACTCTACTCATTTAAGCTTACAAACCCCCACAAACAACCAGAAAAAATCAATCCAACACAAAGCTTTACCAAAGTTCAAGTTCATCACCAATATCAAAAAAAAACTTTGTGAAAGCCTTCAACCAATTCAAATCCATTGCAGCTGGAGCTTTGCTAAGGAGTTCTGTAAGTTTCTAAGCACTCATCTTGCATTTACAATTGTGTTTGCATAGCATTTTGGTTCAAAACCTCTTTGTTCTAAAAAACCCCTTTTGAATTTCAAAGAAATCCCAAGGTTTTCAAAACATCAAAACTGGTTTGTCCAGCCTTTTTCACCCCAAAAACTCAAAGCTTTTCACTCACCTAAAAGGTCCTGAGTGTGTTCAGAAGTTGTTTCTGAACAAAAGTTCAGAAACAGCTTCTGAACTCAAAATTTCGCATGCTTCGCAGTGCGAAGTCATGGTCGCAGTGCGACCATGACAGAACTCAGAATCTGAGTTTTTGTGTCAAAATGACCTTTTTTTGAGGTTCTAGCCCCAGAGCTCAGAACCTAAGAGTTTTTAAACCCATGTCTTTCAAACTATAACAAGGATTTTGCATAATCTCGACAAAATCACAAGTTCGTATGGCATTTTGTGGATAACTTGCAAAACAAGTTATGTTCCCAAACTTTCAAACAAGCATGAACAAACAAGCTATGTTCATCATTTCAACCAAAACTTGAACAATAAATATTGTTCATGATCTTCAAAACTCAAGCACGAACATACACCAAATTTGTTCGCTTTTCAAAACCGTTCGCAAAATGAGCCGAACTTGTGCGTTTTCTAGCGAAATTGCTAAACCTTCCCATTTTGGGTTTTTTTCAAACCAAATGTTTTGACATACCTTGGGATTTCTAAAGGATTCAACCCAAAAACATGAATGAAAAAGGGATGGTGTGACGTATGTCTCTCCATCGCCCCGATTGTACGAATGCGTGACGTATGTCTCGTCGTTCGGACAATCGTCATTCCATTTTCAATATGTACAACCCTAACCAAACCAAAACTTGGCCCCTTGTGGTCAATCCAAACCTTTTGGTCCCCCGTGGCCATTAGAATCAATCCCTCGACTCGTTTGAGTCACTCGGTCAATGTTCGACTCGTCCGAGTCCATTGTACCTGTTCTTGATCTCAGTGGATCAATCGAACAATCGCCCGACTCTTCGGAGTCCACTCGGTCAATGATTGACTTGTATGAGTCCATTGCACCTCCCTTGGTCCCATAGCGACCAATTAACCCTTTACTCTAACGGACGTACCTTTTAACAATTCTAATGCGATTCACGAACAAACGCTTAATAAGTCTCCCAAGCGCGAGCATACAAGCTACGTTTAAATCGCAAGAATTCAGTTAAAACATCGTCCATTTAAAATTAACCAACATATGTACGTTTTTCTACCAAAGAACTACGTACGCTTTGAATTCTCCGACTACCGGGAGATACGTAGGAGCAAGATCGACATCTTGTCAAGCGCAATAATAAAAAACTTTTTTTTCCTTTTCTTTCGTTTGTTTTTATCTCTTTTTTCCCCCCTTTTATTATATTTTGACATAAATAAGCATGCGCGCAAACTATTTAAAAAACAATTCAAGCTTTAACCAAATAGAAGGTTCCCGTTGAGTACAACGGACGTGAGGGGTGCTAATACCTTCCCCTTGCGTAATCGACTCCCGAACCCGACAATGGTTACGATGACCAATCCTTATCCTCATCGTCAAAGGGTTTTATTATCGTTTCCCTTTAAACAAAAAAAAACTTAAGGGTTTATCAACGTTCCCTTTACACAAAAACTTTGGTGGCGGCTTCACAAAGGCCCTCCGAGCGTTTGCGAACGACCTCGGAGGATTTGCGCGTCTTTTTCCCAAGGAAAAAAAACGAGGTGCGCACAGCTGGCGACTTCACTGGGGAACCTTTTCCCACTAGCAAGTCAAGCCTAACCTATTTGGCCTTTAAGCCAATTGTTTTATTTTCTTTGCGTGCCATACTTATTATTTTATTCATACATGTCATATTTATGCTTTATGTTTATATTTGCTTTATCTGCTTTATATTCATATCATATATCAAATGCGGGGGTTACTTGAGTGATGTTACTCCACATTGTTTGGGTTAATGCCGGACGTGTGAGGCTCTCTACCCGAGCTTGAGAGAAAAACTAAGTTAGAAGGAGGTTGTGTGCGGAAGCCCGCGTTGACGTATGTCCGTGAGGTAGGATGTCCAACCCCGCTTAGATGAGATTTTCACGTGGAATTAATTGAAGTCATGTCGACGTATGTCCATAGACAACCCTAATTTCATGTGAGGTCTATGACTCTAAGGACCTCTTCTTAGGAGATTTCACCATTTAGAGCCTACATGTGAGGATGGGGGAAATTCCGAACCTCCACATATCATTCATCCGCGTTCGCTCATGTTTGTACATTATGTTTTATTTTAGCAGGGGCAATCAACCTTTATTTGTTTATTACTTGTTTTATGCATAAATCATAATTAGAGATATGAATGGCCAATGTGTTGAGGGGTAGCAAGATTTTCAAAAAAAATTCCAAGTACTTCGCAGTGCGAAGTACGCGAATTTTGTCAGCCCAGCTGACCCTTCATTTACTCCCTCTCAACCACCCATTTCCACTATCTCCTTTTCCCAACCGTTTATCTCCTTTTCCTTAAACTCTTAAAACAAAAAAAAACACATTATCTTTGTTATAGCTTTTTTAAAAAAAAAAAAAAGAGAGCTCTAGAAAATTTGAAAAAAAAGGCATACCCATTTTGTTAAATCTTCCTTTTTCTGCATTTAAACTGTGTTTCTCCCTCCAGAATCAGCAACAAGGTACGATTTTCTGTTCTTCCTCCTCTGTTTATCTCTAAACGCATTACAACTATTTGGGTTTTAGGGTTTCTAATTTTGAAATTCTCATTTTTTTTGAGTTTAAGTTCATAATAAGCTGCATTTAGTCCTTAGTTTGCTGTATTAAGTTAGGATTTAGCAAGCATGCCTCATGGGTATCTGAACGCAAGCCTGTTTCTTTCAATTCCCATTTTGTTTTTGAAAACCCATATACGAAATTTGAAAAAAAAGCTGTTAAGTTGTTCTTTCTGATACCCATTCTTTGATTCTGAGTTTGTTGCACGCATTGTAAGTTAGAGGCTTAAACCCAGAGGTGTAGGTGCAGATTTCTGGGGTTTGCTGTCATGGTCGCAGAGCAAAGTTCAACTTCGCACTGCGACCGTTTCTGGGCAACCCAGAAATTTTCGAACACCTTCGCACTGCGAACCTACCTTCGCAGTGCGACTGTAGCAGGAACAGAACCTGTGTTTTTCCCATTTTTTCCTTTCAAATCCTTTTGTTTCACCTCATATCACCTGTAATCCTACTAACTTTGCCCTTTTCCTTGCAGATGGCACCAAGACCAGTAGGAAAACGCTCAAGGGGTGAGGCATCCGGATCTAGACCCCAAGGGGGTTTTGATGCCTCTCGCTTCCTAAGTCTTCGGAACCAAGAAAGATACGAAGAACTTCTTGGTAGAACCTTCTGGCCTGAGAGGCAATTCATCATAAGTGACAGGGGCACTTGGAGGGAGTTGGCCCGTTTGATAAACCACCGCCAGTGGGGAGTTTTGGTAAACCCTCCCCTTAACCTCAACTACGACATAATCCGGGAATTCTACGCAAATGCCATTCCCGTGGATCCAGAGGGGGAGTTCACGTATCAGACCATGGTGCGTGGTCGGATCATTAGATTCGATCGCGACGCCATCAACACCTATCTCCGAAACCCCTTCCAATTGGAAAATGATGAGCTTTGTGCTTTCCATAAGCACCAAAACCGTGGTAATTGGAACCACGATCTCTATGCTCAGACCATTTTCCAATCGGGAAAAGGCTATGAGCTTAATGCAGCAGGGCAGCCCACAAAGGCCCTCAGGGGCAACCTCACCACCTATGCCCAGGTCATTTTCCACCTTATCGTCCACAACATAAAACCCAAAAGCCATACTTCCACCACCACCATGGACGTGACTCCCCTAATCTACTATATCCTCACCGGTAAGCAAGTAGATGTGGCCAGGGCCATCTGTCAAGAGATTAAAATAGTGGTCGAGAGTGGCATCAAGCCACCGGCCAAGAAAATGTGCCCACTTGCCTTCCCGGGTCTTATCATGGGACTCTGCCGGGACGCCCGAGTAGTCATCCCTCCCCAGGTGTCTGAAACCATTAAGAACCCCATTACGGACGAGTACATCTCCAGACACTACACGGGGAGGAGAGCGGCGAGGGCACAGCAGCCACGGCCTAGACCTCCACCAGCATCAGGGGATCACCACACCTGCACTTTCTTATTGGAGCAGAGTGCTTCCACCCACCGGTACATGACCATGATGCATGATTCCCTGTATCGCCTTCAGAGGCAGCTAGGGAGGCCGACGGATCCCGAGGATCAGATACCGACACCCCAGATGTTCGCAGCTCATGGTCGTTGGCCCGGGGATAGGCCAGAGCATTCAGAGGCTGGAGGCAGTGGCACAGCGGCAGGAGGCCAGGATGATGAGGATGAGGATGAGGATGAGGATGAGGAGGATGAGGACGAGGAGACAGAGGATGATGAGGCTCTCACTCCTTGAGTGACCTTCCCTTTTTTTTTGATGTTTTCTCATATTTTTATGTTTATGTTATTTCATTTTTCCGTACACTTTTCCTATGTTTAACACTTTGTATCCATATTTGTACTACGTACTTTTTCTCTTATTATCTGGCTTTTTTTTATTATTATCGTTATTTATGCATGTTCAGTTTTAGTATGCGTTAAATGTCATTGTTTGCTATGAATTGTTGGTGATTTCAAATTGACATTTTTTCTCTTAACCACGGATTAAGCCAAAGTCAATTAATTTAGCCACAGATAATTGGTATTGGTATTTTTGATCAATTTGCGCAAAGCTAAATGCATGCTTCCTGTTCTTATATGATTAAACTCAAAATGAAGATATATACTTAACGTAAAAGCTATATTATACAATTTGCGTTGTTAGCATGTTTATTCTATGAACCATTTAGAACCAGCCAGATGTGAGAAATCCCCAAAGTTATCATAATACATATGCAGGAGATCGACATTTTTGTTTAACTCGATCTTTTTATGTTAAATCTAAATTTTGTTTTTTTAATTACATAAAAGTATTGACATGATCAAGGCATTTGTTTGAAAACGAGAGAAAACAATCAACCACAAACAACCCATCCTGTGAGAAGTGAGTATTTGTTAAACCCCTTCGAGCCTAACAAATCAGAATATTTAACTATGAACTGCCAACTTTCATAAGCTCAACTGCTTAATGAGATTGCCGGAGTTTGTAAAAAAAAATATTTTCAGTTCATAGTTAAAACATCACTGAATTCTGATAATTTCCTTTCAAGTTTTGAACCCTTAAAAACATCATGATTAGTGTCCCTTGCCAAAAGAGGAGAGAACATTCAATTAGGACATCATACTGAAACAAGTTGGGAAAAAGGGGAGGGTTGTGAAAGTCAAGCAACGTTGAATTTCTTAATTGATCTTGACGACCAAAGGAAAAAAAGAAGGAAAGAAAAGCAAAGCAAACCAAGAAAAAGAAAAGAGAAAAGAGAAAAAAAAGACCGATAAAATCCAAGAGTTGTCGAGATCAAGGAGAAAAGCATTTGTGAATCACCAAAATGGTGATTTGAACAAAGAAAGGGGTAAGTTAGAAAGAATGTTCCCCCTTGCTTGGCCATTTGAATTCAATTTCCCCACATATGACATTTCTTTTGTAGCCCAGCCAAATTACAACCCTTAAAGACCTTTTGATCAATGCTTTCATGTTTTTAAGAAACAATAATTGGATGGACATATAACTCGATCGGAATGTTAGCAAAATTGCCGGATGAGTGTTCATAACCCCTCACCATTAATATTCAATTTGTTTATTTACTTAAATGAGTGATAGGTTGGTTCATTAATAAGCATGTTATTAATTTGAACTGTACGATATGTTTTTTTGTGTGGTATTTATTTCGACTTTTTCAGTACAATCTCGGAATAATAGGGGGCATAAAATTGCGTGCGCAAATTTCATATGAATCCTCCAAAATCAAAAAGCCCGACCTCGCTCGGCAACCAAAACCCAAAAGCCCGACCTCGCTCGGCAACCAAAACCAAAAAGCCCGACCTCACTCGACAACCAACAATAAAGCCCAATTTCCATTGGCACCCGCAATTTTTAAACCAAAACCTGATTGCTCCCGGTGCACAAATCATTCAAGGCTCAACCATGCTCAGCACTCTCCCTGCAAATCACAAAGAGCCCAATTGCCGTTGACATTCCTCAAACACCCGACAAAAGGCCCAATTGGCATCAGCAATCCCAAACACGATTAAAGGAACTACACCTTTGGGGCAGGTCACTTCCCCCATTAACGAAATTCTTCCCAAGCGAAGTCTTTTACTTTTGTCAAAATTTCCATCTATGATAGTGTATATATTTCCAAAACAAAAAAATTACGTGGAATCTTTTATGTTTTTGAATAAGTAATAACAAGCACATTTTCTCTGAATTGTGAATACTTAAAAAAAAAAGAAGACATGCATCAAAATCTATCCATAGAGCAAATAAGCCTCGCAGGCCAAGCACGGTTAATTACTAAAGGGATTTCTGGTCACCGGTGAATCAAGAAAAAAAAGAAAGGAACATCCCCATCAAATCAAGAGCCTGAAGGGACAATTCAAGCGAGGCTGATCAACCGAAGCACAAGCATCCCCAGCAGAACCATCAGTTATGCTCCTCAGCGGTTTAGCACGATTTATTCAGCGGATTAACAATCCCCACGAGGTATTTATTCCTTATCAATTATCGCGGTCTTACCCCGTCCATATTTAAATGTATCCCCTGAGAGTTTATCCCTGTGAGGATTACCGAATGTTTATGTCTGTCCACTTTTTACCTTGCCGGCCTAATCTTGTCTCATCAAGCTTTTTAGGGTCAAGAGGAACAAAATTCCCCAGTAAACACCCTGAACATCCGAACACCAAACAAGGCTGGATATCGATCATGCTTCCAAAATGATCCTTGTATCCCCATAAGCCAAACCTCATTGATATTCCCCAGGGAGTCTCAACCCCAAACAAAAAGTCCAATCATTATTGGCAAACCCACACAAATCTTCGGGCATAGCTCGAACTACACCGGTTTTGATCCCATTCGGGTATGTAGGCAAAGGACCTTGTCCTTCCAAACCGACCAACCAAAAAAACCAACAAAACAAAAAAAGAGAGCCCAATTGTCATTGGCACAACCACAACCAAGACCGACTTTGCTCGGCACCCAACCAGCATCCCACACATCATGCATAACATAATTCATGCATCATTTCATTCATGCATGCATATACAAATCATTCATACACATGCATTTCATTTCGTAAATCATGCATCCTCAACAAGGATTCTCCAGTGAGTATCACATATTCACCAACATCCATCAACAGTCAAGTAAGCGTTCCCCAGTGAACCTCCTTCACTAACTGTCCCCAATTCCCCAGACAGAATCTTTGTTTGAGTCCATCTCATATCATATTGCATTGCATATCACTACATATCATACTGCATAACATGCATCATACAATCATGTTTTCCAGTTCAACCTGGGGCACCTATTTAGGGTAAGACCACAGCTCGTTAGGAATCGACATTCAGTGAAAGTCCCTGAATAAGATTACCTAGCTTAGGTATCGACCTCTAGTGACAGTGCCTAGAGTAGATCACCTCCCTCAATGTTCGACCTCTAGTGACAGTGCCTAGAGTAGACCGCCTCCCTCAGTGTTCGACCTCTAGTGACAGTGCCTAGAGTAGACCGCCTCCCTCTGTGTTCGACCTCTAGTGACAGTGCCTAGAGTAGATCACCTCCCTCAGTATTCGACCTCTAGTGACAGTGCCTAGAGTAGATCACCTCCCTCAATGTTCGACCTCTAGTGACAGTGCCTAGAGTAGATCGCCTCCCTCAGTGTTCGACCTCTAGTGACAGTGCCTAGAGTAGATCGCCTCCCTCAATGTTCGACCTCTAGTGACAGTGCCTAGAGTAGATCACCTCCCTCAATGTTCGACCTCTAGTGACAGTGCCTAGAGTATATCGCCTCCCTCAATGTTCGACCTCTAGTGACAGTGCCTAGAGTAGATCGCCTCCCTCAATGTTCGACCTCTAGTGACAGTGCCTAGAGTAGATCACCTCCCTCAATGTTCGACCTCTAGTGACAGTGCCTAGAGTAGATCACCTCCCTCAATGTTCGACCTCTAGTGACAGTGCCTAGAGTAGATCGCCTCCCTCAATGTTCGACCTCTAGTGACAGTGCCTAGAGAAGATCACCATCCTCAGGAATCGACCTCTAGTGACAGTGCCTAGATAAGATTACCTTCATCCCCCAGTGGATCTACCTCCAGTGTTAGCGGCTGGATACGATCAACCTTTTCCAACCATTACATTTGCATTCCGCGAAGGACAAAATTCGGGTCCTTCTTTTTACTTAATTGATCTTCGCAAAGAGTTCATGAGATGCCCTCGGCACTCACGCACTCTATGCGAAGACACAATTAAGTAGGGGCAGCTGTAGTACCCTAATTTTGTCCTAAGGATTTTAAAACAAAAAATCAAAAAAAATCAAAGAGGGGAAAAAGTCAAAAGTCAACAAAAGTCAACAGAAAAGTCAACATTTTAAAAATGCTGACTTCGCACTGCGAAGCTCACTTCGCACTGCGAAGTCTGCGATTTTTCTGCAGATTTTTGGTTTCTTTGATTTAATTCCAGAATTTGTTGCATATCATTTCCATAATTATTTTAAGTAGCATTCATGGCTAATTGGGCCAAGCAAAACCAGAATTGAAGGACTTGCCATTAATGCCAAGGTTGGAAGCTTTTTCTTCCAACCTAGCATGTGACAAGCAAGTGGGCTTGCCCTTGGGCAGCTCTAGTCCCTCCCATGTGACCTGCTAACCACCACAAGGTTGCCAGCCACCTGCTTGAGGACTTTCCTCCTGCTTGCTTCCCCAAAAACCAGTCAAACTAGCTGGATTTTCTCACTTGAAAAGCCATGAGTGCCTACCCTGTTTTGCAGCAGCTTTTCACCCCTCACACCAGCCATAGATAGCCTTTTTCATCCCTCAATCTCTGCACATTACAGTGCACGTTTTCATTGATCAACCATTGAGATTGCAAGGATTGATCCCCAAGCATTAGCCAATTGCAATTCAGCTTTGTTCTTCATCATTACCTTCTAGAATTGGTTGAATTTGTGGCTGAAATCAGGCTGAATCTTGCCCCTTGGTACAAGGCAAGGTTGCCTCTATCCATTAGCATTTAATGCAAAGGGATTCAGCTTGATCTTAGCCACAAATCAGCTGAATTTTGGGATTTGGTAATGATGAAATAGATTTGGTTTTGGCCTATAAATAGAAGGCAATGCCTAAGGTTTCAAACACGACTGATAACAGCATTTCAAGAGCAGAAACTCTACTCATTTTAGCTTACAAACCCCCACAAACAACCAGAAAAAATCAATCCAACACAAAGCTTTACCAAAGTTCAAGTTCATCACCAATATCAAAAAAAAACTTTGTGAAAGCCTTCAACCAATTCAAATCCATTGCAGCTGGAGCTTTGCTAAGGAGTTCTGTAAGTTTCTAAGCACTCATCTTGCATTTACAATTGTGTTTGCATAGCATTTTGGTTCAAAACCTCTTTGTTCTAAAAAACCCCTTTTGAATTTCAAAGAAATCCCAAGGTTTTCAAAACATCAAAACTGGTTTGTCCAGCCTTTTTCACCCCAAAAACTCAAAGCTTTTCACTCACCTAAAAGGTCCTGAGTGTGTTCAGAAGTTGTTTCTGAACAAAAGTTCAGAAACAGCTTCTGAACTCAAAATTTCGCATGCTTCGCAGTGCGAAGTCATGGTCGCAGTGCGACCATGACAGAACTCAGAATCTGAGTTTTTGTGTCAAAATGACCTTTTTTTGAGGTTCTAGCCCCAGAGCTCAGAACCTAAGAGTTTTTAAACCCATGTCTTTCAAACTATAACAAGGATTTTGCATAATCTCGACAAAATCACAAGTTCGTATGGCATTTTGTGGATAACTTGCAAAACAAGTTATGTTCCCAAACTTTCAAACAAGCATGAACAAACAAGCTATGTTCATCATTTCAACCAAAACTTGAACAATAAATATTGTTCATGATCTTCAAAACTCAAGCATGAACATACACCAAATTTGTTCGCTTTTCAAAACCGTTCGCAAAATGAGCCGAACTTGTGCGTTTTCTAGCGAAATTGCTAAACCTTCCCATTTTGGGTTTTTTTCAAACCAAATGTTTTGACATACCTTGGGATTTCTAAAGGATTCAACCCAAAAACATGAATGAAAAAGGGATGGTGTGACGTATGTCTCTCCATCGCCCCGATTGTACGAATGCGTGACGTATGTCTCGTCGTTCGGACAATCGTCATTCCATTTTCAATATGTACAACCCTAACCAAACCAAAACTTGGCCCCTTGTGGTCAATCCAAACCTTTTGGTCCCCCGTGGCCATTAGAATCAATCCCTCGACTCGTTTGAGTCACTCGGTCAATGTTCGACTCGTCCGAGTCCATTGTACCTGTTCTTGATCTCAGTGGATCAATCGAACAATCGCCCGACTCTTCGGAGTCCACTCGGTCAATGATTGACTTGTATGAGTCCATTGCACCTCCCTTGGTCCCATAGCGACCAATTAACCCTTTACTCTAACGGACGTACCTTTTAACAATTCTAATGCGATTCACGAACAAACGCTTAATAAGTCTCCCAAGCGCGAGCATACAAGCTACGTTTAAATCGCAAGAATTCGGTTAAAACATCGTCCATTTAAAATTAACCAACATATGTACGTTTTTCTACCAAAGAACTACGTACGCTTTGAATTCTCCGACTACCGGGAGATACGTAGGAGCAAGATCGACATCTTGTCAAGCGCAATAATAAAAAACTTTTTTTTCCTTTTCTTTCGTTTGTTTTTATCTCTTTTTTCCCCCCTTTTATTATATTTTGACATAAATAAGCATGCGCGCAAACTATTTAAAAAACAATTCAAGCTTTAACCAAATAGAAGGTTCCCGTTGAGTACAACGGACGTGAGGGGTGCTAATACCTTCCCCTTGCGTAATCGACTCCCGAACCCGACAATGGTTACGATGACCAATCCTTATCCTCATCGTCAAAGGGTTTTATTATCGTTTCCCTTTAAACAAAAAAAAACTTAAGGGTTTATCAACGTTCCCTTTACACAAAAACTTTGGTGGCGGCTTCACAAAGGCCCTCCGAGCGTTTGCGAACGACCTCGGAGGATTTGCGCGTCTTTTTCCCAAGGAAAAAAACGAGGTGCGCACAAGATGGATCAGCAGGGATCGCATTCGCGTAGAATTCGCGCACGATGTCATAATTAATCCTCCTGGGTGGCGTGCATAGAATCCCCCATTTCCTCTCGTTAATCATAGCTGCTATGCCTCCATACTCTCCCTCTTCAGAAATTTGGAACTGCTTCTCAGACCAGATGCGTCTTGTCTTTAGCTCCTCGTACCTTTCTTGATTTCTAATGCTCAGGAAACGACTCGCGTCATGTGGTTGCACGTTTACTCTTGGTCGTGACGACGAGCTCTCCACGTTCCTTTGTCGTTTGGACGAGGTTTTAGGTGCCATTCCTACAAAATGATTTAAAACAGATGAAAATCAGGTAGGGTGCAAGTCAAATTCAAATCAAAATAGAAATAAAACAAAATCTGGGTTTCGTCGCTACAGCGACAGCTTGGTCGCTTGTAGCGAGCGAACCCAGAAATTGCATGTTTCCTTCGCTACAAGCGTACTGTAGCGAGGAAGACCCTTTTCAAATTTTCATGTTTTTTCTGATTTGAACTTACTTGTAGCATGCGAAATTAACATTAAAGCTAGTATAAAGGAACATAAATCACTTAAACTTCCTAAATCCTAAAAAACCCTAATTTATTTTGAATTTTTACAAAGGGTTTTTCCAAAATACGATTTCTATAAACAAGAGGATTAAAGGGGAGTTTTCCTAGTGATTTTCGTTCATTTACTAAAGCTTAAACTATGTATAAACATGGGTAATCAACAGGGCATGATTTAAATTCAAAAATTTTCGAAACCCTAAAACCCTAAAATCTCAAATCAGCATGCAGGCACTTATAAACAGTAAAAAGCTACTAAATAGTGACAGAAAGATACGAATTACATACCTGAGTGAAGATAAGTATGGATTAAACACAGGTAAAGAGTGATTTGCAGGATTTGTGCAGAAATGAAATGAACAAAATGCAGAAATGAAAGAGTGCAAGGATAGAATGTTACAGAAGTATAAAGGGTGCGAAAATATAAGTTAAAACGGCTAGCACAATAAATGAAAGTGGTTGGGGGTTACTGAAGCGACAGTAGTGGCCTGGGTAATATAAAACTGTTTTCTGATACGCTCGCTACAAGCGCGCGACCTGTCGCTACAGCGACAGGCAAAAAGCCCATCGCTACAAGCGTGGTGTGGCGCTACAAGCGCAAGTGCAAATTCCATCGCTACAACCGACAAGTGCGTCGCTACAGCAACGTAGTGTAAATTCCATCGCTACAGCGATGAATTGGTCGCTGTAGCGACCATGACAGGAAACAGAAAAATAAAATTTTGAGTTCTTGCCACTATCCCAACATGCATGGATGAATGTTAAAATTCAAAATACTAATTAAAACAAACCTAAACAGTTGGGTTGCCTCCCAACAAGCGCTTGTTTTACGTCGTTAGCTCGACGCCTTTTTCGTTAGGGTGGCAAGAATGAGACGGAGATCACATCAGCTTTAGTACTCCTTTGCAGCGGGAGGAATTCCATGAACTTGCAGAACAGCTGATGTGGAGTCCATAACCTCCCTATCCAGAATAAGCTGAGCAAGGAACTTAAGCAATCTAAAACCAATTCCAATCCGGCCTTGCTCACTTTCATCCCCTCTTCCTTAGAAGTTTCTTCCTTGTTAAGAAACGGTTTCGGCTTCTCAATCTCCATAATTTCTTCACTATCAACAACACTGGCCTCTTCAGTATCTGACCTTTCTTGAGGAGGTTCATCTTTATGTGGTATCTCTAATTCTTCCACTAATGGCTCTATACCACATCCTTTAAACATTGGTTCTTCCTCACTCTCATCAACATCATCTTCAACAATTTCTCCACATTCCAAAGTGGATTGATTGTTGGTCTGAACATCCATGATTCTTGGTAGATAATTCATTTGAACTTGCAAAACCTCCAATTGGCATGACAAAGCTCTTAATCTATGGTTGGTGTTTTGCATGTTGATCATGGATTGTTGCATGAACATATTCAGAATATTCTCTGTTCTTGCAATTTGTTCATCTTCAGACGGATATTGTTGATATTGTTGATAAGCTTCATACTCGTATGGATCATAGTAGTTGAAATAATCATGATGATCAGCCATGATTTCTTTCAATGAGAATCTGAAACACAAATAACTAACAAGAAACTTTTCTTTGTATAACAAAGAGGGTTAATGCCAAACAGTTATATATATAAAAGAAACGAAAAATATTTACGAACACGATATATACAAAAGCTCAAAACAACACAAACTATTGCGATATTCAAAATAAGTAAACACTAATCCCCGGCAACGGCGCCATTTTGTTGAAGCAGTATTTCATACAACAAAAGTAAGTATTTTCAATTATCGTCTCCTCAGGGATTGGTGCGTTACTTCGAACCGTTCAACAATCGGTATTGTTTTGAGTTAAGGGTTTGTACACTTGGTTTCATAAACTAACAGAATGTAAATGCGGGAATTAAAACGACAAAGAATTAGGGAATAAAAGCGTTGAGATTAAAGTTCATCAATCTTGCAAAGAATGTAATAAATAAATCATGCATATGAATTTAGCGTTTTAGCGTAAATATCACGTATCGCTCTACAACGTCATTGATTTCCCAAATGACATCGTGAGATCGATCGTATCGTTTAATCGACGATTTCCCAATCAATCAAACGATTCGAAAGCATTACGATCCGAAACTTAGTGCGATTATCAAAACCCAAATCCATTTCTAGATTTTCTTATTTTGATAGAAGATTATTCTTAAACATAGATTCAAAAGTATTTGTCAATATCATTTGAATCAATCATGAGAATGAAAAGCAAGAATAACTTCATAAACACTTAAATTGCTAAATCATATATTCACATAATCATTCATTACATCAAAGCTAGAAAGATTACCTCTAATCCCAACAAAGGGATGTTAGTTGTTCATTTTCATGACAACTATGCAAAAGTGAAGAGAAAAGATGAAGATACAAACCAAGTCTTGATTTCCCAAAGCCTTGATTGATTTCCACTACCCAATCACTTTTGATCTTTGAAGATCAAAGCTCTAGCCCTAATTACTAAGTCCTAAACTACTAATAAAGCAATCCTAACAATTGGAAGAAAAAGTCTCAAAGTTCTCCAACTGGTTTTTTTTAGAAAATGAGCCAAAAATGCTATTTAAAATCTGAATTTTTGCACGCTCGCTACAAGCGATGAGCTGGTCGCTTGTAGCGAGGAAGCTTGTTGGCCAATAGGGATCCTCCACGTCAGCATGGAGCCATAAACCGCCCTTGGTCGCTTGAAGCGACCAGTCCATCGCTTGAAGCGATGAAACACTAAAAATCCCTGCCTATGCTCGCTTGAAGCGTGGCAGTCTGCGCTTGTAGCGATGGCTTGGAAACAAACTTCATTTCTTTGCTCAGCATGATCAATCATAAATTTCCTGCAATAATAACATGGGGTAAGGCATAGGATCACAAATATAGCATTTTGAACCATAAATATGAGCTTATCCTAAGATAACTTGTGAAATAAGTTACATAAGTGCCTAAAATAAACATGCTTTTTAAGTCATTTTTGGCACTTATCATGTCCCACCTCCGCCGCCCAGGTAACTGGAAGGATATTTGGCGTCTCAAGGTGCCGCCAAAAATTAAGCATTTAATTTGGCGAATGTGCAGAGGCTGTCTCCCCACTCGAGTTCGGTTGCAAGATAAGGGTGTTACGTGTCTGACGAGGTGTGTCAGCTGTAGTTCTGACCATGAGGATTTGCACCATCTTTTCTTTGAGTGTCCATTTGCGATTCAGGTTTCGACCACTGTTGGGATTTGGCTTGACATCAATAACGCATCTCTTCAAAGTGACTCTGCTGTTAATGCTATTTTCCTCCTTCTCCAAACTTTTTCTCCGAATCTGCAACAGCGTTTTGCTGCGCTTTGCTGGAGCCTTTGGAAACATCGGAATCTGAAAATTTAGGAGGACATTAACGAGTCTAGTGCTGTTGTAGTTGATCGTGCTTGCTCTTTGATTGATGATTGACATGATGCTAATAGTGATCAGTCGAGCTTGCAGGTGCTTAAGGACGGTCAGCAGATGACTGTTGGCACATTTCCCCGACGTGCCCCGCCCCAGCAGCCCGCGTACACTGCTGTTGTCTTCCGGCAATGGTTGCCACCTAGCCTTGGACGTTTCAAATGCAATATTGATGCAGCTTTCTCGGAACAATTTCAACAGACAGGTATTGGTGTGTGCTTGCGGGATGATACAGGGACCTTTGTGTTAGCTAAGACGCTCCACTTTAATCAGATCTATCCTGTAGAAATTGGTGAAGCTTTGGGTCTTTTTCATGCGCTTCAATGGTTGCATGATATGCAATTTGATAATGTTGATTTCGAGACCGACTATAAGGTTACTAGAGATGCTTTTCACTCTCGGCTCACGGACGTCACTGAATTTGGTGTCCTTATCATGGCTTGCAGGGAGCTGTTCTATTCCTCTTTTACAAACTCTAGGGTTGAGTTTATCAGGCGACAAGCGAATGCGGCGGCTCATGCTTTGGCAAGAGAAGCCACTTCCTTAGCTAGTCCCACTATTTATTATGTAATCCCACGTTGTATTGAAACAATTATTATTAATGAAATGCTATAAGCAACTTTTCTTAAAAAAAAAAAACTAATTGGACCTAACTTGTGTGCAATGGACCATACAAACTTACGATAAGAACACACATTTTGCTAATGAGTGTCATAAAACAATTGAGTTATTTGGCCTAACACCTTATTAGTTCAACCGACCAATCAAATTTACAATAAGACAATCTTGATATTTCTTCTAATTGAAAATAATGATTTTGTTAAGGAAGAGCATTGGGTTAGAAATCTATAAAATTAAATGGATTCTCTCACTACAAGAAATTTGCCATATAGCAACGGACACCTTTTAGCAACCGCAAAAAAAAAGGTTTGCTATAGCTTAAATATAGCATCTAAAATTCCAAACATCCGTTGCTATAGGTTATGAGAGAAAAAAGCGCTACAAATTTTCACTTGGCGCTCAATTTTCACCATTTTTTAATTTATTTATTTTTTCCCCCATTTTCTTTATTTCAACCCAACAAAGACTCAAAAAAAAAAAAATGAAACCAGAAGCAGAACACGCTCCAAAATCGAACCAGAAGCACAGTTTCTCCTTCTTCTCCAAAATCGAACCCAATCTTCTTCTTCTCCAAAATCGAACCAATCTCCTTCTTCATATCGTTCAATGATTTCCTCAAATCACTTTGCTGCTCAAAACCCAGATTTCGATTTCCTCTTCCTCTTCTAAATCAAAACCCCCAAATCACTTTCTGAATCAAAATCCCTAAATCTATTGCTGCTCAAAACCCCCAAATCTATTGCTGAACCCAAATCGCACAGAATCTCCATCTTCTTCAATCAGTTTTTTCATAACCGATTCCTGTCAAACCCCCCAAATAGATTTCCTCTTCCTCTTCTGTCAAAGCTTGTGCAGCTTCCTCATAACAGGTACTTCTTCTTCATCATCACTAGTGCAACTCATACAACCTCAACTCATGCCCAAGGAAGTAATGTTGAAGAAACTCATCCAACCTCAACTCATGCCCAAGGAAGTAATGCAGAAGAAACTCATACAACCTCAACTCATGCCCAAGGAAGCAATGTTGAAGAAACTAGGCCCAACCCAAGTCATGTGGAAGTTGTCACACATGAGTCTGAAGATTCCTACTCTATTCCTTCAGATATAGAAGCAGAAGAAGAACTACAAATTAATAAAGGTTTCAATTATATATAGTTTCTGTTTTTGTAATTTATTTTATATATAGTTTATGTTTGAATTGTATAACATCTTCTGTTTTACTTGTAGATGTTCAACCCAAAAAAAAAAGAGGCCCAACAAGAATGTATGATGTATGGGAAATGGACCCTGACAGTTACGTAGTTGTTAAGTTGGACAAGCGTGGTCGAGCCATTGGTCCGGAAGGGACGACTCTTACTCGTTTCATAGGGAGTTTGGTTCGAAGGAAACAATATGCTCCAATTAAATACAAATCTTGGAAAGATATGCCTGATTCAGATAAGGATGAAATGATTCTGCAAATTGAGGTATTATATTAACAATATATTTAAATAATTATGTACACAAATTTTTTTTATCACTAATGCTGTATTTACTTAACACATCTCTATATGTGTAGAAATTCTTTGGGTTTGATCCTCCTATGAATGAGACTACAAGAGAATATCTGAAATTTGAGATGAATATCAAGTGGAAACAATGGAAGTGTTCTTTAAAAGAAAAGGCATTTGACAGAAGTAAAACGGAGGAAGAAGTTGCATCCGTTATACCAGATTCTCGAGTTGACCCAAGTCAATATCGTGAATTGGTTCATCATTGGTTTTCTAAAGAGGCACAAGTAAGTCAAATTTAAAACATATATTGTCATATTATAAAAATATTTGAACTTGGTTCCTTCTTTTGACTAACATTATGTTGTATCAATTGTAGAAAATAAGTAAAATTAATAGTCTGAATCGTAAAAGATATCAAGATATTCACTGTATGGGTACAAAAAGTCTCCCAAAATTGATCAATGAGAAGGTTAGTTAATATTTGAACTTATAATTGAATAAATTGTATTTATAAAACAAATTACTTATAATTTCATTTGTTTGGTATTAGAAAGAAAAAGCCAAAGGAGTGTCGCCCACTCGCAAGGAGATTTACATTGATACACGTACTCGTAAAGATGGTTCAATTGTTAATGAACATGCTGCAAGATTTATTGTAAGACTTTCTTTCGTTCATACCTTTTTTGATTCTATAACTTATACTGAAACAATATGTTAAATCAATGAAATTGGATTCCCGGCTGTTGTATAATTCTCATTGTTTTAATTCCCGGCTGTTGTATAATTCTATGGTTCAATTGTTTTGTTTTAATTGTTCCGAATAATGTTCTGAATTCTGTTTGAATTGGATTCCCGGCTGTTCTGATTGAATTGTTTTGATTGAATTCTGTTCTGGTTCAATTGTTTTGAATTCTGTTTTGAATTTTGTTTTGATTGAATTCTGTTCTGAATTTTGTTTTAAATTAATGAATTCTGTTCTGGTTCAATTGTTTTGAATTGTTTTGATTGAATTCTGTTCTAATTGAATTGTTTTGATTGAATTCTGTTCTGGTTCAATTGTTTTGAATTATGTTTTGATTAAATTCTGTTCTGAATTTTGTTTTAAATTAATGAATTCTGCACAAGAGCTGCACCAAAACCCCACAAAAAACAGACCCAAATGGCTGCACAGAATACCCACAGCAACAGTGTTAGCTGTTGTCCAAACAATACTTTAACAGACCCGCAACAGCAGAGGTAGCTGCTGTCCAAGCCATACACTAACAGACCTGCAACAGCTAGAGGTAGTTGCTATCCAAGCCATTCTCTAACAGTCCCATAGCCGCAACCAAAAGTAAACAGCACACCCGAAAACTTCAAATCAAAAAGCTATCTACTCACACAATCCCCGTGATCCCAACACCATTCTTAATACAACACATGACATACACTTTAATCTTGTCAGCCGCGAGGCGTGCAATGCAACCCTTTTTTGCCTAAATCACTTCTTTTTTAGGACACTATTGCGGATAGCTTTCCCTCTGCAGGTAAGATTCTTGACTATCATGCCAGATATCAATTTTTGAGTGTTTTTCTGCATTTGATTTTTGTAAAGCACGTGCAACATTCATCAACAATAGGTTGTGTATTCCACACAGTGTCAATTTGTATTTGGCAAGATTCATCAACCCATCCACTTACAAGTGCATAAACCCATCCTTGGTTGTGTATTCCACATAGTGTCAGTTTGTATTTGGCAAGATTCATCAACAATAGGTTTCCACTTCCCATTGCTATCTTTAGCAGTAGTAGTACTTATAGAAGATGTGAAAACAACCCTTTTCACAGAATTGGATTTCAAGCAGGATTTGAGAAGGTTTATGGTTCCTTTCATTGTGACATAAAAGTGACCCTGTTCAATTGTTTTGATTGTCATATTAATGAATTCTATTTTAAAATGTATTATTTTAATCTATATATTTATTATAATTTTTCAGGAAAAACTAAACAAACATAATAATGAGGCTGAAACTTCTCAATCGGTCCAAAAGGAGGAGACACAAAGTCATATGCCTTGGAAGAATGACATTTATTCTCAAGTAAAAGGAGCTGAAAAGAGGAGACATGTGCGTTGTATAGGCAGTATTCCCAAACCTAAGAAATCAAAAGCTTCTTTGTCTGAAAATCAAGAATTGAGGGATGAACTTAAGAAAATGCGAGAAAGTCAAGAGAGGACAAATATATTTATGGCAAATATAATGTCAGTGATACAAAATCGATTATCTCAAGAAGATTTGAATGTTATTTTACAAGCTGCAAAACAGGTATATTATATAATTGATATTTTACTCTTCGAGTTCATATTTCGAATATTATGATAACATGTATTAAGTTGAGTTTGTAACATTTTCTTTTATTTTTAATAGGCCACAGATGCTGCTAGTGCTCCAAACCAGACAAATTGTTCAAGTCAATGTAGTGATCAAGATGGAAGAGAGGAAGATTAGAAATGTTTTTATCTTGGATATGTTTGTGCTCATCTAGTGTTTTTTTGTCGACGTAGTATCTATTTTGGTGTTTGTTATATATAATTGACATTACTTTGTTATTTTGATATGTTTGTAAGACTTTATACTTTGATAATATAATTAAAATTTTCTTTGATGTTGCCTTAAATTTTGTGTGGTGCAATAAAAAAGTATTGCTAGATATATTATTTTTTTGGTCAGGAATTATTGTGAAAATTTTATTATTATTATTATTAAAAAAATATTTATATTATGGTGAATTTTATTTGAAAAAAAGAGACCTATAGCAACGGACAGTATCCTATACCAACGGATATACCGGTTGGCTAAAGCTATTAAAATGGTATAAAATGCCGTTGCTATAGCTCCAAAATCTTTAGCAACAGACTAATAATCCGTTGGTATTAGCTATTGGGACGGCTTTTTGCCGTTGGTATAAGCAATGTATCCTAGACGGCAGCAAACGTGCGTTGGTATAAGTTTTATGACCTATACCAACGGTTTTTGGACCTTTAGCGACGGATATACGCCGTTGCTAAATGACAAATTTCTTGTAGTGTCTCAATTGAAATCTTCTCAATTTTTCTCAATTGTTACATTTTAACCATCAAACTCAATTTTTTCTCTCTATAATTTTATCTCATTTTTCTCTTACATGTTTAATGGTTGAGATGGAACCGTACGAAAAAAAAAAAGAATTTCAATTGAGAGAATCCATTCCCTAGACTTTACTCACCTCTCAACTGAACTCTAGATTATCAGAGTTATTTTCTCCTAAGAACATGAGGGTTGAAAAAAAAAATACCCAAAGAACATCATTCCCATTAACATAAGTGCAACTTAAGATTTTGTATAATAATTTTGAAAGTTCAAAATACTTTAACTTTGTCTAAAATATAATCTTACTCCTATTAATTTACTCTCTCTGAGATCCTTTTTGTAAGCATAATTTTGCACCCACAAAACGGATCCTTGTAAAATTGGAGGAAGGTCATTAACATATCCTTTTAAATTTTAAGCTAAATATCTTTCGCTCGCGATTCCTTAAATTAGATGTGTGAAACAAGTTAGCCATTTAAAGCCTAATTAAGGATTTTTTTAAGAGATATCTTTTTTTTTTGTAAAGGATTTTTAAGAGATATCTATTTCTGCATTAAACTTCTAGTTAATTTTGAGTTGTGAAATCATTTATCAAAGTTTAATAAGCAAGTAATTATAACATTTAACTTTGAATAGATAAGAGGATTAATTCATTGATTGAATTTATATTGTAACATTATTGATATCATGTACGGTTTAAACAATTTTAGATTAGCAGGAGCAACCCTTACAAGTATTTTAAAAAATACTCCCTCCGGTCTTTATTATAAGAAAATTTTCAAAAAAAATTTTGGTCCTGTTTATAAGAAAATATCACAATTTTTAAGGTGTAGTTATTCCTTAAAAGACCTTTCTACCCCCATTTAATGTTTCTCTTTTTAATATTAGTGGATGTATTTAATGTTTCACAATTTTTTATGAGGGTATATTTGTAAAAATATTGAAAAAGTTACATTAATTAATGAATGCATTGGTTTTGATGTTTTTTGGTTTTATTTTTTATAATAAGGACCGGAGAGAGTATTTTATAGAAGAGACACACATTTCGAAAAGAACTGAAAGCTCAACGGTTATATAACTAAATTTCATCTACTTCTATTAAAATTAAAAGATGAGCTAATATTATATATATTAGGCATGTATCCTCACTATTATATTCAGGGTTAAATTAATAAATTGATCCCTATAAATATTTTAAATTTTGTTTTTAGTCCTTCTAAAAAATATCAATAAGTTTGGTCCTCAAACATATTTTCTGTCACAACTTTTGGTCATTGTTTATAAATCAACATATACCTGTCAAATTTTTGAATGATTTTTTACGGTGATGTTTAGAATAATTTGACAATCTCTCCCACAACAATTTAGAATTTCCTAACAAAATATACATTAAAAATGAACTTTTAAGCGCTAAAAATGTAAAAATTCATATCTAATTCATCCATTGTTAAAAAAATTAAACTTTGTCAGAGAGATTACTATAATCTACTAAACATGAATGCAAAAAAATAATTTAAAATTTCGAAGTATAAAAATACATATTAGTTTACTTAAAAATAAATATAAAAAATTGTGACCGAAAACATTTTAAGGACCAAAATTTGTTGATATTTTTTAAGAAGCCAAAAAAAATTTAAGATATTTATAGGGAACAAAAATTTATTTAACTGTTATATTTAAGATTTCGTGAAGGAAAAAAGAAAAGAAAAGAACACATGAGACATAAGTTTAATTTGGATGATGTCTTTAAATACATTATAGGTGAGCTAGTCAACAACATAATGTTGACCAGAGCAAATTGAATTGGTTAATTTGCTTATGTAATGGCTAATTCAGCCGACGGTCAAGACAAAATTTACGTCAGAATCTCATCCTTTAAAGTTTAATCCATCGTTGGCTTTATTTGACTATCAACGCAACACACATAAATCAGCACATTTCATTTTATTATATAGTAATACCTAATAATATAATATAGTTGCCCTCACTGCTTAGGCTGCTAGCAACAATCTATAAATAGTTGAATCAATTTAGTACAACACAAATTATAAAAGTGGTCTCTTAATTTGATCTCATTATTTCTTAATTCACTTCACACTCTAAACTTTTATACAACCATGGAAGCTTATTCCACCACCTCTTATCCTAAGTCTCATAATAATTCGTTACTCCATTCCGTTAGAAAGACACAATCAAAACCATGGAAAAAAACTTCAGTGGCACCACAACCTTTAACAGCCGTTAGAGTTTATGAAGTGGATGTTATGAATTTTCGAGAGGTAGTTCAACAACTCACAGGTGCACCAGAATTCAAGCCTCAACAACATCAACAAAACCAAGTGTTGCTAAATAGAGACATTGCAACAACAAATTCCGTGGTCTCAACTAATTGGAACGAAGGGGTGCAATCTCAGGAGAGTAGTGGTGTGACAAAGCAACCAGGTTTGTTGGAATTGAATTTGTCTTCACCATCTTCTCAGAGTTGGTGGTCTTCACTCTCATGAACCTAGAACAGAACAGTGACCGATTGAGGAAGGTTTTCGATTGGTCTTAATTTCAAAATGTTTTAATTATTATTTGCCTTAGTTGTGCCAGCTTAATAACATGGCTGTTGCATGTTACATTACAATTACACATTTGTTATGCGTTTTTGGACTTGATTAAGACATATGCATGTAAAATGTAAGATGAAATTTAATTCGATAAATGCTTAATTAAAAGCATATTAACAGAACTTTTGTCATTGCTATACTACAATTACATTCTGGATCGATCATAACATTGTCAACAGAACTACATATTTAGCAATGAATTTAATGCTGATGCAGAATTCTTATTTTTATTGGACAATATATACTAAATATTCGATCCTTGGCCACTTGGTGGTCCTATATTTCAAACTTCACATTCGTCTTACACTTTTCCTTTGTAAGGTTATAACTCTTAGAATTTGGGTTAGATCTAACTCAATCTTATAGAAATGCCATATTACATCACAATTTTTTATAGGTGATGAAAAGATCTTATGGAAGAAGTACCAACGAGCTATTTTTTATTTTTTAAAAAGTTGATTAATCAAGAAAGAAGAGCCATACATGAGTCTCTTGTAGGGAAGAGATCGAAAAGAAATTTGAAAAAAGGTGTGACAAATTATGGTGCATACGTTGATGTATCCCATAAATTGGTGGCATCACAATTTTCAGTTTCCATACATACAATATAGCGCATTTGGAAACCAGGACATATTATGGTGCATGCGCTGATGTATCCCATAAATTGACAAAAAATTGTGGCCGCAAAAGAATTTTAACTTGATTTTGCTCGAATTCGTGACATTCCTTTGCTACAAAGAACATCAATTAGACCCATCTCTTGTGTGTTGAATGTGAGTACAACCACAATACATCACCATCTTAAGTTAGGACTCATGAACTCATTCAATTTTTTATTTTTTTTTATATTTGAATCAGCAAATTTTATTCACGTCGAGATTGTGCAAGACACACAAAAGCTCGCGGGCAGAACAAACAAGTACAATGCAAAAACGGTGCCGTAATTTTGACAGGCAAAAGGCCAAAAACAAACCCAGCCACACCGCCGCACACAGAGGAAACAAACAAAACCCCAAAAAACCATAGAAAAACTCAGCAGCAAAGCAAACCCAGCCTCACCACCCACGGCACAGCAACCAAAACAACACCATTACCCCAAGAGACCGTCTTGCGGGTTCCAAGTCCATTCATAGAACATACACGCCGACAAATTCAAACGATCCAACACCCACCTCCACGCTAACACCTTGATAGCCTCAACCACTTCGTCGATCCCACATCTTGAATTATTGAAAATCAAATCATTTCTAACTCTCCAAATTGTCTAAATCGCCGCATGTCAAATAATTTGATAGCCCTTACGAATCTTCTTATTCTCCGACAATTCGTTCCACCACTTCCAATGAAAAAATAAATCCGGTGGTGTATGATAGACAAACTCGAGCCACCTCAATAAATCAGCCCAAACCTCCTTCGTCGTAGCACAATGGAGGAATAAATGATTCGACACTTCCAGTACCCCCTCGCACAACACACAATTTACAGGATAATATGGTGAAAATGCATGCCTTCTAGATAGATTAACTTTTGTCGGAATCCTATCTCGGAGAAGTTTCCAAGAGAAAGCCACTACCTTAGCCGGTGTCGGGCTTTTCCAAATTTGCATGAACACCCTCAACTACACATCTGTATGAGGAACCTCCCCCAACACCATCCCTTCCAACTTCTTATACATGGATTTCACCGAAAATAAGTCCTCCTCCTCCAATTTCCACATCCACATGTCCGGAGCTTACGTCCTTCTAAGACCCCCCAAATCCTCAAAAAATTCCCCAAAAATAAGAGCTTCCCAAACGAAAAACTGACGCCTCCAAGAGAAGGTCCATTCGCTCTCCAGAATGTTTGTAACACATAAATCTCCCACTTTAGCCTCTTTTTGGTTGGAAAGGCAAAAAGTCTTGGATACTTAATGCAGAACAGGATTTCACCCCTCCAAGCCACCTCCCAAAAACTAGTAATATCATTGTTTCCCACTGTCGCGTCGAATTTCGGATATCAAGCTATTGAGAAGCGTTGAATCACTAATTTTAAATCACGACTGAACTTTTAATTTTTCGGGGGAAAGGGGAAAAAGTTCTAAATTACCACGTTTAAAAGATTTAGGGTTCGGGAATCGATTACGCGAGGGGAAGGTATTAGCACCCCTCACATCCGTTGTACTCAACGGGACCCATTAGTTGGTTTAGCGTTTAATTGTGTTAGTTTGTTTGCCAAATGTTTGTAAAAGGAATAAATAAAAGAAAAAATAAATGAGAAGAGATTAAAAGATAATAAACTTTAAATAAATAAAAGAAACAAGAAGAGAAAAGATTAAAAGACTAAAAATGAGTTTTTTTTTTATTAATGTGCTTGACAAGAGTTCAATCTTGCTCCTACGTATCTCCCGATGCGATGGAGAATTCAAAGCTTACGTAGTTCTTTGTGCAAGAGTTTGTATGTTGGTTGATTTTAAACGGAGGACGAATAAACGAAAGCGAAGTGTTTACCTCGTTTCCGAATATTCGGGGAAGCGTCGGGTGTCTACCCAAGTTTTCCTTTTTCACTCACAAAAAGAAAATTGTTTTTTATGTTTTGGTATATTGAAAATAGAATGATAATTTGATAAAAAAAAGAATACATGAAACCAAGATTAAAGCATTAATACTCATTGAGACTTAAAAAACAATTTTGTTGCTCAAATTAGTTGTTGCAACCTATGAACAAATGTTGTTCAATTTATTGAAAAAAAAGAAAGAAAATGTTTTTGTTGTTTTTATTGATTTGGAAGGACAAGGTCCTTTGCCTACATACCCGAATGGGATCAAAACCATGTAGTTCGGGGTAAAAAACCGAGTGATTAGTTGTATTGATTTTAAAGTTTGAAAATATTTGTGAAAGATAAAATGAGCCAAAGTGGCAAGTGAGTGAAGTTTGATTGATTTTAATTGTAAAAATAAAGCCTAATATGATTAAGATTGATTGAAGTTTGATTAAAAGAAAGTCGCTTGGTTTGAAATCCAAGGCTTTGTCAATGAAGAATATTTTTTGATGAAGTTTTTGAATATTTGAAATGTTTTTGATTTTTATGGTTTTTTCTTGGAGTTAAAAAGAAATTAAGTGTGATAAAATAAACTAAACGCGAGGGAATTAAAAACGATGTTGGATCAAAAATGAAAAATCCCCTTTTCTTTGGATTATGAATTAAACTATAAAAAAATGAAAAAACAAATGCAATGCATATTTATATTTATGGTTCTTAAACACATTCTAGTGACATAGAAATGCAAAATAAAATGACAAAATAAAATAAATGCATGAGATGATGTGATAAATAAATAAATAAGATGTTAAAATAAAAGAACAATAAAAAGGAAATAATAATAAAAGGAAATAAAAATTGCAAAAAAAAATAAAAGAAATAAACAGGGAGGTGTAAAAAATAAAATGGGGGGTGCAAGAAGTGAGAAAATGATCAGATTTAAAAAAAACAGGCCCAAAATGCATTGGGCCAGCGTGATTTGATCTGGGCCGTCTGATTAATCAGAGGGCCCTGATCTGATCACAAGGGGAAATAACCAAAGCCGTCTGATTTAAAATCAGAGGGCCAGAGGGGCGTGGGTGCACGCTAACGCGTACACCCACGCACACTGAAACAGGGAGGGGTATAAATACCCACTTCCTTCACATTTTTTTCATTTTCCACTTTTCTTTCTCTCTCCCCTTCTCTTTCTAAAATCGGTTCTCTCTCTAGCCTCTCCTCCTTCTCTCTTCAAGCCTGGCCGCCGGTGAATTTCCGGCGTGGTGGCCGCCGGCCTAGGCGGCGGCGCCACCGCGCCGGAGAGAAAAAAAACTTCATTTTTTAAAAAAAAACCATTTTTCTCACATCCTTTCTCCTCCTCTTCCCTAATCCGGGCTTGGATTTTTCAAAAACTCTTTAAAAAAGAGTAGATCTACATTTTAAAACGAAAAAAAAATACCTTTTTTTGCTTCTCTTTGATTCGGTTTTGTGTTGTGTTAGGCTTTGTTCTTGGCCGTGTGTGTTTGTTTAGGGGGGCTGGGCCGTGTGATGTGCGTGTGTGTTGTGGCCGTATGTTGTGCGTGCGTGTTGTTTAAGGCCGAGTGTGTGTTTGCTGCTGGGTTGTGTGTGGGCTGGCCGCCGTGTGTATGTGGTGCGTGGGGTGTGTGGGTTGGCCGTGTGATGCTGTTTTGTGTGTATGGCCGTGTGTGTGTGTTAGGGGCTGGGTTGTGTTGCTGGGTCGTGCGGGTGAGTGTGGCCGTGTTTATGTTGTGTTAGGTTTGTTAGGGTATGTGTGTTTTGTGCTTTGATTATGTTCTGTAAAAATCCCTCTTTTCTGATTCAAATTTTTTTCTTTTTTATTTTATTTTTTGGGTCATGTTATATAGACATTTTTGAGTTGTTTTTGTTGACTCAAAAGCTGGATTTCTGCAGATTTTGGCCAAGAGTTTTGGTAAACGTTAATGGGGAAGTGACTGTGTGATCTTTGGTTGATTTTGTGAGGATTTTGGAGGATTTGGACAGAAAAATGAATGATGAAAAATCCCAGGAAAGGGGCGCCCCCTGCAGTGCCGTGATTGCTGACTTTGGACCAAAAATAAAAAATAATAATAATAGTAATAAATAATAATAATAATGATAAATAAAAAAAAGGAAATAAATAAATGGTAATAATAGTAATAATAAAAATGAAATCAATGACAATAAATAATAAAAACTGAAATTAAAAGTAAAGATAAAAAGTAAATAAAATAAATAAACGAGATAAAAAGTGACATGAGGTATTTTAAAATACCTCCCTGTCGAAATTTCGTCTGAAACGACGAAAATTCTCGGCTTTAAAAGATGAGTAAAACGAGACGAAAATGGGTCAAAAATGGGGTATGACACCCACTTTTCTAGCTACTTCCGAGTTGAACCAATTTGAGTCATTTCCCACATCCAAACTCATTAAGTCCTTCCACCATCGGGAAGCATACCTCGGACAAGCACGATCACTACCCTCCACCAAGTCGCTAATCGTCCCACCATATTTCTCCACCAATATCTCCCTCCATAACTCATCGCCCTCTTGGATCAACCGCCATCTCCACTTCGCTAATAAGCACAAGTTAACCATCCTCACATCCCTCACCCCTAAGCCACCTTTATGCTTTGGAAGACAAACATCATTCCAACTCACCCAATTAATCGTCCTACCCCCCCCCCCCCCCCCCGAAACACCTCCCCAAAGAAACTCTCTTTGGATTCTCACTATCTTCCTCCACACCTTCATAGGCATCTTCATAAAAGACAAATAGAATATTGGAATCGAATTTAACACTGAATTTAGAAGCACAATCCGGCCACCAAGACTAATAAACTTATTTCCCCAATTATTCAATCTACGGGTTAATAGGTTCAGCATCGGTTTCCACATCATAGCCCTCCCGGGGTTTGCCCCTACCGGTAGGCCCAAATACGTAAACGGAAGGCAACCTTCACTACAATTTAAAAAATTACAAGCCATCTCCATAAAATCCCTAGCCATATTCACTCATATCAAACAACTTTTGAAAAAAATTAACCTTCAACCTCGACGGCAATTCAAAACCCCTCAACAAAGCCTTCAACGTCCAAAGATTCTCCAACGCCGCTTTCCCAATACAAAGCGTATCATCGACATATTGGAGGTGAGAAATGACCCTCCCATCGCGCTTAAACCGAAACCCCTCAAACAAGTTCAGGTTCACTACATTCTTCGTCAACCCACTAAATCCTTCGACAACCAAAAGGAATAAGAATGGTGCTAACGAATCCCCTTGTTTGAGCCCCCTTTGAATATTAATTTCCTCTGTAAGGCTACCATTCGCTAGAATATACATGCTTCCCCCAAACACACAACCCTTCATACACCACACCCATTTTTGGCAAAAGCCAATCCTCCTCAACATATACTCCAAAAAAACCCAATCGACCGAATCACACGCCTTCTCAAAGTCAACCTTAAGAATCATACATTCTCTCTTTGCTTTCCTAGCAAAATCTACCAACTCATTGACCACCACAACCCCATCCACCAAGTTCATTCCTTTAATGAAAGCCGTTTGAGAAGACGAAACAATTGTATCCATAATCTTGGCCAATCTTTTTGCAAATACCTTTGAAAGTAATTTGTAGAGGCAACCAAGTAGCAAAATAGAGCGAAAGTCTTTTAATTCCAAAGGTGAGGAGATCTTTGGGATTAAAGTCACAAAGTAAGCCAAGAAAGACTTGGGAGCCACCTCATTAACATGAAATTGGTCAAACATAATTCTAACCTTATCCTTCAACAAATATCAAACTCCTTTATAAATACAAAATTAAACCCATCTGGACCCGGACTCTTACTCCCATCACTTTCTCGCACAACTTTCCTCAATTTCGGCTATCTCAAAATTAGCCACAAACTCCCTATTTTGCTCCTCCGATAGCCTCTCAAAAGGCACCCCATCAAGCCTTGTTCTCTCCCACGGAATCGATGACGTATGTGTTGTGAAGAAGCTCACTACCTCTCTTCTAACATCCATCGGGGATTGAACCCACTCCTCTCCCACCTTTAGGGCCTTTATCGAATTCCTACTAGATCCCGCCTTCAGACACTTATGGAAGAATAAAAGAGCTAGATTGCGCTTTTATATATCAATGCTTGAAAATGTCAGATTGCCACGTGACCCAACTTTCTCAGGGATGTATATCATCATTCATGTTGATGAGAAATGGTTGTATATAAGAAAGAAGTCTGAGAATTACTACTTACTACAAGATGAAGAAGATCCAAGACACACCTATAGAGGTAAAAATTTATTGAAAAAGTCTTGTTCTTAGTCACAATAGCTCACCCAAGGTTTGAAGCACAAGGAAATGGACTATTGTCTAAATTTTTTTTTTGGTGTATTTCCCTTTGTCACACAACAGACTATTAAGAGATCAAACTATAATAGAGTTACGGGAACACTATAGGCCAAACCAATAACTTCAATTAACAAACAAATAGTATGGGCATTTCTTGCTTGATAAAGTCCTACCAAACCAATAATTCATAAATTTCAACTCGATTTTGCTCAAATTTCCACTTGATTTTTGTTTTTGAAAAGATGATTCCATGTAGATGTGTAAAAGTTGAGTTTTCTTTTCTTCCTTCGTAATCATTGTCTTGCCTTGTCTTTCAAATTTGCTTTTATCCAAGTTACCTTCTACAATTAAAATTATATCAAATTTAGCTCCATTTCATAGTTAATTTTTTGAACAAGTTAATCCACCAACTATATACCAAAATAGGATAAATTGGATGAGAATCACTACTGAATCATAAATAAGAAAGTACCAAATTATACCATACTTCCCCACAAATAAACTAACACAATTTAAACTTCTCACAAAATCATGTACTCCCTCGGTCCCAATTTATAAGAAAAAAACACATTTTTTTCCCCAAATTATAAGTAAAAAAGACCAACTTTTATCATATTAATTATGTTGTTTCATAAAATCATCTTTTTCAGAGTAAAATTAAATACAAGTTTCATTCAATTTGTTCTCCTTTCTATTTTCTCCATGACCAATAACCAATCACAATTGTTTTTACATCTTTCCATAAAACTTATTCTAAGGAGAACGCAAAAAATTATATCTTAAATTACCATATTTTAGTTTTGTTAACAAGTGTGTATTGGTTTTTTTCTTATAAATTGAGACGGAGGGAATAAAAATGCAAAAATGACAATTTTATAAGGCCGAGGGAGTAACAATTTATTTATTGGGAGAAAACAAGAAGTCACTCAAATCTTGCATTTTTCTTTTGTCTCAACATAATTTTTACTTTACAATGCCAATGAAATATTTTTTATTTTTTCACTCATTTTTTGAATTTCACTTCATTGGAAAGAATCGAGTTCAACTTCTAAATAGAACAATTTTTTTACCAGACTTTATTTTACACTACATAATTTACCAATAGTTTTTTTCTTATGACTTTGTTTTGAAGGAATTAACATTACCATGTCCGTATAATACTAAAAATAATACTTCTTCCGTCCAAATTATAAGCATAAAAAACTCATTTTTTGTTGTCCTAAATTATATGCAAAAATGACCAATTTTAATCCTATTTGATAATGTTATTTCAAAAAATAATCTTTTAAACAAAATTTTTTAGAAATTAAATGCAATTGCATTTGATTTGTTCTCCCTCTCATTTTCTCCACAATCAACATCAATGAAAATTGTTTTTACAACGATCAATCTTATTTGAGAAAAAAAAAACAAAATTTACACTAAAAATATTATGTGTTGGTTTTCGTAATAAATGTGATATATATTTTTGTTTATAATTTGAGTCAAATGGAGTATGTTTTTTTTTGGGTTAATTCCAGTTTTGCCCCCTATCTTTTGCCAATTGTGCGATTTTGCACCCCATCCTTTTTTTTGAGCGATTTTGCACCCTATCATTTACCCCCTTTCTGATTTCATGGCCCCTCATGTGTTTCAGGCTGATGTGGACAATAATTAGTGACGTGGCACGCGATGACTGGGATCAAACGAGTACACATCAGCAAAAGCCACCCAAAATGACCATTTTGCCCTTAATGGCTTCAGATCCATGTGAAAAGACAAAAATACCCCTATCTTCTTCTTCCTCTTCTAAAAACAACCAAAAACCAAAAACCTAATTCCTTAGTCTCACGTGAGTCGTGACCCAGTTTTCTTCTTCTCATTATTTTGTTCTTGCTTCATCAATCAATCAATTCCTAACTCCATTCCTCCACCTTTTTCCTCACGGCCAAAACCTTCTTCGATTGGCAAAAGTTTCATGGCTTAACCGTTTCCGTTCTCTGATTCATCTTCTTCTTCGTACCCTTCGTCAACATCAACTTGAAATATATGGGTTTATCAAATTCTTGAATCTGGAAGGGTTTGTGAGTTATGCTTATAGAGGAATTGAAGGAAGGTGAAGTTGTAGAAAGTGGAGATGGGGTAGTTTGAAAATGTTGCATGTAGGGATGTTTTGGTCGGAGGGTGGCGCTGTGCTGGGCTAATGGTATGTGTGCTGGCAGCAGCTGTATAAGCTCATTCATGTAAAGAAAATAAATTTTTGAGACTTTTCTAAATCTCTATTTTTTACCCAATATCAAATTTTTCTTCGAGATCTATACTCACGAGGATCCGATCTATCACTTTCGTAAAGAAAATTTGAAAATCTAATACTGATTAGAGGAGTTCAAGCTACCCTAACAACATAACATGTGGGTTTTACTTGATGTACCTTTTGAGGAGAACATGAATTTGAGCTTAGTTGAGATGATCTATCATTTTGATTAGCTTGGGTCCAAGAAATGGTGGAGGAAAATTTGATGAAGATGATGAATAGTGTGTTGTGATGGTGGTTCGATTTTGGTTTTTGGTTGTTTTTAGAAGAGGAAGAAGAAGATAGGGGTATTTTTGTCTTTTCACATGGATCTGAAGCCATTAAGGGCAAAATGGTCATTTTGGGTGGCTTTTGCTGATGTGTACTCGTTTGATCCCAGTCATCGCGTGCCACGTCACTAATTATTGTCCACATCAGCCTGAAACACATGAGGGGCCATGAAATCAGAAAGGGGGTAAATGATAGGGTGCAAAATCGCTCAAAAAAAAGGATGGGGTGCAAAATCGCACAATTGGCAAAAGATAGGGGGCAAAACTGGAATTAAGCCTTTTTTTTTGAAAGATCAAATGGAGTAGGTTTTATTGCTATTATTATTATAGTTTTTTTTATTATAAATATTAATTAGTATTAACATCATGATGATTGTTGTTGTTTGTACTAAAACGGCGTCGTAGCTTGGTGTCTTATCTGGTTAAGAAATCATCACAAACACTTGAACAAATGAAGTGATGGTAAAAACCTTGTGAGAGATTGAAAATTGAGATCAACGAATCATGTCATGGTTAGCAAGAACAATCGCAAACTCTCTCAAACTCGACGAAGAAAACGAAGAAGAACCAGAAAACCCTAACAACAACAATCCTAACCTAAAATCCGATCCACAACCCGATCCACAACCCGAATCCGAATCACCATCCTCATCAAGCCCCACCGCACGCGGCGTCAAGGACGACATCTCCGAGCTAACAAAATCCCTTTCCCGCCAATTCTGGGGCGTCGCTTCCTTCCTAGCACCTCCTCCCGATCCCGATCACGATTCTCAAACTCGCGATTCCGATCCGAATCTCGCTGAGGAAGATGTTATCGCTGGAATCCGAAGCGATTTTGCTGAAATTAGTGGAAAATTCAAAAGCGGAATCTCCAAGCTTTCTGGTAATAAAACTGTTTCTGGATTCACGAAGATCGCTTCGAGTTTTCTTCAAATTGGATCTGAAGAGGAATATGATCTTGACGGTGTTGTTGGAGTGACGGAGGAGGTTGTTAATTTTGCTAGAAATTTGGCTATGCATCCTGAAACTTGGCTTGATTTTCCTCTTCCTGATGATCCTGATTCTGATGGTATATTCTTCACTCATATCGAATATGCTTAAATTCTATTGAATATGCTTAAATTTTAGTAATTTACCTTTGTAATCTAATTTTTTATGTAATCAAATGTAATTACGATATTAATACAATTTCCACCTATATTAGATATTCTAGTTTATATTTTGTATGATTCTTCCTTATGCATAGTGAATTCCTCTGTAGCACCATGAACACTTCTGATCGAAGGCGTGTCTGGTGTCTGACACATGTTAGTCTTCAACACCAACACACCCTAACACATGTGATTGCATTCAATTGTGTCATCATTTTAAATAATTATCTGTGTGGACCTCTCATGCCTGTGTCAGTGCTTTATAGGTGAATTCATGTTGTATTTTTTGTCCTTTTGCAGATTTTGATTTGTCTGATGCACAACAAGAGCATGCTCTCGCTGTTGAACATCTGGCTCCAAGGTTAGCTGCTCTCAGAATGGAGCTTTGTCCTGGATATATGAGTGATGGTTGCTTTTGGAAGATTTACTTTGTACTATTGCACCCTAAACTCAGCAAAAATGATGCTGTTATTTTATCAACTCCACAAGTAAGTTAAACTTTAATTGGAATCAATTTTCGTTGCATCTGTTTTATTTGTTTTTCAAATTTGAATCGGTGCTTCTGCTTCTTGTTGTGTTATTTAAGTAGTTGTTTCTTATCGTTTTAATTTTAAACATGTGTAACTAATGACTGAATTAGAGACGGTGAAGGTGTTTTAGTTGATTATTGTCTTGGAATCTGAATAGAGTTTGATCTTTGAAAATTATGGCAGAAACGGGTAACAATGCTCGTATGGTAAAATCAATTTGTTAAGAACTCTTGTGAGTTATATGTGATTGTTCTGTACCACTACTAATAGGTATCTAATAAGATGTTTCGAAATTTGAAATAAACACACACATGCTCTCATGCTCTTCAAATTTTATTTCAACTGCATGTTACTTGGTATTATTAGTTCTTATTGTATTTACAGCAAATCCTGATTTGCTCGCAGATAATGGAGGCTAGAGCAATGTTAACTCAGGCAATAGACCGAAGAAGTAAGGAAAAGAAAGAACTGGACTTAAGCAACATTCCCTCAAAAGAGGAGGAACAAGAACAACATCTTTTTGTGCCAAGCAATGCTCAACTTGAATCAGTGCCTCTTCAGACCTCTGTTGAAGAAGCTCCGTCTATGGTTGTGTCTAATGTGAAGACGGAGGAACATTCTGTTAAAAGCGATGTAATACAACCTACGGAGAAGTCTGTGGTTAAAGAAACCCCAACTAATCCATCTGCAGAACAGTCATCATCTAGTTCAGCAAAACGATTCTCATATGAAGAATCTTACGAGGATGATGCCGATGATTGGTTGAAAGAGGTGGGTAGTTCTGAAATAGTTGGACCCAGTGGAACTACCAATCATACGGGTGATGAAGAGGATGTCTCATTTAGTGATCTTGAGGAGGAGGATGATGGTGATGTACATGCAAGTAATAAGAAAACATCAGGTTCTGATTCTTCCACAAAAGACTCCCGAGATTGGGTTCAGTTAGGTAGAAGTTCACCTAACTCTGATAAGGATATAAACTCTATGGAAAGCAAACATGCAGGCTCTGGGCTTTCCAGTGCTCGTAATTCTGTGTCTAAGGATTCAAATGATTGGCTTAATGTTGATGACATTGATGTAATTTGATAATGCCACGGTAAATGTCCTAGAGGTAAGTTCTTTACATGATTCTCTTCTACTTTGTGAATATTTGCATACACCTTTTCTGTACTCTATGATTAACCTCTGAAGGCCGTGCTTTGTGTAAATAAAGCCAGTCTCCACTGGGCTTTGTGCTATGTATGGTTATTACTTATTACTGCACCGTACTTAATTCTTCTATTTGAATTTGATATATTGAAATATTTATCGATTATTCAAGTTTATTGATCATTTTAATTTACTGAACATGTTTCATACGTTCCTGAATGAAGCCTGGCTTGAAATTATTTGTTTTTTTTTTTTTGTAAAAGGCAAAAGTGAATTTTACCGCTCACAAGGTGTACCCGTTGAACTGACAAACATCAGTCCAACTAATGACAGAAATGTAAACAAATCCATACGAGGCAGCACAATAATTGAAACGTCCCACTCTTTTATCCAACCCAAAAAGAATCGGTCACCCTACTTCACACAGCCTGTACCTGGCTTGAAATTATTAGCGGACGCTACGATGTGTACTTATTTATATATATCATGATAACAACTTCCTCTTGTAAAATGCCATTCAAAAATAAAAACCCTCTTGTAAAATAGTGTCGTATCGTCTAAGCAAGAATTATCAACCGCAGAATTTTTTAGCGTGTGGTGTATTTGAATCCAAGGTACGTAGATGTTTCGCTTAAAGGTTAACCTCTGGCGAACACCAAAGAGTTTACCTGGACTGCCAGAATTTCCGCTCTAAATAGCAGCTGTGCCTAAACATCAGAACTCTGAATGCTGTTGTTCATCTTTAGTTTTATCTTTTAACCCACTTCTGTTTGGGGCTTTTGGTGTAAATGAGATTTATATGTTCTTAGATTAAGTGTCGTCAGTCCTGCTCTTCTAATTGCATACTCTCTACGTGCTTATGGGTGCTATGTTTCCGAGAGAAATATTTTGAAAAATATTGTTGACTACTATACCAGAAGTGGTGTGTGCAGTTGTTGATATACTATATTTATATCCATTGCTATATCCATTGCTTTGGTTCAAATTGCTGGATTGATTATCTTATCTCCTATACATCTTAAATGGGAGTTGCTGATTCTTATTTGAAAATTCATCCTTTCACAGTAAAATTTTGGCAAAATTGCAGTTGTTCTCCCTTAAGTTATGTTTTCAACCATACGTCTTTTAATTTTTTTGTCTCACATAGGTCTTTTAAGTTTTTAAAGTGTTTGCACTTTTAGTTTCTGTTAAAAAAATTATGTGGCATTGGAGGTTGTTAGTGTATTATCTTCTACATAGTAATAACAAAAGATTTCAGGAAAACTACTTAATAACTGTTTCTGCGGCAATACAACCATGAACATGCGTTGAGCTGATGCTACTAGTTGTAGCTTCTTAAAAATCACGTTGGTTTTGCTTTGAGATGTGAGAAACATATAGGAAACGCTTAAGAAAACTCAGAAAAAGAATCTACCAAGAAACTATTCCCTCTTTTCCTCTCCCTTCTTCATGTGCCCACACGATACCCACACCCATTCTCTTCTCTTCTCTTCTCTTTTCTTCTCCATCAATCAACCACAACCAGTTTCACTTCTTTCCCTCTCCATGTTATGGATCCTCTTATTAGATATGTGATTTCTATGTTGGGTTACTGTTCTTGCGTTTACTGAAGAAACTTGGTCCACAACTGCTTTATGTGGTGGAAACCAAAGTGATACCACTTCAAGAAATTGAGATTGCACTTCTTCCCCAGGAATAAAGCTTGCCTAAATTGGGAGATCAAAGTTTCAGCTATGAGAAGATTTAGGGTACCGCCCTTTTGGAGTTTCTTTTTGTAAAGCGAGCACTTGTCACTAACTTTTCCTAAATATGTGAAATGATGAATCTAATTTTCCTAATTTTCTATCCAATTCTTCTGATCTTAATTATGTTTACTTGATGAATGTGAGAAAAAATATGAAGGTTCATAGCTAGAGAAAGATGAATTATTATTTTTTATGCGTTTTCACTAGACGTAGCATTTTGTTTTTGGGTCTCATATAGGTCTTTTAATAAAATAAATAAGTAAAAATATTGACTATTCTTTTGCGACGTAAGCATATTTAACTAAGGTGCCATTTAGAATGGACCACATGTATTGGTCCATGATTGACAAATATCGTATCAGACCGTAACGACCATATTTATATTTCATAAAGAACATTTTTTAAAGGGAAATTCTTCTTTACCCATCAATAAAAAGTGAGTAATACTATCCATGTTGAGTTGGTCCAATCAAAACAATGTATTTATATAACATTAAAAATAATAGAAAACAAACAAATAACTTTGATTGGTGCCAACTCAGCATGAGTTGTGTTACCCACCTTTTATTGATGGGTACCCAAGTTGTCACCTTTTTTAAAAGATTAACTTTGTGCACGTAACAAGACTTAAAAACCTATGAGATTATAAAAAGGAAAAAACTTAGGTACAATTCTGTAGGTGTTTTTCGTATGGTTCTTAACTAAATTCACCATGATTTCCTTGAATCCATAATTTTTTCAAAGTTTATTATATCCTAAAAAATTTATATTTTTAGTTAAGAACCATACGAAAATCACCTAAAGAATTGTACCTAAGTTTTGTCCTTATGTACTGTTTTTACTGTTCCCCATAATAACATGAGACCCGTGTTATCACGTTAACCCTTGTTTTGGCTCCGTTAACCTTCGGTGGCACAAGAATCGCAACGACCGCGTCTCTGTTAGAGCTAACCACCAAGATCATTCTATTAGATTTGTGCCAAATTTGTTTTCTATTGATGAAATCAACCCTTCGTTTAACCCTTGATTCCCATAATTGGATGGAAAACAAAATCCTTATCCTGCAATGACCGCTACCCTCACTTCTAATATTTAGCATATTATTATATTTTAACAACATTAGTGTGCACTTTAGACTTAATGAATCCTTCCCCGTCCAATATATATTTTACATGACGATTTTGATTTCCAAAAGATAGAGCATGTAACATGTAACATCCCGCTTCAGACTCAAATATTTATCAGTATTGAGACGATGTATCAGAGATATTTTTAAGGAAGGACATTTTCGTAATTCGAGGGTTTAGGCTATTTAAGCCCAGTTCTCCCAAAATTTCTCACAATTCTCTACACTTTCTCTCTCTAAAAATCTTTCTCTCCAACTTCTCTCTACTCTTTCTCTCAATCTCCCTCATTCAAATCATTTCAACCTTCACATAATCATCAATCCCATATGTTTAGCCTTCTTGCAAGCAACTCTTGAGATTTTGAGCTATTGGGAGCTAAAGAAAACAAGAAAGGAAGAGGAATTAAAGCTAGGGTTTGAGGGAAAAGCTTGGCAAAGGATCAAAATCATTCAATTCAGGTGAGTTCCTTAGAATTAGAACCCACCTTGTGTGAAATTGGGTGTAAATCCTTTTATTTAGAAAAGTTTGTAATTTTGTGCCCTAAATCTTTAGTGCTTGCCAAATCCTTGTTAATCCATGAATTAAGTTATCAATTGGTAGTTTAAAATCATTCCTAATGCTGTTGGGAAGCCTGGGTAAGCTTGGATAAGTTAAAATGGTGGAAAAATCACGTTTTGAACACTTTCTGTCCTGTCATGGTTGCTCAGCGAAGTTCAACTTTGCTCTGCGAAGTTGACAACATTTGGTTCTGAACCACTTCGCCTAGACTTCACTTGGACTTTGCTCTGCGAAGTTGACACCATTTGGTTCTGGACCACTTCGCCTAGACTTCGCTTGGACTTTGCTATGCGAAGTTGACAACTTTTGTCTCTGATTCTTTTATAAATGTACCAACTGTCCAAGTGCCATTTATAGCACCTAAAAACCCTATTTTTCTCAAGGAACACTATTTTAACATATCCAAAAGGCTACAAACGAGTGAATATAAGGGAACAAGGATTCGACAATGCATTGGAGGTTCAAGGGCAAAAGTTAGATGAGCAGGGTAGTTAATACAAGTGAGATAATATATCCTTAAGTATGACATATGACAACGATATGTCTAGAACCTATGATAGGTTAACAAGATTAAGAATGTATTCAATTTAGCGTACGAAAATACAAGGAATGTTTTAACATTCAAAGATCAGAAAGTTCAGTTAAGACCAAGTTAAGACGTGCCTTTGTAGTTCCCACTAGTTGGAACGTCAAAGCCACATATAAGTTAATAATTAATTAAAGATAAGATGTGTCTCCTGTTTTCTCGCTAGTTAGAACACAGTGGGTTCCAGATAAAGCTGGAACGGTGGAGTTACCATCCGCGAGGATAGCCGCACATAAGAGTTAATTAAAATGTTAAATTGTGTCTCCTGTTTTCTCGTTAGTTAGAACACAGGGGGTTCCAGATAGAGCTGGAACGATGGAGTTACCATCCGCGAGGATAGCCGCACAAAAGTAAGAGGAGTCCGATGTTAGCCTGATATGATAGGAATTTTCACCGTTAGCAGGGAGATGTATTCCGGGGTTACTCCACTCGGATGCACTCCATAAAATGAACCAAGATAATTATTGTTTGTTACACGCTAACATACTAACAATTTAATATCAGGAAAATACTTTAATATTATCAGGCATATATCAGTTATCAGAAAGTGATCATAATTTCCCCCTCGATCACTAAATAATGAGATGTGAATAATATGAATATGAAATTATGAATATGATAAGAATATGATAGAGACATATAGTGATTCTAGTTTTCCCTTGATTGCTAAGATATGTAGAGACTGACGGCGATCCTAGGATCCCCGAGATCGCCTGAAGCTTAGGGTAGGTGGAACTCACTGAGACGTCCGTCTCACCCCAATCCCTTTAATTTAGTTTCAGGTAAGCAAGTGGTTCGCAAACAAGAGTTTCGTAATGAAGTTCATCAGGGAGACGCTGAGTGGAGTGCAGCTGCTTGCCATGTACCAGTCCAGGATTTTCATTAGTATTTGTATATATATACGTACATTGGTGGGACTTTACTAGGTGTATAAATGAGCAAGCTTGTATTCATTCGGTTATATATTATTGTTATTGAAAATTTTAATATATCCAGTATCAGATTTAATACGCATGCTAAATATTCTAGATAAATTTATTATGAGTGTTACAGAATAAAAGCCGAATAAGACATTTTTTCAAGATGCCATTAAAAAGCGGGCAAAACTCAGGAAGCTCATCAAATAAGAAGAAGGAATATGAAGTATAAAGATCTTAAAGCATAACATTCATGGACCATCGAACCTGGACAGTGACCTTCAGGTGCGTATCAAAAAGAAGTGTTAACGAGGGTTAACGTGATAACAAGGATCCGAGTATAATGTGGAATTTTAATCCGCCTGTTATTATAGGGGAATAGTAAAATCAGTACATTAGGTACTTGTTTCTAAGTTTTGTCCTTGAAAAAATGTTGACCGAAATACATATTTACTAGTTTTAAAAAGAAGTAAAAAGACCTATTTGGTACAAGTACATAAGTCAAAGACAGAAAATCCAATGATGCCTAGAATTTAATTAATTTTAGTACTATTTATTTATTTTTGGTTCTCAAACAATAAATATTATATTTTTGTTAGTCTATTTAAATAATTCAAAATTTATAATTGTTCATAGTAAATAATAATTTAATTTGCTAGAATTATTTTTCCATCACTCTTTACAACACTCGCTTTCGTATTCAGTGAGATCAACGAAGGTCTCACATTTTGAAAATATGTTTTACATAAAATGGTAAGATACACATTGATTTCATACACTAAGTGTAAGTGATGAAAATATAGTATTCACATCATTCTTCTTCTGATAAGTTAGATTTCACTAAAATTTATGAATACACTTATTAAACATGGTTTGAGTGAAACTTCTAAATCAAATGGCAATAATGTCTTATTTAGATGACCTTGTATATTTGATCTATTACCGTTGTTGGACTTTTATAGGCCTCTTCATTACGTCTTTATCATTTTATTTTCTTACAATACACGTGTTATTTCGACTCAATAGTTTTAGAATTCAATTCTGCCTTCTGAGTTCCAACTTCCAAGTTATTCAATCATCTAGAGAAGTCATGCAATTAAAGTCTATACACCAATTCTGTCTAGTCCTGGTCAAGGAAGATTAGGCTAAATGTTCATACCCTAGTAATTCAGAACCAGGAGTGGTGGATGCTTTGGTAGGTGAAATATGTAACATTGTCTAGGAACATCAATCATGGAAAATCACGGTTTATAAAAATAGAAGGGACAGGTTTAGGTTTATGTGATGCTTCCTCCCTCTATGAGCAATTCTTAAGTGACTTTAATGCTATAACACAACAAAGTTGTGCTTATATCAAATTAAACGTGGCTAAGCCTAATTTCAAGCGACTTCTATCAATCAAAAGCATTTCCTATAAGACTTATTGCTCATACCACTTGATTTTTGTGTAAAAATTAGTTAGTGGTTTTTATTTCTCATTGTGGAATAGCCTGGGATATATACATGTGAGAACTATATGTACAGAGTGACCACCATGAACACGCCAGAGTACTTTCTCTCTAGCTTTGTCCTTCTCCAAAGGAAAAGGAAATTTAAAAGAATAATGAGAAACATGAAAACTAACTAAAACTTTCTATATACACAGATATTTGACAGGGACATAACTTCAAGTAGAACACCAGTTCCATAGATGAGAGATTCTCAGGATCTAATGGGGCCAAGGTTGCCCGAAATCTTTCCTATCTGAGACCATAGCTTGCTTCCAATAGAAAGTCTAGGCGTATCCTCTATTCTGCTATTTTCACTATTAATCGACGAGGATGATGGTGTTCGAGAAAGCTTACGAGGCACCTTGTGATCAGTAACTACGTCTACAGATCCACCAGACTCCTGTCTCAACAATTCCACTATATTTGGCTTCACTTCTTGACCTGAAGGATTTCTGACATAGAACGTTCCCACCACATCATCTCCTCGCATTCCAATCTCAACCCTCGGTATTGATAGTCCATTGTCACGAATCACACGAGTCACCTTCGATAATAAACCCATTTTATTTTCAGTGCAAATATCAACCCTTAATCCCTGCACCATAACATATATCAAGACCACCATCAGTGCATTATAGCATAATAACAAGGATACATAAAAGGAAAAACTTAATGCTAGGTTTTATAGGACTTACATGCGACACTCTACGCTCTATTGCAGCTATTATGCATAAGATAAGCTTTTCCCTCTCACCTTGCGTTCGGAGAGCTAAACCATTCCACTTGTGCCTTATATAGTACTCCTGCAAGACATGGATCAATGTTGTTAATGACGGATTCATCATATATTATAGTTTGACTTTAACTCAACTTTATTATAAAATCGACTTGTAAGGTGACGTTGTAGTACCTGATCGGCGATGGATTTCTTGGAACTAATAGCGGCATGAAACACTACATACTGCATGTCCCTAAGCACACACACCGTATCAAAAAACAACTTGGGACGGTCCCTACACACCAAGTTCACCACCCAATACCCCCTGTCCTTGCATCTACTAATAGACACATGAGTCCCATCACACCCCTTTTTGTGATCGCCGCTACTGTCTCCGTGACAGGCGCGACAGCCCTCGTAGTCCCTGTCGGCATACATTAACTGGTGAAGCCGTCGTTCGGTGTGTGTGCGCCCGGCAGCAAAGTTTCTCAACCTCACATTGTTCCTTTCTCCCTTCTCACCATAGGACACCACAACACTCTCCAGCTGTTCCTTTACCTGGGCCAACCGTCTTGGGTCCCTGATGGGCCCAGGTTTGGATGCCTCTTCTACGTAAAGAATGCAGGCCACCCTTCCATTGTGGGTCCACGCCGTTGCTGAGGTAACATTGCAGCTCATGTTCACCAATACTGCTGATATTTCTGATAGTAGGCCTGGTCTATCCATCCCACTCATCTCCAATGCCGTGTTCTCCGTTGACAGAATTTGTTTTGAGTATTTTGACTGTGAATATTCTGCGCAGCCTTGGAGTTCTGCTTCATCATCTATGTCCTCTTTTGCTCTTGTGGCACATAGTTCCTGTGAACATAAATACACATCTTCTGTTTAATTTCATATAATTGAGTTAGTTACTTCATATGATTGAAACAATAGAGAAACACACCGAACACGACATCAACACCGAAATGACACATTAAAACCGATAATCATTTAAGAAAATGATATAATTGACTGTAACGACATGTGTCAGTGTTGAGTCGATGTATGATACCGACACGCGTTGGACACTAGATACACATTCAATCAGAAGTATGGTACAAAATATTTTATTGATAGGAAGAGACAAAAAAAACCTTCTCAATTTGGTGCATGAGGTTCCTGTCGGTGAGCTTCTTGCCAGCTTGATCCGTGACGTGGAACACTGCATCGTGTAACAAAAAGAGACACGCACCACACAACTTGTATCAGAACCGAACCACTAAAATTTTGCTGATATAATATGATAATGTGGTAGTCGTAATAATAGCTCAAAAAACATGATAAAAGTAAGCTTTTTTTAATGATAAATTGCTCAATTATCATTATCATGGTTTGAGAAAAATACAGGAAAAAACAATGTTAAAGGAATTCCACTCTAAGAAGGATAAAGACTGACCGTCCATAAACCATCCACCATCTGAGGAAATGTATGACTTTGAAATGATGAGGTCAAGATCTGTCAACACCTGTACCATCTCTAATAATATCCCATACTTGTTTGCACTATCAACCTTTAAATGTCGGCAACATTCAATACAATTATCATTAAAATTAAATATTACTAACTTTTCATCATATACCTTAGCAAATTTTGATTTTGATTTTGATTTTGATTTCTAAACAGGTGTGTGCTTTTTGTAACATTTTATGAATAAACCGACTCTAATTTTATAACAGGATAACGTCATTTTCAGAGAATACCAGCCAAATTTAATTTCTATTTTGAACTTTACAAGATCACTACAAAACAAACATAAGCAATTAAATAAATTTAAAGAATTGTATCGAACCTTCACAACAGTGCAGTCTTTACAAGTATTATTATCTATACATACCCTGCCAATAAACAGAAAATTAATTACGTAGTCATAAAGTAATCTACATAATTAATTAACTAATCCCAATAAAATCACATAAAAAAAAGTGTTACCTGGCTGGATGTAATCTTTCAGTAAGCGTTTCAATCTCTCTATCAACACGAGAATGAAAAACTGTGTCCATTCTTTGTTCTACTACGAACAATTCCACAAGTTGTTAATTTTAGTGATAATGCGGTAAGAAGAGCTTCTATAGAAAGATTCACATAATCACAGGCTGTACATATATATATATATAGTTTTGAAATATTCAAAGTATAACGTGAAACAATATATATGCATAATTATAGGAACGAATGAAGCCGTTATCTTCTTTCCTAAGCGATGAAACAGAAACCCGATAAATTAGCTACATAATTACACTTCCTTGCTAATTAATCACTCGTCTCAGAAACTTCTAATGAATTCATTCATAATAGAAAAAGATAATTGAAAATTACCTTAGGTTTTGTTTTGGTTTGAGAAAGAAATGGATCAAAGAAAACTTGATTTTCTATTTTTTGGCTGTGGAAAGACAAGTGTTGTTTGTTGCATATATATAGCAAAATGAAATCTGAAATGCAAGACTCAGTTTTTTGTGGTATTGTAGAATTATGAAAACAGAGAATTAGGTTTCTCCTCTGTCTTCTGAAAATAAGTGTCATATATACAAAAGCGTTCCAAATATATTGGGATGATAATGGAAATGAAATTAAATGTATTAAATAGAATTAATGTTGTACTATATATTTTGAGATATTAGAATCTGGAAATGCTTCTTTAAGAATATTACTGGAAATGGTTTTTTGGGATTATTATAATTGGTCGTGGCTATTGGTGATAGGATGGGTTTAAGGAGGTTGTTATGTTCGAATCTGGTGGAACAACACCTTAGCAAAATGAGAGAAAGAGTGACGACGGCTAATATAGTAGTGACTTAGGTACAGGTAGGCTTGAGATATAAGAGAATTTTGAGATACTGCCACGTGTGTCTCTTGTTTTCTAGGTGGCAGTGGCACTCCCTCATGGTATATATATAATAGGAGAAAACTTAGAAACACAGTACCATATGTACTGTTCATCCGGTCTCCCACTCAAAACATGACAAGTGTATTAAAATATCCATGTCATACCCCGCAGTTAGTTTTTCCGGCTCCGTTAATCATCTTTTATCAAACAAAATCAATTACCGTATCTCGGATTCAAATTTTTCCTCAATTTTTTATTTCCTTCTTGATAAAATTTTAACCCCGTTTCACCCTTAACTCACATATTGGATGAAATACAATACTAGTAAAAAAAAATTGGAATTCTGAATATATGCAATAGATGAGGCAAGGCAACATCAATATAACTTTCCACAATCTCTAATGGCTTGTAGGGAGAAAACCCAATCTCTATTTCAACATTATAAGGCATCGGTACAAAAACAGGGGAATTAATGTCTTTATGCTGAGAAGCAGTGGAAATCCTAATCCTATTCATTTTAAATAATCGTTATAGTGAGATGAGAAATCTTGATGATGAAGGTTATAGATTTTGAAAGAAAAAAACACAATAGAGTTTATTTTCATTGCAATCCTTGTAAAGTAACTGTTTATCAAGGAGAAGTCTTCCAACTTGTACTTTGTGTAATCTCTTATAATTATATATTTTTGTGGATTCTTCCCCATCCGTTCATTCTCACTGTTACTTGGGCTCCGCAAGTTTAATTCACTAGTTAGATTAATTTTTCTAACCAATATTTTGTTTTGAGTTGTGACCTTTATAATCCTATAAAAAGAGAATAAAATTTAACAAGGAATAGGATTAAAAATTATGGAAGTTGCATATTGCAATACTCCCCTAGGGATCTATGGATAGAAATAACTTCTCCTTCTTCAATTCACAAGTTAAATAAAGGGCTTGACGCTAATTGGTTCTTGCATTTTAGCGGTGTATGGAATAACATGGTAGGGTTTAGGTGTGCCAATTCTCATGGAAGAATATATGTTGTTCTTCGATCTCTTTTTTTGTTTTTGTCGTAAGGGAATATATGTTTATAGTTGCGTCAACATGCAAAATATTCTACCTGGTTTTTATATCTATATAATAGAAGAAGGTGGGCGTCGTGGCAGATTCGACTTTGCAGATCTTAACGGATATAAAACAGGGTTAACGTAATTAAGAGAGTCTTAGTATGACTTGGATGATTTAATACACGTGTTATGTTTTTAGTGGAAACAGGATGAACAGTACCTAAGGTTTTGTTTGTAAGTTTTCTCCTATATAATATACCCTGGAAAACTTGTAAACACAGTCAATGGTGAGATTGTGGTCGCATGAGATGATATCTAGCTTAGCTATATACATATAGGCTCCGTCTACGGTAGGAGATCTCGATAAGTCTCCTACCGTGCATCACCTTTTTTATTTTTTATTTGAAGAGTGCATCATACCGTTAGATTGACAATCACACTAGATTATACTATAGACCATGTGCACTTGATTATTTTTCATTTGTCTCCACTCAGTGGGTTACATGAGACAACCACTGGACCTTCCGGTACCTCTTAGATCCCTGTTCACTCACCCTCTTGAAATCTCATGCTCTGTTTTATTCTTCACTATAACAACAAAATTCAGGGTAGATCTATCACTCATGTAAAAACCATTTTTTCCCTTCATCATGTACTCCAACCTAACATTACATTACATTCAACTAATTGTGCTTATGTCTATCGAAAAATAAATTCTCAGATTTGGCATTAACTTAAAACAGAATGGTATTCAAATTTTTATATCTATGTATCCATGAGAGAAGATTTTAGACAAACCATTAAATAGTAAGATCCACACTTTCATATTCATTAAAGATAAAAAAAAATTTCTCCGATATCCAATGAAGAATAAATCACACTTTAATATCCATTAAAGATAAAAGATTACATCTACAAAGAACAATACAAATGCAATCAAGAACACAACTCATAAAAATGACAGCAAAAAAAAGCAAGTATTTCAACGATTAAGAGTGTATTTTTCTTCTTCCCACACTATTGTTGGTTCAGATTTTTGTTGGAGTGTGTGCCCCTTCTCCAACATGTCCTCCATTCTACCGTGTTCCTTGTTGTTGCACAATTAATTATGTTGTTGGTTGCTGTAGAACGGAGTTATTGAGAGAGAAAGAAATAACACGCAAGAGTTGACAAGAGAGAAAGAAAGTGATGATGAAATATGTTGATATTTTGAAGTTGGCTGCATGTTTTGGCAAATGCAATGTGTTCAATGGAAGCGTCTCCATGTGTATAACAAGTCTTCAGTTGCAAGAAATCGGTTTTGAAGTGTTTCAGACGCTGAAAAAGCCTTCAGAAGCTGAAAAATTCCTTCAGACGCAGAAATTCCTTCAGACTCAGGAACAGTGCATCAGACACACTATTCCACAGTTGACTTTTGTTGACTTTTTCAGAAGCTGCGCTTTCAAGTGTTAATTATGTGCGAATCTTTGCGAGATTTATCAAGGATTAATTATGGCTTAATGCTTCTAGAATGCTGATTGAATTGGTGAAGATCTAATGAAGATTTGGCTCGTGTTTATGCTTATCATATTTTCTGATGCAATCTTATGAAGATAAAATGCTGAGTGATTTGTTTCCTTTTGAGGCATTCATAATTCTGTAACAAATCACATTCAGAAGATTGGTTTCAAAATTATGAGAATTGCTGAAGCTTAAAAAAGGAGTGCTGCTGCCATTGTTCAAGACTTACGAGAGTTTATTGAAAAATCAGAGTTATTGAGTTTTTGTTTTTAAACTTAGAGTTTTATTTGTACGCCACTCAAACTGAGTTGGTTTAGGTGATTGAGTTGTAATTCATCTAAGCCTTTAGGTACGAATGAAGTGTTTCTGTTTTTGAAGTGTTCTTCATAAAACTGCGTAGTTTTGTTAAGTTCAGAAGCTGAGTCTTTGTAACTGGGTAGTTACTTGGATAGGAAGTTAGGAGTTTCTAATACTCAACGAGTTGAGTAGAAATCTGACTAGGAGGAGGTTGATTGCTTAGGCTGGGAACTGGGGGTCAGTGTCTGAGTCTTAAGGATTAATTCCTATAGTGGATTTCCTTCATGGATTGGTATCCTCCAGACGTAGGTGGCATTTGCACCGAACTGGGTTAACAAATATCTGTGCCCTTTTATATTTCTGCATTGTTTTATCCTGCTTCTGATTGATTTTTATTGCACTCTGTTTTAGCAAAATCGTGCCCTGTTTTATTGTCCTGATAATTGTCCAGCCAGAATTTCAATTGGCATCAGAGCAGGCACCCTGCCTGTGATTGGGTGAGCTCCAGGGAAGTGTTTTCTGGCAAGCATGGACAGAGAGGGAGGTTATGTCAACAGACCACCATTGTTGGATGGCACGAATTATGAGTACTGGAAATCTAGGATGTGTGCATTCCTGAAATCAATTGACAGCAGAACTTGGAAGGCTGTGCTCAAAGGTTGGGATCATCCAGTTGTTCTAGACAAAGATGGAAATAAAACTGAGATTCTGAAACCAGAAGAAGAGTGGACTAAAGCTGAAGATGATCTATCTCTTGGGAATTCTAAAGCTTTGAATGCAATTTTCAATGGTGTGGACATGAATATGTTCAGACTTATCAAGCAATGTACTGTTGCAAAGGATGCTTGGGAAATTTTGAAAACCACTCATGAAGGAACCTCTAAGGTCAAGATGTCCAGACTCCAATTGCTGACCACTAAGTTTGAGAACCTGAAGATGAAGGAAGATGAAAATATCCAGGATTTCTACATGAATGTGCTGGACATGGTAAATTCCTTTGAGTCTCTTGGGGAAAAGATGTCAGATGAGAAGATAGTGAGAAAAATTCTCAGGTCTCTGCCCAGAAGGTTTGACATGAAGGTTACAGCTATAGAAGAAGCTCATGACATCACTACTATGAAGGTGGAGGAGCTGATTGGGTCATTGCTGAACTTTGAGACTGCTTTCTGCAAACAGTCTGAGAAGAAAGGAAAAGGTGTAGCTTTTACTGTCAATTCTGAAGCTGATGATCAACAAGAGTCTGATGAGGATGATTTATCAGAAGCTCTAGTGTTGCTGGGAAAACAATTCAACAAAATTCTGAAGAAGGTTGATAGAAAATCCAAAACCAAAGGTCAGAATTTCAGATTCAACAACAAGAAGCAACAAATTGATGAGAAGAAGACCAAGTCTGAGGAGAAAAGTAATCAAGCTAAAGGTGTGCAGTGTTATGAGTGTGAGGGTTATGGACATATCAAGTCTGAATGTCCTACTTTTCTTAAGAAGCAGAAGAAGAGCCTAGCTGTTTCATGGTCTGATGATGATTCTGAAGAAGATGCAGCAAGTGAATCAGCTAAGTTTGATACAAGTCTGATGGTTAAGTTACTATCTCAGAAGTCAGTAGCTAACTCTAAAACTGTGTCTGAAGTTTTAGAGTCTGAGACTTTTTCAGAGTCTGACTCAGAGTCTGAAGCTTCATCTGTGTCTGAAGTTGCTAAAACCTCATATGATGAACTGGCTGATAACTACAGGAAGCTATACACCAGAAGTGCTGAAGTGTGCAAACAAGTTCTGGATCCGAAGGAGACAATATGTCAACTGGAGGCTGAGAAAGGTGAACTCTTAGTGCAGAATTCAGAACTGAAAGAAGAAATTAGCCAGATAAATTCCCAACTTGAGAACATGAAAAAGCAGGTGAGGATGATGAATACTGCTACTGATGTGTTGGATGAAATTTTAGAGAATAAAAAACAAGGAAAAACTGGTTTAGGTTTTGTTCATCAGACTCAGAACCCCAAACAGATGAATCCTGTTAAAAAGTTTGTTCCTGCCACTAAGACTTATGATTCTATGATTGGGACATCTAAAATGAGACCTCAGAAGCAAGTCCAGATGCAAGGTCAGAAGCAGGCCCAAATGCAAGCTCAGAAGCAAGTTCAGATGCTACCTCAGAAGCAACCGCAGAAGTTTAACAGAAACAAAAGTAGAAATCATTCATGGATTTGTCATCATTGTGGGAAGAAAGGTCATATCAAACCATTTTGCTTTAAGTTATATGGCTATCCTCAACATTTTCAATATAGAAGAATTGAACCAGCTGCAACCAGAACTAATGTTCAGAAGGTGTGGAAGCCTAAAGTTCAGATTGTTGGCCTTATAGCTCATACCTCTTTGAGAGCCACTTCTAAAGAAGACTGGTATTTTGATAGTGGGTGTTCAAGACACATGACTGGTGTTAAGAAGCTGCTGAGTAATATAAGACCTTATTCCAGAAGCTATGTAACATTTGGAGATGGAGCAAAAGGTGAGATTCTGGGTATTGGTGATTTAATCAGTGAAGGTTTGCCTAGACTGAATGATGTGCTATTGGTGAAAGGTTTAACCTCTAATCTGATCAGTATTAGCCAGCTTTGTGATTAAGACTTAAAGGTGAATTTCAACAAAGAAGAATGTGTGGTAACTGATCAAGATAGCAAGGTTCTGATGAGAGGCTGCAGATCAAAAGATAATTGTTATTTGTGGGTGTCTGAAGAAGAAAGAAGCCTGACTTCATGTCTCATGAGTTCAGAAGAAGAAGTCAGACTCTGGCACCAGAAATTGGGACATTTGCATCTGAAAGACATGAAAAAAATCCTAAGTACTGAAGCTATCAGAGGTATACCTAATCTGAAGATCAATGAGGATAGTGTTTGTGGTGATTGTCAGATTGGAAAACAAAAAAGAAAGTCTCATCCCAGATTGGTACATCAGGTAACTACTAAAGTACTAGAACTTTTACATATGGATTTAATGGGGCCTATGCAAGTTGAAAGTATTGGAGGTAAAAGATATGCATTTGTTATGGTGGATGACTATTCAAGATTTACTTGGGTCAATTTTGTTAGAGAGAAGTCTGATACTTTTGAAGTGTTTAAAGACTTGTGCATTCAGTTACAAAGAGAGAAGGATTGTGGTATTGTCAGAATCAGAAGTGATCATGGCAAGGAATTTGAAAACAAGAGATTTTCAGAATTCTGTGCTTCTGAAGGAATAAAACATGAATTTTCTGCACCTATTACACCTCAGCAAAATGGTGTAGTTGAGAGGAAGAATAGGACATTAGCAGAATGTGCTAGAGTTATGTTGCATGCTAAGAAACTACCATATATGTTTTGGGCTGAAGCTATAAACACTGCCTGCTACATTCACAACAGAGTTACTTTGAAAAAGGGAACTGCATCTACATTATATGAACTATGGAAAGGAAAGAAGCCTACAGTCAAATATTTCCATGTGTTTGGGAGCAGATGCTATATTTTGGCTGATAGAGAAAATAGGAGAAAGTTTGATCCTAAGTCTGATGAAGGTGTATTTCTGGGTTATTCAATGAATAGTAGAGCTTATAGGGTGTTTAATTCCAGAACCAAGGTTGTGATGGAGTCCATAAATGTTGTGATTGATGATTTGTCTGCTGAGAAAGATAGAGATGAGTCTGAAGTTGTTCCAGAGTCTGAAGCATCAGAAGAACAAACTTCAGAAGCAGAAAATCAACTAGAGTCTGAAGAAGCATAAATTCATCCAGATCTTGTTCCAACTGGTAAAGGGCCATCAATTAGAGTTCATAAGGATCATCCTAGAGACTTAATCATTGGAAGCTTGGATCAAGGGGTCATAACCAGAAGTTCAGATGCTGCTGCTACTGATTCATGTTTTGTGTCTAAATTTGAACCTAAAAATGTGAAAGAAGCCCTAACTGATGAATTTTGGATTGAAGCCATGCAAGATGAGTTGAATCAATTCAAAAGAAGTGAAGTGTGGGATCTAGTTCCAAGACCTGAAGGGTTAAATGTCATTGGCACTAAATGGATTTACAAGAACAAAACAGATGAGAATGGTACTGTGGTCAGAAACAAGGCAAGGTTAGTTGCTCAAGGTTACACTCAAGTAGAGGGACTTGATTTTGATGAAACCTTTGCACCTGTGGCCAGACTAGAGTCCATAAGATTACTGTTGGGAGTATCCTGCATTCTCAAGTTCAAACTGTTCCAGATGGATGTGAATAGTGCATTTCTGAATGGCTATCTCCAAGAAGAAGTATATGTTGAACAGCCTAAAGGTTTTGTGCATCATCAATTTCCTAATCATGTTTACAAACTGAAGAAGGCCTTGTATGGATTGAAGCAAGCACCAAGAGAATGGTATGAAATGCTTACTCAATTTCTTGAGACACAAGGTTACAGAAAAGGAGGTTCTGATAAAACATTATTTGTGAAAGATGAAAATGGAAGTCTGATGATTGCTCAGATTTATGTTGATGATATAGTGTTTGGAGGGATGTCACAGAAGATGGTTCAATTGTTTGTTCAGCAGATGCAGTCAGAGTTTGAAATGAGTTTAGTTGGTGAATTGACATATTTTCTTGGACTGCAAGTCAAGCAAATGGAAGACACAATCTTTATTTCTCAGAGTAAATATGCCAAGAACATTGTGAAGAAATTTGGATTGGAAACTGCTAGTCATAAGAGGACACCTGCTGCTACTCATCTGAAACTGACTAAAGATGAACATGGAGTGTCAGTTGATCAAAGCCAATATAGAAGTATGATAGGGAGCCTACTGTACTTAACAGCAAGCAGACCAGCTGACATTACAATTGCTGTTGGAGTTTGTGCAAGATATCAAGCTGATCCTAAGATGAGTCATCTGACTCAGGTGAAGAGAATCCTGAAGTATGTGAACAGTACAAGTGATTATGGAATCATGTACTCACACAGTTCAAGTTCTGAATTGATAGGATTTTGTGATGCTGACTGGGCTGGAAGTGCAGATGACAGGAAAAGCACTTCAGGAGGTTGTTTCTTTCTTGGAAATAATTTAATTTCATGGTTCAGCAAGAAACAAAATTGTGTGTCACTGTCTACAGCTGAAGCTGAATACATAGCTGCTGGGAGTAGTTGTTCACAGTTGGTATGGATGAAGCAGATGCTGGAAGAGTATAACATTGAACAAGGAACTATGACACTATATTGTGATAACCTCAGTGCAATTAACATTTCTAGGAACCCCATATTGCATAGCAGAACTAAACACATAGATATCAGACACCATTTTATCAGAAATCTGGTGGAAGAAAAGATTGTTCAGCTAGAACATGTAGATACTGAGAACCAAATTGCTGATATTTTTACAAAGGCTTTGGATGCTAAACAGTTTGAGAATCTGAGAAGCAAGTTGGGTGTGTGTCTGTATGAAGAATTATAGCAATTAATGCAAACTGGATGTGAGGAAGATAGAGTACCTGCCAGTTGTGCCTATGCTGAGTTTGTACCTGAGTCTGAGTCTGATGCTGGGACTGATTCTGATGATTTTTGTTCCTGTATGATTTTTGTTCCTCATTTGAAGATGATGGTTTGTCATAATTTTGTGGCTAAAAAGGGGGAGAAAAACCTGTGTTGGTATTCAGAATATATTCAAAAATGTTTGTTCAGAACTCAGATGTTTCAGAAGCTGACTAGTTTTGTTCAGAAGCTGACTAGTTGTGTTCAGAATTACAACCAGAGCTGTTCAGAATCAGAATGTGCCTATTCAGAATATGTTCAGAGTTCAGACTTAATCTTGTTCAGAGTTCATGTGGTTCAAAAGTTAAGCATTTTACTCAGAATTATGTTTGATTGGTGTGATCAGGAGCTGACAGTATTTCTCAGAATTCAGATGCATTTCATCAAGAACTGTGAAGATATACTTGAGGGGGAGTTAGTATCTCAGGGGGAGTACATGAATTTTATGATCCTGAGTATTGATGTGTTCCAGAAGTTTCAGAGGTTTCTTGTCTTAGAAGTTATTGCAGTTCAGAATTAAGGGGGAGTTTGTTTGTATGCTGAGTTGCAGGGGGAGAGTAGTATGTATGTTGGTGACATGTAATTGTGTGTTTGTGAAGCTTCAGGAGTGTTTGTGATGATCAGAAGCTATCAGGAGTTGATCAGTTGCTTTATGTGTACTTCAGGAGCTGAGATTGTTAGAAGCTGATATGGACTGAAGTTGTTTTGTGTTTTTTATGTTAATCATAGCTGAATCCGCTGCTTATCTCTATGTTATGATTAATTTGTGGAGTTCTTCATTGGTGAGATTACTTGTGTTGATTTGAAGAGCTCATGATTTATGAAACATTGGTTTTAGCCAAAAATTTGCCAAAGGGGGAGATTGTTGATATTTTGAAGTTGGCTGCATGTTTTGGCAAATGCAATATGTTCAATGGAAGCGTCTCCATGTGTATAACAAGTCTTCAGTTGCAAGAAATTGGTTTTGAAGTGTTTCAGACGCTGAAAAAGCCTTCAGAAGCTGAAAAATTCCTTCAGACGCACTGTAGCTCTTCAGACGCAGAAATTCCTTCAGACTCAGGAACAGTGCATCAGACACACTATTCCACAGTTGACTTTTGTTGACTTCTTCAGAAGCTGCACTTTCAAGTGTTAATTCTGTGCGAATCTTTGCGAGATTTATCAAGGATTAATTATGGCTTAATGCTTCTAGAATGCTGATTGAATTGGTGAAGATCTAATGAAGATTTGGCTCGTGTTTATGCTTATCATATTTTCTGATGCAATCTTATGAAGATACAATGCTGAGTGATTTGTTTCCTTTTGAGGCATTCATAATTCTGTAACAAATCACATTCAGAAGATTGGTTTCAAAATTATGAGAATTGCTGAAGCTTATAAAAGGAGTGTTGCTGCCATTGTTCAAGACTTACGAGAGTTTATTGAAAAATCAGAGTTATTGAGTTTTTGTTTTTAAACTTAGAGTTTTATTTGTACGTCACTCAAACTGAGTTGGTTTAGGTGATTGAGTTGTAATTCATTCTAAGCCTTTAGGTACGAATGAAGTGTTTGTGTTTTTGAAGTGTTCTTCATAAAACTGGGTAGTTTTGTTAAGTTCAGAAGCTGAGTCTTTGTAACTGGGTAGTTACTTGGATAGGAAGTTAGGAGTTTCTAATACTCAACGAGTTGAGTAGAAATCTGACTAGGAGGAGGTTGATTGCTTAGGCTGGGAACTGGGGGTCAGTGTCTGAGTCTTAAGGATTAATTCCTATAGTGGATTTCCTTCCTGGATTGGTATCCTTCAAACGTAGGTGGCATTTGCACCGAACTGGGTTAACAAATATCTGTGCCCTTTTATATTTCTGCACTGTTTTATCCTGCTTCTGATTGATTTTTATTGCACTCTGTTTTAGCAAAATCGTGCCCTGTTTTATTGTCCTGATAATTGTCCAGCCAGAATTTCAAAATAAAAGAGAGTATTGAGTGCTGACAACATACAATGAGATCCATAGACATTCATAATTCAACGGCTAAATTTTTTTGCTCTAACTCGCTCACTGTAGAAAACCTATCAAGGTCTCCTACCGTAGACATCGCCATATATATAAGCTATGTGATGTATGAACATGTTGTTTGTGTAAATTTGCAGTTGGGAATCCCTTCCGAGCCAGTGTGCACTACTGTTGTCACCTTTCACATAAGTTTTTTTTACTTGACAAAAATTGTCACTTTTGACACCAAAATCCCAATTATCCAATACTTTTTTACAACATCAATCAAGCCATTTCACTCAATAACGAGGTCATCTATATGGATTAAATTACCGTTGAATGTTTTATCATAATCTCGCGATCTTTTTTAATAGATATTTTATTGTTTTTAGGTATTTGTCTGTTTTTTATGATATGACTATCTGTCATCTGATCTTTTATCTTTACTATAAAATTTATAAGTCTTCTTTCTACATGTTCAAGTTATCTAAGTTTTGTTTTTCAACTAGGGGTGTTTACGGGTCAGTTTGGTTCGATTCAGAATGAGCTTGTTGCCTAAACCGATCATAAGTATACATATTGGTTTAGTTTGAATGTACATATTTTTGTGATAAAGCCTAAATTGAATCGAACCGTTAAACATCATGTTGGCTTGGGTCGGATTGATTGGATACACTAGAAAATATATGTATAAAAATATTTGAGAACTTTGTGCAATATGAAAAACTCAACAATTAAAACATTTTAATAGCCAAAGTCTCAAGTCAAATTAAAATAAAGATGAGTGTGCAACCAAGTCTCGCACACAAATTGCACCAAACTATAAAGTCTAAATATTAAAACTTCCAAAATAAAATATTTAAAAGTGTGTTGTCATTTCTCTATCTCTTTGTTTATAAGTTTGAGAACTAAAACTGATTGGGAATCCTGAAATTCGTTGTCCGAACCAAATATGATCTGATTTAAATGATTTGGTTCAAATTTGTGCCCAATCAAGAAAATTGTCTAACCCAAACACTTTGAGTTAGTCCAGATTGCGGTTTGATTTTACCCAAACTAATGAACACCCTTATTTTCCATCATTTAAACGTGTAAATTAAAAAATGAAAAACAAACAAAAACAAAAACAAAATGAACAATTTATTGGATACCGAGTTTTCAATAAAAAAAGGAACAACTTATTATACATTTTTTAGTTCGAACCCCGATAGTGTCTTTGATGAGAGGTAATATAAATACATTTGTAGACGCTTTTTAAATTTGAAGGTCTTTTCTACTTTAGAGAGGGACATTCTCCTCACCCTAAATTTAGTTTTAGTAAATACAACACCCTAAATTTAGTTTTAGTAAATACAATAAATTGCAATTAGTCAATCTAACAACACCAAACCACTTACCAAATCCCACCGCACCAAAATCGTTATAACATATTAGCATTCAGAGGGGCACTCCATCTCCGTCTATCCGTTCTTCTTATTGCACTAATGCGTATAAATTACGAACTATAGTTTTTATGAAATTTTGATTAAAATTAATTTGATTTTGATTAAAATTATAGGTATAATAGATATAATAGATATTTTGTACTTTCATGTTGTAACAAACTATACTTATCTTTTCCAATGATACCAATAATATAAAAATTATAATATCTTTCAAAAAATATAACAAATATAATATAAATTCTTATCTTTTTTGAATGACATCAACAAAATAACATTCTTATGATCAAATTTACTTAAAAATATAATTGGAAGAAAAAAAAAGACAATCCAAAACCGTTTATTTTCTTTAAATATAATATAGATAACATAATTTTTCCCAGCTTACAACAATGGTCATGAATTCTTTAAAAAAAAAAACAATGGTCATGAATCCAGCATACAATCCATAACCATGTGCCTCTTGAGCGATTACTTGTATTATGGTGGTAACATCATAAATTCCATAACATCATAATTGATGTATTAGTTTATAATATAAACTATATACAATAGTCACTCAATTAACATAATTTTTTTTTTTATAATAGTAACTGGATGACGTAGATAAACACGTTGTACTAGCACATGTTCCTTATTCAAACTCCATTCACACGAGATTACTAGGAGTATTTTTTTTTGTTGAAAAATGATATTTGAACAACTATTTTTAAATAATTTTTGTGACAACTTTATCTCTCATATTCTCACTGTATTTTTATTCTCTCTCTCCATTTTTCTCTTTCTATTGTTATTGTCCAATGAAATGAGAGAAAAAGGTTGTCACTAAAGTTATTTAAAATTGATTGTCCAAATATCATTCATCTTTTTTTTTCGATCAAGTACAATTTGTAGTATGGAACATTGCACCGGTTGCTATCAAAAGTTTAATTTCGTTTTTTTTATAGATTCAAGTTAATTCTATTCAAAAAAACGTGTCGAGCACTTAAACATAGATAACTCTCATAATTGAGATTCAAACTTAGGTTCGGTACGGTATGTGAGTTTAGTTCATTCCATTAGATCAAGTTTGTTTTGGTTCCGTACGGTATGTGAGTTTAGTCCATTTCTCTATATCCAATTTGTTTTTAGAAGAAATAAAAATATATAGTAAATTGGTCTTGTTTAATAGTCAAATGCATTATGGGATTCTTTAAGTTTGTTATATTTTAATGGTCAAATGTATTATGGGATCCTTGAATTTTAACGTTTGTATCAGAATAGTCTTTTCAGTTTTAAATTGGTCTTTTATGTCTGTAAAAGTGAATAAGTTAGTCATTTAATTTTTGCTTCATAACAAATTGATCCCTTTTTCGTCCAACTTTATTAGAAAGTGTTTACATGACTGTTTACCACAAAAGTGTTTATGACACCAAACATAATTATTGTTGAGAATTCGGGCCCAAATCTCACACCAATAAACTTAGATGTGTGGAGCAAAGAAAAGTAGTAACCAATATCAAAGTAACCTCAAGCAACAACAACAATAGCAAACCTAGATCCAGTATAGGAATCAAGTGAAAATCACAAAATCACAAGCAAAAGATAAAGAGATAAGAGAAACAAACACACCAAGAAATGTTTATCCAGTTCAATCCAAATTGACCTACTCTGGAGGAGAGATTGATCTCTTCAATCCACTATCAACGAGTTCTTTACAAAGAGATATAAAAGGGTTACAAGAAATTAGCTTCAACAAGCTCACAAAGAACAAACCCTAATTTCTACCCTTTTCCCAATCTCTCCAATGAACAAGACACTCAATGATTTTCACTCACCTAAGGTGTTTACAAATGTTTCCCAACCCAAGAGAACCTTTCAAGAGAACCCTCACCAGAGACCCCAACCCTAAAGCTATCTCCTTTGATTTTCCAAGTTTCTCTCTCTTGAAGCCTCTCTCAAAACATGAAAATGAAGCCTTTTATAATGCTCAAATCTTGAGAAATCGTGCCCCGATTTTTTCATTCGTACGATACTATATGAACCATATATGCAAAATCGGGCCCCGATTTTTGTCGAACCAAAAGCTTCAGAACATGCACAAAATTGTGTCCAAATTTTTCAAAATCATGCCCCGATTTTGCCAAATTATCAATCCTCAATTTTGACTCAATTCTTAACAATTATTTACATATATTTTCTTCTTATTGTTTTCTAATTCAATTCTAAAATAGGATTCTTAAAACCAAGACCACCATTATTTTCTTCTGATCTCACGGGCTTTATCCCGAAACAGATAAGTGTCCATAAAGTTCAAGCCCACCCTCAATTATTATCTCCCACAATTAAAAAAATGAATATTTTAGTGGCTGTTATATATAATTCAAATGTGACCCTTTGACAAATAAATCAAAACCATGCTTCTTTCCACCAATAGCAAACCTTCCTCCATACTCCATAGTTTTCAGTTTTCACCTCAAATTTCTCCAATCTACATCGTTAATCACTAATTTTCAGTTAATGGAACTGCAAATAGTTGAAAACGCTTTCGATTATATCCGCAAAAGAAAGAAATGGACCTTAATCTTTATTGGTATTGGGTTTAGCAGTTACGTTAGTTACCGTGCTTATCACGCACCATTCATATCTCAAAAGCGAAAGAAAATTTCAAAGCTTCTGAATTCGTTAGTTTCTGTAGCTGAAGCTGTTTCAGAATCTGCAGACACAATTGGTATTGTCACAAAAGATGTCAAGAATTTTTTGCAATCTGATTCTGATCAAGTTCCCAATAGTTTGAATCAAATCGCCAAATTATCGCGCTCGAAGCAGTTTTCGGATTCTTTGGTTAGTATTACTCGTGCTGTGACTGTCGGAGTTATGAATGGTTATCAATCTATGAACAGGGCTGATGTAAATCAATCCGGTTCAAATGTTGCAGACCAGATGTTTGATAAATTGTTTACACCGGCTGGTTCGGGATTTGCTTCTGTTGTTGTTGGAAGTTTTGCTAGGAATATTGTTCTTGGATTTTATTCGGATGCTGGTGTGAAACTTAGTGGAGGGTTGGATTCGAGAAGTGGAGAATCGGGTTGTTCTGATTCGGATTCTGGTGTTCCGAAATGGGTTGATGTTGTTTGTAGTGATAAGTGTGGAGAACTGATTGGGAATTTTGTTCAATTGTTTGTTAGTACGTTGGTTGCGGTTTATCTTGATAAGACAATGCATATCAATACTTATGATGAATTCTTTTCGGGATTAACTAACCCGAAACATGAAACTAGGGTTAGAGAAATGTTGGTTGATGTTTGTAATGGTGCTATAGAGAGTCTTGTTAAAACGTCTCACGAGGTGTTTAATACCTCGAACCCGAATGATAGTTCAGGTTCAGGTTCTTATTTTGATGCTGGAGAAACTCTAAGTTCTGTAAAGACATCATGTATTGAATCAGAAAGAGATGTTTGTGATGAAGAGGATAAAGGTGGTTGGGTTAGCAAGGTTTCATCCACATTGGCCATTCCTAGTAATAGGAGACTTGTTCTTGATGTGACTGGGAGGGTTACATTTGAGACAGTTAGATCTTTCATGGAGTTTATTTTGCAAACGTTGTGTGGTTCTGTGAGAAGATATGCTCATAATGTTCACGAGGAAGTGGTTGAGATTATGAGATATGCTGCAGCTAAATTCTCTGTTATTGTCGCAATATGTCTTGTGTTGTGCCTGCACGTAATGGATTGCACTTGGGCTTTGGTGCCTGCATAAGTTGTGGTTACTAGTTTCATTCGCCATGTAGATATGAATATGATTGGTGATTTGAACTAGGAAAATTTTATTCTGCTGCTTCAGTGCTGTATTATGATATATATATATATATATATATATATATATATATATATATATATATATATATATATATATATATATATCATGCATGGATTCATTTGGTGATTTTATCATGCATGGATTCATTTTGTAATGATTTAGAAAACCTTTATATAGTAAAAGATGTACAGTGACCATATACATGATATGATACTTCCTGCTGTTCTGTTTTCTCTTGCTTTGCATCACACATGCATGGGACAGCCACTTTCCAAAAATCCCTCGTAGAAAACCTCAAATTCAGCATCTAGGAGTCTTCTTTGGTTGGCATGTAATGAATACACTAACTCTTGAATTGGTAGCTTGTTGTAAATACACCAATCTGCATATGTTGTTTTATGTGATTTTTATATTGACTTGGTGTCATGTTTTCTCCTTTCTTTGGATAAAAATCTCTGTTTCATGACAAAATTGAATGAGAGGGTGGACTGCTGACTGAGATTTCCTCAGAGTAGCTGCAATCCTCCTTTTTTATAGTGTTTTGCATGAGGAGTGTGTTGGTCCAAGTTGAAGGGACTCTGATTTTTTTTATCTCAAGTGATTAGTCTCTTGTCTATCTGATGGAAGGGTACTTAGGCTCACCCAAAATAAAAGAAGGGTCAAAGTCAATGGCACTGGCATTTCCTTGTATCCCAATTATTAAAAAACTGTTACTTTTTAAGCCTTGTTCTTAAATTTTGGCATTTTATCAACCGGCTTAGCCTTACCTATTCTATATCTGTGCTTATACTAAATAAATGTATTGCAATTTTTTGTCACATCTATTATTCTTTCATCATCACTAGAAGTGGAAACTTTGATATCTGACAGGTAATTGCACATGGAATTGTACTTATGAAATGTTTGGTATATAGTTGGCTTGCTTCATATATCATAGTAGTAGAGGTTCAGATCAGCTAAAACTACATTTTCACTGTCATTTTAATAGGAATCGTGAAGAGATAGTTGTTATATATTTGCTAGCTAATTGTGGGTTGTAATCTGGTTGTTTCATTTCATAAATGAAACTCTGGATATCGGTCAAGTACTTGGTAGATCACTCTTGCTATATAGACTTAACCCTAGATGTAGTTTGGAACAAAGTGTATACCGACTAAGTGTTTTCTAGACAACTCAAAGATCATCCGCATAATTACTGACCAATCATTTGGTGGCCACTGAGAGGGGAAAGTATTTCACAACAGTGAAGTGAGGGTGGAAAACTTAGTGGATGAGGAAATGTTGCAGCTTGGAATTGGTTGAAAATTAAAGCGAACAATTGCAATTACCTACCCCATCTCACAATGGTGCTTGAATCTGCTGGCTTGCCTCGGTCTGATTTAGTAAAACTATTTGAATGTAGAATCAAAAGAGTTGAGTGGTTGGGTAAGAAATGTGGTGCACAGTTCATTGTTACAATCTCTGATTCTTTCACTTGCTACATGTGCATAGACAGGATATTAACAAACAATCAATTCTAAGTTTGTTGTGTGGTTGGAAAGAATATATCATTTGTTTCTGGACTTTGTTATGCAGTAAATTGGAAAGATGCTGAGGAACGTGGAAGGTCTTATGGTGGGCTGGTCTTGTCTTTTGGGTAAGCAGGAATATTGTAGGGGCGGGGGAGCAGAATTTTGCTCGACCAGATTATGGAAGCTGGTGCAGCTCATTGTCATACAACCAAGTGCTGGTTATTTCAAAATGATGTTGAGGAATCAATAGAGGCTCTTGGCTTTGGGGGTGTATGATGTAATGGTTGCAGCTTCCCTTTCTCCCTCCCCCATCGTCCAAATCTTTGCTTCATCTCCACAGCTCTGCGGCCACTATCTCATTCTCCAAATAACAGTCCTCATTCACTGAAATTGCAGCTCTGTTGCCATTGTCCCTGTCTGCGACCATAACCCTATGGTTTCAACTGCTCTGAGCCATTATTCGTGTTCGTTTTTGTGAAGAATCATGGGATCATAGTGCCGTAGATCATACTCATATGAGAGAGAGAGAGAGAGAGAGAGAGAGAGAGAGAGAGAGAGAGAGAGAGAGAGAGAGAGAGAGAGAGAGAGAGAGAGAGAGAGAGAGAGAGAGAGAGAGAGAGAGAGAGAGAGAGAGCATAGGAATACTCATGAGGTAAAAGCTCATAAGAAAGCATGTTGATTCATAAAAGATAGTGAATTAGTCCTATTTATAGAACTCAGCTACTCTTACTAATAAAGTAACTAACTCCTAACTAATTTCTAATTGACTAACTAAAACTTAGCAAACTATAACTATCTTAACACTTTCCCTTTCTTAAAATCTCTGAATATTCAACTTATCATTCGTGAATGATTATGTGATTGAGATTGGTTTATATTTGACACCGCTGCTATTTTCTGATTCATTTTAAATGAAGATTTTGCATTAATATAAATACGAAACACATTCTGCACCAAATGTGATTGAAGGTTTTCAACTCAAATCTAATCCTCTGCAAAAACCAGTTTCACAAAATCATATACCAATTTTTGGGAAACAATCTTGTTCAATCATAAACACTAAATTTGAAAATGTTTTTTCTAACAAGGTTTAGTAAACCACCCCATGTACACGCCTAGTTTGAACTGCTGCCTTTCTTTAAAATATTCTGGGGCTTGACAGTGTCGAATAAGCTGGAAGTATTTTTAGTTTTGTATGGAGAGTGACTAAGGGTCGGATAGTGACTAAAGGTCGGTTTGGGAGTTTGGAGGTGAAGAATGAATTTTGGAGGGAGTAGAGTGTTGAAGAGAGAAATCTTCCACCTTTTTTGAGTGTCTTTGCAGAGAACATAATTACTATATTTTAAATTTTGAGAGTATTATAACAATATAGATTGAATTTGAAGAATTTATTCAAGCACTCCGAAATTCTCACTTAATACAATTGTTGACTCCTCATCCCCATTCAAATTGGCAGATTATCATTTCCTCCATTTCTCATTCCTCCTTCCTCCTTCCTTTTAACCAAAATCCTCCCCTCCTAAACTCCCAAACACGTCTTAAAAAAAAAAAATCAGTTATTGCATATGTTGTTGTAATTTTAGTATTTGAATTAGAGGTAGTGGTGTGTTTTGGTGTTGATGTATTAAACTGTGATATGGCACATACTGCTTTACTGATATGGCACACCTTGTATTGTACGGTATATCTCTTTGTATGACATAGCCTGCTACAACATCAAAAGGCATGTCCTTGCAATAGCCGCGTATATCTCTTTATATGGAAGTCAAATAAGAAGTCTTAAATAATATCTGAAGTTATACTAACTTTAGGCTCAACCATCAACCAATTTCATCAATATTGCTATCTGAAGAAGCCGCAAAGGTTGTTCATCACATTGAATATTTGAGTCAGAGGAGAGTAATAGCTTGCATTAAATCCAGTTATGGTTGCCCCTTAACAAGTCAAATACTCACGGTCACGGTGTACTTTTTTCTGTCACTTAATTTCTCAGCCATAATTTAATTTTTAAAAAGAGGATTATTTGTGATAATCAATGGATTCAATGTGATTGATGTAGGGTTATTATCTTATTACTAAATTACCATTTGTATATTTGATATTGACTTTTATCTTATTAGCATTATTAATTATAATTATATTTTGATAAAAAAAATAATAAACATGTAATTTAAAAGATGACTTATATTTACGGACATATTTTTTTTCTATAATATTTATAATTATGGACTGATGGAGCATACAAGGTAGTAAACACACCATCAAACACAAAAATATAACATCATTTAATATTTTATAGCATACTAGTGTGCGGACGGACACTCTGTTTGTGTAGAAGAACACTTCGTTAGTCCGTTCTTCTATTGCACATTTCTATTGTGCTATCATGTGTATATATAACATTAGCAAAAAAGTAAGTAAATAACCTCTGGCAGGCTGGTTCAAATAAAACCAGATACCAGAATCTTATATACCGAAAAAACTAGAAATAGATAAGTGATGAAAACAACGAGGGGGAAGATTGTTTCAAGGGTTATGCTTCTGCGTATAAATATAGTCTGTGTGAGCAACAAGTGTCCTCCTCATCAAGCATTCTTCCTCTTCAACTCCTTCACAAATTTTATCAACTGCCTCAACATCCTATATGAAACGTAGATGGAACATGCACTTGTTAAGCATCAATATATGATATAAAATAGCATCAACAGAAATAGAACCAACCTCATTTTGTGTTACTGCCAGAGGTTCCTTTTGAAAAGATGGTTCAGGGCGTGCAGAGTGGGTGAGCATGCAGGAGAGGAACAGGGCCATGAAGAACAAGGCTGCAATTTTGTTCATATTTGCTTTATTTTAGAGAAGGCAACAAGAAAGTTAAAAAATAAAGAAAAGAAGGAGAATATGTGTCTGTTGAGTTGTTGTAGGAATTTATAGAGGAAAAGGAGGTGTGAACTGTAAGTGTGAACCCTGAAAAGATTTATTTATTGCAGCCGATAATCAAATTCTAAGAGGAAAAAGACATTGTTTAAAAAAAGAAAGAAGAAAAAGACATGAAGAGTTGGAATGAGGTGATTACGTAAATTACTTCGCTCCCTGTCAAAAGTAAAAATACATTACTCACTCTCTTTCGTATTAAATGTTAAGTTTAAAAATATTTTTACTGGTTCACATTATTTGTTAAAGTAGACACAAATATATTTAATAATAAATGAAAATATAAGAATTTTTAATCTTATATAGTAATTTATAAGAATTTTTTTTATCTTATATAGTAATTTAGCAAATATTGGGGAAGCAAAGTTGAAAGTTATTTACTAACCCAGATTCTATGGTGGTAGATTTTCAAAGCTATCAAAACAATTGAGTTCAAGAGGTTATTGAACTTCATCAAATGACGATTCAGTCGGGAGAATCCGAATTCGATTTTTGGATGGAATAATTATTTGTCAAACTATACTTAGCTCACGACCGAACTCTATATTACTATGGTCTCTTTTCATTGGATATTGAAGGGTTAAGGAAAAAAAATCAAAGCTAATTCTTTTTGCAAGGGCATTTTTTTGGCACATCAATTGGTCATAATCCTACCTATATTTGACAGAGGTGGAACCCTTCATGTGTTAGGGTGGGCCATGGCTCACCCCAGAAAAATTTAAAAATTAACGACTATAAGTCTATTTTGCGAGATTTTATACAATTTTGTGTCAATTTTAGTATTCGGCAAATCCAAATCCCCATAAAGTGGTGTAGTGGCTCACCCCAAAAATATATATAAACTATAGGTCTATTTTGCAAGATTTTAAACAATATTTTAACGGTTTAATTTTCAGCGGTTTCAAAAGTGGCATACGTGATTTATGTCATACTTATAGACCTTCGAATTTGCATGGGTTTCAAATCTCATGTATATTGTCATGTCAACTGAAAATTCCGGTTAACCATTGTACTATAAATTTTTTTTTTCCATAATTTATAACAGTTGTAAAATATGTAATTCATTTTTTAAAATATCCATCCTAGCTTTTTATTTAAATTTCATCATTTCAACTTCGTGTTTAATGTTTATTACAACTTTAATTTTATGTTTATATATTATAGTTTATTTTAGTGCCTCACCTGAAATTTTTTCTGGCTCCGCCACTTAATATTTGGCGTAGTATTTGTACTTCTCGGATGGTGCTAAATGAAGGATATTATTGGAAAATTGGTGATGGGTCTTCAATTAAAATTTGAACTGATTCTTTGCTTCATTATGCGCACCAACCAAGAATTTATACACTGTATCCTCTATTTTCTCATTATCATACAATGAGTCAGTTGATTGATACAGATACATACAAGGCATGAAGACACTCTTAGGAATCTATTCAACCCTCAGTGATGTTGAAGAGATTATAAAAATTCCTTTGTTAAGGCTTAATCGTGTATATGAGATTATTTGAAGATTTGATAAAAGAAACTTATAATGACTGAAGAATGGCTTATGCTTTGGGAATTGCATATCCCTCCTAAGATCAAAAAGTTTATGGGGAGACTTGGGAGGAATACTCTTCCTATTCGACCCAAGCTAAATGATAAGGGTGTACAATGCCCTAACTTGCATATGTTGTAATCATAATTTGGAGAGTCTCTAACATTTATTTCTATAATGTATAGATAGCACATCCGGTGTTGGCAACAAACCAGGTTTTGGTCGATGCTACAATCTCTTACGCATACGGCCGAAGAGTTTACTAACATTTTTTTTTGCAGGTATTTCGGCGATTTACCAAGTCTCAAACATCTATATTTAGTTATAATTACAGGGAAATCATTATAACTAATTATGACAAATATCATATTCTATCATTAATAACAAGCAACTGTAGAGCACACCATCTCAATTCTTGATTTGAAATCTCCCGCTCCATGATGCATTCAAATGCAATATTGACGGTGCCACTTTCCAACAACAACAATGTTCATGTATTGGAATGCATATGTGAGAGATGATCAAGATATGTTTCTTATGGCAAGGACACAATATTGGTGGTATATGAATCTCCAAGAAGTGAAGCTTGGGCTATGCTTAATGCCCTACATTGGATTATAGTTGTTGGCTTTCAAAATGTCATTTTTAAATTTGATTGTAAGCAGGTTGTTGATGATGTGTCTCATAGTAAAATCATGAGATTAGTGTACTGTTCTATTATAGTAGAAGATTGTATAACCATTTTATCTTGCCAAAACAATTTTCATCTTGTTTTTTCTTGGGGGCAAACTAATAATAACATTCATCTCTTAGTAGAGGCCTCTATCTCTTACGCTCCTCGTAGTGATTTTTTCATTATCCTCTATATGTGTTTTAAAACTCTTTGAATAATGAAATCAGCTAACTTGGTTTGAGGGGAAAAAATATACTATTTTGCATTAAAATTTGATATAGATAATCATTTTCTCAAGATGCATGTATTATCTTAAAATTTATATTTTTTTTGTCTCAAAATAAGTGTCTCAAAATATATATTCATCTACTACATCCGTCCCTAATTATAAGACCCTTTTAAGAAAATATTTTGTCCCTTTTTATAAGATTTATTTGGTATTTCCAATTACATTAATTATTTCTTTACCAACGTACTCTTATTTATTTTGCATCTTTTTCTTCAATCAACAATAAATATTATGTTGAAAACATAAACTAACTCTCTCTCTTAAGGATAAAATTGTAAAAACAACAGTAATTATATACAAATTTAATACTACTACCAACTTTCTTAATTCTCGTGATTTTGATAAAAGAGTCATATATTTAAGGACGGATGTAGTATCACACTTGATAAATTTGGCCGTTTTTGCAAAATATTTACATTTATTCCTTCATTATTGCTTTCCTTAATCCAAGAAACAACTTAAACAACATTTATTTTGAAACAAAGACAATTAATATGAGAGAGAATACTAAGAGGTGGGGATATTTAATCTCGCACTACTTCATTTCCTAAATATTAGACCACATAGAAGAAATAAAGTATATTAAGAAATTAGCACGACCCTTTAAACTTTAAAGTGCCAATTATTTTGAGATTAAAAAAATGTAAAAATCAAACATATTTTATGAGACTGAGGAAGTAGTTGGGGATATTGTAGTGGAAAAAAAATATTAATACAGTTGAAGTAAAATTGACAAAAAAAATTCTTAAGAGCGTCCTCTCTTAATAAAATATTACTAGAAGACATCTAAATGAATAAATAAAGAAGCTTACGATATTTTAAATAAACGGTCATATAAAAATAGTGGAAAAATCTAATTGGAGTAGAACCATCAACCAGAATGAAGCTACAAGCAGTAACGTTGGAACCTCAATATTTCTCACTTCATGACTGAAAAATTATTATTTATATAGAATGACTTGTTCTACTGTCACTGGTGTGAAGTGTGATTAAGGAACAACTGAATAAGGCAACAATATGCCATGTTTAGTACTGCAAATATGGAAAAATACTAGTAACTTGGTAAGCATTTCTTATGCACGAAAAGCACTAAATATACACTTTGTTTTGTTGGGAACAAAAAATTGTTGCTTTTCACAAAATAGATTTTTAAAACTCATGTCCAATGTCCATAATTTTGAATAGGTGCCTAAAACACTCATCATGCCACTTAATTCGAGTTACTTTCACTTTGCATGTTCCTTAGAAGTTAGAACAAAGTATGCCACTAGTTTCTGCTCCACTTTCAATTACCCTGCTTTTCAACAAATTGAAACATTTTCTCTGAAAACGAACTTCTAATTAAATTGGTATGGACTTCAGTTATTTAAGAGTAGGATGAAATAATGATGTCAATGTTAGGATTCAAAATTTTAGAGGAAACAATCTAACTACTAATTTCATTGATCATATTGGTTTTATACATGCAAAAACAGTTAGTGAGTATTAACTAACTCAATAACAAAATATTGAACACTAAAACTAACTTTACAAAGCTTTACAAATGGGCATGCAATTAAGATTTCAAATGGGTGTTCGATAAGCCCTGAAATTGCTCAACCGATCAGATTGTAATTTCAAATCAATTTTTTTGTGTGAAAACCTATATCAGGTCGTAACTTTCGTTTAGTTTTTTTCTCTCTCTAAATATATGAGAAATTTTGAGGGACCTATAGACCAACCATCAAAACTTCAATGCACAGCCTAATAGGCCCAAAAGTTAAAATACTACTAATTAACAATCAAATAATTATTGTAATTCCCTGCCATCATTAGGTGAAATATAAAAAAACAAACATATTCCCACGTCTTTGGGTGTAAACTCTCACACACATATAACCCCAAATCATAATATGTTCTCAGACTCTATAAATAAAGTTAGGCTAAATTGCTCTTTTGGTCCCTTAATTATTTATTTGGTATCGCTTTGGTCTCTTAAGTAATAAAAAGTCTGTTTCAGTCCTTTAACTTTATCTCCGTCACATGTTTTGGTCCTTTCTGTTAGGTTAATTAATAAAACGTTAAGTTGATATTAATATGGTCCCTTAATTATTTAAGTTGATATTAATATGGTCCCTTAGTTATTTAAGTTGGTATTAAAATGGTCCCTTAAGTTTTTTATTTAAGTTGGTATTAAAATAATTAAGGGACCATATTAATATCAACTTAAATAATTAAGGGACCATATTAATATCAACTTAACGTTTTTTTTAATTAACCTAACAGAAAGGACCAAAACATGTGACGGAGATAAAATTAAAGGACTGAAACAGACTTTTTATTACTTAAGGGACCAAAGTGATACCAAATAAATAATTAAGGAACCAAAAGAGCAATTTAGCCATAAAGTTACGTTACCGATCACCCAAAAAAAAAGTTTAGTTACCTATAGTAGCGAAACAATATTCGAATATCGACCAAGAAAGCTACCTATATTTAGTGTTCACACGCCTCATATAGGATTATCTTTGATGGACGAAATCTATGGAAAACCAAAAATAAAAGTTTGCTTTTGTTATACAGAAGATGGAATTGAGTTATTCTAAAGTGAACAATTCATCTAAAAGAATAAAATAAACAATAACAACCGTTGATAAACAAATCAATAGATCATATTATATGCACATGTATAACAAATTATAGGTGGTCAAAATATCTATTAATAATTTGTTTACTTTATTACTCATATCTATTATTAATTTCTGAGTAAAAAAACAATAGGTGATAGTTTTTTTTTTTTTACAAAACAAGTTTTAGATCATATACTGTAAAATTTTGAATTACTGACCAAATTTTTTAAGAAATAAAATAAATGAATAAATAAATCTCTAATATAGAAAGATGTAATATTTAACAAAAAAGTTAAAGACAATTTTCATATAGTTTTATCTTTATTTTTTGTACCAAATACACTTTTTTAAGGAGTAGTTCTGAAGAAATATCTTTTTTTTGAAGACTCTAGAGCTATCAAGACTTTGATTTATAGGATAACTTTGCGGTCCACAAGTAATATAAGTGCTGTATCATTTGCAAATTAATTAATTTTTATCATTGTCAGTAGATATTGAGATATGATAAAACTTATTCGTATAATATTAATTAACACAACCCTAAAACCATACAACAACAAAGGACAATGTATGCCTGTATACATATATCATGACGTACCGCTGTCCTCATGTTTTCACTGTTCTTAATCTCTTTTTTTTATATATATATGAATAATCACTTTATTCGATTCATCCAGTTCAACATCATTAGTGAAAACTCTCTAATTGGCAAACACACCCTGGATTTATGAAAACCAAAATTACAATATAAATAAAGTATAAACATCCAATGGTTCACGCACTTAAACAAGTTAATCACATGCAGTTAAAACTAGCACAGCCATTAAACAAAAGTTCACATGTTAGGAATAGGAAGGTATACCAAATAATACATTCTTTGGCTTAGCTCTGTTGTTTGCTAGAGAGTTTTCAAATTACTAGAAAATTATGTACGTCACAAAATATACTTAATTGTATCAAAAGAAAAGGGAACACTAATCGACTTCAACACGTTAAGGATCTAAAATTCACATTCAGTCAACGTATACCATTGTATATTATGTCATATGATACATCTTTCGGCAAAGGTTAACTAAAGCTGTAATAGAGAAATCAAAATCCGACGCAGTCAAACATTGGCAGCACTTCTTTTGAGCAACATGTGACTGTAAACAATGTATATAAAATACAACTAATATTTTTTTTAAAAAAATAATGTTATAAGATTTTTTTAATATCTTATATTGTTATTATTTAAAAAAAATTACAAGTTTGACTTGTTTCATATGGTGGATTTTATAGTACCATTGGAATATAAACAAAAGGTAGTGGACGATAAGATGCATTATACATCGTATGTATACTCTTAGACTTTGTTTGTGAGTTTGGAGGGAAAGGGAGGGGATGACTTTGAAAAAAAGGAATGAGTAAGTGTAAGAAATAGAGGATAATGAGAGGGGAGGGCTTTGGGAGGTTAATTTTTCTTCATAATACAAAACTCTCTTCATTTGGGGAACTAAAAAATTGTATTGGAGGAGAGTTTTGGGGGGTTTACATGAATTCTTTAAATTTAATCTATGTAATTATAATATTCTTAAAATTAAATATATATTAATCATAAGCATTAATTTATCATTCTCTAACAAACTACTCTTTCAATAAAATATGAAAGATTTTACTTTTTTTCCCTATATTCTAAACCCTCCAAAGCCTTACCTTCCCCTTTCCTCCAAACTCCCAAACAAAGCCTTAATAACTTGTTATAGTATATTGTTCTTTAGAAAGGAAATTTATTTTATTAATTCATAGAACCTCGCTCATGACATATCGCACCAAATTATTAATTTATATATATATATATATATATATATATATATATATATATATATATATATATAACCAACAAGAAAAATCATTTTTTCAGCAAAAAAGAAACAAGAAAATCATTTTTACGAAGAATACTTTGGAAGTCTTTGCTTATGTAAGATTGTTCTTGGACGTTAGAGGGAGCAGAGAACGGAATGTTGACCAGACAATGGAATGGAACAATTATTAGTGCAAATGACTTTATTTGGAAGAAATATGGGTGAATGACTTATAAACATGACACGCTTAAGAAAGGCAATCACTATTAATGTCAAGGAAGAATTTTTTTAATTGCATAAGCATGATGTCAAGTTTTGATTGAAACAATATTTGTCTCTCTAGATTTTAGGTTTGAATCTTTTCAATATTAACAATTAATGTGTTGTATTAGTCCATACAAAATTTTGTTTTGACTTCAAAACCTCAACTAATGGACAGTGGAATTGAGTCTTTGGATTAGTCCCACAAAATTTTGCTCCGACTCCAATTAAATCTCTCACGCAAAAAATCCAATGATTTCTGTATACAAATATACAAAGCAAGATCATGAATTGTATGAATAATTTTAGAGTTAAATATATTTGTAGTTCCTATAAAATAATAAATATTTTTTACGATAAGTAGGGCTAATTTTAGTTTACGAAAAAAAGTTGGCTGTATTAGCTGGCCCTGCACTAATTTCCTTCTCAAACAAAGTCTAGCAGATCAAAAGGAGAATTTTTCTGACCGATAAAAGAAAATAAAGAATTCCATTTCTAGAGATAAAGTGAGCATTTGGTCATAGAAACCGTTATTGCTCTTTCTCAACATTCCAAGTTTCCAACTATAATCATGGTTAAACTTTACCTGGTCAACAAATTAATGACAAATAGGCTTAGTTTTTTTTTTGGATTGATGGTCTAACTAGTATCTTGTATTTAAAGTGTGTAATTTAATTATTTTTTTCGTTTGAATACAATTTTTGTTTATAAAAGGTTTTGTTTTCATAAAAAAATCTAATGAAGTTTTTGTTTCGATCTATCATTATGTTCCATAAACCATATTATAAGTGATTTAAGGTCCGGAAAAAAAAGTGATTTAAGGTTTTGACACATTGAGTAAAATTAAAAAAATTGACACACGAAATGATTTTTTTTTAAAGAAAATAAAGTATTCAAGCGATACATTTTGTTTGTTTTTCTAATAAAAAGTTTAAGGAAAGTTGCTGTATACCCATTAAAGAAGGTTAAAAAAACACTAGTAAATGACTGTTTTACCCCAGCGGCAGTTAAGTGCCGCTGGGATGGTGCATCGGCAGTTAACTGCAGCCGGCCCCATCTGCAGTTAATTGCCGCCGTCCTCATCGACAGTTAACTGTCGATGCGATCTGTATTTATGCAGAAACGAAACAGAACCTATTTACAGGTTTTCAAAAACTAAAAAATTTCCAAATTCTCTCAATTTCCCTCCAATCCTCTCCAATTCCATTCCACTAAATTCAAGCAATTTCATACCCATCAGCAACAAGTAAGTAGTATTAATCATTTTTAATGTTAATGTTAGTTTAGATAGGTTTATTTTTGTTAATTTTGGTAGATTGCATGTGGTTAGGGTTTATGATTAAATTGAAATTTTGGTAGATTGCATGTGTAGTTTATGATGTTATAGATGAATGTAGTTGTTGTGAATGTTGTTTAGATTATGTTTAATTATAATGTGGTTGTGAATGTTGTCCAATTAACACAATTAACACAATGTAAATGTTGCACTCAAAGTGTTTGTTAAAATGCCTAAATGAGTATGTTGATGAATGTTGTTTAGATTGTTATAGAATTGTGAGAATGTTGGAATTGTGATAGAATGATGTTTTTATTATGGCTAATTTTTTGAGTTTTGTTTTTGTGTAGATATGTCTGATCAGAACCAAGATAGGACAACTAGAGCTGGTAAGCAGCCCATGACTAGCAGCTACCGATGGGAGAGACATGCTGCAAACCCTCAGGTGCCTAAGAGGGGAAGAGGTCGGATGCCTATTGCGGGCGAGGGTAGTTCTCATCCACACAGCAGGTGTCGCAGGTGGTAGACCCCACGCAGTACATGGTGTATCAGGAGCAGCTACATGTTGCTACAGATGGTGGCTATGACGTCCAACATGTTGCGGATGAGGGTGGGGACGACGATGCGGCTGCGCCAAATGAGGACGAGATTGCGGCTGCGACAGCCCCCGAGCAGTTACCTGATGTGGCTCCAATTTCTGGAGGGCCTTATAATGACTCATTGTTGTCTCCATACGCTTCACACGTTGCATTACCGTTGTGGTATAATGCAAACAATGTAAAGTTTTCTTTTTTAACTTTTATATATGAAGTCGATATATTTTTTTTTGTATGATAACTTTTAAAAATAATGACATGAACACATGCCGTTGTCTGATTATTTTTTTGTCTTCAATTATTGTTCGCGCGTAATTTTTTATATATGAAGTATATGTTTTTTTTATGATAACTTTTAAAAAAAATAACATGAACACATGCTGTTGTCTGATTATTTTTTTTGTCTTCAATTATTGTTCGCCCGTAATTTTTTATATATGAAGTATATGCTTTTTTTGTATGATAACTTTTAAAAAATATGACATGAACACATGTCGTTGTCTGATTATTTTTTTTGTCTTCATTTATTGTTCACGCGTAATTTTTTATATATGAAGTCGATATAGTTTTTTTGTATGATAACTTTTAAAAAAAATGACATGAACACATGCCGTTGTCTGATTATTTTTTTTGTCTTCAATTATTGTTCGTGTGTAATTTTTTATATATGAAGTATATGCTTTTTTTTGTATGTTTTTTTTATTTATGTGGTGTTTTTTTTATTATTTTAGATTCGTAACACCCGTAGGATGAGATGCATAAATCACGGGCCGAAGGTGGCAGAGATCCAGCGTCCACATAGGAATCAACTCTGGTTTTGGGATAATATAAGGGCGAGTGGGTTGCATGATTTGCTGTACACAGGGTATTCTACTGTTAATCATGCTCTCCTCCAGACGTTTAGCGAGAGGTGGCATTCCGAGACCAGCAGCTTTCACATGCCTACTGGGGAAATGACCATCACTTTAGATGATGTGGCGTGTCTGCTGCATGTTCATGTTGAAGGGCGGATGCTGAGCCATAGAAAGAAGGTGTCTCAGGTTGATGGGGTGGAATTGATGGTGAGGTACTTAGGTGTCACCCAGGAGTATTCAGTGAAAAATTGCAAGACTGAGTATGGTGGCTACATTAGCTATAAGGCGCTGAAGGAGATTTATGAGTATCACCTGAGTGAGGCCACCAGATTAGCGCTTGATGAGACGCATGAGCAGCTCCAGGAGCTAGTCAGGTGTAGGCTTGCCTGTGTGAGGTATTTCCTCCTATACCTGCTTGGATGTACGTTGTTCGGTGACTTGAGCAACAAACACATCGACCTGACATACCTGCAGACGATGGAGACCTTTGCTGGGATGAGGGACTACTCGTGGGGAGGAATGACATTGGCATACCTTTACCACAATCTATCCGAGGTCTCTTCGCTTGCAGAAAAGAGGATCGGGGGAAGCACAACACTTTTGATGGTAATAATTTTAATTTACTATGTCTTTTAATTTACTATGCTTTTTAATTTACTATGTTTGCTAATAACTTATAAATGTGTTTGGTTTGTACACGGATGGTTTTTGGCACATTTTCCAAGAGTCTACCCATATGATGATAATTCTGATTACCGGCAAAACTTTCATTGTTCTTCCAAATGGATTCCACACAGGGGTCATGCGAATCCGAAGCCCTACCGTCTGGCGCTGGATCATTTGGAGATGGATGATATTACCTGGATGCCATACGAGGATCATAAGGAGATCCAAGAGTTTGTGGAGATATGCTGGTATTCAGGCAGGATCATGTGTGGTCGTGACATCATCTACCGTCACTTGCCTGAGCGGGATAAAAGGCAATACAGGTACGTGCAGGACATTCCCAGAGCTCCGACGTATGTTCTTCCTCTCTCTTTTCAGGCCGTTGCACAGGCTTTCCTAGACTTTCTTGTGCACATCATTCCTCAGGCTGCGTGGGGTAGGGAGGTTGATCAGCCATGGCAGTACGAGGAGGGATACATGAGGTGGTACAGACATGTGTCTCACCTAAAGATTCTGCCACCTATTGATGGATCTCCTCCGAGGCCAGCAAATGAGGAGCAGATCTTTGCACACCATCAGCAGCGGCACCATGAGAGAGGCTTGCCTGATACCATTGACATGGTTGGTGGCGTTGTGAGCCAAGCTGATGACTACTTGGGTCAGGAGGCGATGAGCAATGAGCAGCTGTATCAGGCGATGCGCCATATCAGGGACATGATGACACCAATAATGTACATGAGACATAGGAGGTCGAGGAGGCGGCAACAACAGCAGCATGACCAGGATCAGGATTAGGGCATTTTTTTAGGACTTTTGTTAGTTTTTTTTTTTACATTTGTTAGATTTTTTTGTTAAATTTATGGCACATTATCGTAGTTTTTTGGTACAATTTTAACATGATTTCGGGTTTATTTTGCTTTATTTTGATTATTTTGATTACTTCGAAACAACAATAACAACAATTCATTCATGATCCGAACTAAATCATAACTAAAAAGACACAAAATAAGCGTTACATTACATTACATTATCTCTAAATATGTTGTATCATCATGATGTTGGATTTAAATTTAATTTTTGAAAGTGTGCGGAAAAAATATGCTCTCGTGTCTTATACTTAGTGTAAAAATTTGCAAGTCTTTTTGAAAACTCAAAAGAATGAAGAGAACACAACACATGTATTCTACGAAATCAGCTATATATGTTTTCACATCGAATTCCCTCATATAAGATGAGTCATGACAAAAAGGAATGCATTACAATATATTATTTTGAACTTAATCCTACTGCCCTGCCAACTGACAAAGTTTTAATTGACAGAGGAGCATGATCAAATACAAAACAACATCTTAGAACTGCATTCCCTTTTGTCACACTCATTCTATACGAAGGAATTCGATGTGAGAATCTATATAGCTGATTCGGCAGAATACATGTTGTGTTCTCTTCATTCTTTTGAGTTTCCAAAAAGACTTGCAAACATTTACACTAAGTATAAGACACTTCAATGCCAAGATTTTCCGCAAACTTTCAAGAATTTTAAAAAAAATCCAACAAAACAACGACACAACATAATAATACTACCTAAACATCTTCATCCGGCCGAATCAAACTCTTGAGAATATCTTCAGGCGACCTCAATAACGTAACATCCATCTCGAGGGGGATCATGTTCGGCTCAGCAAATATCGAGAACATGCTCCTCACGTCGTCGTCGTTCGTTAACTCCAACCTAGTGAACGACGAATTCCTGTCTGAGTCGAATGATGGACGGTGATACTAAACGTATTCCACCCTCCTCGTGTCTCCGTGGTTGATTCGTTGGTTGATTTCATGAAGTAGATCCTTCAATTCTTTTAACGTCACATCGTCGCGAACCTTGAAAAAATGTTGGTTACCACCGTTGAAGGATACATGAAAGTATACTTGAGCCATTTTTTCATATCTACACCATAAAAAATTAAAAACAATCCAATTAAAAACTCATTCAAACATTTCATCAAACACTTGGGGGCTGTTTGTTTCATAGATACAAAAAATTTACCCAAGATTAGGATTCCCAGGAAAATAATAATGAAAAAATTATTCCAAGGAATTTTTCAAAAAAGAGTTTGGTTGACAATTAAAACTCTTGGGAATAATTTTACGAAATTACAAAAAACCCATACATCGTGGGGTTATGGTAATGGTAATATGCGATTTTCCCATGTCAACTGCCTTGTAACCACCAGGAATCAATTATTCCCATCTTCCTTACTTGGGTATAAGAAACCCATGAACATGGGTAAATAACTTTCCAAGGAATAATTAATTGTTGGGAATAATTTTTCAATCCTTTCTACCAAACATAGGAATAAATATTTTCAATATTACATTCCTGGGAATTCACTTTGTAACCACGAAACAAACACACCCTTGTAGTGCTAATTATACATAAACCCTAAAGTTAAAAATTACAACATAAACATGCAAAGATCTAAACATTTATGCAACATAAGTCATTTCCATGTAAACATTCTATCATTTCTTGCCAAAAAAATAAAAAATTATACAAAGTCTAAAACTAAAAAAAAATTAATTTAAGATAATAAATGTAACATATAAACATAAAATGACAATGAACTTGATTATGGAAACTTACTTGTTATTGGAGTGTTGGTTGATTTGAAGTTGAAAATTTTGAGATTTTTTGAAGATTTGAGAGAGTTTTTAGAAATTGAAGAGATGAAGATGGAGGTTCTGGTTGCTGAGCTTCATAAGTATTGATCGCAGCGGCAACTAGCTGCTGATGTGGACGGCAGCAATTAACTGCCGATGCATCCGGCGGCAGTTAACTGTCGGCGCACCATCCCAGCGGCACTTAACTGTCGCCGGGGTAAAACAGTCATTTTCTGGTGTGTTTTAGCCTTCTTTGAAGTGTATAAAACAACTTTCAAATTTAAGTGAGTTGTGAGTTGGACGGGTTAAATCTAATGTCCGGACCTAATCCCATGGGTTTTCACAGGTTGGGTTAGGTTGGACTCATGACTGACGGATACAGATAAATACCGGTTTGGATGGTCAGATTCGCGAGCCGACCCTCACCCATAAACACATCAAGGGTTTAACAAACGGAAATAGAAAATAGGAAACAAAACAAAGAAATGGAAGGACATAAATTCTAAGGTCAAGAAACAAACTAAAGATTAAAAAAAACTCGATACACATAAAAATGAACTCGGGTGCTAGTATCTCCTCAACTCACTAGACAATTATTAGCCCGTATAGCAAGAAGTGGGTATAGCCCAACACCTCATCTCCTCAAGTCCTTAAGGAAGGTCCAAAAGACACAAGTATAAGACCAGGGCCGGCCCAAAGCATAGGTCGGAGTGGGGGTGGGGGTGGGGGCTAGGGCCCATGCCTGTAGGGGCCTAAAAAAATTATGCGTGGGGGTGTATATAGAAATACTTGTTTTGTAGGGGGTATATATAGCACAAATCGTAAAGAGGGCTCAACTCTTTATCAGACTTCAGTTCAGTAGCTCTTCATCCTTTTTATTTTACAACTCAATAGCATTTCATTTTCACATGTCAGTGCTTTCATTTGCACACCCCCTAACGTTGGCCAAAATACTAAACTTAGAATTAAAGTGTAAAACGCAAAAGCAACACATAAAAAGAAAAATCTCTACTCCTTTCTAGAGACTAAATTTGTTTTATTTTGAGAATGTTTTTTGGTGTTTCAAATTGAAGCTAACATAAATTTGTATTTAGATTTCATAATATAATATGATTTTCATCATGAAATTTTCATGCTTGCTACACTAAATTTGGTCTTGTGTGATTTTTTATAAGTAACATATCATATTCTATTGACAAATTATAAAAGGTTTTCATGTTACTGGACTTGAGGGAAGTGTATTTTATACTATTATAGATTTATGGTGATAAATGATTATGAAACTCGTTGAGATAATAAAACTTCTTTGAGGGAAGTGTATTTTATACTACTAAATTAGCTGAATTATCAAATTAGATAATAAAACTTATATAAAGCTTGATATGTCTACCTATCGTTTTATTTAGCTTTGCTTGGTTTGGTTCGACCCCTCAATTTTTATATTTTTTGTTATTCTTTTTTATTAATAATCTATAAGACAAAGTGTATTTGACCTAGTGTTTTGGGGTGTCAGCATAGCTGGGTTTCAAAACATCGTATTATAGTGACTTGGGGAGGCAGCATAGTTGGGATGTCAACCGTCATGATTAATGCATGTCTCACCCACCATTTATCCCAAAAAAATTATGATATAATTATATAAAGGGACCCTTTTCTCAAACTTGACCTAAGACCTATATAATGCTAGGGACGGGGTTGTATAAGACCCAAGTACCTGAAGGATAAGATGATGTAAAGAATAAGTATTGAAGGCCAAAGATGATGAGTTGTCAATAAGGAGGAGACAACCGCTATTTAGACATTTCAATTTTACTCCTGATCGTATCGTAACTTCCAAACGGCTATTTTTTGTGTTAAAAGCCAATTGGGTTGTAACTCTTGACTAACTATTTTCATCAGAATGAGTAATTTTGAGGTGTCTAAAGAGCAACTCTCTAAAGAGGATGAAGAAGAATTTAGGGAACAACTTTATTAGTGAGTCACATGTCACCACTAGTTTGTTATGACAAAAAAAAAATCATCCCACGTTGTTCACACTTTTGTTATTTTTCCTAGATTCCCTTTTCCGAAGATAATTTTATTTAAGGATGTCAGATGTTAAATGATGATATCTCTTTCGATCGGGATTTGAGTCTTTGTTTATTGTTGTGAGAGTCAAACTTCTACGGTTATATTCAACTTTCTTTTGTTTATCACTTAAAAAATATATCAGCAATTAAACTCCAAATTAACCAAACATAGATAAATTCTGAAAGTACGTAGCAATATGGGTGAAGGGACACAGTTGCGCGGAGACAAAACTTTCAATAGTAGACTAGAATGTGAATCTCAACTAGCATATATATATTGTTGACTCTAAAGTTGAAGCAAAGAAAGCATGGAAAGGAAAACTCGCAAGAAAGCAATATCATAAACCCTTTGGTCTATCAACCTCATATCCAATTGAGGAATACAGAGACATATCAAGAGAAACCACAAAATGTGAGACACTTCTCTTGCTAATGAAAGCTGCGTTACCATTAATAAAGTGCCCAATTGGCATAAGATCAGGTAGACCAAAGAATGCATGCATCATATCATAGAACTTTATGTTATTTCTCTTTTTCTAGAGACTTCATCAAATCTCGCTATGAAAATGACACAATTCTTTGCTTTAGTAATCTTTTCTCCTTTTTTCCTAAACTGAAAAAGTCTAAAATGATGGGAGGCTGCTCAAACCTTAGAAAGACAATCAAAACGAATCGTTTGAGACTAATGATATCCATAAAATTAACACACCCGACATGGAATGTCTTTTGAACTTAGAATATGAATAATACACAAAATCACTTATCATTTAGCTGCATGGACGGTAAAAAAAAATAGCTATTTGGACTGTAATACCATTTCAATTTTCAAATAATGATATTTATATTCAAAAAGCTTGAATAATTACAAGATGAAATAACTTTATATAATTTTTATGTATTCAGAACTTCCTCGTACTTCATATGCATTTCCATGAACAAAACATGAGTGGGGCAGTCGAACCAAAAGCAAATTAAAGTTGTGGCCAAAGCAACTCTGTTAAACCAACAATGGATATTGATTCAAGTTCTAAGAGATTAATTTGAACTCCTTTGGAGTTCGATTTCAACTCTAGCGTATGAAGAAAATTCACTTGTAACGAAAGAGTGTTACTTGCGTGACGATCTAGGGTCAACTCAATGGCAAGACTATTAAAGTCTCTAGAGTCTACTAACAAAAAATTATTTATCGTTAGATTTAATGATCAAAAGGGTCTCATATGCAAACATAAAAGACTTCATATTAAAATTTGTTTTAAATCTCATTTACTATTGAACATTATTGTCCCGGTCCCGACGTATCAAATAGATTGCTATAAAAATTCCTATATAGGACATGATAACTCAAAGGAAAGAAAAAGTAAACCTTGTTAGAAAATCTCTTTTTTCTACCAGTCTTGTCCCTGTCGACATATTAAAAAATTAAAAAACATATATCGTGTTGGTCCTTTAATATCCTCCTTTTCTCTTTGATGAATTTCTTGTTTATTTCTTTACTTTATTTCATATCTCCTTCCTTTTCACATGGCTTTGCTTACTGTTCTCATTCTTTTACCCTAAATTTCAGCAATTATTGTACTCCCGCCAAAGTAAAGCATGCCACAAAATCGTTGTGAGGCCAATTTTCTTGAAACTTGTTGTTTGCTTAATAACCATGCCATAATCACATTGTTTGCATTAGATATCGCTATTTGGCGCTTGAACTTATGGTTGATGATAGGGGTGGTAAAATGGATTTGGATCTTAATGGATTGGATCAAAACAATTCATTAGTCCATTAAAATTCACTATTTTTTTTTTCTTAAAAAATCCATCCAATCAAATCCATTAAATATAAAGTCCATCCAATCCATCAATTATTAGATTTTAATGGATGGATGTCCATCTAATCCATAAATTTAAAAGTATTATTTATTTCTTTGATTTTTTTCAATAATTTACAATAATATGAGGGTTTATATAACAAGGTCTAATCTTGTCCAGAAATATGAACAAAGCCCAAAATTGATTTTTTTATCCCAATGATTTTTTGACATAAGCCCAATTAATTTATTAAATAAAAAATATAATGTTATTAATTAATTTTTAAATAATAAAAAATGGATGGGTGGCAGAGGGTGGTCAACGGCCACCGCCGGCGTTGACCACGGCGGAGCTCCGACTAGTTTCCGACGACTGGTGGCGGTGGCAAGGCGGTCGGCAGAGCTCCGGCGTTGACCACCGTCACTATTAAAATAATATTAAATATTAATAATATATTAAACATGTAATATTTTAATATTAAAATATTAAAAAAATAATTGATTTTTTTTATTATTTCTTTCATTTTTTTTATAAAATAATTATTGTAAATATTTTTTTTTATTTTATCAAATTAATGTTTTTTTATTATTTAAAATGATCCAATGGATTTGTTTTTTTAGAAAAGATAATCCATTAGATTTTTAAAATAAGGTGGATGGATCAAATCCATCCATTTTTTTAAGTGGATGGATCCAAACCAATCCTTTAACAAAAAAATTGTTTGGTGGATGGATTGGATGAATTTTGTAGTAAATGGATTGAATGAATATGAATTTTGTGGATCAAGTTGCCACCCCTAGTTGATGACCCCTCTTCTTGCTTTTAAGAACACATTGAATCGGTAGAGAATTGTTGGCCATGTTTATGGCTAATGTTCGTGCTTTTTCCTTTGTATAATGACCACTCAAGCTTTGTAAGTGCCAATCACAAAACGCAATATATAACTAAAATAAATATATTACTTTAATTTGTTAGTATTTATAAATTTATATATAACAGGATATGTGTGTTCAATCACAAGTTCACGATAAGTATTAGACTATTAGTATGTGAAACAATCATGCAATGAAAACTGCCAATTGTACTATGTGACTGCACAGAGTATCAACTAACAATTTGTTCTAGTTCTCGATAGGGATGCCACGGCCCACGGGTGCTCCCTAAAAACAGAAAAAATAAACTCATATTGTCGTGTACAATTAAAAAATAGAGTTGGTCTACTCAACAAAATGTTTAATAAGCATGGCGAGCAGGGTGATCTGATGGTTCTAGACTTCAAAAAATAAGTACGAAATTTGGCCCATAACAAAAAAAAAAGGGTTTCATTAAGCCCTAAAAAAATTACTTAAATTCTAAAGGAAAGTGTGATTGTTAGTAATTAGCTTAGTTCTTTGTTGATCCATTTATAATTTATTGTGATGTTATAAAGGAAATCCAAATCCCTAGCCTTCCACCATCTCAAAACCCTTCCGTCAAAATCAAAAGAAACCATTTCACACCTCTTATTTGGAAAAGTTGTAGGCTGAACAATTGAGGGTTATCGATCATTAGACATGTTTTATGAGAGGATATTTTGACGCTTATTGGACTCATTTGATTGACCTCGTTTGTAAGGAAAAAGTTTTTGTCGTGTTAAACTGATTAGTCATGATTTATCTTTTACCCATCCATTTGTTATCCCTAGTTAGAGTGACTCTTCTTCAACTGTTTGATTTATCTTTTTTTCATATACGCATTATTTAGGATCTAAATTGTAGGGAGAAGTAAGCGGAGAGAGAAGATTGGAGAGAGAATTGATTTTAATTATTTTAATAAGCTGGTGTTGAGTTTTAATTGACTGAGTGTAAAAATAATGTGTTGAGTTAGAGTTCACCTAAGAATTACTCGTCAATGGATCCTCACTCTATATGTATAGTACTCATGCTAACCATATGCAATGGAGTAACACTGAGTATTCACTTTCGTGCTTTTCGTTTTTGGCTTTTAGCATGATGTTGGTTTGATAATATATACAATTCTTTTCCAACTTTCTTCGCCAACTCTTTGATATTATTCTAGTAGCCTACAGATTCCCCTAGTTCTAACTTTTAGTGGCTTTATTCTCACGGAAATTGCTATTCTTACTAACGTATATACCTGCATGGATTTCCATGTAATTAATTAAACAGTTATATTAATGTATATATACATGTGTATTCAACTGTGAAATACTTCATAAGGATTTGCCAGAATTTTAATTTAGGGAGGTATGTGTTTCCAGACATAAGGGAGGAATTGTAACATTTCAATTTTTTTGATTTTAAGTATCCAATAGAGAGAGATGTCTTGTATTTTTGGAAAAATAAGTATTGGTATTCTCATTTTGGTTTTAATGTTTGTCTTTGAGGATATTATCTTATTTTAGACCTTTTATGTCTTTTTCATTTTTTGAGTTTTGTTAGTGATGTATGTATTGTGTCCATATCATTTCTCGAATTGTATTTATCCAATCAATTTGATTTTTGTACCCTTAGAAAGCCAATTCAAATAATTACAACTCTTACGTTAAGGCCAGAGTCTAAATTGTCCATCTTCCATGTCTAAATTAGCGATGACCGTGAAATTTTTGTATTGAATTTTCTCTTTGACATTTGCTCAGGGTTTGGATCATTTCTTGAGCCACACATATCCTCCTTAAGTGAAATTAAAGCCATTGAATCCCTTAAATCCATACCTACATTTTTTATGAAGACATCTATACATAACCCTGACGTTAACTTGTGTGATTCTAGGTGATCTCGTTGTGTGGTGCGACGAGCTTGCCTAGCTTACCCATGAGACACAACGACTGGCCTGTGCAACCCATTGTAGAACATGACAATATTTAAGGATTTTCATATCAAATTTTATCCATTCTCCTCAAACCTTTGCACAAAAATTAGAGGCAAACCCTAACATTCATTCTTCTATTGATTTTTTATTGATTATATCATTATTAGGCATTAGAAATATCACCATAAGAATTCTTCACTGTGTTAGTTCTTCAAATGGATAAGTCTCATTCAGTTCCAATTTCATGATTCCATCCTTTGAAAGTACTTTCTCTTTCAATTCTCGATTATATTCATTGATTCTTATGAGTCCACTGATTGCAAAGGGGGACAATCAATCTAGAGGACTAAATCCATTTTATGGAAGTGGGTTTCAAAGGTTAACTGAGATTTGAGCTAATAACTCTAAACTTTGTTTCCTTTTTTCTTCAAGTGATTACGTTGAGAAAGAAACTTTGTCCCGCATCTATAAGTTCATTAACTATTTCAAAGAGTGTTTAGTTCATTGTTCGAGTGTTTTTAGCTACTGAACTAAGAAATGCATATAATGTAAATTAGTAAAGGAAAATGATAAACGAACAAATTGTGTAAAAATCTTGTTTGATAATTTGTGTTGAAAAAATTACAAGTCTAGTATTTATAGGTAAACACTAGTCCTACCGGCCAAAATGACATTTCTTGCAGAATTTAGCCTTCAGCGGCAAATAAAGTGTGAATTCCCTCAATAGTGGGGATATGTGATGCCTCATGGTTGACTTGATCTTCCCTCTTTTACGAAATTTCTTGTTTCCTCCATCCATACATGCACAACATCCTCAGGACGCACTAACGTGCTCATATCTACTTTAGTTAATGGCGTTGCGAACATGTAACACGAATAAAATGCCAAATTGTCAAGTTCCCCTAAGTTTTTATTGATTCTAATACCCTCTCGACCTTTGTGAATTGTAGTATATTTGATAAAGATTAAACTAACTCGCACTTGGATAGTTTTTGGAAACAATTGTTCAGGTTGCAGGGAACAACTTTAGTTGGGAGCTCGGCTTATCCCCAATCTGATGTACAATCAAAGATATTAAACAAGTGCTAAGAAATGTACCTCGGATGCTTTACTTTTGATAATCATGAGTCTTGGTTTAAGGCTTTACCACTGGCAGAATTCTAGTATAAAAATGCCTACCGTATGAGTCTTGGAAAGATATCATTCAAGGCACGATATGGAAGAGACCCTCTAACTCTTATATGGAAACCATGTATGGCTATTAATCTAGAGGTGATAAGGGATCAACTTACTAATATATATAGATGAATTATTAGATCAGTTAAAGCGAAATTTGACTATGTCATAACTAATTTTGGAAATAGGTCCTGTGCTAACCAATTGAGGTGCTAGCAAATAAAACTATTATTTAAGGGAGAGAATCATGTTCCACAAATTCTAGTGCAGTGGGAAAATGGGCAGCAACAAGAAGCTACATGGGAAGATAAGAAGGAGGAAGCTATCCCAATTTCAACCATGAGGACATAGCAAGTTAATGCCACGGTGCATCATCATTCAATGTGGGCACTCAAACATAATTTATTTATTTTTGGTAATATGAGACATGAAGTTATCATCCTACATAAAATGATGATATGCTATTTTTAAAGGAAAAATGATGATATGTATCTAACTCCATTTGTCATATACTATGATTTTTTAGAATTGAATTGATATTAAGAAAAGGCAAAAATAAAACTTAAAAGGAACAAAGATCGAAATTCCTTTAGTTAATAAAGAAAGAGTAGTGATACATTGATCACCCCACGTGGCAAACGCTCCATTCTATACCCTTATATAGTATGTTTGGTGGAAGAGAGAGAAAGAAAATGATAAAAGGGAAGAGAAATGAAAACTAAAAAATGCCACATGGAGTGGTATATGAGTTGTATTGAAAAAAATAGGTGTCAGCACATAATTATCCATAAAGAAATCGAAATTTATATATCTCTATCACAAACATATAACACCTCTGTCTCCAAATATATGATGTTTTTGTCAAACTCACAGAATTAAGAAAATTGATAATAATATTGAATTTGTATATAATTATTATTGTTTTTATAATTTTATCTTTAAGAGAGAGAGAATTATTTTATGTTTTCAATATAGTATTTATTGTTTATTTAAAAAAAGATGCAAAATAAATAAAGGTATATATATCGATAAAGAAAAAATTAATGTAATTAGAAATAACAAATGTGTCTTATAAAAAGAGACAATATTAATACCAAACTTTGATTTTCTCATCATTCCACTTCTTAATCTCTAGGCCATCAAATCAAGATTTGTACCCCTTATATATTTGAGTAAATTATTGGGATGGATCTATGAAGCCCGGATAGGTGATACGAGTGCGGGTACGATACGATACGGGTACGCGGATACGTGTAATTTTTAAAATTTAGGATACGATACGGTTAAGATACGTTAACAAAATTTTATACTAAGACCTATATCCATATAAATAACTTGAAGAAAACCAACATTGATTGCTCTTCATTATTATATTATTATAAAAGTCACAATTTTTTAAAAATAATACATGTGATAATGTAAAGTTTTCTTATAAAATTGAATCATATACATTTCCACTAAATTTTCACAACATTGTCTCACTTTTTTACTCTTTATCTTTTATAGGATACGTATCTTTGAAGTATCTTATAAGTATCCTTGTGTATCTGTGGAGTATCTTATAAGTATCCGATCAAATATTTTTTCAAAATTAAAATAATTAATTCGGATATTTCGCGGGTACGTATCCGCGAGTATCCGTTGAGTATCGGTATCTGATACGTATCCGATACGGGTACGTCTCTATTTTGGAGTATCCGAGCTTCATATGGATACATCATAGATATAATAAAATACTTTCATTTATTATAAAAGGATTTGTATAACATGTGCAACATTGCACATGTTAAAACAACTAAAAATGAAATTTTTTTATTGAAAAACAAAAATTATTTATTAAAAAATACATATTTAATATTAAATATACAAATTCCAATGTAAACTTACTTTTTTAAACTTTCTTAACATGTGTAAATTTGCACATGATAGAAAAATTCGTTATAAAAAGAAATTTTAAATTAATGATTACTTAACATAATAAGTTATATAAAATGATGATTTTACTGTATTTTTACTCTGACACTGGTGTACGTCCCGACGATCTATAATCAAATCTGGCCACTTGTATTTAAAATAAGATGTTTAAATTAAATTATTGGGGTTTTGTTCAATTTATTTAGAATATAAAAACATGTTCATTGGACATCACTTATCCTTATTGTGCTAACCGAAACTTTAACCATTGATGTCATGAATCAATGAACAACCATCTTATACGTTGCATTGTAGTTCATCAAGCAATGTTCAACAGCTGTTAATTACCTCCTGCTAGCATGTTGCCACGTCATCAACATTGCCAATCATTGGATACTCACACGCTCACCTAGCCAAGAAATCTTACACGTGTCATTGTGGACCCCATCTTCTATTTTTACCTTCATGAAGAAGATTAAAATCCAATCTTTTTCTAGGACCCACTTGCTGATGTCACCATAAAAAAAGTGAATATGACCCTTAAATTACACCCCACCACCACCATATAGTGACAACTGACTCAAAAGCTATACCCTCTTAGACCAAAATACCCCCCATAAATATCATTATTTACAATGTAGTACCCCTACAATATGCCCTTAAATACGAGTCCCTTAAGCAGCGTTTCTTCCCTTTCTCCTTCTTTCCTTTCACCACTCCTTACTTAGCAATAACCATGCTCTCTACCCTCTATGCCTCCGATTTCACGGCGTTAGACGAAAGTTTAACGTCGTGGGATATTTCTAACATTCTGTCACCCTTCCAACCCACCAGCCCTAAGCTCACTTCAAGCTCCGGTTCAGGTGAACCAAACGAAAAAATGGCTTTGCATGACTCGAACCGGAATATTGAGGACCGAAAGCGGAGGAGAATGATATCGAACCGGGAATCGGCACGGAGGTCACGTATGAGAAAACAAAGACATCTAGAGAATTTACGGAACCAGGTGAACCGGTTCAGAGTTGAAAACCGGGAATTGAACAACGGGTTGCAGTTTTTACTGTATCAATGCAATCGTCTACGAACCGAAAATGAGTGGCTCCGGTTGGAACGAACCATGCTGGGTCAAAAGTTGAAAAACATAAGTCAAAATATGGTTTTTCAACCTTTCTCATCTGCATGGCCATGCAATATTGTCACCGCTGAATAAATAAACTTTGATGATGTTCTTGATTAACAAACGTTAATTAATTTATAAAGGGTCTCCGTTAAATATAACTTGTTTTAATATGTATGTGTAAATTATTAAAGGTAGATAATAAATTAAGATTATGTAAAGTGGGGGAGGGTGCTTTTTTGGGGAAAAAGAGTAAGGTTTTGGAAAATATTGATGCCATATGGTTGTCATTGTTTTTTTTTTTAAACTATCGATTATAGTACTAATTATGTAAAATTTTCATCAAAATTAAAATAGAATTATATATAAAAAATATTACTTGAAGTGTATTAATTTTTCAGTAATTCTATAGTGTCGAATTTGTGAATTTTTTGTGGTTAGTGATGTTCGAATATATATATTGATTCGTTCCCTCTAGTTAAGGTTTCGCTATTTTATATTATGGTTTTCATTCATCATGCAACACAACGACGCAAGGGTTTGATGCAGATTCCAAATCTCTTCTATACAGTATATATGAATTATTTTATTCATCAAAATGACAGCTACGAAAAAAATAAAAGTAAAAGGAATATTCTGATGACATAATATTAACAGTAATGCTTATTTTTACGAATCATTGGCAGACGAAAGACATGAATAAAATCTCTACCGCACATCCTATTTTCACTTGGCGCATGCATTCCACCACATCCTTCTTTTTTTTGTTTTTGTTATAAGTTTATTTCTTGCCTTTCTTGTCTATTATATTCGTAATAAATAGCAACGCCCTAATATTAATTGACTTGGAATACTTAATTCTCATAAAAATAGGCATGCTGAAGTACGTTGCCTTGCATATGCCATGTAGTATATCCTTTTAGCAAATAGTAGATGCCAACAATAATAGTGAAGTTTTTTTTTTTTAAGAAGAAAGATAAATAATAGTGAAGTTATCGAATGGTTGGTCTCCCTCTAAGATATTTTTGGAAGATTTCTTGTGTCCTAAGCTTGATTAGTTTTCTTTTTGCAGTTGTTTTTGTTTTGTTATTTGTTTTACCTCCTTTTGTATCTTTTAACCTTGTAATGGCTCAGAATACCACTTGTTATTTGTGTGTGTCTCTCTCTATATATACATATACATATACATATATATATATATATATATAACTGATTTGTCATTCAAAATAAAAATAGGTGGTTGGTCTCTAATGTTGAAGTCGTTTCAATTGAGCTCGAATCGTTTGAGAGAATTCAAATTCATTTTTTTGGTGAAAACAATCGTCCAAGTTTTACTTATATCTCGACCAATCTCAAGATTAACACATCTTTTTTTGATAATAAAAGGGTTAAAACAAAAAAAATCAAGCAGGTCGATCAATTAAAGGTTTTGGTAATTTCTGAAATCATGCTTTCTCTCTGGTTAATTTTTTCTATCGAAGCAATTCTATATGAACAGATATAATATCATTGAAACAATGCTTTAGTTAGAGTTTATTTTTGGTATATTGTATGTATTAAAAGTTAATTTTTGAGAATCAAAGGGTGAAAAACAAAAACAAAAACTCAAGCAGGTTGATCAATTAAAGGTTTCTGTAATTTCTGAAATCATGCTTTCTCTCTGGTTAATTTTTTCTAACGAAGCAATGCTATATAAGCGGATATAATATCATTCAAACCATGCTTTAGTTAGAGTTTATTTTTGGTATATTGTATGTATTAAAAGTTTTACACTTTAATAAATTTTAGTCATTCATATGTCTGATTTTATAATATGAATAAAATCAAACAATTTTCATAATTTGACGATTATGATTTATTGATGACATAAAAGATATGTAGAGTACGAGTGTGTATGTATCACTTATTTTTTTTTTTTTTAAAAAAATTATATCATTTCACTTAATTTTTTTAAAAAATAATAATATTTATATCATTTTAGTTGAATACCAAAAAATAAAATATTCATGGAGAAAGATTTGTCCTCGTCTTTAATCAAACTAAAGTGCAGAGCTTAATTAATTCCTATTTATTTTAGTTAGAAGGTGATTGCTTTTGGATTAACAGCAATTAGTTAGATAGTGACATATCCAATATCAATATAAAGTGACATATGACTTTAAGTTCAATTTTTTAACAGGAGAGGTCGCATGCTCTAATCAAAGACGTAATCCAGCTAATCAATAAAATTAGCTTGGTAACTTTACTTTGATTATGAGTCTGTTTGGTAAGGCACAAAAACAAGCTTATGTCTTATAGCTTATAACTTATAAGCTTGTCTGGCAAAAAAAGACCTGTTTGGTAACAATTTTTTGTTAGGAGCTTATAGCTTATTTCAGGAGCTTATAGCTTATTTTTCAGACGCTATTTCAAGTAGCGTTTGAGCTTATAGCTTATAGCTTATTGCTTTTTCTTCCTTTTTTACCCTTATTATTTTATTTAAAATCCTTTTTTACCCTTTACAATTTATTAATATAATTGCATCATAAATACTAAAATCTCTTGTGCTAAAAAATATCCACTTCTTTTTCAAAACAAAAAAAATCACTTCCTTTCGTTGCTTTATTCTTTATACGGGAGATCAACAAAGACAAAGGAAATTCGTAACAATATTGCTGCTTTATTATGGAATATTAGGCGATAGATTTATTTTTATTATTATTTTGGATTAATATAATTGTAGTTAAGATTATCTTAATTCGTACTTAATTGACAATGATATTGTTGTTGTTGTTGTTGTTGTTGTTGTTGTTGTTTGTTGTTGTTGTTATTGTTATTATTATTATTATTATTATTATTATTATTATTATTATTATTATTATTTATTATTATTATTATTATTATTATTATTATTATTAATGTATGTTGTTTTTATCTTCATAAAAAATTGAATGATATAAAAATGTCTTTTTATGTCATTTTACATCTATCAGCTAGTTGAACCGCTAATTTTACCAAACACTTCAATTAGCTTATCAGCCATAAGTCATCAGCTATAAGCTATCAGCCAGCAATCATCAGTCATAAACTATAAGCTATCAGCTAGCTTATCAGCTATCCGCTATTTTTGCCAAACAGACCCTATATATACTCTCGATCTCATTAGAGGAAAATAGCTGAATGCTTTTCATTGATAATATGAGTGCATTATATACATCAATTTGCTATCATTCTCTTAATGACTAATGAATACAAATATGAATGACTAATCAATACAAATGAATACCTATTATTATTCTTTAAATAATACAGATTCTATGGCTAAGTAATGCAGATTCTATCACTCCCTCGCAGTTGATGCGGGAGGTTGTCGGACGCTGAGACTGTCCCTAAAATCTTGAAATAAAACCAATGGGAGACCATTGGTGAAGATATCTGCAATTTGATAACGTGATGGAACATGTAGGACACGGATGTCTCCACGAGTTACTTTTTCACGAACAAAATGAATGTCCATTTCGATATGTTTTGTGTGTTGGTGCTGGACGGGATTTCCGGATAGATATATGGCACTAACATTATCACAATAAACCAAGGTAGCCTTGTGAATGGAGAAATGTAATTCCAAAAGTAGGTTTTATAGCCAACAAGATTCAGAAACCACATTGGCAACTCCTCGATATTCTGCTTCAGCACTTGAACGAGATAAAGTAGGTTGTCGTTTGGAGTACCATGAGAGTAAGTTGTCACCAAGAAATACACAGTAACCAGAGGTGGATCGTCTGGTATCTGGATAGCCGCCCTAATCTGCATCTGTGTAAGCAATCAATGATGATGTAGAAGAAGAGTAAAGTTGCAGCCCATACTCACGTGTGCCCTGAATATATCTCAGTATGCATCGAAGGGCGTGCATGTGATCATCCATCAGATTGTGCATAAATTAAATAAACATATATGTTGCACTGCATAAGAAATGTCAGACCTTGTGAAGGTGATGTACTGTAGGGCGCCAACAAGGCTGTGGTATAAAGAAGGGTCTTCAAATGGAGTGCTACTTTTGGAGCTCATCTTTGGCTTAGTATCAACCGGTGTAGGACATGGTTTACAAGAAGTCATTCCAGCACGTTCAATAATTTCTTCTGCATACTTTTTCTGAGACAAAAATAAGCCACCAGGATGACGTGTGACAACAATACCCAAAAAATAATTCAACAATCCCAAATCTTTCATAGCAAACTCGGAGCTAAGGAGCGATATGATAGATTTTCGAAGGTCATCAGAAGAAGCAGTAAGAATGATATCATCTACATACAGTAAAAGGTAGGCCAAATGAATACCTTTTTGATAGATGAAGAGAGAGTTGTCATACTTACTTTGAGAGAATCCAATAGAAAAAACATAATTGGCAAATCGTTTGTACTATGCTCGAGGGGCCTGTTTGAGCCCATACAACAATTTACGTAGAAGACATACATGATGAGGACTCTCTGGGTCCTTGAAACCTAATGGTTGATGCATGTATACAGTTTCTTTGAGTTCCTCGTGCAAAAATGCATTCTTCACATCAAGTTGATGGATTGGCCATGCTTTGGATAGAGCAAGACTAAGAACGGTTCGAATGGTTGCCGGTTTAACAACTAGGCTAAACGATTCTCCACAATCCACACCAACCTGTTGACCTGCACCATCACCTACAAGTCGGGCTTTATGCCGCTTAAAAGAACCATCAGATTTTTCTTTATGCCTAAAAATCCACATAGAACGAATAACACTAACATCATGCGGACGAGGCACTAAATCCCACGTCTTATTTTTAATAAGAGCATTATATTCGTCAACCATAGCTATTTTCCAATTCGAGTCTTTGAGTGCAGACACTGGGTTACGAGGTATGGGTGATTTTGTTACATTAGTATGAAGACCATAATATTTTTGATTTGGTTTAAAGATACCATGTTGACTTCTCGTAACGGGTTTGTCATCTGAATTCAATGTTGGCTGGTAAATGGGAGGGAGGTGAATTGGGCGTTCATTTTGAGGGGTGTTCTGGTCCGTTTGGTGATGGTGTGTGGTGGTTTGAGAGGTGGGTTGGATTATGTGAGGAGATATTGGGGAATGTTGGTTGTGTGATGTGTTTGGCGTGAGGGGTTGAGGTGTGGTTGTGTGAATAGGCTGGGACAGGGAGGGAGCAAGTATGTGTGTGTCAGCCTCTTCTAACAAATGGTTAATCAGATATTGTGATAGACCAATGTCAAGAAGTTGTAAGATGTGGAAGAGGGAGTATGCAAGTTTGAAAATGGAAATTCATTTTCATCAAATAAGACGTGACGACAAATGATAATTTTACTTGAGGATATATCATAACATTTGTATCCATGGTGATTTGATGGATATCCTAAAAAGACACATGGGGCTGAACGTGGTTGAAGCTTATGTATGGTAGTGGACGGGAATAAAGGATAACATAAGCAACCAAAGACACGTAAGTGAGAGTAAGCTGTGTCTTTTTGATATAGGATTTTAAGAGGTGATTGGTAATGAAGATTTTTACTTGGTAAAATGTTTAAAAGATATGTGGCCATTTGTAAAGCATGATGCCAAAAAGACGGTGGTAGTGAAGCATGTATTAATAATGTTCTAATGATAGTATTAATAGAGCGGATTTTTCTTTCAGCTTTACCATTTTGTGGCGACGTATGAGGACACGATAAGCGAAAAGAAATTCATTTTGCTTCACAAAGTTTTTGAAATTTACCATTTACATATTCTCCACCATTGTCACATTGAATGTTTTTGATTTCCCGTTGAAATTGAGTTTTGATATATGCTCTTAATTTTTGAAATGTTGAATAGACTTGAGATTTGTTTGAAATCGAAAATGTCCATAAAAAATTTGAGTAATCATCCAGAAAAAGAACATAATATTTGTGACCTAAAGAGCTCATAACTGGAGAAGTCCATACATCACTAAGCAAAATATCAAAATATTTGTAGAATTATGAGAATTAATAAATGGAAATTTAACATGTTTACCAAGAGGACAAGAATGACAAAAAGATGAATTCAAATGCAGAATTTTAGTACATTTGATCAATTTATTTTGCCTAAGGGAGTCTAGAACAGGGGCTCTCGGATGACCTAATCGATCATGCCAAATGGAAGAAGACAATGCTGCAAAGGAAACTGGAGACACAACTTTATTGGTGGTGGGGATAAGATATAGCTCGCATTGACTCTCACATCTCATTATAGGCATCCCCGTCTGAAAATCCTTCACAGAAAAACCAAACGGGTCAAATTCAACAGAAACATGGTTATCTGTAGTGAATTTACGAACAGAAATAAGGTTTTTGATTAATTGAGGGACATGAAGTACATGGTCTATTACTAATGGTGGATGAGGGGGGTAAGTTAGCACTACCAAAGCCACGAATAGAAATAGAGTGACCATTGCCAACAATTATACCATTATTTTTGCTCAAATTAAAATAAGACGAAAGATTACCATTGGTGGATGTCATATGAGATGTTGCTCCAGTGTCCATGTACCAAGACAGATCGAGTTGAGCCGAACTCAGAGTGTGCATCGCCTGTTCTATGTCTGTTGGACTGGGGGTGCAGCGGCTGTGAAGGCAGCTTGTTGAGGTCTTGAGCCAAGAAGGCCTGGTTGCTGAGTGTTGTTTGCAACATTAGGCTTTGCCCAATTATATGAAGGATAAGGGCATGGAGGCATGTTCCATGGAGTCCACTGTTGCCATGGGTTGAATTGTTGCCAAGGTGGGTTTTGACTACGACCACCATTACCGGAGAAAAATTGACCTCTGTCGCCGCCAGAATTACCAGTACCATTCCGACCACCTCTGCCAGAGTTCCGGACAACAGAGTTTTTCTGATTTTTCTTTCCACGGTTGTTGTTGTTTCGAGGATATTGATTTTGGTTACTTGGGGAGGAGGGTTGGGTAATCATTTCATCGAAAGAGGTTGGGGTTTTGGCAACAAAAGCTCCTGGTGATGAGCCGGATTCACGAGCAACTCGTTGAATCATAGTGGACTCCTCGAGTTCCAATCGCGATCTCGCGATTGCGAAAGTAGGTAGCGGGTCATGTTGTTGAATATAAGTGACAAAACCGGCATACGAATATGTGAGCCCGGAGATCATTTTTAGGACCAATCGGGTGTTAGTGACGGGAGAGTCAACATTTGCTAACTGATCGGCTAAAAGCTTTAGGCGAGTGTAGTAGGCTTTGGTGGATGGGAAGTCTTCGAGATTGGTGTTGGTGAATTGATTTTCACGGTGGACAGTCCTCGAGTGTTTGTTGTCGTGAAACAACGAAGCAATTTGTTCCCAACATTCTTCAGTTGAGTCATTGATCACAAGAATAGTGTTGAGAATGTCTTCTGATACAGTGGTGTACATCCATTGAAGGACGACCGCATCGAGCCTGCTCCAAAGATCAGGATCATTGGTTTTGACATCATCAGCGATCTGCAGAGCCTTCACATCGGTTGGAGGGATGATGTGATCAAGCACATTATGAACACATGCTTGAACCATGAAAAGGGCTGACCAAGAGAGGTAGAGGCTTGAATCATTGTCCAAGGTTACGGGAATGATAGACTTCACGTTGTTGATAGTGAAGGCCGAGTGAATTTTGGATGCTGGTGCCGTTGAGACAGGTGTGTTTGTCACGGGAGAGGAATTTGTGGAGAGAGGGGTTGATTCAGTTGTGGGGATAGCCATGGATGGCGGTTGATAGCGGAAGTATAGGGAAAAAGGGGTGGTGTGGGCGGCTAGGAGGAGTAGGAGAGGATCTAAAACCTAGCTGATACCATATAGGAAAATAGTTGAATGCTTTTCATTGATAATCCGAGTGCATTATATACATCAATTTGCTATCATTCTCTTAATGACTAATGAATACAAATATGAATGACAAATCAATACAAATGAATACCTATTATTATTCTTTAAATAATACAGATTCTATGACTAAGTAATACAAATTCTATCACTCATAAAATATCTTCACAAATATCTTCATAATATATGAAAAGCAATTCTTTTTCAATCATAAATATTAGTAATACTTCTTTATCTGAGTTTGAACTCAAACCTCAAACTCCTTATTATTTAACTCTAACAAGTTCAGATACTCATCCATCCACAATATAAAATGCAATTGAATGCATGAAAATAAGAATGTTTTACACCATTACTTGTACAACTTAATTAAGTCAATGAAAAAAATTTGATTCATTCTGTAGCTATGTATGGGTGGGTGGAATAAGATTTTTCACTGGTTTGGGTAAGAGTTTGTGCCACCCGACTTTGTTGTATTTTTTTTCTTTCCGCTTTTTCTTCATAACAGAGACACATATTTTTGGATACTTAAATAGGTCTCACGTCCCCTCAAAAAAAAAAAAGTCTCACGTATACATATCACTCATTTATAGTTTTTTAATAGTAGTACCTAATAAACATTCGATCAATCCCTCCACCCCAATATCTCGCACAAATTTCTTAAATAGAACCCGTTAATCATTTATCAATAATTTTATATCATTATATTTTAATATTAAAAAAGATGAGACCCACTTAAAATTGGAATGCTTAAATAAGCCTTTGTTCCATTAAGTACTCAAAATATATATTTTTTTCTAATGGAATACCTCATAGGTACCAAGTCTTAAATGGTGAATTTCTCATTGAAGATGGTTTAGGTTGCAGAATGAGGCTATTTTTTTTTAGAAAAGGTTGCCAATGTTAAATAACATATAAAATTTTCATTACAAGCGGTTTTGTTTACACTTTTTACGAGTAAGGCATAACCCTCCTTTTGTTTGGGTAGATAGCATTTTTGCCTTTGGTTTGCCTCACTTGGGGTTGTTTCGTTTCATTTATAGCTTTGTCTCTTTCTTTTGATAAATTTGTGTAGCTCTATATAAATAGCGTTAAATGGTAAAAATAGCTCAAGATCCATGCTTGAATTACCGATCTCTACAAATTGTGCAGGCTGGAAATTAAATTAGAAGTATATATACATATCATGCATGACCGATTTTTAATTCAAAGTTATTTGTACACTCTAAAATAAAAAAAAGACTAATTTTGATAGAAAAATAATATAGTTGACTATTGAATCATAAAATACTATTATAATGAAAATCCCTAAAAAAAAAAGGAATTTTTCTCCTTTAAAAAATTATAATAGAACTTTTCTATTGAGATTTTACAATTTCAGTCCCACTTTTGTCTTTTATTTTTTTATAGATACTTGTATTTTCTTTTATATTTTTTGACAAGTGCTTTTATTTTCTTTTGTCACTGAGCACATATATAGAAATATAATCGACAAAATTTAAACCTAACCACTATGTCGTTCGTTAAATATTAAAATCGAGCCCATAGATTTCTCAAATCAATGATCAATTTTAAATTTAAACATCGATTCTGTAAACATCTTCGTTCAATTAGAATTGTGTCAGTCATAATCAGTGGAGTTAGGTATATTCTGGGAAAGTCATTTAAAATCGTCAATTTATCATTCTGGCAATAAATATTCATTATATATAGAGAATTATGTCTTCATTTTAATTGTCTTTGTTTGGCTGGTTGCGTTTTCTTCACTACCGAACACTTGTTTTTTAATAAATAAATCAAATAGGTAAAGTATGTGTGTAGAGCATATCAAAATTTTAATAACAAACAAATGTTTACTTGTTCAAAAAATGTAGAACATTGCGTAAAAAAATAATATAGAACATTAATAGTTATGAGTCTCGTATCGAATGAGTTAACATTTGAAAATGTATTTATAAATAGGTACAATGTTAATCTTCAAATTCCAAGATGTTATTAGAGTATATTCAATATTTGATATGTCACCTCTCATTATGTTATAAGGTCATCACTATCGTACCACTCAATTAGATAACACTTAAGATGTTTAGTCAAGACAAATCTCACTTAAGAATAAGGGATGTGTTAAAATTTCAATTAAGAGTCTTACATTGATTGATTTAAGATATGAAAGTGTGTTTATAATTAGCGGTAAAATCTCACGTTACAAATAGCGACTCACATTGTATAAATAGACATTCAAATTATGAATTGAGTTTTGAATAACCTGGACACGCCACAACTTAGAGATACCTCCCACATTCTAAGATTAATAATGTGTTTGGATATAACAATTAACTAGGGCCGTGTCTAAGAAATTTGAGGTCTAAGACATAACTTAAGAGTTATGACGAGACTTATAAAGGATTATTTTTCATATTACTCTTCTAATTTTTTTTAGCTAGGAAATCATTTATCGAAGTACAAGAGCAACTACAAGTACAAAAATAGCTTAAGATAATAAATATAAATATAAATAATATATATATATATATATATATATATATATATATATATATATATATATATCAATGAAAAGGCAGAATTAAACTTTTAGCTACTCTTGTTTATATTTATAGATAGTAGTCTACATTGATAGTTAAAAATTAAAAATAAATTGAGCCTCAATGGCCTTCCATTCTGCACGGCCCTCGATGACCAACTTTAATATCTGAATGTTTATTGAGACAATGTTTTCATGGAAAATTACATGAATATCTTTCCTCCTTACTCTATTTTGTAGGGCATATGAATTTTCCCTTTAATTATACTTTCTAATATATATTAAAATATTTTTTGTTATTTATTTCGATACTAGGGTTGTCGAATTATAAAATTAAGCGAGGTACCGGTTAATAGCTCTCAAATGTGATTCTCTTTCTTCAAGTAATTATGTTGATGAAGGAATTTTTCCCCTCATTTATGAGTTCCTAAATAAATATTTCAACGAGCGTTAGTTACGGTGCTTTTAAGTTTTTTGAGCTATTAAACTATGTGATGTATAAAGTAAAGATAAATGGATAAAACCTTAAATAGATTGAGTTTGATTGATTGTGTGAGTCAAATGACTAAAAAGACATTTACCACAAATTTTTGTATTAGCAGACAAAAATTATCAAACAACCAATTTTAAAAAGGAAAAAAAAACGTAGCATCACGTCAACTCAGCAAGCCGAACGCTCAAAGCCAAGCATCATCGACTACCAAGAAAGGTAATTTTTGGATTACCAATTTTCTTTTAAGTTATCTGTATTCTGACTTGTTGATTTGGTCCTCAACTCTTTACTTTGAAATTCTTTTATATGCAAACAAGAAGCAAAAGTTCATCCCACAGTCGAGGAGGAGGAAGAAAAAGAAAGAGAGAATTCTCCCATTGTTCAAAAGAAGAGACCAGGTCTAGAAGTACTAGGGATAATGAGATCATATATCTTTCATCTCCTAATGGGAAGAAAGGAAGTTAGTTGATGTATCAAAATCTTTGACTAAGAAATCGTAAAGTTTAAATGTACCAATGAGCTTTGTCCCTCTTAATGTGCCTTTCATCTTCTCCATCTCCTCATCATTTGTTTCTTCATTATTATAGAAACAAAGACCTCTCAAAATCCTTTCGGAAGGAAATCAGCTATTTCATAAATGTAGTTTTCGCTATAATTAACCAAAAATAACTAGATATCTTTCATCTTGACTCTTCAGGTTTTCAATTATCTCATTCTTGAATAAGACTCGTCATTGGAACTTAGAGAGAAAGGTTCCTTTTTTTTTTTTATATAACAAGTCTTGAGTCAGGTCTTGTCACCAGTTCATTCGCCTCCTCTTTCAGTGGTTATATAAGACAAAGAGCTATATTTATACATTGGCAACAATGATTATACCACTCACCAGCTCACTCAACCATCAAGGAATACCTAAAGCATATTGAAACAACGCTCTAGGATGATATCCCAACAAATGTAGATGAAGTTGGAAACCTCAAGACTATGCAATTTCATATGGGTCATATGTTATGGTGCCTCTCCCTCAACGAGAAGTCTTCCAAAAGCTTGCTGAAATTCTGGCCAGGCAATAACACAGAGTAGACAGATCCTGAACCAAACAGGTTCTGAACAATAACTTAGCACAATTAAAAACAGATAAGCAGCAGAAATTAAAAGTGCAGGAAAGCTAAAGAACACAAGGTTTGTTAACCCAGTTCGGAGTAAACACCTCCTACTCTGGGGGATACCAATCCAGGAAGGAAATCCACTATTGGAATTAATCCTTAAGACTCAGACACTGACTCCCAGTTCCTATCTCAAGCAATCAATCTTCACCTAGTCAGACTTCTACCCAACTCTTGAGTATTAGTAACCACTAACTTCCTATTCAAGCAACTGCAACCCAGCCACTTGAACAACCCTGAAAACTACCCAGTTCTCAAACAAAACTTCAATACCAAACCTTCATTCGTACCTACAGGCTTAGAATGAATTTACAACTCAATAAAAACACTAAACCAACTCAAACAATGAGTGGTGCACAAATAAAGCTAACAGCTTAAAACTCTAAGACTCTATTCTCTGATTTTCTTCAATAATCCGTCCCAATCTTGAATAGCAGCAGCAACTCTCCTTTTATAATCTTCAGCAACCAACATTAATCTGAATTAAATCTTCTCAAATAGATATCTTTCTGAATTATGCAAGGCTTGAAAAGGAAACATATAAATCTTCAATGTATCTGCAAAAGATTCCTTCAGAAAATATGAACTTCATAAAACACGAGCCAATCTTCAAAAGATCTTCTCCAATTTTAATCAGCATTCTAGAATCATCATGCTTGAATAAATCCTTGTTAAATCTCGCAAAGATTCGCGCCAAAACAATTCAGAAAAACCAGCTTCTGATGAGGTCAACGAAAGTCAACGTGGGCATCAGACTCACATTTCAGCTTCTGAAGTGCTACAGTGCGTCTGAAGGTGCTTTCAGCTTCTGAAGGCCAAAAGTGCTTCTGAACAGCTTCAAAATGGATTTCTTGCAACTGAAGACTTGTTCTAGACATTGAGATGCTTCTATTCAACACATTGGATTTGCCAAAACATGCAGTCAACACCAAAATACTCAACAATCTCCCCCTTTGGCAAATTTTTGGCTAAAACCAAAGTTCACACACCCAAGTTCTTCAATCTCCCATAAAATTAACTCAGCAATGAAGAACTCCACAAAAATATAACATAGCAAACAGATTAGCAAACAGATTAGCAGTGGATTCAAGATATGTTCACATTAAAAGCCAATCAGTTTCAGCTTCTGAACACTGATACACACAATGCAGCTTCTGAACAAATTCAGCATCACTTCAGGATAACCACAACCACATTAAAACACTCCCCCTGAAGCTTCACAACTAAATAAACACCTGTACAACCACTCCAGCATCTGAACTCTCCCCCTGCAACTCATAAAACTCCTCCTTACTTCTGAACTGCAGTAAAAAAAAAGATAAACCAGCTTCTGCAACATCTGAAACACATCACACTCAGGAATTTAATGACCTTGTACTCCCCCTGAGACACATATTCCCCCTCAATATCTGAACTCACATCTCATGTTGCATTGGTCATGAAATCTGAACAAAACAGACAACTTCTGAAACAACTGAGGTCTGAACAAACATGTTTGAATACATTTTGAACACATACACAGGTTTTTCTCCCCCTTTTTAGCCACAAAATTATGACAAAACACATGCATCACATAGGGATTGAAAACTGCAGAAATATCTTCAAAATCTGTTCCAGATTTAACCTTAGACTTAGGATCAGACACATCATAACACTTAGCATTAACAAAGCTGACAGGTACTCTATCTTCCTCACATCCAGTTTGCTTTAATTGTTATAATTCTTCATGTAAACAAACACCTAACTTGCTCCTCAGATTTTCAAACTGTTTAGCATCTAAAGCCTTTGTGAAAATGTCAGCAACTTGTTCTTCAGTAACCACATGTTCCAGCTGATTGATTTTATCTTCCACAAGATTTCTGATAAAGTGGTGTCTGATATCTATGTGTTTAGGTCTGCTGTGCTGTATGGGGTTCTTAGAGATATTAATTGCACTTAAATTGTCACAAAACAATGTCATAACACTTTGTTGAATATTATATTCTTCAAGCATCTGTTTCATCCACACCAGTTGTGAGCAACTACTACCAGCAGCAATGTATTCAGCCTCAGCAGTTGATAATGAGACACAGTTTTGTTTCTTGCTGAACCAAGAAATTAAATTATTTCCTAGAAAGAAACAACCTCCTGAAGTGCTTTTCTGTCATCAGCACTTCCAGCCCAGTCAGCATCACAAAATCCCATTAAATTAGAACTTGAACTATGAGAATACATGATTCCATAATCACTTGTGCTATTCACATACTTCAGGATCCTTTTAACTTGTGTCAGATGACTCATCTTAGGATCAGCTTGATATCTTGCACAAACTCCAACAGCAAATGTGATATCAGGTCTGCTTGCAGTCAAGTACAATAGGCTCCCAATCATACTTCTGTATTGGCTTTGATCAATGATAAGTGCTTAAAAGTAGTTATCTTTTGATATATTTTAAGGCACTTATGTTACTTGTTTTACAAGTTATCATAGGATAAGCTCATATTTGTGGTTAAAATGCTAAATTTGTGATCCTATGTCTTACCCCATTTAATTATGCAGGAATTTCATGCTTGGACCTGAATTGAGCAAAGAAAATGAAGTTTTGTTAAAGCCATCGCTACAAGCGCAAGCCTCATCGCTACAAGCGAGGATAGGCAGGGAATTTCAGGACTTCATCGCTACAAGCGCCAGATTCCTGATGCGTTATTTCTGCAAGTGCACAGACCTATCGTGTAGTTATAAAAGATATCGATCCCACAGGGACTATTTTTTTTTTCAATCTTTCGCTTATGTTTTTAATACAATGTAAGGTTAAGGCTAATAATTAATTGTAAAGGGAATTAAAATATGACTAGAGTAAAATTTGATAATATGATTAATCTAAACTGGAATGTCTATTTCAGTTGCTTCATCGGATTCGGCAATCACACTGTTTTTAGGAAAAATGTTACTTTCTAACAAATTGACATTGATTTAAAAATACGCCTCTCACACTCTCGCGCTATTGAGTTATATTATATAGAAATAAATAAATGTTTAACTGTCACTGTTTCATTTATTTATGAAAATACTGTTTGAAAATCAATACAATTTAATTAGAAAAGAATCTAGTTTTCGCAAACAATATTAGTTTAAAAATATAGAACTCACGCCGTCGCGCTATTGAACTGATACTATATTATATAAATGAATGCTTCACTCTCGTTCTCACATTTATTTATAAAATACTTTTTGAAAATTAATATAGTTTAATTAACTTTAAAAAGCTGTCGCGGTGTTTAAAGTTAATGTCCAGTTTTTACTATCTAGTACAAATCTCACACTGTCGCGCTGTTGATTCATACCTTAGTTAATTTTCACTGTCGTGCAAAATTATTTAATTAAATTTAAAAACTGAGACCGAAAACTAGTTTAATATTAATAGTAACAATTTAATTACTGAACCCAAATCAGCTTCCTAATTTACATTCCAGTTATATAAAATTAGCCTGACATAGTTATAAATATAAACATACTATTTAGATTATTAACGGTTAAGTAAAGCATGAATATAAGAATTCTGGAAACAGAATTAAAGTAATCAATAATTAAATATCAGAACAATAATAGAGCAGTAATTAAATAAGTGAAACGATGTAAACTTAAAATAAACAAGTTGCAGTAACATGTAATAATAAAACAGAATCTGAAATTAAATTTAAAACATAGAATCTGAATTAAAACTGAATTGAAACTTACAAAATACTAGTTCAACTAGTACTGGTACAGGAACGGAACTGAGAAAATGAAAGCTGCAAACCACTCCTTAAATGCTCCGTGAACTAAAACTCTTAGCTCTAAAAATATTAACTAAATTTTTGCTCTTAAAAATCTAAATTGGCGTGTCCCCGATACACTGACTACTGGTGACTATTTATAAGCTTGAGAAGAAAAATATCTGTCTTCAAATTCGCTGTTCGGTTGAGCTACTCTCGGAACGCATAGATAGGAACTTGCACCGGAAGAAGAGGAACTGAAAGAACACGTGCTGCTTATCACATATGCATGGCTGGCGCCATGTGTTGAGGTCGGCACTGTTCTCAATTATGTGTTTTTATCCACTTTGCATTTATTTTGTGGCCTTTTTTTATTTATATAAGTTCCTGAAAATACCTGTAATACACAATAAAAAAAAAAATAATAATACTACTAAAATGCAAAGAAAATAATAAAATACTTAAAAATAAATACTATATTTTTCAGTATTATCAAATTCCCCTAAACTTGAACCATTGCTTGTCCTCAAGCAAAAAGATATATCATTAAGTGATAGAGAAAACAAATCATAAGACATCCCTTGGGTCACTTATTTAATCTTGACCAAGTAAAACAAGTCAGTTCAATTACCATACTAAAAATATCATGGAAACACAAATCAAATATGATCATGAATTTCTCCCTTATATAGACCGTTCTGAACTATTTTGCCATACCCGAACTTAACTTTCATTTCTTCTTTCGTCATCCCCTTTTTTTTTTTTTTTACCCTTGGTAATCACATTAAGCCCGTTATCTATTTCACACACATGGTAGTGAGTTTGTTAGTGATTATGACCCGATTCTTTTTCATATTATTTATTGCCTTTTTAGCACAGGATAGTTTTATATCTTAGAGGTATTTCGCAGTTGGGTTAAATGACCGGGTGAGGGTCACCTGACTTAGAATGCGTATTCCCTTTTCAGATTTATACTACCTTTATTATATATATATATATATATATATATATATATATATATATATATATATATATATATTGTTTCGAAGTCATTCACTTATATTCATCAGCTATACTACTTAGATAGTGATCGTAGATGGTGCCGACTACCTATGGGTTTACTCAAGGATTAGTAAAGTGTCAAGAAATTTAAGCTCGGGATTTCTGGCAAATGTCCCAAATTGATCTACATAATTAAGAAATTTAAGGTGTTAAAATGATATAGCCAGTATGAAAATATACTAACAAGGAAATTCAGTCTTAATTAAGTCAGTGACTTTGGAACATTAAAAGTTTTGTTTCTCAAAAAATTTTGTTATGGCTCAAGATGTTGGAGAAATTAAAAATAACCGAAAAATTTATTTGCAAATATAAACTGAAATAAAATTAAGCTAAATAAAAGCAATAAAGTCCTCCCCTAAACTTAAATCCAACATTGTCCTCAATGTTGCGACTTAAAAGAAGGAAAAGGAACGCAAAACCTGAATTAATTATTATCACCGGGAGGCTGCTGGTCACGTCGTGCATTTTCAGTCTCCCATTGGTTGAAATAGCCCTGCATCTGTTGTTGATTTTGGAGAAGTTGAGTTTGCTGGGCTTGCAATGAATGCATTTGTTCCATCATTTCCTGTTGTCTTCGATCGCGTTCTTCATTTAGAGCATGCTGGGCGCGCATCTCATCGAGTACATCATCGATGGTACTTTGTCGCGAGGAGGAAGAACTTCCTGCAAAAAGATTAGAAAAATCTGTGGCATGTGCAGGTGGAACAAAAGTGCCGCCCCCACCAGCGGCTACATTTTCAGAAATGTGCGTGGGGGCTTCATCATTGGGTGGAAAAGACAAAAAATTATTGAAGCTACGAACATCAGTTCTTTGCGGGTCAGGAAGAACAAAATCATGGAAAACTTTATTATTAATCATTAAATATAATTTTCCATCAATCAATTTCTTAACTAGTTTCATGCTTTTAACCATATCAAAATCAATTGAGCCCATAGGTAGTGCAGTAAGGTTTCTGAGTTGGTTTTCTAATCCTATGGCTTTTGCAATTGTGGTTATCAATCCACCAAAAATGATGGTCCCTCGTCTAGAGGTAACAATTGAGCGCATATGGTTAAACATGAATGGGACATGGTTAATTTGCATTTTCTTAATAAAAGCAAATAAATAAAATAGCTCTTTGGAGTTCACTTTGTTAGAATTAGCGCGGCCAAAAATAGTGCCCGCTAATAACTGGCGAAAATATCTTACAGCCGGATTATGAATCGAAGAAGCTTGGTTTCCTTCAAAGCTACTGGTATTTTTACCGGTTAAAGCTTTCCAAAAATGAATAAAAGTTTGCGACCATAGCTCATCATCATGGATTTCACAGACCACATTCGTATGTGAAAAATGTAAAAGATCAGCCATATCTTTAAAACTAAAATTATATTGTTTATTAAACATTCGAAAATTAACAGTCCCACTAACACTGTGTGAACCAGGGACAGGGGAGATTTTAAGTGAACTTAGAAATTCTAATGTCAATTGAACATAAACTGGGTTAGCTTGTGATAGAAAATAATTTAGATTGAGAGAATCAAGCATAAAATTGACACTATCGTATAGTCCTAACCTTCTTAAACAAGCTTCATCACAATACCTGGTTGGTAAAATTTCTCTTGTGCTAACTCGTTAAAAAGGCCGGCTTGTTTTGCATGCTTTCCTCGCCTAAAGATCACCTCATACTCTGGTTCCATTGTTTTTTTTTTTTTTTTATAATTCGTAATAGGAGGGGATAGTACTGACGTTATGTAGTGTAAGTGGTATGTGTTGTGAGTTGGTGAGTTAATGGGTGAGCAAACTAATTTAAATAAAGACAAGAGATGGCGCCGGCCACATGCATAGGCATTGAGTGTGGCGCCGGTCATAACATAGTGTGGTACCTGCCACATGGTTTTGGCTTTAAGCATAGTCTTTATGTGCATGTGATTTGCAGATAGCGTGCTACTCTATGTATTATTTGATGCTTATTTTGACAGTGTGTAAGACACTTTTGACTATGGACTAGTATTGCATTGGTACTCAATTATTCTTGTGTTGACCATAATAAAAGTGTGTAGTAGAAATATACTAACTTAAATAAAATATTAACTTATAAATAAAAGTGTGATAAGATGCATATATATATACAGCTATGTGAAACCAAAATAACATGAAATAATAACTGCATAATTTATTTTTGCCAAAAGAAATTGATTCTAACTGAGAAATTTATGCAGGAAAAATAATTGTTTAGATGCATAAAATAAATTAATACTGAGAGCAGGAAATAGATGTTCTCTTCCGCGCGAATTTATTCAAAGCAATGTTTTTAGCGCGAAAGAAGAAAAAAAAAATGATTAGAGCACGTGATCAGCCACTCCTTGGCCACACCAGGAGTAGGCTGGATACGACGAATCTGGTCCGAGCAACGATCGAACTGCTCAGTAGCGAGGTCCATAAATCTATGGAAGTCAGATCGAAGAGTAGCGAGTCCTTCATTTAGACTGGTAAGATCCGCGCGAAGCGTAGCGATTTCTTCTTGTATACTAGCGATAGCAGCACCATGGTCATTCTTAGGTGGTGGGTTAGTGGAGGAACCAGCCGGATGGGTAGGAGATGGGGGTCCGGGAGTGTAGTGATAAAGAGGAGGGGTTTCTGGGTCAGTCTCACCTTGGCCTTCCAAATCATACAGCCAGTTCTGTTTGTTGTGCACACTTGTTTTATCACTATTGGGCAGGGTAAAGGTGTGGACCGGCTCAAAGTTAATCAGTAGTAGGTATTCTACAGGTCCAAGACTCCCTATTAAATGGTTGTTAAAGCAAAAGATTATATCCATAGGTTGGGTTCCTGCAGAAATGATGATTTGGGAGAGTGAGGTGTGAAGATCTAGGGCCCTAGCAATGAAAGTTATAAAGCCACCAATACTAATGCGGCTAGTAGGTTCCTTTATAAGTTTGTCAATGTTAGCAAGAAGGAATGTAGCAGCATTAACTGGTCTATCCTGAGAAACACAGAACATCATGAAAAGTTCCTCTTTAGTGACAGTTTTTATGTTCGCTGGTTTCCCAAAGAAAGTGTGGGCAATGATCATGTGAAAGTACCTAATCGCTGGGTTATGGATTTCCGTGCTATATCTAGATGATGGGGCAGCGTTAGGGTTCCCAGAAATGCTTCCCCAATAGTATTGGAGCTCGCTTTCCATAAATGTGTCGTCTTGGATTTTAGTGAAAGCGTCTTTTCCATGGGGTACTCCTAAGAATTCAGCAATTTCTCGGGTAGTCAGATGGTAGGTATTTCCAAACAACCTAAAGCTAGCTAGGCCCCCATGAATGGAAGTTCCTCGAGTAGGTTCATACTTGAATGAGCTTAAGAATTCCAGAGTTAGGCTACGATATGTGGGTAGGTCGGAAAAAATGAAGTGATCCCACCCCAGCTGGTGAATCAGGTACCTAACACTCTCAGAAATTCCCAAGGCTACCATGGTGTTGCTATCAGGGGAAACGTGGAATGACATTTCTCGCTGGGAAAGAGTTTCGTAACGCCTTCTTTGTGTGTTACTTCTGAAGGAAACAATCTGGTTATCGCCCATTTCGTCTTTGTTGTTCGAAATTTTAAATCTAAATCTGTTATTTCAGAAGCAATCTCATAGGTTAGTGCTGACCAAAATAATAATTATAATTCCCACTCTCATATAATTCAAATATAAAGAATAATATATAGAAAACAAAAAACAAAAACAAAAATGAGGAAATCATGGGTTACCTCCCATGCAGTGCTTCATTTAACGTCGGAAGCTCGACATAATAAATATTCTAGTTCGTAGGAGGGAGATCATCTAGTTTAAGACTAGAATAATAATTATCATTGTTTGGGAAATAGTAATGTTTTAGACGCTGCCCATTAACAATAAATGTTTGATGTGATTTACTTTTTATTTCTACAGCGCCGCTTTGGAAAACTCTAGTGACTTCAAAAGGTCCCGACCATCGCGATCGGAGTTTTCCAGGAAATAACCTTAACCTAGAGTTAAAAAGCAGTACAAGTTCTCCCACTCTGAATTCTCTCCTAAGTATGTGCCTATCATGCCATTTTTTAGTTCGTTCTTTGTATATCTTAGCATTTTCGTAGGCGTCTAACCTTAGTTCTTCTAATTCATGTAGTTCCAATATTCTTTTATTACCAGAAGCTTGATAATCCATATTAAGGGCTCTAACTGCCCAATAAGCTTTATGTTCTAATTCTACCGGCAAGTGGCATGACTTTCCGTATACGAGTTTGAATGGGGTAGTTCCTATGGGCGTCTTGTAGGCTGTTCTATAAGCCCAGAGAGCGTCATCAAGCTTGGCGGCCCAATCTTTTCTAGAGATGGAAACAGTTTTTTCTAGGATTGATTTGATTTCTCTATTAGAGACTTCAACTTGGCCGCTTGTTTGTGGGTGGTAAGGTGTTGCAATTCGGTGTTTCACTCCATATTTATTTAATAACTTCTCAAATTGTTTTGACATGAAGTGAGACCCGCCATCACTTATGACTAACCTGGGGACTCCAAACCTAGGGAAGATGGTTTTCTTGAATAATTTAATTACTACTCGTGTATCATTTGTAGGAGAGGCTATAGCCTCTATCCATTTTGACACATAATCTACTGCTACGAGTATAAATTTATTACCCATGGAGGATGGAAAGGGTCCCATAAAATCTACTCCCCAAACGTCGAAGATTTCGACTTCTAAAATGTTATTAAGTGGCATTTCATTCCGTTTGGAAATATTCCCGGTTCGCTGGCATTGGTCACACTTTGCAATAAAAGCATGAGCATCTTTAAAAATGTTGGGCCAGTAGAGTCCCGCTTGGAGGATTTTATAGGCAGTCTTGGACGTGCTTGCATGTCCGCCATAAGGTGAAGCGTGGCAGTGCTTAAGAACACTCTCAATTTCTTCTTCAGGGATGCATCGACGGAAAATGCCATCAGCGCCTCTTTTAAATAAAAGAGGCTCATCCCAATAATATTGTTTAACGTCATGAAAGAACTTCTTCTTCTTTTGATAGGTTAGATCAGGTGGTAATACTCCAGCGGCTAAGTAATTGGCGAAATCAGCGTACCACAGAACTGTGGTTTGTGCTAGCGCGGTTTCGGTGTATTCATAGTTGACTTCATCTTCGTTAGGAGAAAGGTCGAATTGGGCAATTAATCTATCACAGGGAAAATCATCGTTAATTGGGATTCCCTCTTCCTTGATATCATCAAGTCTAGATAGATGATCTGCTACTGTATTTTCTATTCCCTTCTTATCTTTAATTTCAAGATCGAACTCTTGTAGTAGCAGTATCCATCTCAGAAGTCTTGGTTTTGCATCCTTTTTACTTAGGAGATATCGGATTGCTGCGTGATCGGTGTAAATAATGATTTTGGCTCCTACCAAATAGGAGCGGAATTTGTCGATTGCAAAAACTACAGCTAAGAGTTCTTTTTCTGTTGTGGCATAATTTAGTTGTGCCGCGTCTAAGGTTCTACTCGCATAGTAAATAGCATGTAGCTTTTTGTCTTTTCTTTGACCCAGAACGGCTCCTACAGCGTAATCGCTGGCGTCACACATAATTTCAAAGGGTTCATTCCAATCAGGAGGTTGCATTATAGGTGCGGAAATCAAGGCTTGCTTAAGGAGCTGGAATGCTTCCATACATTTATCATCAAAGATGAATTCAGCGTCCTTCATTAAAAGACCGGTTAGAGGCTTAGTTATTTTAGAGAAATCTTTTATGAATCGCCGATAAAAACCAGCGTGTCCTAGAAAACTTCGTATTTCTCTAATTGTTTTTGGAGGTTGAAGGTTTTCAATTACCTCTATTTTAGCTTTGTCAACCTCTATTCCTCTATTGGATACTATGTGCCCTAATACTAGTCCTTCTTGAACCATGAAATGGCATTTTTCCCAATTAAGTACTAGGTTCACTTTCACGCACCTTTGTAAAACCAATTCTAAATTAGCTAGACAACTTTCGAAACTTTCCCCGTATACAGAAAAATCGTCCATGAAGACTTCCATGATGTTGTTTATAAAATCAGCGAATATAGCCATCATACATCGTTGGAAAGTTGCAGGGGCGTTACATAATCCAAATGGCATTCGCCTATAGGCAAAGGTACCAACAGGACAGGTGAAAGTAGTCTTTTCTTGGTCATCGGGGTGAATTGGGATTTGGAAAAATCCGGAGTATCCGTCTAGGTAACAGAAATAGGAGTGCTTAGCTAGACGCTCGAGCATTTGATCGATAAAAGGTAAAGGAAAATGATCTTTGCGAGTGGCTTTGTTTAATTTTCTATAATCAATGCACATCCGCCATCCTGATTCGACTCGTTTTGGAACAGCTTCTCCCTTCTCATTTTTCACTACTGTAAGTCCTCCTTTCTTAGGTACTACGTGAACAGGGCTGACCCACTTACTATCAGATATTTGGTAAATGATGCCTGCATCCAGGAGTTTTAACACTTCCTTTCTCACCACTTCACTTAAAATAGGATTTATTCTCCTTTGGTGTTCTCTCGAGGTTTTTGCGTCTTCTTCTAGTAAGATTCGATGCATACACACAGAGGGACTTATACCTTTCAAGTCGGAGATGTTATACCCTAAGGCTGCAGGATATTTTCTTAAGACATCTAGTAATTTTTCTGTCTCTATGGGATTTAGGTCAGCGTTCACTATAACTGGACGATTTTGATCATCGTCTAAGTATTCATATCTAAGATTTTTGGGTAGCGGTTTGAGCTCTAGTGGAGATTGTTTAGGTGCGGGCATAGGATTAAGTGTGAGCAGAGGATATTCTCCTACGCTGTCGTCTACGCAAGGCTGGAGTGAGGCTTGGTCTTCGTTTATAGCAGGTTTTGGAATGTCTATTTCTTGAGGTAATTCTTTCTCTAATTCTTTAACACACTCGTCTATTATATCTATAGCATAGCACGTGTCTTCAACTGCGGGTGTTTTCATGAATTTAGAAAGAATAAACTCAATTTTCTCTTCTTCCACTTCAAGAGTGAGTTTTCCTCGCTTTACGTCTATTATTGCCCCTGCAGTGGCTAGAAAAGGTCTTCCTAAAAGAATAGGAATACAGGCGTCTTCCGTGATGTCCATTACTGCAAAATCTGTAGGGATATATAGCTGGCCGATTCTTACTGGAACATTTTCTAAGATACCTACAGGGTATTTGACTGATCGATCAGCTAGCTGCAGGGACATCCTAGTAGGTTTTAGATCACTTAAGTTTAACTTTTTGCTAATTGAGAGGGGCATAAGACTAACGCTGGCTCCTAAATCACAGAGTGCCTTGTCTATTACGAAGTTGCCTATTACGCAAGGAATCGAAAAACTCCCTGGGTCTTTTAGCTTAGGTGGCATCTTGTTTTGGAATATGGCACTGCACTCTTCAGTAAGTGCTACTGTACTATCTTCATCTAGTTTCCTCTTGTTTGACAGAATTTCTTTGAGAAACTTAGAATAGGTTGGCATTTGAGCTATGGCTTCTGAGAAAGGTATTGTTATGTTAAGTTGTTTCAGAATTTCCACAAATTTTTTAAACTGACCATCCGTTTTCGGCTTTGCAAGTCTTTGCGGAAAAGGGATAGGTGTTTTGTAAACAGGAGGTGGATCTTTTTCTTTCGTTTCCTCCTTATCCTCTGATTTGGCGTTTTCGGATTCTCTTACAGGGTCTTTTGAGGGTTCACTTTTTTCGTTCATCTCACTGGTTTTCTCGGTGCTTTCTCGGTTTTTGACTATACGAGCAACTGGATCTTGTAATTCTTTCCCACTTCTAGTAGTTACAGCATGTAAGGCATTCGCATGCCCTTTAGGATTTGGTTCGGGTTGTCCTGGGAAAGTGCCGGCTGGAGCGGCAAGAGCTGCTTGATGTTGTGCCACCTGAGATATTTGGGTTTCTAACATTTTGTTATGAGTGGCAATGGCATCTACTTTGGTTGCTAATTGTTTCACCAATTCATTTGTATGATTGTTTTGGTTTAAGAATTTATCCATCATGAGTTCAAAGTTAGACTTTCTTGGTGGATAAGGTGCAGCTTGTTGACCCATTGGCTTTTGAAAACCTGGAGGTGATTGACCAGGAGGGTAAAGTGCATTATTGCTTTTGTAAGAGAGATTAGGATTGTTCTTCCAACCAGGGTTAAAGTTATTAGAGTAAGGGTTCCCTTGGGCATAGTTTACTTGGTCGAGTCCGGCTAGTAATTGACAGTCAGATGGTGTGTGCCCAGGGATTCCACATAGTTCACAGTTTGGTTGCATTGCAGCTACAGTAGCCGTGGGATTTAAGGTTAGGTTCTCTATCTTATGAGAAAGGGCATCTACTTTAGCATTGACATGGTCTATGCCGCTTACTTCGTGCATTCCGCCCTTAGTCTGGGATTTTTCTAAGGCAGCGCGTTCGCTTCCCCATTGATAATGGTTTTGGGCCATGTTTTCTATAAGCTGAGAGGCCTCTTGGTAGGGTTTATCCATCAGTGCTCCACCAGCGGCTGCGTCTATGGCAAGTCTTGTGTTATATAGCAGCCCATTATAGAAGGTATGGATTATAAGCCATTGTTCTAAACCATGATGTGGACAGAGTCTCATCATATCCTTGAATCGTTCCCATGCTTCGAAGAGTGATTCTCCGTCTTTTTGCCTAAATCCGTTGATTTGGGCTCTTAACATAGCTGTCTTACTTGGCGGGAAATATCGGGCCAAGAATTGTTTCTTCAATTCGTTCCATGTAGTGATGGAGTTCGAAGGTAGAGCTTGGAGCCAAGCTCTAGCTCTGTCTCTTAAAGAGAATGGGAAAAGACGGAGTCGTATTGCTTCGGGTTCGACACCATTGGCTTTTATCGTGTCTGCGTACTGCACAAACACTGACAAGTGGAGGTTCGGATCCTCCGTAGGGGAACCAGAGAATTGGTTTTGTTGCACAATTTGCAACAGCGCAGGTTTCAATTCGAAGTTCCTTGCTTCGATGGCAGGGGGTGCTATACTTGAATGAGGTTCCTCTTCAGATGGGACTGCATAGTCCTTTAGAGGACGAGTGTTGTTGGCCATAGGTGGGATTTCAAATTGCCTTTGAAATTCGCGGTTTCGGCGTTGTAAACGGATAAAACGCTCTATTTCAGGGATATGTTGTTCTATTGGTTCTTCGGAGGTACGAGTATTGGGCATACAACCTAAGTAAAAGGGTTGCCTTAATCGTCACAAATTAAAAACTAAATAGCGAATAATTTACTAAATAAGTCCCCGGCAACGGCGCCAAAAACTTGGTGCGTTATTTCTGCAAGTGCACAGACCTATCGTGTAGTTATAAAAGATATCGATCCCACAGGGACTATTTTTTTTTTCAATCTTTCGCTTATGTTTTTAATACAATGTAAGGTTAAGGCTAATAATTAATTGTAAAGGGAATTAAAATATGACTAGAGTAAAATTTGATAATATGATTAATCTAAACTGGAATGTCTATTTCAGTTGCTTCATCGGATTCGGCAATCACACTGTTTTTAGGAAAAATGTTACTTTCTAACAAATTGACATTGATTTAAAAATACGCCTCTCACACTCTCGCGCTATTGAGTTATATTATATAGAAATAAATAAATGTTTAACTGTCACTGTTTCATTTATTTATGAAAATACTGTTTGAAAATCAATACAATTTAATTAGAAAAGAATCTAGTTTTCGCAAACAATATTAGTTTAAAAATATAGAACTCACGCCGTCGCGCTATTGAACTGATACTATATTATATAAATGAATGCTTCACTCTCGTTCTCACATTTATTTATAAAATACTTTTTGAAAATTAATATAGTTTAATTAACTTTAAAAAGCTGTCGCGGTGTTTAAAGTTAATGTCCAGTTTTTACTATCTAGTACAAATCTCACACTGTCGCGCTGTTGATTCATACCTTAGTTAATTTTCACTGTCGTGCAAAATTATTTAATTAAATTTAAAAACTGAGACCGAAAACTAGTTTAATATTAATAGTAACAATTTAATTACTGAACCCAAATCAGCTTCCTAATTTACATTCCAGTTATATAAAATTAGCCTGACATAGTTATAAATATAAACATACTATTTAGATTATTAACGGTTAAGTAAAGCATGAATATAAGAATTCTGGAAACAGAATTAAAGTAATCAATAATTAAATATCAGAACAATAATAGAGCAGTAATTAAATAAGTGAAACGATGTAAACTTAAAATAAACAAGTTGCAGTAACATGTAATAATAAAACAGAATCTGAAATTAAATTTAAAACATAGAATCTGAATTAAAACTGAATTGAAACTTACAAAATACTAGTTCAACTAGTACTGGTACAGGAACGGAACTGAGAAAATGAAAGCTGCAAACCACTCCTTAAATGCTCCGTGAACTAAAACTCTTAGCTCTAAAAATATTAACTAAATTTTTGCTCTTAAAAATCTAAATTGGCGTGTCCCCGATACACTGACTACTGGTGACTATTTATAAGCTTGAGAAGAAAAATATCTGTCTTCAAATTCGCTGTTCGGTTGAGCTACTCTCGGAACGCATAGATAGGAACTTGCACCGGAAGAAGAGGAACTGAAAGAACACGTGCTGCTTATCACATATGCATGGCTGGCGCCATGTGTTGAGGTTGTGTGGCTGGCGCCACATATTTTGGTTGTGTGGCCAGCGCCACATTGTTCTATTGTGTGGCCAGCGCCACACTATTTATGCATGTGCCTGGCGCCATGTAATTGCAATGTGTGGTCGGCACTGTTCTCAATTATGTGTTTTTATCCACTTTGCATTTATTTTGTGGCCTTTTTTTATTTATATAAGTTCCTGAAAATACCTGTAATACACAATAAAAAAAATAATAATAATACTACTAAAATGCAAAGAAAATAATAAAATACTTAAAAATAAATACTATATTTTTCAGTATTATCAATTCCTCGCTACAAGCGAGCCTAGGCATGGAAAATTGAGAGTTCATCGCTACAAGCTATGGACTGGACGCTTCAAGCGAGCCTAGGCAGGGAATTTTGAAGGTTTTCATCGCTATAGCGACAGATCTCGTCGCTATAGCGACCAAGGGCGGTTTAATGCTGAATGATGACGTGGAGCTTTCCCATTGGTAAAGAAAACTTCGTCGCTACAGCGACAGGCTGGTCGCTTGTAGCGAGCGAACAAAAACTCAGAAATATAAAAGCTTTTTAGCTCATTTTTTCTGTATTATCAGTTGAATATCAATTTTTATAATTTCCAGAGCTTGAAATCTTTAATTTCTAGAAAGAGAATAGGCATAAAAGGAGGCAAACTTCATAGAGCAAAAGGAATTCAAGTGAAGATTACACTAAGTAGCTTTGAGAAATCAAGTCTTAGCATATTCTCCATCTTCCTTTCTACTTTTGCATAGTTGTCATGAGAATGATCAACTAATCTCCTTTGTTGGGATTATTAGGTAATCAATCACTCTTAGTTGTAAACCTTTGATATTTTAAATATATGATTCTAGCATTTTTATATACCATTGAATTTGTTCTTGTTTTCCATTCTTATATTTGATTTAAATGATATTGAAAAATACTTTTGAATCTAGGTTTAGAATAAGATTCTATCAAAATAAGAAATTCTAGACGTGGGATTTGGTTTTGATAATTACACAAAGTGTTGGATCGTAAAGCTTTCGAATCGTTTAATAGATTGAGAAATCGTCGATTAAACGATACAATCGATCTCACGACGTCATTTGGACACGAATGACGTTGTCGAGTAATACGTGATAATGTCGTATATAAGAAAAAGCTAGAATCCATATTTATGATCAATCGAATACAATCGACGTTTGATTGACGAACTTTAATCCTAACACCTTTTATGCCCTATTACTCTACGTTTTATTTATAATGTTTTTAATGTCGAGTAGTGTTAGTAAAGAAAAAGATGAAACCCTAACTTCAAATGATAATCGACGTTGAACGGTTTATGATATCGCAATAATCCCTGTGGAAACGATCTAAAAATATACTTGCTTTTGTACATTAACAATCAACTGATACTCCATGTTCATCTTTGGTTAGTTTCAGATGAGTAGCAGCTGGTGTCCTCTTATGAGCAGCAGATTCCATTCCAAATTTCTTCACAATGTTCTTAGCATATTTACTCTGAGAAATAAAGATTGTGTCTTCCATTTGCTTGACTTGTAATCCAAGAAAATATGTCAGTTCACCAACCAAACTCATTTCAAACTCTGACTGCATTTGCTGGACAAATAACTTAACCATTTTGTCAGACATTCCACCAAACACAATATCATCTACATAGATCTGAGCAATCATCAGACTCCCACTCTCATCTTTCACAAATAAAGTTTGATCAGAACAACCTTTTCTGTATCCTTGAGCCACAAGAAATTGAGTCAGTCTTTCATACCAAGCTCTTGGTGCTTGCTTTAATCCATATAAGGCTTTCTTCAATTTGTACACATGATCTGGAAACTGATGATCCACAAAACCCTTAGGCTGTTCAACATATACTTCTTCTTGCAAATATCCATTCAGAAATGCACTCTTCACATCCATCTGGAATAGCTTGAACTTGAGAATGCAGGATACACCCAACAATAGTCTTATGGACTCTAGTCTGGCCACAGGTGCAAAGGTTTCATCAAAATCCAATCCCTCTACTTGAGTATAACCCTGAGCAACCAACCTTGCCTTGTTTCTGACCACAGTACCATTTTCATCTGTTTTATTCTTGTATATCCATTTAGTGCCAATCACATTCAGCCCTTCAGGTCTTGGAACTAGATCCCACACTTCACTCCTTTTGAATTGATTCAACTCATCTTGCATTGCTTCAATCCAAAATTCATCAGTTAGGGCTTCTTTTACATTTTTGGGTTCAAACTTAGACACAAAACAAGAATCAGTAGCAGCTGAGTCTGATCTCCTGGTTCTGACCCCTTGATCCAAACTCCCAATGATAAGCTCCTTAGAATGATCCTTCTAAACTCTAATAGATGGCCCTTTAGCAACAGAATCATGATCTGGATGCACTTCTGCTTCTTCAGACTCTGGATGATTCTCTGCTTCTGAAGTTTGTTCTTCTGAGACTTCAGACTCTGGAATAACTTCAGATTCATTCATTTCATTTTCAGCAGACAGATCATCAATAACCACATTTATGCTCTCCATCACAACTTTAGTTCTTGAGTTAAACACCCTATAGGCTCTGCTGTTTGCTGAATATCCCAAAAATATGCCCTCATCAGACTTAGGATCCAGTTTTCTTCTATTTTCCCTGTCAGCCAAAATGTAACATCTGCTCCCAAACACATGAAAGTATTTCACAGTTGGCTTTCTCCCTTTCCACAATTCATATAAGGTACAAGCTGTCCCCTTCTTCAAAGTAACTCTGTTATGGATATAGCAGGCAGTATTCATGGCTTCAGCCCAAAACATATAAGGCAGTTTCTTAGCATGCAGCATAACCCTTGCACATTCTGCTAATGTTCTATTCTTCCTCTCAACTACACCATTTTGTTGAGGTGTGATAGGTGCAGAGAACTCATGTTTTATACCTTCAGAAGCACAGAATTTTGAGAAACTCTTGTTTTCAAATTCTTTGCCATGATCACTTCTGATTCTGACAATACCACAATCCTTCTCTCTTTGTAATTGAATGCACAGCTCTTTAAACACTTCAAAAGTATCAGACTTCTCTCTAATAAAATTAACCCATGTGAATCTTGAGTAGTCATCTACCATTACAAATGCATACCTTTTTCCTCCAATACTTTCTACTTGCATAGGCCCCATTAAATCCATATGAATAAGTTCTAGTACTTTAGTAGTTACTTGGTGAACTAATCTGGGATGAGACTTTCTTGTTTGTTTCCCAATTTGACAATCACCACAAACACTGTCCTCATTGATCTTCAGATTAGGTACACCTCTGATAGCTTCAGTGCTTAGGATTTTTTTCATGCCTTTCAGATGCAGATGTCCCAATTTCTGGTGCCAGAGTCTGACTTCCTCTTCTGAGCTCATGAGACAAGAAGTCAGGTTTCTTTCTTCTTCAGACACCCATAAATAGCAGTTATCTTTGGATCTGCAGCCCCTCATCTGAACTTTACCTTCCTGATCAGTTACAATACACTCTTGCTTGTTGAAATTAACCTTCAAGTCTTGATCACAAAGTTGGCTAATACTGATCAGATTAGAGGTTAAACCTTTCACCAATAGCACATCATTCAGTCTAGGTAAGCCTTCACTGATTAAGTCACCAATACCCAGTATCTCACCTTTTGCTCTATCTCCAAATGTCACATAGCTTCTGAAATAAGGTTTGATATTGCTTGTTGAGTCTTTTGGTGTTGGCTGCATGTTTTGGCAAAACCAAAGTATTGAATAGAAGCATCTCCATATTTGAAACATTTCTTCAGTTGCAAGTTTTGCGTTTTGAAGTCTTTCAGAAGCTGAAAATGTCATCAGAAGCTGAATACACTGTAGCAGTTCAGAAGCTGATTTCAGGTTCTGATGCCAGCGTTGACTTATGTTGACTTCATCAGAAGCTGGTAATTTTCAAGGTTTTTCTATGCGAATCTTTGCAAGATTTATTGAAGATTTATCCACGCATATGGCTTCTAGAATGTTGATTTATTTGGAGAAGATTTTGTTGAAGATTTGGTTCAAAGATATGAAATTCATATTTTCCTGTTATAATCTTTAAAAGATTCAGTACAGTTTTATTTGTTACATTATTGGACCAATCTTATTTCAGTAACAAATCAAATCAGAAAGATTAGTTTGTTATTTTATTCTGCAAGACTGAAGGCTATAAATAGAGGAGGGCTGCTGCTATTCAAGACACGAATTAATAGAGTTTAAGATCAGAGAATTGAGTCTTAGTATTTTAAGCTTTTAGCTTTATTGTGCACCACTCTGTTAGAGTTGGTTTAGGTGTTTGATTGAGTTGTAATTCATTCTAAGCCTCTAGGTACGAATGAAGTAGTGTTTTTAAAGTTTTCTGAAAAACAGAGTGTTCTTGTTTAAGGGTAGTTCAAGTGGCTGGGTTGTAGTTACTTGAATAGGAAGTTAGAGGTTTTCTAATACTCAACGTGTTGGGTAGAATTCAAGACTAGGTGGAGATTAATTGCTTGGGATAGGAACTGGGAGTCAGTGTCTGAGTCTTAAGGGTTAATTCCAATAGTGGAATTCCTTCCTGGATTGGTATCCCCCAGAGTAGGAGGTGTTTACTCCGAACTGGGTTAACAAACCTTGTGTGCCTTTTACTTTCCTGCACTTTATTTTCTTGCTTTGCATTGTGTGAGTGTGTGCTCTGTTTTAAGCAAACTAGTGTGCCCTGCGTTTTGTTCAGAACCTGACTGGTTCAGAACCTGATAGTCCCTTATTGCCTGGCCAGAATTTCAATTGGCATCAGAGCAGGCACCCTGCCTGTATTTTGGGTGAGATCCAGAGGACTTAATTTCTGGTAAGCATGGATAGAGAAGGAGGATATGTCAATAGACCACCCCTACTAGATGGCACAAACTATGAGTATTGGAAGTCAAGGATGTGTGCTTTTCTAAAGTCTATTGACAGCAGGACTTGGAAAGCTGTGATTAAAGGCTGGGACCATCCTGTGTATACAGACAAAGATGGTAACAAGACTGAGGTTCTGAAGCCTGAGGAGGAATGGACCAAAGCTGAAGATGACTTGTCTCTGGGAAATTCAAAAGCTTTGAATGCTATCTTTAATGGTGTTGATCAGAATATGTTCAGACTTATCAAACAATGTACTGTGGCTAAGGATGCTTGGGAAATTCTGAAAACCACTCATGAAGGAACTTCTAAGGTGAAGATGTCCAGATTGCAGCTGCTAACTACTAAGTTTGAGAATCTGAAGATGAAGGAAGATGAGAATATCCAGGATTTCTATATGAATGTACTTGATATGGCTAATTCCTTTGATTCTCTTGGGGAGAAGATGTCAGATGAGAAGCTAGTGAGAAAAATCCTCAGGTCCCTGCCCAGAAGATTTGATATGAAGGTGACAGCAATTGAAGAGGCTCATGATATTACCACTATGAAGCTTGAGGAGCTGATTGGATCTTTGCTCAATTTTGAAACTGCATTCTGCAAACAGCCTGATAAGAAAGGAAAAGGTGTAGCTTTTGCTGTGAATACTGAAGCTGATGATCAACAAGAGTCTGAGGAGGATGACTTATCAGAAGCTCTAGTGTTGCTGGGAAAACAATTCAACAAGATTCTGAAGAATGTTAACAGAAAAGCCAAAGCCAAAGGTCAGAATTTCAGATTCAATAACAAAAAGCAACAAACTGATGAGAAGAAGACCAAGACTGAGGAGAAAAGCAACCAAGCCAAAGGTGTGCAGTGCTATGAGTGTGAGGGCTATGGGCATATCAAATCTGAATGTCCTACTTTTCTTAAGAAGCAGAAGAAGAGCCTAGCTGTTGCATGGTCTGATGATGGTTCTGAAGATGATGATGTTAGTGAATCTGATATGTGTGATACTGGTCTGGTAGTGAGGTCAGGAGCTATCTTGAAGAAGGAAGCTGTTTTAGAGTCTGAGACTTTTTCAGAGTCTGACTCAGAGTCTGAAGCCTCATCTGTGTCTGAAGCTGCTAAAACCTCATATGATGAACTAGCTGATAACTACAAGAAGCTGTATACCAGAAGTGCTGAGGTTTGCAAACAAGTGTTGGATCAGAAGGAGACTATTCTACAATTGGAGGCTGAAAAAGGTGAATTGATAGTGCAGAATTCAGATTTAAAAGAAGAAGTGAACCAACTGAAATCCCAACTTGATCAAATGAAGAAGCAAGTGAAGATGTTGAACTCTGCTACTGATAAGTTGGAGAACATTTTGGGGAATCAGCAACAAGGAAAAACTGGTTTAGGTTTTGTTGATCAGACTCAGATTCCTAAACAGATGAATTTTGTCCCTGCCACTAAAAGTGTTGATCCTATGATTGGAACATCTCATAGGAGACCTCAGAAACAAGCCCAGATGCCAGCTCAGAAGCATGTTCAGATGCAAGGTCAAAAGCATGATCAGATGCTGCCTCAGAAGCAACTGTTCAGAAACAGAAGAAGGAGAAATCATCCATGGGTCTGTCATCATTGTGGAAAGAAAGGGCATATCAAACCATTCTGCTTCAAACTTTACGGCTATCCTGAACATTTTCAGTATAGAAGAGTGGAACCAGCTGCTATCAAACACAATGTTCAGAAGGTATGGAAGCCCAAAGTTCAGAATGTAGGTCTTATAGCTCATACTTCTTTGAGAGCCACTTCAAAAGAAGACTGGTATTTTGATAGTGGGTGTTCAAGGCACATGACTGGTGTGAATAAGTTGCTGAGCAATATCAGATCATACTCCAGAAGTTATGTGACATTTGGAGATGGTGTAAAGGGTCAGATTCTGGGTATTGGTGATTTGATCAGAGAAGGGTTGCCCAGACTTAATGATGTGCTACTGGTGGAAGGATTAACTTCAAATCTGATCAGTATTAGCCAACTTTGTGATCAGGACTTGAAGGTTAATTTTAACAAACTAGAGTGTATTGTTACTGATCAGGAAGATAAGATTCAGATGAGAGGCTGCAGATCCAAAGACAATTGTTACTTGTGGGTTTCTGAAGAAGAAAGAAGTTTGACTTCTTGTCTTATGAGCTCAGAAGAGGAAGTCAAGCTCTGGCACCAGAAACTGGGACATCTGCATCTGAAAGGCCAGAAGAAAATCCTAAGTACTGAAGCTATCAGAGGTGTGCCTAATCTGAAGATCAATGAGGACAGTGTTTGTGGTGATTGTCAGATTGGTAAACAAACAAGAAAGTCTCATCCCAGATTAGTTCACCAGGTAACTACCAAAGTACTAGAACTTGTTCATATGGATTTAATGGGGCCTATGCAAGTTGAGAGTATTGGAGGCAAGAGGTATGCATTTGTAATGGTAGATGACTACTCAAGATTCACATGGATCAGTTTTGTTAGAGAAAAGTCTGATACTTTTGAAGTATTTAAAGACCTGTGCATTCAATTACAAAGAGAAAAAGACTGTGGTATTGTCAGAATCAGAAGTGACCATGGCAAAGAATTTGAAAACAAGAGTTTCTCAGAATTCTGTGCTTCTGAAGGTATAAAACATGAGTTTTCTGCACCTATCACACCTCAGCAAAATGGTGTAGTTGAGAGGAAGAATAGGACATTAGCAGAATGTGCAAGGGTTATGTTGCATGCTAAGAAGCTGCCATATATGTTTTGGGCTGAAGCTATGAACACTGCATGTTATATCCATAATAGAGTCACTCTGAAGAAGGGAACAACATCTACATTGTATGAACTGTGGAAAGGGAGGAAGCCTACTGTCAAATATTTCCATGTTTTTGGGAGCAGATGCTATATTTTGGCTGATAGAGAAAATAGGAGAAAGCTGGATCCTAAGTCTGATGAAGGCATATTCCTGGGTTATTCAGTAAACAGCAGAGCTTATAGGGTGTTCAATTCAAGAACTAAAGTTGTGATGGAGTCCATTAATGTGGTAATTGATGATCTGACTGCTGAGAAAGATAGAAGTGAGTCTGAAGTTGTTCCAGAGTCTGAACCATCAGAAGAACAAACTCCAGAAGCTGAAATTCATCCAGAGTCTGAAGAAGCAGATATACATCCAGAACATGATCCTACCAATAAAGGGCCATCTATTAGAATTCAGAAGGATCATCCTAAGGAGCTTATCATTGGGAGTTTGGATCAAGGGGTCAGAACCAGGAGATCAGAACCAGCTGCTGCTGATTCATGCTTTGTGTCAAAGCTTGAACCTAAAAATGTGAAAGAAGCCCTGACTGATGAATTTTGGATTGAAGCAATGCAAGATGAGTTGAATCAATTCAAAAGGAGTGAAGTGTGGGATCTAGTTCCAAGACCTGAAGGGTTGAATGTGATTGGTACTAAGTGGATATACAAGAATAAAACAGATGAAAATGGTACTGTAGTCAGAAACAAGGCAAGGTTGGTTGCTCAGGGTTATACTCAAGTTGAGGGACTTGATTTTGATGAGACATTTGCACCTGTGGCCAGACTAGAGTCCATAAGACTACTGTTGGGTGTTTCCTGCATTCTCAAGTTCAAGCTATTTCAGATGGATGTGAAGAGTGCATTTCTGAATGGATATCTGCAAGAAGAAGTATATGTTGAACAACCTAAGGGTTTTGTGGATCCTAAGTTTCCAGATCATGTGTACAAGTTGAAGAAAGCCTTGTATGGACTCAAGCAAGCACCAAGAGCATGGTATGAAAGGCTTACTCAATTTCTTGTGGCTCAAGGTTACAGAAAAGGAGGTTCTGATAAGACTTTGTTTGTGAAAAATGAAAATGGGAGTCTGATGATTGCTCAGATTTATGTGGATGATATAGTGTTTGGAGGGATGTCTCAGAAGATGGTCAAATTGTTTGTTCAGCAGATGCAGTCAGAATTTGAAATGAGCTTAGTTGGTGAACTTACTTACTTTCTTGGACTACAAGTCAAGCAAATGGAAGATACAATCTTCATTTCTCAGAGTAAATATGCCAAGAACATAGTGAAGAAGTTTGGAATGGAATCAGCTGCTCTTAAGAGGACACCAGCTGCTACTCATCTGAAGCTAACCAAAGATGAACATGGAGTATCAGTTGATCAAAGTCAGTATAGAAGCATGATAGGGAGCTTATTGTATTTAACTGCAAGCAGACCTGATATCACTTATGCTGTTGGAGTATGTGCAAGATACCAAGCTGATCCTAAGATGAGTCATCTGACACAAGTTAAAAGGATCCTGAAGTATGTGAATAGCACAAGTGACTATGGAATCATGTATTCACACAGTTCAAGTTCTGAATTGATGGGATATTGTGATGCTGACTGGGCTGGAAGTGCTGATGATAGAAAGAGCACTTCAGGAGGTTGTTTCTTCTTAGGGAATAACTTGATTTCATGGTTCAGCAAGAAACAAAACTGTGTTTCTTTGTCAACTGCTGAAGCTGAGTATATTGCTGCTGGGAGTAGTTGCTCACAACTGGTTTGGATGAAACAAATGCTGGAGGAGTACAACATTGAACAAGGAACTATGACATTGTTTTGTGATAATCTGAGTGCTATTAATATCTCTAAGAACCCTATTCAACACAGCAGAACTAAACACATAGACATCAGACATCATTTTATCAGAAATCTTGTGGAGGACAAAGTTATTCAGCTGGAACATGTAGCTACTGAAGAACAAGTTGCTGACATTTTCACAAAGGCCTTGGATGCTAAACAGTTTGAAAACTTAAGAAGCAAGTTAGGTGTGTGTTTACATGAAGACTTATAGCAATTACTGCAAACTGGATGTGAGGAAGTTAGAGTACCTGCCAGTTGTACATGTGCTAAGTGTGATCCTGAATCTAAATCTGAGTCTGAAGTTGTTTCTAAGATCTGTGTTACTTGTTCTGATTTTAATCCCTATTTGAAGTCTGATGTTTGTCATAATTTTGTGGCTAAAAAGGGGGAGAAAATCTTATGTAATGTGTTGTTTCTAATACCAAGTGTTGCTGCTGCTCAGAGAATTAGTTCAAATTCAGCTTTCAGTGTTGTTCAGAAGTTGTTTGTGAAGCTCAAAGTTCAGAACAAATATAACAAGAGCTGTCTAGATGTTATTGAGGGGGAGTATGTGTCTCAGGGGGAGTTCATGATAGTTGTTATCCTGAGTGATACTGTGTTCCTGAAGATCAAGTGTGTCCTGAAGTGTGCTCAGCTCCTGAATTATGCTCTGATACCATGTTTCTCTGCAGTTCAGAAGTCAGGGGGAGTTTGTGTGTTTTTTTTGAGAAGCTGAGTTGCAGGGGGAGTGTTGTGAAGCTGGAATGTTTGGTTCAGGGGGAGTGTTTGTGATGATCAGGAGATGATCAGTAGCTCTGATACCTTGAACTGAAGCTGTTAATCAGTACTTGCTCTGATACCATCAAACTGAAGTTGTTTTGTGTATTTTATGATAGTCATAACTGAATCCGCTGCTTATCACTAAGTTATGATTGATCACTATGGAGTTCTTCATTACTGAGTTGATTTTATGGGTGATTAAAGAACTTGGATGGTTTTAGCCAAAAAATTTGCCAAAGGGGGAGATTGTTGAGTCTTTTGGTGTTGGCTGCATGTTTTGGCAAAACCAAAGTATTGAATAGAAGCATCTCCATATTTGAAACATTTCTTCAGTTGCAAGTTTTGCGTTTTGAAGTCTTTCAGAAGCTGAAAATGTCATCAGAAGCTGAATACACTGTAGCAGTTCAGAAGCTGATTTCAGGTTCTGATGCCAGCGTTGACTTATGTTGACTTCATCAGAAGCTGGTAATTTTCAAGGTTTTTCTATGCGAATCTTTGCAAGATTTATTGAAGATTTATCCACGCATATGGCTTCTAGAATGTTGATTTATTTGGAGAAGATTTTGTTGAAGATTTGGTTCAAAGATATGAAATTCATATTTTCCTGTTATAATCTTTAAAAGATTCAGTACAGTTTTATTTGTTACATTATTGGACCAATCTTATTTCAGTAACAAATCAAATCAGAAAGATTAGTTTGTTATTTTATTCTGCAAGACTGAAGGCTATAAATAGAGGAGGGCTGCTGCTATTCAAGACACGAATTAATAGAGTTTAAGATCAGAGAATTGAGTCTTAGTATTTTAAGCTTTTAGCTTTATTGTGCACCACTCTGTTAGAGTTGGTTTAGGTGTTTGATTGAGTTGTAATTCATTCTAAGCCTCTAGGTACGAATGAAGTAGTGTTTTTAAAGTTTTCTGAAAAACAGAGTGTTCTTGTTTAAGGGTAGTTCAAGTGGCTGGGTTGTAGTTACTTGAATAGGAAGTTAGAGGTTTTCTAATACTCAACGTGTTGGGTAGAATTCAAGACTAGGTGGAGATTAATTGCTTGGGATAGGAACTGGGAGTCAGTGTCTGAGTCTTAAGGGTTAATTCCAATAGTGGAATTCCTTCCTGGATTGGTATCCCCCAGAGTAGGAGGTGTTTACTCCGAACTGGGTTAACAAACCTTGTGTGCCTTTTACTTTCCTGCACTTTATTTTCTTGCTTTGCATTGTGTGAGTGTGTGCTCTGTTTTAAGCAAACTAGTGTGCCCTGCGTTTTGTTCAGAACCTGACTGGTTCAGAACCTGATAGTCCCTTATTGCCTGGCCAGAATTTCATTGCTCAGCAGCTTCTTCACACCAGTCATGTGCCTTGAGCAACCACTATCAAAATACTAGTCCTCTCTAGAAGTGGCTCTCAATGAGGTATGAGCAATCAGGCCTACATTCTGAACCTTAGGTTTCCACACCATACAGTTTAAAGCAAAAAGGTTTAATATGTCCCTTCTTACCACAGTGATGACAGGTCCAGGTATGATTCCTCCTTCTTCTGTTGAACTTCTGGGGTTGCATTTGAGTATGCTTCTGAGGTCTCATCTGAGTATGATTCTGAGGTCTCATCTGAGTTTAATTCTAAGGTCTCATCTGAGTTTGCTTTTGTCCTTGCATCTAGGCTACCTTCTGAGGTCTCATCTTAGATGTTCCAATCATAGGATCATGAGTCTGAGTAGCAGGAACAAACTGTTTAACTGGATTTTTCTGCTTGAGGTTCAGACTCTCATCCACAAATCCTAAACCAGTTTTTCCTTGTTTCTGATTCTCTAAAATTTCATCCAACACATTAGTAGCAGTATTCATCATTCTAACCTGCTTTTTCATATGCGCAAGTTGGGAATTTAGCTGGTTCACTTCTTCTTTTAATTCTGAATTCTGCACTAGAAGTTCTCCTTTTTCAGCCTCCAGTTGAAAAATAGTCTCCTTCTGATCCAGAACTTGTTTGCAAACCTCAGCACTTCTGGTATATAGCTTCCTGTAGTTGTCAGCTAGTTCATCATATGAGGACTTTGCAACTTCAGACATAGATGAAGCTTCAGACTCTGAGTCAGACTCAGAAAAGGTTTCTGACTCTAAAGCTGGTTCAGACTTTGCAAGAGCTTCTGACTTCTGAGACTGTAACTTAACCATGAGACTTGTGTCACCCTTAGCAGATTCATTCTCAAAGTCTTCTTCTGAATCTTCATCAGACCATGAAACAGCTAGGCTTTTCTTCTGCTTTTTAAGAAAAGTAGGACATTCAGACTTGATATGTCCATACCCCTCACACTCAAAGCACTGCACACCTTTGGCTTGGTTACTTTTCTCCTCAGACTTGGTTTTCTTCTCATCAGTTTGTTGCTTCTTGTTATTGAATCTGAAATTCTGACCTTTGGTCTTTGATTTTCTGTCAACCTTCTTCAGAATTTTGTTGAATTGTTTACCAAGCAACACTAGAGCTTCTGATAAATCATTATCCTCCTCATCAGACTCTTGTTGATCATCAGCTCCTGAATTTACTGCAAATGCTACTCCTTTCCCTTTCTTATCAGACTGTTTGCAGAATGCAGTCTCAAAATTTAGCAAAGACCCAATCAGCTCCTCAACCTTCATGGTGGTGATGTCATGAGCTTCTTCTATGGCTGTAACCTTCATATCAAATCTTCTGGGAAGTGACCTGAGGATTTTTCTCACTATCTTCTCATCTGTCATCTTCTCCCCAAGAGAATCAAAGGAATTTGCCATATCCAGCACATTCATGTAGAAATCCTGGATGGTTTCATCCTCCTTCATCTTCAGGTTCTCAAACTTGGTGGTCAGCAACTGCAATCTGGACATCTTCACCTTAGAAGTTCCTTCATGAGTTGTTTTTAAAATTTCCCAGGCCTCCTTTGCAACTGTACATTGCTTGATGAGTCTGAACATATTCTGGTCCACACCATTAAAAATTGCATTCAAAGCTTTTGAATTTCCCAGTGACAGATCATCTTCAGCTTTGGTCCATTCTTCTTCAGGCTTCAGAACCTCAGTTTTGTTCCCATCTTTGTCTAAAACCACAGGATGATCCCAGCCTTTAATCACAGCTTTCCAAGTTCTGCTGTCAATGGATTTCAGGAATGCACACATCCTGGATTTCCAGTACTCATAATTTGTGCCATCAAGTAGGGGTGTGTCGCGGTGATTTTAGGATATCAAGCTATTAATTAGCGTTGACTCGCATTTTAGGTTCACCACCGATCTTTTATTTTTCCGAGAAAAAGGGAGAAAGTTTGAAAAACCCTATTTTTAAGAGATCAAGGTCCGGGGTTGATTACCCAAAGGGAAGGTGTTAGCACCCTGAACGTCTATAGTACTCTATAGGAACCTCTTGTTTTTATTTTATCTTTATGCTAAAATTGATTACTTGTTTGTAAATAAATGCTTAAGTGTGAGAAAGGATTAAAGTGATGAGTTAAAAAGAAAGTAAAGCCAAAATCAAAACAGAACCACACCGGCCCAGCAAAGCCATCACGTCCGAAGCCAACATAGCCGAATAAAAACCACAAAATTTGAACCCAGACCGAAGCCAACAAGATCGGAATCTAACAAACAAAGAAAGGTAGTTTTTCTAAAAATTAAAACCTAGATCTAGGTTGTTTTAAAAGGATTTTGAAATTTTGGAGTGTGGATTTGAAGAGAGTGAAGAAAAGGATTTCATAAAACGCGTTTTTTTTTAAAAAAAAGGGTGGTGGTTTGTTTTTCCGGCACGGTGGCGCCGCCCCCTGGGCCGGCCAACCACCGCGCCGGAGAGTTGTGTCTGGCCTGGCTGTTCTTAGAGAGGGAAGAGAGAAGTTTTAAGAGAGAAGAGAATAAGAGAGAGAAAGAAAGGGAGAAATGAGAGTTATTTTTCTGATTTGGGTTTTATAAACTAAACAAAAACGGACTCAAACACAGCCCATTTTCGGCCCAATCTCCCTCTCCTCTCTTCTTCTTCTGATTGCTTTCTTACACCCCCCGTTTACTCCTGCACCCCCTTTTCTTTTGTCTTTTAATTTCTTTGTTTTCTTTATTTATTTCTTACATTTTTATTATTTCATTTATTTTCTTTTCACATTTTTTTTGCTTATTTGCTTTTATTATTTTAGGTCATTTCACTTTGCTTCATTTATTTATTTTTATTTGCTTTCTTTATTATTTTTGTCATTTTTTTTCTTTATAGCTTAGATTTATTTTAATGCATTTTCCTTCTAGTATAGTTTATTTTCATTATTTCTTGCACTTTTATTTAAATGTCCAGCATACCATGCATTCTTACTTTTGTTCTTTTATCTATTTATGCAACATATTTATTTAATGCCTTGCATAACATGCATTTTTATTTTTTATTATTTTTTTATTTATTTATTCCAATGCAACATATTTATTTTATTCCCAACACTTCATGCATTTTTATTTTCTTCTTTTTACTTTATGCAACATGTTTACTTAATGTAAAATCCATCTCATGCATTTTTTTTTATTTAGTTTTGTGTATCTTGCATATTTATTTATTTTTATGCACTTGCAATTTATTTTTCTTTATTTATTGTTTTATTGTTCTTATTTCATTGTTGATACTTAGAATGTATTTAGGGACAATGTAAATATAAATGAGAATATTGCACCGACACACACATTTATTTATTCCGCTTTATGTCGAAAAACGATAAAACGATAAAAGTAACGAACTTATCCGAGGGAAAGGGACTCTCACTTTGATTCAACGTCTTTGTGAGAAAACCCTCGCGCTTAGTTTTTTTCGACTACCACTTAGTTTTTTTTGTTAATTAACTTAATCAAAAATCAAAAACATTTCAAATAACAAAAAGCCAAAAAAAATCTCTTCTAAATGCATGAAGTGTTGGGCATAAAATAAATATGTTGCATTGGAATAAATAAATAAAAAAATAATAAAAAATAAAAATGCATGTTATGCAAGGCATTAAATAAATATGTTGCATAAATAGATAAAAGAACAAAAGTGAGAATGCATGCAATGCTGTTAATGCTCGCGATGCAGGTATAAATGCAAGACGGCGAAGATGATATGACTGGGGACAAAACAACACAAAAGGATACCTGAGCTCGCTAAAGTAATGGGATCCGACTCCACTGGGGATTATGTGGTTTGACTGGGGAAGGGATTGTCTACTATCGCACTGATCAAAACGATAGCCTAACAAAAACAAAGACCGACGTTACCTACTATTGTGTAAATGATAGCTTAAATAAGGTAAAAGGAGGAGACACTGCCTACTATTAACAAAGATGATAGCTTGGAGAAGACAGATGACATGTTTATCTACTACCGTTGTGAGGGTAGCTTAAAGAAAGTAAAAATGTAAATGACAGCTGTTCGGGATGTGACCGAACTAGCCACTGATGACAGGATAAAAGTCAAGCTGGATGTAAAGATAAAAGCTGGATGAAAAGATAAATCCTGGATGAAAAATAAATGCCGGATGAAAGATAAAACTGGATGAAAAATAAATGCCGGATGAAAGATAAAAGCCGGATTGTCATACCCCATTTTTGACCCGTTTTTATTTCATTTCTCTCGTCTTTTAGGCCGGAAATTTTCGTCGTTTCAGACGAAATTTCGGCAGGGAGGTATTTTAAAATACCTCATTTTTGTTCCGGAGGCGACCGTTTTTATTTTATTTATGATTATTTTTATCATTTATTATTATTCTTATTATTTTTAGTTTATTCTTTTTATTTTCTTCTTATTTTAGTGTTTTCTTTTTTTATTTTCTTTATTTTCGTTTTTATTATTCATAATGTTTTAATTTTACTGTCAGTTTTTAATTTAGTCATTTTGGTCCATTTTTCAGTCCAAGGCCCAGAGGGGCATTTCAGTCATTTTCGTTTTACTTTTTTTTGCTATAAATAGCAATTAATGCACTGTTCACGTCAGAAAAAGAGTACACCCAATCAACAGTACCCAAGTCAATACAGTACTAGCATAGTCAGAATCAGTCAGTGGCAACACCACCGCAAAACACCCACAACCACCACAAAAACCCAGTTTCCGGCCACCACTGAAAAAGCAAAAAACCATAAAAAATTTCTCTTCTCTTTTTCGCAACACACATCACAGAAACACACCAAAAGCATCACAAAAACCATTAAATCAAACCGCATATCACAAAGCCAAAGAAAAACACAAAAGCCTCAAAACAGAAACCCAAAATCAAGTTCAAATCAAATCCGAACCAACGATCCAAACCGAAAACAGTTCAGAATCCATCACACGGTTCAGTGAAACACGAAAGCAATTTCAAAAGGTGATTCTCGTTTTCCAAACTTAGATCTAGCTTCGTCTTTAACTTTTCTCGCGGATCCAAACTCAGATTCGAAGAGAGTGTAAAAAGGGGTTCGGATTGTTGTGTTTTTTTTAAAAAAAGAGGGAGGTTCTGACTCCGGCGCGACGGCGGTGCCATCCTTGGCCGGCCAGCCCCACGCCGGAGAAGGAGAGAGGACGGTGAGAGGATTTGAGAGAGTGAAGAGAGAAGATGAGTGAAGAAAGAGAAAGAGGAGATTAAAATGAATTAAAACCGGATGTGGACTTATATAGACTGCTGAACCGGTCTGGTTCTTTCGGACCGAACCGGACCGGTTCTCCCTGGACTCAGCCCTCTGGACTTTCCCCTCGGCCCATTCTCCTTCTTCCTTTTCTTTTTCTGATTTCTACTCTTTTACTTTCTGCACTCCCCCTATTACTTCTGCACCCCCCTTCTTCCTCTCTATTCTTTTATTTTTTTTATTTCTTGCACTTTTTTTGTTTCTTTTATTTTTTTATGCACTTTATTCATTGTCTTTAATTTCCAGTACCCATGCATTTTTTTATTTTTATTGCATCATATTTATTTATTGTCTTGCATTTTTATTTTTTTTTCATTTTATGCATCATATTTAATTTTAAGCCTTGCATTTTTTTATTTTCTTTATTTATTTTCCAGCACCATATTTAATTTTCAGTCTTGCATTTTATTTTCCAGCTCCATATTTATTTTTTGCCTTGCATTTTTATTTTCTTTTATTTTATGCATCATATTTATTTTATTGTCTTGCATTTTTATTTTCTTTTAGCATCATATTTATTTTTATGTCTTGCATTTTTATTTTATCTTCAGCATCATATTTATTTTATGCCTTGCATTCCTTTTTTTTTATTATTATTTACTTTAAGCACCATATTTATTTATTGTTTTGCATTTCATGCATTTTTTTTTATTTCTTTTTAGCATATTTACTTTAATGTAATTTTTATTATTTTTTTGTCATTTATTTTGTTGCCAATAGAATGTATCTAGGTCCAATGTAAATAAAAATATAAATGAGAATATGCACCGACACCACATTTATTTTTTTATGCTTTATGTCGAGGACGATTATGTAATTTGGACCGTATCCGAGGAAAATGACCCTTACTTGATCCAACGTCATTTTGAGGGATCCGGCGCGTTTAGATTTTCTCAGCATAATTTAGTCTCAGGACCTTAGGACCTAATCAAAATTTTTCATAAAAGAGTCAAAAAGTCAAAATACAAAAACATTTTATAATCAAAGTCTTCAAAAAAAGTCAATCTTTTGTCTTTTCTTTCTTAATCAAATTTCAATCAATCTTTAATCACTCAAACTTGTTTTTTTCAAATTAAAATCAATCAAACTCACTTCTTTTATTTTTTTCTATGCCTTTACGGCCTCCTATCTTTCTCAAAACATTTTTCAAACTTTAAAATCAATCAAAACCAATCACTCGGCTTTTTACCCCGAACTACGTGATTTTGATCCCGCTCGGGTACGTAGGCAAAAGACTTTGTCTTTCCAAATCAATAAAAATAACAAAAACATTTTCCTTCTTTCTTTTTTCATCACTTTAGTCCTTTTACACTTAAGCACTTATTTTACAAACAAATAATTAATTTAGCATAAAGATAAAAATAAGCAAGAGGTTCCTATAGAGTACTATAGACGTTTAGGGTGCTAATACCTTCCCTTTGCGTAACCAACCCCCGGACCTTTGATCTCTCTAATAAATAGGGTTTTTCGAACTTCCTCCCTTTTCCTCGGAAAAATAAAAGCTCGGTGGTGAATCTTAAAATTGCGAGTCAACGCTAATTAATAGCTTGATATCCAAAAATCACCGCGACAGAAAAATGGCGACTTCACTGGGGACCAAAATCCTAAGTGGGTTAAACCTATCTTGCTTTTCTTTATCTTTATGCTTTATTATTATTTGTAATTGTAAATATGTGCTTAAGTGTTTACCTTTTTACGTGAGTGGTGAGATAAGTCCTACACCCGGACTTGAGGGAAACATAAGATAGGACGGTGGTATAATCATAGTGTCTTTCCGAGGGTAAATTTCGGATGTGGCACATGTGATAACCCCACTCAATGGAGGAATCTTGGAAGTATTACTATGTTGGCATGAGTAAGTCGTGTCCGGCATTGTTATTTTCAAGTGACCTATGAAGTTGAGGACCTTTAGTCACCTTTAACCCATCTTGGCCTTTTAGGACGTAGTGCGGTGGCTAACCAAGAGTAATCTTGAATTAGTTGATACGCGATACTACACTCAAACGAGACTTTCTTACAAATATTATCGGATCGGGAGTCAATCTCGTAACCCGACGATATTTGGAAGGGGTTGAGGACTTTGGGAACTTGGTAGAACCCGTGATACAGGTACATGTGAAACCATAGTCCTTACCAAATGGCGTGTTTACCCTTGACTCCAACATTATGGACCTTAACCTCACCATGTTTTCTCCGTTCTTTAGCATAATCATGCATACATGCATTCATTCATAAACATCCATTTTTCATTAAGTATCAAAGGACTTAGACAAGTTTTGTTGTAAACATCGTAGGAATGAACTTCACAAAGAGGAACACTCAGAAATACAATTTCAAAAGTCCAGATTTGACAAGCTTAAGGAAGCTAAGATCTTTAATGACTAAGTTCAGAGGATTTTCTCGAACTCGTTATGGGAGATCATTCGATATCCTCAAGTTTGAAATATCGGGACTTTTTCAAGATTTCTACTGATGAATTCCTGAGCATATCCCTTGGCTTTGTTCCTAAAAAGGGGATTGAATATTTTAAATGAAACGTTCAAAACTATGATGTTTACAATTACTTCGACAAGCCCTTCGATAACAAATCTTTCTCTTTTTGCATAGGCCTAATCATGCATCATCCTGCATTCATAGTTTCCAAATCGAGTCTCACACATTTTGTTCACCAATAAAAGGTTAATCTGCCGCCGTCAAAGAAAGTGGCCCGGCGTGTTCATTGCAAACCTACTTGAATTCACAACACTCGAGCACATCAGGAAAAAAGAATGGATCTGTTAGAGCAAGAAAACCAGAACCTCCGGGAAGAGGTGGCCAATCTTCGGGAAGGGATGGAGAAGTTGACCTCCATGATGAATGCTTTGTTAGCTTCCCAAGCCCAGGCGTCAGTTCCTCAGCCTTTCGTCACTACTCTTGAACAACCACTCTACCATTGCTTCACCTTTCCTAATCCAACCCCTCTTATCCACACTGCTCAGCAAGAGGCAGAGCCTATCTTTCATACCGAAAGTGTTGGAGCCTTCGATAAGATGGACGAGCTTCAAGGGAAGTTTGACGGAATGCAACGGGAAATTGAAACCCTCCGTGGAAGAGATTTGTTTGGCAAAGATGCTCGAGAACTCTGTTTGGTTCCTGACGTTATAATACCGCCTAAGTTCAAGGTCCCTAACTTTGAAAAATAGAAGGGGAATTCGTGTCCACGTAGCCATCTGGTGATGTACGTGTGGAAGATGTCTATGCACACTGATAATCACAAGCTTCTTATCCATTTCTTTCAGGACAGTCTGACTGGTGCCGCTTTGAAATGGTATATGAACCTGGACAGTGTCAGCATCCGCACTTTCAATGATCTTGGTGAGGCTTTCATTCGCCAATATAAGTATAATCTGGATATGGCCCCAGATCGTGACCAACTTCGTGCTATGACTCAGAAAGACAAGGAAACATTCAAAGAGTATGCTCAACGCTGGAGGGAAGTGGCAGCTCAGGTTGTCCCGCCATTAGAAGAAAAAGAGATGACCAAAATCTTCTTGAAGACTCTCGGCCAATTTTACTATGAGAAAATGGTTGCCAGTGCGCCAACAGATTTCACCGAGATGGTAAATATGGGAATGCGTCTGGAAGAAGGAGTCCGAGAAGGACGTTTAGTCATGGAAAGTGCTTTTGCTGCCAGCAGTATAAAGGGGCTTGGGAATGGCTTTTCAGGAAAGAAAGAGCAAAAGGTAAATATGGTGGCCCATAAGCAGCCTCAGCAACAGCATCAACAACAGCCTCGACAAGAGAATCGGGTTCAGCGGATATCCTATTTTGATCCAATCCCCATGGCATATGCAGAGTTGCTCCCCGCTTTGCTTGATAAAAATCTTGTTCAAACTAAGGCACCTCCTAAGGTACCTGAAAGATTGCCAAGGGGGTATAAACCTCATCTTTCTTGTGCTTTCCATCAAGGGGCACCCGGTCATGACGTTGAGCATTGTTATTGTGCGCACCTCGTTTTTTTCCTAGGGAAAAAGACGCGCAAATCCTCCGAGGTCGTTCGCAAACGCTCGGAGGGCCTTTGTGAAGCCGCCACCAAAGTTTTTGTGTAAAGGGAACGTTGATAAACCCTTAAGTTTTTTTTTGTTTAAAGGGAAACGATAATAAAACCCTTTGACGATGAGGATAAGGATTTGGTCATCGCAACCATTGTCGGGTTCGGGAGTCGATTACGCAAGGGGAAGGTATTAGCACCCCTCACGTCCGTTGTACTCAACGGGAACCTTCTATTTGGTCAAAGCTTGAATTGTTTTTTTAATATTTTGCGTGCATGTTCATTTATGTTAAAAAATATAATAAAAGGGGGGAAAGAGATAAAAACAAACGAAAGAAAAAAAAGAAAAAAAGTTTTTATTATTGCGCTTGACAAGATGTCGATCTTGCTCCTACGTATCTCCCGGTAGTCGGAGAATTCAAAGCGTACGTAGTTCTTTGTAGAAAAACGTACATGTGTTGGTTGATTTTAATTGGACGATGTTTTAACCGAATTCTTGCAATTAAAACGTAGCTTGTATGCTCGCGCTTGGAGACTTATTAAGCGTTTGTTCGCGGATCGCATTAGAATTGTTAAAAGGTACGTCCGTTAGGGTAAAGGGTTGGAATTGGTCGCTATGGGACCAAGAGAGGTGCAATGGACTCATACAAGTCAATCATTGACCGAGTGGACTCCGAAGAGTCGGGCGATTGTTCGATTGATCCACTGAGATCAAGAATGGGTACAATGGACTCGGACGAGTCGAACATTGACCGAGTGGACTCTAACGAGTCGAGGGATTGAGTCTAATGGCCACGGGGGACCAAAAGGTTTGGATTGACCACAAGGGCCAAGTTTTGGTTTGGTTAGGGTTGTACATATTGAAAAATGGGAATGACGATTGTCCGAGCGACGAGACATACGTCACGCATTCGTACAATCGGGGCGATGGAGAGACATACGTCACACCATCCCTGTAACACCCATACTAAATTATCTAGAATATTTAGCATGTGTATTAATCTGATACTGGGTACATTAAAATTTTCAATAATAAATACAATATAAAACTACTGAATGAGTACAAGTAGCTCGTTAATACAAATATCCAAATATCATTTACAATTACATTCTCATATACATAGATAATCTGTCAACCTCCTGAGCTTGACCTTGACAAGCATCTGCACTCCATCCAGCATCTTCCTGAAGATCTTCATCTGAGAACCACTTGGCTACCTGAAAACCTGCACCAGAAGGATAGGGATGAGACATAATGTCTCAGTGAGCTCCTACCCTACCTACTGTTGGCAACCACAGGGAACCTAGGGTCGCCGTGCCTACCTCGGCAATCTTGGGGATACCTATGATCGCCAAGTCTTAACCTTACCCATAGTGGGCTATCTGACTGATCCTGCTAACTGTGTAGTCATAAACTGGACTACATCCTGCTAAACTAGTGATCAAGGGGAAACCTAGGATCACTATCTGAGTCTGATACTGAATAGTCCTGAGATCTAGACTATATCCTGATAACTAGGTGATCGAGGGGAATCTAGGATCACCGCCTGATAACTGATACTTGTCTGATAACTATTCTATGTCTGATAACATAATAAAATATTAACTGTTACATGTCTTTATGTTAGCTGTTAGCGTTGAACAAACAATATTATCTGGGTTCATTTTACGGAATGCCCCCGGGTGGAGTAACCCCGAAGCACATTCCCCTGATAACCGGTGAAAATTCCTATCATATCAGGCTAACACCGGACTCCTCTTGTCGTCGTGCGGCCATCCTTGCGGAATAACACGTCCCACTGGCGTGAACCTCCTGTGTCCCACTGGCGTGAACAGCAGAAGACACGACTTAATAATTAGTCTTAACTGATGCGTATACCTCCCGTGTCCCACTGGCGTGAACGACGGAAGACGCGAATAAATAATCTTTAATCTTATGCATGAACCTTTCATGTCCCACTGGCGTGAACGATGAAAGTCATGACTTAATAGTAATAATCTTAATCTTAACTTTGCATGAACCATTCGTGTCCCACTGGCGTGAACAACGAAGGCCACGACTTAATATCGGATTAATTCTTGTACTTATTCTTCTTATATATATAACTTATGTCTATTGCATATCTGATGCATTCTTGGATAATTTATTCTTAAATATCTAACCTATAAATAGGTTCTTGACTTGAACATTAAATCATTCCTTGTGCATACGCACGCTAAATTGAGTGCATCTTAATCATGCTATCTTAGGTGCATTCTCATTCTCATAATTTCTTAACTTATGTACTTGAAAGTACGTCTAACAATTTACTATGAGCTTATGCATATTTAATGCATTTCTTAAGGGAACTAATCTCCCAATCTATATCATATGAATCTATGATCATAGGCTTATCGTTATCATAAGCCATCACTTAATTGTTGGAAACGTTCCATAGCTTAAATAACTTCTATTCTTGCATCTCTAATGCTTTGCCAAATTCCTTATTCATTCATTCCCTTAGATGTTAAAACAATCTTCCGGATATGTCAAGAATGGTGTTTTTCTTGGAAAATAAGGTTTTCATTGAAAACGGTTACTAAAAGCCTCGCCGAACGTGTACATAGGTTCCAGAACGAAGCAGAAAAGACATGAAATGCCTGTCCATTTTCGCTGGGCGAAATCCATTTCGCTGGGCGAAGATAGGCAGTGAAGACTTGCCAAACAGTAACTATACGATCGCCCCGAGCTCGCCAGGCGAAAATGACAGTTCAGGACTGATTCAAAACATGATTTTCCACCATTTTTGACATATCTAAACATACTCAGGCACTATAACAACATAAGGAATGAATTTCTAACATAAATTGATAGTTTTAAACATGATTAATCAAGGAATTTAGCAAGCATATGAGATTAGGGTAAAATCTCTAATCTTAGCTCAAATCATAAAATTACTCTTAAACTTACTCATAGTGGGTTCTAAAACCCTAGGGAGCTCACCTCAAACTTGATTTGGTGCTAGCTAATCCTTTAACTTCAACCTTGTTCCAAATTCCCCAAGACTAGGCTTACTAGCAAGAACCAAGATTTCTGCAGATTTGCAGTTTCGGACCCCTGACTTCAAACTCGTCCCCAGACTTCAATACTCAGCCAAACTTCACGAAATTGGTACCAAAACGTAGATAATTTTGTTAGCTTTCCATAGCATCAAAGACCACTTGATTCGGAGTTATAGAGAGAGAGTTCTTACCATTTAAATGGAGCCCTGTCCCCAAATACGGGTTTCTCCAACTTCCTCCAAATCTCTACCCAAAACTTCTTCTTCTTTAGGAATCATCATGCAAGATGAAGTAGAGGTTTAGGCTCAACAATAGGCACGAAAATTTGAAGTGAGAAAGGAAGATTGAAGTGATTCTTACCTTATTTCTCCTTTTCTTTCCTTTGCTCTAACCTTACCAAAGCTTAGCTTGCTTGCAAAGTTTCTTACTAGGTTTAGAATGAAGTTTGGTTGGTTGCTAGCAAGGTAAGGGAGGGCGTGTGAGTAGAGTGAAGAGAGGGGAGTGAGCTGATTTTCTTTGGAATGGTGTAGAAGTGTGTAGAAAGAATGAGAAAAAGTGGTAAAAGATCTTGCCTTTCCTTTTTCTTATGATCCCTCTTTTTGAAATATTCACCAAATTGCCATTGCCATAAATTACCAAATTGCCATGCTTCTTAATCGACTTCTAACACTGATCACTGATACTTATAAGCGGGATATTACACTTGCCATAAAAATAAACCCATTAACTGACAATTTACCAAATCGTCCTTTGCTTAAAACATTTCTGATACATCGTCTCAATATTAATAAATATTCAAGTCTTAGGCGGGATGTTACAATCTACCCCCCTTAAAGAAATTTCGTCCTCGAAATTTAGAATCCACTATCATATATGAATTAATCTCTCCTATTACTTCTTCATTAGCCAAAACTCCAGTTCGTCTTACTTATCGGAATCCCTCAGATTTTCAACTCTATAAGTCGAATGTATTCGACAACCTTTTCGTTATCTGAAGCGCTTGATGTATATTACACTTTTCTTGCGTAGTAAAATATGAGGTTATCCGAACCATCGCATCCAACTTGTTGACTATATCCTTGTTCATACTAGGAGTTTGCCAATCTCCCATCATTCTTGTCACAACTTATTTTCGTTTTCTTGCCGTAGCATAAATGTTTTCTACATCAATTGGGAATCTTTTCTTACTTTTAACTCATCTTGTAACATCCGGGATTTGCCTTTCAACTGGTTTGCCAGGTTTGCCCCGCCAATGTTACTCGTGTTTATTTCTTAAGTGTACAACAACCTATAACATGAATTATGGTTACATTCTCTCGGCATCGTAAACTTATTTTCTCATTCTGGACGTTGAGTCCAAGATCCTTATTTTCCAACGGAAAACTCTACTCGATTGCTACCCAAATAGCATACTCAGTCTTTAATCCTTTAGTCATAACATGAAATTACGTAGCCCTTTACCATGAACTACGAATAACTTTTAATCTACGTAAAAGTTCTCCTTCCTTTACTGATGAACATTAAGTACAATAGTTTCCGAACTCTTCTGCTAAGATATGGTTGATATCAACGAATCTGTTCTGGTAAAAACCTTCATACTTAAACATTCCTGACTGCGTACCTCTATTGTCAAAACGTATCACAACACTGAAAATCTGTTACACTACTATCTGAGTAGTTTAAGCACTGCCTGATAAGTATATATAACACTAACATAACCTGATACATATGACATGTTGACATAGCGGGGTACAACGTGGACTAAACTCATATGTCACTGCATGTACGTTTCTGATCAACGCTTCAATTTCAAAGTATCATCTTGCAAGTGCAACCTTTCTGATGTTGCCTTATACTTGATCCTTTAGACTAAACATCATACTTCAAGTCCACCTAGAGTTACTGGCTAAAATAGCTAAATTACCGTATTAGCGGTGACTTTCCTTGCTCTAGACTTATTGTGCTAGAAACATATTCTTCTCATTCTTATCACATAATCTTAAACTGCTTCGATTTCCATTTCTCTTGTATTTCGAGGTTTGAAATATCCCTCGACTTAAATTTTAAAATTTCCTTCTAGAACTTATAACAAGTTCGAGTCGTCACTGCTCACTGATATTTTGTGGTTCAATAATTGGGCGCTTACTGCCTTTCTGTGGTTCAACTGACAAGGACTTTACAAGCATCCTTGTTCTCTAAGCTTCAGCTTAGAATCGTTCATTAACTCATCCTTAAATCACTTTTCCGCTGCGCAACTCTGATTTAAACAATTCACTTTGGAGGAGGGGTAATACACTATTATCAAATACTCTGGCTAACTTGTTCTTTAATGACTCATAGTTATCACAGCAAAATCATCTTACATTCGCTGATTCTCTTATGGCTTAAACCACCCGTTGAACTTACTGATTGGTCGTCATTTGACACTGTGTTTCCTTTTGGACATAAACCATATACTTACCTTCACGATAAAACGCCAAAACTTATAAACGGTTTTCGGCAACTGTTACGAGCCTAACAAAGCTCCTATCCACGGCTCATACTCTGATTCCTACTCATTCTCCATGTCCTGATTCCTGTCATCATCTCATGGTCAATCCAATTTGTATTTTCGTTTTAACATTATAGAAACCGACCTCAAGGTACACCTGGAGTAGTTTAGATTTCAAACTTAAAACACTTGTGGCAACTTCTAAAATGACTTATGGTTTCGGAAGGTTCACGTCTTCATTCACTGGATCCACTGAGGATCTAAGTCCCATTACTAATCGTTCTATATCTATCCATAAGGATTTCATACCCACAAACTTTCTTAGACAGCTACGGTCTCTATGGTTTTACCATACCTCTTAAATTACCTTCGAATCTCTCCAGTTAATTGATCTTGAGCTTCAAAACCTCATCATTATCTTTTGGTTTCATTCAACAACTCAATACTGCATTCACACGAGGTGATCTCTTCAGCTTCTAGTATAACTGTGGAAAGAAACTCATCAGTTGAAAACTTAAGACTCATTGGCATTAACTACAATCTTAACCTTTCGTCTTTAAGACGATCCTTCGTACAATAAAGTCTCAATATAATTTCTCGACTAAAATTTCGATTATCCTTCACAACTGGTCTACTATAATCTTGTATCATCTTGAATTTTCCTTCTTCATCCCATCAAGGAAATTCAACTTTATTCGTCCATCAGTTCACTAAATCCCAATGACTGACCATCTAATATACACCTTTCGTTGAATAAAATTTCAGTTAAGCTTAGCTTATTTCCAATCTTCTTACTAATAAGCAATATATGAAAATCTGATTCACGCTTCGATATGCAACAGGTCTTATTATCATCTCTTAATCATCCATCTTAGTTCTTAGGTTGCATACCAACTTCTTTTCTTAATTCCCAAATCTAGCATTTATGGTTCGGGAGGTGCGGCTAATCTGATGGGGTTAAACTTACTTGCGAGTCTTGCTCAAAGACAACCCTTGAGTGGTTAGTTTCATTCGTCCAAATAATTCGCTTAATCCATAATTTTTCTTAACTGTCTGGACACTAAAATCTCATCCAATTCGAGTTCGGTTCTTCAACACTCTATCTTGCTGGGAGTCTAGAGGTTTCAAAATCGACTGTTAATTCCTCATTTTGAGTCTCTAGGTTTGGTACCACAATTCCTTAACTCTGTACTCATAATTGATACTTAATCCACACTTCACTTTAACTTCTCGAACTGCGGTTCCACGTCACTCCTTAGAGTATTCCATAATTTCTTAATCCGTATGTCTTCCGCAGACGAGGTTTCGTCCAACGTCGTGTCCAACTAGGTTGAGGTGCTTCACCTTATTCTTAAATATCCTTTATGTTTCTGAACTTTGCCACTGACAGGCTTCGTTACTTATAGTTTGATAGCCACCATTTCGCATGAATACTTCTTCGCCAATTCCGTCTTAAAATTCTATCACCTTAATCTTCGTCCTTCACACACTTCATTCCTCCTTGGTCACATTCAGCTCTCGGACATTTATCCTAACTGTCATATACTAGATTGAGTTGATCAGGCTCAACTAGATGTGACATTTAGAACAACATCCGGAACCCAATGGTCCCACTACTTTTATTGAATTTTTAATGACCCAAGGCACGGTCTGAATCGACCTGCACTGATACCAATTGTAACACCCATACTAAATTATCTAGAATATTTAGCATGTGTATTAATCTGATACTGGGTACATTAAAATTTTCAATAATAAATACAATATAAAACTACTGAATGAGTACAAGTAGCTCGTTAATACAAATATCCAAATATCATTTACAATTACATTCTCATATACATAGATAATCTGTCAACCTCCTGAGCTTGACCTTGACGAGCATCTGCACTCCATCCAGCATCTTCCTGAAGATCTTCATCTGAGAACCACTTGGCTACCTGAAAACCTGCACCAGAAGGATAGGGATGAGACATAATGTCTCAGTGAGCTCCTACCCTACCTACTGTTGGCAACCACAGGGAACCTAGGGTCGCCGTGCCTACCTCGGCAATCTTGGGGATACCTATGATCGCCAAGTCTTAACCTTACCCATAGTGGGCTATCTGACTGATCCTGCTAACCTGTGTAGTCATAAACTGGACTACATCCTGCTAAACTAGTGATCAAGGGGAAACCTAGGATCACTATCTGAGTCTGATACTGAATAGTCCTGAGATCTAGACTATATCCTGATAACTAGGTGATCGAGGGGAATCTAGGATCACCGCCTGATAACTGATACTTGTCTGATAACTATTCTCTGTCTGATAACATAATAAAATATTAACTGTTACATGTCTTTATGTTAGCTGTTAGCGTTGAACAAACAATATTATCTGGGTTCATTTTACGGAATGCCCCCGGGTGGAGTAACCCCGAAGCACATTCCCCTGATAACCGGTGAAAATTCCTATCATATCAGGCTAACACCGGACTCCTCTTGTCGTCGTGCGGCCATCCTTGCGGAATAACACGTCCCACTGGCGTGAACCTCCTGTGTCCCACTGGCGTGAACAGCAGAAGACACGACTTAATAATTAGTCTTAACTGATGCGTATACCTCCCGTGTCCCACTGGCGTGAACGACGGAAGACGCGAATAAATAATCTTTAATCTTATGCATGAACCTTTCATGTCCCACTGGCGTGAACGATGAAAGTCATGACTTAATAGTAATAATCTTAATCTTAACTTTGCATGAACCATTCGTGTCCCACTGGCGTGAACGACGAAGGCCACGACTTAATATCGGATTAATTCTTGTACTTATTCTTCTTATATATATAACTTATGTCTATTGCATATCTGATGCATTCTTGGATAATTTATTCTTAAATATCTAACCTATAAATAGGTTCTTGACTTGAACATTAAATCATTCCTTGTGCATACGCACGCTAAATTGAGTGCATCTTAATCATGCTATCTTAGGTGCATTCTCATTCTCATAATTTCTTAACTTATGTACTTGAAAGTACGTCTAACAATTTACTATGAGCTTATGCATATTTAATGCATTTCTTAAGGGAACTAATCTCCCAATCTATATCATATGAATCTATGATCATAGGCTTATCGTTATCATAAGCCATCACTTAATTGTTGGAAACGTTCCATAGCTTAAATAACTTCTATTCTTGCATCTCTAATGCTTTGCCAAATTCCTTATTCATTCATTCCCTTAGATGTTAAAACAATCTTCCGGATATGTCAAGAATGGTGTTTTTCTTGGAAAATAAGGTTTTCATTGAAAACGGTTACTAAAAGCCTCGCCGAACGTGTACATAGGTTCCAGAACGAAGCAGAAAAGACATGAAATGCCTGTCCATTTTCGCTGGGCGAAATCCATTTCGCTGGGCGAAGATAGGCAGTGAAGACTTGCCAAACAGTAACTATATGATCGCCCCGAGCTCGCCAGGCGAAAATGACAGTTCAGGACTGGTTCAAAACATGATTTTCCACCATTTTTGACATATCTAAACATACTCAGGCACTATAACAACATAAGGAATGAATTTCTAACATAAATTGATAGTTTTAAACATGATTAATCAAGGAATTTAGCAAGCATATGAGATTAGGGTAAAATCTCTAATCTTAGCTCAAATCGTAAAATTACTCTTAAACTTACTCATAGTGGGTTCTAAAACCCTAGGGAGCTCACCTCAAACTTGATTTGGTGCTAGCTAATCCTTTAACTTCAACCTTGTTCCAAATTCCCCAAGACTAGGCTTACTAGCAAGAACCAAGATTTCTGCAGATTTGCAGTTTCGGACCCCTGACTTCAAACTCGTCCCCAGACTTCAATACTCAGCCAAACTTCACGAAATTGGTACCAAAACGTAGATAATTTTGTTAGCTTTCCATAGCATCAAAGACCACTTGATTCGGAGTTATAGAGAGAGAGTTCTTACCATTTAAATGGAGCCCTGTCCCCAAATACGGGTTTCTCCAACTTCCTCCAAATCTCTACCCAAAACTTCTTCTTCTTTAGGAATTATCATGCAAGATGAAGTAGAGGTTTAGGCTCAACAATAGGCACGAAAATTTGAAGTGAGAAAGGAAGATTGAAGTGATTCTTACCTTATTTCTCCTTTTCTTTCCTTTGCTCTAACCTTACCAAAGCTTAGCTTGCTTGCAAAGTTTCTTACTAGGTTTAGAATGAAGTTTGGTTGGTTGCTAGCAAGGTAAGGGAGGGCGTGTGAGTAGAGTGAAGAGAGGGGAGTGAGCTGATTTTCTTTGGAATGGTGTAGAAGTGTGTAGAAAGAATGAGAAAAAGTGGTAAAAGATCTTGCCTTTCCTTTTTCTTATGATCCCTCTTTTTGAAATATTCACCAAATTGCCATTGCCATAAATTACCAAATTGCCATGCTTCTTAATCGACTTCTAACACTGATCACTGATACTTATAAGCGGGATATTACACTTGCCATAAAAATAAACCCATTAACTGACAATTTACCAAATCGTCCTTTGCTTAAAACATTTCTGATACATCGTCTCAATATTAATAAATATTCAAGTCTTAGGCGGGATGTTACAATCCCTTTTTCATTCATGTTTTTGGGTTGAATTCTTTAGAAATCCCAAGGTATGTCAAAACATTTGGTTTGAAAACCCAAAATGGGAAGGTTTAGCAAATTTTGCTAGAAAACGCATAAGTTCGTCTCATTTTGCGAAAATGCGAACGTAATTGGCGTATGTTCATGTTTGAGTTTTGAAAGTCATGAACAATATTTATTGTTCAAGTTTAGATTGGGATGATGAACATAGCTTGTTTGTTCATGTGGTTTTGAAAGTTTGAGAACATAACTTGTTTTGCAAGTTATCCACAAAATGGTCATACGAACTTGTGATTTTGTCAAAATTATGCAAAATCCTTGTTATGGTTTGAAAGACATGGGTTTAAAAACTCTTAGGTTCTGAGCTCTGGGGCTAGAACCTCAAAAATTGGTCATTTTGACACAAAAACTCAGATTCTGAGTTCTGTCATGGTCGCACTGCGACCATGACTTCGCACTGCGAAGCATGCGAAATTTTGGGTTCAGAAGCTGTTTCTGAACTTTTGTTCAGAAACAACTTCTGAACACTCTCAGGACCTTATAGGTGGGTGAAAAACTTTGAGTTCTTGGGGTGAAAAAGGTTGGACAAACCAGTTTTGATGTTTTGAAAACCTTGGGATTTCTTTGAAATTCAAAAGGGGTTTTTTAGAATCAAATGGTTTTGAACCAAAATAGCTATGCAAACACAATTGTAAATGCAATATAAAGCCTTAGAAACTTACAGAACTCCTTAGCAAAGCTCCAGCTGCACTTGATTTGATTTGGTTGAAGGCTTTTGCAAGAGGTTTGATATTGGTGATGGTTTTGGAACTTTGGAAAGCTTTGTGTTGGATTGGTTTTTTCTGGTTGTTTTGTGGAGGTTTGTAAGCTAAAATGAGTAGAGTTTCTGCTCTTGAAATGCTGTTGTTCAGTTTTTTTAATCCTTGGGCATTGCCTTCTATTTATAGGCCAAAACCAAATCTTTTTCATCATTACACAATCCCAAAATTCAGCTGATTTGTGGCTAAGATCAAGCTGGATCCTTTTGCATTAAATGCTAATGGATAGAGGCAACCTTGCCTTGTACCAAGGGGCAAGACTCAGCCTGATTTCAGCCACAAATTCAACCAATTCTAGAAGGTAATGATGAAGAACAAAGCTGAATTGCAATTGGCTAATGCTTGGGGATCAATCCTTGCAATCTCAATGGTTGATCAGTGAAAACGTGCACTGTAATGTGCAGAGATTGAGGGATGAAAAGGCTACTTATGGCTGGTGTGAGAGGGTGAAAAGCTGCTGCAAAACAGAGTAGGCACTCATGGCTTTTCAAGTGAAAAATCCAGCTGGTTTGACTGGTTTTTGGGGCAGCAAGCAGGAGGAAAGTCCTCAAGCAGGTGGCTGGCAACCTTGTGGTGGTTAGCAGGTCACATGGGAGGGACTAGAGCTGCCCAAGGGCAAGCCCACTTGCTTGTCACATGCTAGGTTGGAAGAAAAAGCTTCCAACCTTGGCATTAATGGCAAGTCCTTCAATTCTGGTTTTGCTTGGCCCAATTAGCCATGAATGCTACTTAAAATAATTATGGAAATGATATGCAGCAAATTCTGGAATTAAATCAAAGAAACCAAAAATCTGCAGAAAAATCGCAGACTTCGCAGTGCGAAGTGACCTTCGCAGTGCGAAGTCATCATTTTTGAAATGTTGACTTTTTCTGTTGACTTTTGTTGACTTTTGACTTTTTCCCCTCTTTGATTTTTTTTTTATTTTTGTTTTAAAATGCTTAGGACAAAATTAGGGTACTACAGCTGCCCCTACTTAATTGTGTCTTCGCATAGAGTGCGTGAGTGCCGAGGGCATCTCATGAACTCTTTGCGAAGATCAATTAAGTAAAAAGAAGGACCCGAATTTTGTCTTTCGCGAAATGTAAATGCAATGGTTGGAAAAGGTTGATCGTATCCAGCCGCTAACACTGGAGGTAGATCCACTGGGGGATGAAGGTAATCTACTCTAGGATGTCACTAGAGGTCGATTCCTGAGGATGGTGATTTACTCTAGGCACTGCTTCTAGAGGTCGAACGTTGAGGTAGGTGATCTTATCTAGGTACTGCTTCTAGAGGTCGATACCTAAGATGGAGGTGATCTACTCTAGGTACTGCTTCTAGAGGTCGATACCTAAACTAGGTGATCTACTCTAGGTACTGCTTCTAGAGGTCGATACCTAAGATGGAGGTGATCTACTCTAGGATGTCACTAGAGGTCGAACATTGAGGTAGGTGATCTTATCTAGGTACTGCTTCTAGAGGTCGATACCTAAGATGGAGGTGATCTACTCTAGGTACTGCTTCTAGAGGTCGATACCTAAGCTAGGTGATCTACTCTAGGTACTGCTTCTAGAGGTCGATACCTAAGATGGAGGTGATCTACTCTAGGTACTGCTTCTAGAGGTCGATACCTAAACTAGGTGATCTTATTCAGGCACTGTCACTGAATGTCGATTCCTAACGAGCTGTGGTCTTACCCTAAATAGGTGCCCCTGGTTGAATGTTTGATGGATGCTGGTGAATATGTGATATTCACTGGAGAATCCTTGTTGAGGATGCATGATTTATGAAATGAAATGCATGTGTATGAATGATTTGAATATACATGCATGAAATGATGCTGGTTAGGTGCCGAGCAAAGTCGGTCTTGTTTGTGGTTGTGCCAATGATAGTTGGGCTCTCTTTTTTTGTGTTTTGTTTGTTTTTTGGTTGGTCGGTTTGGAAGGACAGGGTCCTTTGCCTACATACCCAAATGGGATCAAAACCGGTGTAGTTCGAGCCTAAGCCCGAATATTTGTGTGGGTTTGCCAATAATGATTGGACTTTTGTTTGGGGTTGAGACTCCCTGGGGAATATCAATGAGGTTTGGCTTATGGGGATATAAGGATCATTTTGGAAGCATGATCGATATCCAGCCTTTGTTGGTGTTTGGATGTTTAGGGTGTTTACTGGGGAATTTTGCTCCTCCTAACCCTTGGGGCTTTTTGCGCTCCGCGTGCCGCGAGCTACACACGTGCCTTTGCTAAGGAGCATAAGTCCTTTGGTGCAATATTTTGGTAGGAATTACCGCAATTCTTTCAGAATTCACGAAGATTCAAAATAAAACAATGTTTGTTTGTTTTTTCCTTTTTTCTCTTTCTTGGAAGAAAATTCTTTTGTTTATTTCCCATGTTTTAAAGCATTTTCATCATGAATAAAACAAAATTTTATGCGCTACTGAGAACATAAAATAACAAAAAGGAAATTTATTCAATGCAGATTTGACCTCTTGAATGGGTAAAAAATACACAAAGTGAGAAGTGAGATAGAGAAAGATAAGAAAAAAGCAAAAAGAAAATTGTTGGTTTTGGCACAACACATGCTATTTCCTTATGACTTCGAGATTTTTGTTTGTTGGAAGATGTTGATGAGACCGATTCTTCTCCTCTTGAATCTTGTCCGGAGCTTGGATGCTGCAGTCATTGCCTTTCTTTTTTTGTTAACCCCTAATTTTTGCCTGGACCGCTCTTTCGAGTTTTCAATCCACCGGGGTGTATTTCCTTTTTTTGATGTCCTTAATTTTTGCCTAGACCGCCTTTTTCAGGTTTTCAATCTAGCAGGACGCTCTCTATTGCCTAAACCGCCCTTTCAGGTTTTCGATTTAGCGAGCTTCTTTTTTTTCTCTCTTTTTTTTCTTTTAGGCATAATACCTCTTGACTGCATCGGAGCTTATTGAGAGTGGGAACTCTTCTCCGTCCATAGTGGTGATGATCAGGGCTCCGCCTGAGAAAGCTTTCTTTACCACATACGGCCCATCATAGCTGGGAGTCCATTTCCCTCGGGGATCTTTGTGGATAGGTAATATCTTCTTGAGCACTAGGTCTCCTTCTTTGAACTCTCGAGGACGGACCTTCTTGTCGAATGCTCTCTTGAGCCTCCTTTGATAGAGTTGGCCATGACATATTGTCGTCAGACGCTTCTCCTCTATGAGATTCAGTTGGTCGAACCTTGTTTGGACCCATTCAGCTTCTTCTAGCTTGGTTTCCATCAAGACCCTTAACGAAGGAATTTCCACCTCTACGGGGAGAACTGCTTCCATACCGTATACTAAGGAGAAGGGGGTTGCCCCAGTTGAAGTGCGAATGGTTGTTCTGTAGCCATGTAGCGCAAAGGGAAGCATCTCATGCCAATCCTTATATGTTGTCACCATCTTTTGGATGATCTTCTTTATGTTCTTATTGGCTGCTTCTACCGCACCGTTCATCTTTGGTCGGTAAGGGGAGGAATTATGGTGCTCAATCCTGAAATCTTTGCACAACTCCTTCATTGTCTTGTTGTTTAGGTTTGCCCCATTATCGGTGATGATTTTGTGGGGAGTACCATAACGGCAAATGATTTCCTTCTTGATGAATCGGGCTACCACTTGTTTGGTTACGTTTGCATATGAAACTGCTTCTACCCATTTGGTGAAGTAGTCGATGGCAACAAGGATGAAGCGATGTCCATTTGACGCTTTGGGCTCGATCATTCCAATCATGTCTATGCCCCACATAGAGAAAGGCCAAGGTGAAGTCATGACGTTCAGTGGAGTTGGTGGTACATGCACCTTGTCGGCGTAAATCTGGCACTTGTGACAAGTCTTGGCGTAGTGGAAACAATCAGCTTCCATGGTTAACCAATAGTAGCCCGCCCTTAAGATTTTCTTTGCCATTGCATGCCCATTAGCATGGGTTCCAAAAGATCCCTCGTGGATTTCTTTGATGAGCATGTCCGCTTCATGTTTATCCACACATCTGAGCAGGACCATGTCATAATTTCTTTTGTAGAGGGTATTTCCACTGAGGAAGAATTTAGATGCCAATCTTCTGAGGGTTCTCTTGTCGGTGTGCGAGACATTTTCTGGATACTCTTGCTCTTCGAGGTATCGCTTGATGTCGTAGAACCAAGGTTTGTCGTCAAGTCCTTCTTCGACTGCTGCACATACAACCGGTTTGTCTCTACGATCCATCTTTATGATTGGTGCCTCGTTGTAAGAATTTACTTGGTACATTGATGATAATGTGGCCAAAGCATCTGCTACCTGATTTTCTTCTCGAGGTATGTGGTGGAAGTTGATTTCATCAAAATGCTTAGTCAATTCTACAACCCGGGCTCGGTAGGGAATTAAATTGGGATGTTTTGTTTCCCATTCTCCTTTGACTTGATAGATGACTAAGGCTGAGTCACCGTATACTTCAAGGTTTTTGATCCTTAGATCAATTGCTGCTTCGAGGCCTAGGATACATGCTTCATATTCTGCCATGTTATTGGTGCAGTCAAAGCATAACCTTGCTGTGAAGGGTTGGTATCCATTTCTTGGGGAGATCAAAACTGCTCCGATACCGTGTCCCATGGCATTTGAGGCGCCGTCGAAAGCGAGCTTCCATTGAGCTCCTGGTTCTGGCCCTTCATCATCGCTTGTGACTTCTTCGTCATTCAAAGCTACGACATCTTCGTCCGGGAAGTCGAATTGTATGGGTTGATAATCCTCCAATGGTTGGTGAGCAAGGTGCTCGGATAAAACACTCCCTTTGATGGCTTTTTGAGCAACATATTGGATGTCGTACTCAGACAGCAGCATTTGCCAACGGGCTATCTTCCCTGTGAGGGCGGGCTTTTCGAAGATGTACTTGATGGGATCCATCTTCGATATCAACCAAGTTGTATGGGTCAACATGTATTGCCTTAGACGTCGAGCAGCCCATGCTAAAGCGCAGCAAGTCTTTTCAAGTGAAGTATACCTTGTTTCACAGTCAGTAAACTTCTTGCTTAGGTAGTAGATTGCGTGCTCTTTTTTTCCCGTTTCATCTTGTTGTCCTAACACACAACCCATTGATCCTTCAAGTACGGTTAGGTATAAGATGAGGGGTTTACCCGGCACAGGAGGTATTAAAATTGGTGGTTCTTGCAGGTATTGTTTGATCTTGTCAAACGCCTCTTGGCAATCTTCATTCCAATGAACGGCTTGGTTTTTCCTTAGCAGCTTGAAGATTGGTTCGCAGGTAGCTGTCATGTGTGAAATGAACCTGGCGATGTAGTTCAATCTTCCTAAGAAACCCCGGACTTCTTTCTCGGTATTTGGCGCTGGCATTTCTTGGATGGCCTTTACCTTATCAGGATCCACTTCAATACCTCTTTGGCTGACGATGAAGCCCAATAACTTTCCGGATCTAACGCCGAATGCGCACTTGTTAGGATTTAAGCGCAGCTTGAATTTTCTTAGGCGTTCGAAAAGTTTTTGTAGATGGACTAGATGATCCTCCTCCGTTTGGGATTTGGCAATCATATCGTCGACGTAGACCTCAATTTCCTTATGGATCATGTCGTGGAAAAGAGTCACCATTGCTCTTTGGTATGTTGCCCCGGCATTTGTTAATCCGAAAGGCATTACCTTATAGCAGAATGTCCCCCATGGAGTGATGAACGTAGTTTTCTCCATGTCCTCTGGAGCCATCTTGATTTGGTTATAGCCCGAGAAGCCATCCATAAAGGAAAAGACTGAGAATTGGGCTGTGTTGTCCACCAATATGTCGATGTGTGGTAGCGGGAAATCATCCTTTGGGCTTGCTCTATTCAAGTCCCGATAATCCACACACATTCTCACCTTGCCATCCTTCTTCGGAACTGGCACAATGTTGGCAACCCATGTTGGATACTTGGTTACGGCTAAGAAACCGGCATCGAATTGCTTTTTGACCTCCTCTCTGATCTTGAGAGCCATATCGGGTCGAGTTCTTCTCAATTTCTGCTTCACTGGCGGGCATTCCGGCTTGAGTGGCAGCTTGTGTACAACGATGTTAGGGTCTAAACCCGGCATGTCTTGATACGACCAAGCGAATACATCCACGTACTCTTGCAGAAGCTTGATCAACTTTCCTTTCACATCCTCGTGTAGGGAGGCTCCTATCTTGACTTCTTTCTTATCCTCTTCGGTCCCCAAGTTGACCTTTTCAACTGATTCTTGGTGAGGTTGTATTACCCTATCCCCTTGATTTGCAAGTCTAGACAATTCTTCAGGCGGTTCATAATCGTCCTCTTCATCATCTTCCGTTTGATTAATCGGGCAATCGAAGTCATAAGGGTTTAAGGCAGTGTTGTTTTTGGAGGGTGGATTTGTAGATCTGCATGAGTATGATTTTTTTTTTAGGCTTTTTGTAGAAAATTTTTTTTAAAACAAATGCAAAAAGAAAAAAGACTCAAATGAACATAAAAGAGTGTTTTTATTCATGATTGTAAATAACTTATAAAACATGGGGGCCCCACACGACTAATCATTTGCCTTGGGCAGAGCTAAATGACTTTTTTTTATTATTTTTAAAAGTAAAACAAACAAACGTGGTTTATTACTTGATCCTGGTAATGATCTCGGGAATTGCGATAGCCCTCCAATTGTTCAAAGCTTCATCCGAAGCGCAACGGTACACCAAATCAGGCACGTCTTCGTCAACGTCTTCGAGTAGAGCCACTTGATCTTCATGGATAAACCCCGCACTGATGAATGTTTCTGAAATGGGGAGGATCCCTTGCTTTGAAGGCTTTGAGAAAGTTTCGGCTGATGGATGATACCCCAACCCGAAGCGATTTTTCTTCTCCGGTATGTCCACTATCTTGCCCCATCCGGTGGGTCGGCTTTCTTCTAGGGCCTCTCTTATCGCCCTCCATGATGACATGGCTGTCCTAGCCTCTTCCTTGGGCTTCGAGCTCAATGTCACGACATTCGCCACTTCCAAAGACTGGAATGGGACGTCCACAGCTTCTTCATCCGTTTCTATATAACGGAAAGATGAGAGATGGCTTACCATCATGTCCTCTTGCCCGGAAACTACAATCATTTGGTTATCAATGATGAACTTCAGCTTCTGGTGCAGGGTAGAGGTAATGGCTCCGGCCGCATGGATCCATGGTCGTCCGAGAAGACAACTGTATGTTGGATTAATATCCATGACTTGGAAGGTTATGGTGAAAACCTTAGGTCCGATTTGGACTGGTAAGTCGATCTCCCCTATAACGGCTCTTCTTGACCCATCGAAAGCTTTCACGACCAAGGCGCTGGGCTTCATTACGGTCCCTTCACATGATAGTTTGAGGAGGGTAGTCTTGGGCATGACATTCAATGACGACCCCGTGTCCACTAGCACTCTTGAGAGGATGTGGTCCATGCATTTCACGGAGATATGTAAAGCGCGATTATGAATGTGCCCCTCGTCGGGTAGCTCATCGCCATTGAAACCCAAGTACCTACTTGAGGTAATATTTCCGACTATCCCGTCGAATTGGTCCACAGGAATGTCCTTGGTGACATGTGCTTCACTGAGGATCCGCAGCAGTGCTTCTCGGTGTGCTTCCGAGCTTAGTAGTAAGGATAGCATGGAGATCTTGGAGGGAGTTTGACCTAGCTGGTCAATGATTTTATACTCGCTCTTTTGAATTATCCTTAGGAACTCTTCGGCCTCTTTTTGCGGGATTGTCTTTTGAGAAGGCCCCGCTTGGTTCTCTTCTTCCTCCACGCTCTTCTCTTTGAGCGGCTCCTTTGGTAGTACGGCTGGCGTCTTCCCGAGTTCTTTCGGAGCGAAGACTCTACCGCTTCTGGTCATTCTTCCAACACCGGTAATGTTAGTGATGCTGGGCTCGATTTTGGCTAGTGGTTTTCCTTCCACATAGGCCACAGGTTGGTAATTCCATGGTACCCTCTTTGTGCTTTCAAAAGAGAAGGGTGCAGGTACGTGGAATGTTATGGGTTGTATTGGCATTGGTACCTCTCTCCTTTGGTATGGGATCTCGAGAGGTTTTGGGCCGTTAGACTCTAAGGTGGCAACGTCCGTGCCATCCTTTATATAGCCAATTTGGATCCAACCTTGGTTCATTAACTCTTGAAGACAGCTCTTCAACTCTTCGCACTCATTCGGGTTGACCTTGCAGGCTTCGCAGTTGGCGTGCATTTCCTCGAATAATCCAAAGCCGGTTAAACGCTCCCTTATGGTCGACAGGGGAGTCTTAACATTGGATACCCTTTTGACTGGACCAAAGTCCTCTTGTTCCTCCACCGCATTTACAGAGGGACCCGCATGCCCCGGCAATGGGTTGTTCTTCACATTGGGGTTTTCCTCTTTGAAGGATAACAGCTTCTTGTCAATAAGATCCTGCACCTTGTGTTTGAAAACTCTACAGTTTTCGACATTGTGCCCCACGGATCCTGCGTGGAAATCACATTTGGCGTTGGCGTCGTACCAATGTGGATATGGTGGCGACATTGGTGGCAGTAGTCTTGTCTCGACCATACCCTTTTGGATTAGGTATGGCAAGATTTGACCATAAGACATAGGTACAGGATCAAACTGCCTATTAAAATAACTGTTCCTCGAGCTCGCTTGATTCTTTGATGGGTACCCGCCTTGTTGCTGTTGCTGTTGATTTTGCTGTGGCAATACTACTGGTTGTCGAGGTGGATTTGCGGGAATCGCTTGAGGTGAGTAACGCCCTTGAGCCGTTGCTGCTGCCACATAAGGATAGTGGTAGTGAGGCATTTGATTTGGTGGTGGGTAGGATGGTCCTACTAGAATGGCATTTGTCTCCCCCTCTTTCTTTTTGTGAAAGTTGCTGGGGGGTTTTCTAGCTCCACTTTGAGCTTCTAGAGAGCCTTGGATTTTTCCTCTCTTTACTCCGTCTTCTATTCTTTCACCAACCATGACTAGATCGGAGAAACCGGCAGACGTGCTTCCAATCATCTTGTCGTAATATGGGCCTTGAAGTGTGCCCATAAAGGTGTCGACAAGTTCTCTTTCCAATAGTGGTGGTTGCACACGAGAAGCTAGTTCTCTCCACCGCTGAGCGTACTCCTTGAAGGACTCGTTGCTTCTTTGTAGGAGGTTTTGTAGTTGCATCCTATTTGGAGCCATGTCCAAATTATATTTGTATTGCTTTAGGAAGGCATCGGCTAGATCCTTCCAAGTTTGGACATGAGTACGCTCGAGCTGCATGTACCAATCCAAGGACGCCCCGCTTAAACTATCTTGAAACACATGCACCATGAGTTTCTCGTTCATTGCGTAGGCTGCCATCTTCCTACAGAACATCCTTAGATGGTTCCGAGGGCATTGAATTCCTTTGTATTTCTCGAAGTCCGGTGCTTTGAACTTCGGAGGAATTACCACGTCGGGCACTAGGCACATATCCAAGGCGTTGTGGGCACCGTATGAGCTGAACCCTTCGACAGCTTTCAACCTTTCTTCCAAAACTCGATACATTTGGGTGGTATCATTGTCTTGGTGGGTGGTGTCGGGAGCAGATTGCCTTAGCTGGCTATTTTCCACATCATGGGGAATTACTTCTGTAGTACCCTAATTTTGTCCTAAGCATTTTAAAACAAAAAATCAAAAAAATCAAAGAGGGGAAAAAGTCAAAAGTCAACAAAAGTCAACAGAAAAGTCAACATTTCAAAAATGCTGACTTCGCACTGCGAAGCTTCCTTCGCACTGCGAAGTCTGCGATTTTTTCTGCAGATTTTTGGTTTCTTGGATTTAATTCCAGAATTTGTTGCATATCATTTCCATATTTATTTTAAGTAGCATTCATGGCTAATTGGGCCAAGCAAAACCAGAATTGAAGGACTTGCCATTAATGCCAAGGTTGGAAGCTTTTTCTTCCAACCTAGCATGTGACAAGCAAGTGGGCTTGCCCTTGGGCAGCTCTAGTCCCTCCCATGTGACCTGCTAACCACCACAAGGTTGCCAGCCACCTGCTTGAGGACTTTCCTCCTGCTTGCTCCCCCAAAAACCAGTCAAACCAGCTGGATTTCTCACTTGAAAAGCCATGAGTGCCTACTCTGTTTTGCAGCAGCTTTTCACCCCCTCACACCAGCCATAAGTAGCCTTTTTCATCCTTCAATCTCTGCACATTACAGTGCACGTTTTCATTGACCAACCATTGAGATTGCAAGGATTGATCCCCAAGCATTAGCCAATTGCAATTCAGCTTTGTTCTTCATCATTACCTTCTAGAATTGGTTGAATTTGTGGCTGAAGTCAGGCTGAATCTTGCCCCTTGGTACAAGGCAAGGTTGCCTCTATCCATTAGCATTTAATGCAGAAGGATCCAGCTTGATCTTAGCCACAAAATCAGCTGAATTTTAGGATTTTGTAATGATGACAAAGATTTGGTTTTGGCCTATAAATAGAAGGCAATGCCCAAGGATTCAAAAAGAGAATAAACACAGCATTACAAGAGCAGAAACTCTACTCATTTTAGCCTACAAACCTCCACAAACAACCAGAAAAAATCAATCCAATACAAAGCTTTCCAAAGTTCCAAAACCATCACCAAATATCAAACCTCTTGCAAAAGCCTTCAACCAAATCAAATCAAGTGCAGCTGGAGCTTTGCTAAGGAGTTCTGTAAGTTTCTAAGCGCTTATATTGCATTTACAATTGTGTTTGCATAGCTATTTTGGCTCAAACCATTTGATTCTAAAAAACCCCTTTTGAATTTCAAAGAAATCCCAAGGTTTTCAAAACATCAAAACTGGTTTGTCCAGCCTTTTTCACCCCAAAAACTCAAAGTTTTTCACCCACCTATAAGGTCCTGAGTGTGTTCAGAAGTTGTTTCTGAACAAAAGTTCAGAAACAGCTTCTGAACCCAAAATTTCGCATGCTTCGCAGTGCGAAGTCATGGTCGCAGTGCGACCATGACAGAACTCAGAATCTGAGTTTTTGTGTCAAAATAACCAAATTTTGAGGTTCTAGCCCCAGAGCTCAGAACCTAAGAGTTTTTAAACCCATGTCTTTCAAACCATAACAAGGATTTTGCATAATTTTGACAAAATCACAAGTTCGTATGACCATTTTGTGGATAACTTGCAAAACAAGTTATGTTCTCAAACTTTCAAAACCACATGAACAAACAAGCTATGTTCATCATTTCAATCAAAACTTGAACAATAAATATTGTTCATGATTTTCAAAACTCAAACATGAACATACACCAAATTTGTTCGCTTTTCAAAACCGTTCGCAAAATGAGACGAACTTGTGCGTTTTCTAGCAAATTTGCTAAACCTTCCCATTTTGGGTTTTCAAACCAAATGTTTTGACATACCTTGGGATTTCTAAAGGATTCAGCCCAAAAACATGAATGAAAAAGGGATGGTGTGACGTATGTCTCTCCATCGCCCCGATTGTACGAATGCGTGACGTATGTCTCGTCGCTCGGACAATCGTCATTCCCTCTTTTTCAATATGTACAACCCTAACCAAACCAAAACTTGGCCCCTTGTGGTCAATCCAAACCTTTTGGTCCCTCTTGTGGCCATTAAACTCACCCCCCGACTCTTCGGAGTCCACTCGGTCAATGATTGACTTGTATGAGTCCATTGCACCTCTCTTGGTCCCATAGCGACCAATTCCAACCCTTTACCCTAACGGACGTACTTTTTAAATTCTAATGCGATTCACGAACAAACGCTTAATAAGTCTCCAAGAGCGAGCATACAAGCTACGTTTTAATCACAAGAATTCGGTTAAAACATCGTCCAATTAAAATCAACCAACACATGTACGTTTTTCTACAAAGAACTACGTACGCTTTGAATTCTCCGACTACCGGGAGATACGTAGGAGCAAGATCGACATCTTGTCAAGCGCAATAATAAAAAAACTTTTTTTCCCTTCTTTCGTTTGTTTTTATCTCTTTTCCCCCTTTTATTATGTTTTTAACATAAATGAACATGCACGCAATATAAAAAAACAATTCAAGCTTTAACCAAATAGAAGGTTCCCGTTGAGTACAACGGACGTGAGGGGTGCTAATACCTTCCCTTTGCGTAATCGACTCCCGAACCCGACAATGGTTGCGATGACCAAATCCTTATCCTCATCGTCAAAAGGGTTTTATTATCGTTTCCCTTTACAACAAAAAAAACTTAAGGGTTTATCAACGTTCCCTTTACACAAAAACTTTGGTGGCGGCTTCACAAAGGCCCTCCGAGCGTTCGAGGACGTCCTCGGAGGATTTGCGCGTCTTTTTCCCGAGGAAAAAAACGAGGTGCGCACAGTTGGCGACTCCACTGGGGACCCTGTTCCCACTAGTGAGTCAAGCCTAACCTATTTGGTTTAAAGCCAATTGTTTTATTTTCTTTGCGTGCCATGTTTATTTTGTTTATTCATACATGTTATATTTATGCTTTATGTTTATATTTGCTTTAATTGCTTTATATTCATATCATATATATCAAATGCGGGGGTTACTTGAGTGATGTTACTCCACATTGTTCGGGTTAATGCCAGACGTGTGAGGCTCTCTACCCGAGCTTGAGAAAAAAAACTAAGTTAGAAGGAGGTTGTGTGCGGAAGCCCGCGTTGACGTATGTCCGTGAGGTGGGATGTCCAACCCCGCTTAGATGAGATTTTCACGTGGAATTAATTGAAGTCATGTCGACGTATGTCCATAGACAACCCTAATTCCATGTGAGGTCTATGACTCTAAGGACCTCTTCTTAGGAGATTTCACAACTTAGAGCCTACATGTGAGGATGGGGGGAAGTTCCGAACCTTCATAAACCATACCCTTGCATAACATTTGCATTCATGAAAGTGATTTTCGCATCATTTTGCTTTATAGGAGTTTAAAAAGAACAAACAAATATTAGCAAAAAGAAATATGGATTCCGGGAACAAAAATACGCTCGTCTTCAAGCTCAAGATTCCTAAGCCAAGCACAATCGTTCCCAGCAAAGTGGAGGAAGAGCTTAAGGTTAAAATTCGGGAGTTAGAATTGAAGCACCTCCAAGCTTTAGGAGAAATTACTAGGACGAAGAGAGATCGTGATGAAATATCGCATTCTCTCCTAGTATGCCAAAAACGGCTAAGGATCTCCGAAGGGAAGAGGGATTGGATAGGAGGCGGCTTGGTTAGTGCGGATGCCAACCTTGTGGCCAAGGACGAAGAGTTGGAGAGAATTCTACATTCCAACCAAGAGCTCAAGAAGTTTGGCGAACTAGCCATCGAAGCTCAACGGAAATGGAGGTTGAAATTTCAAGAGAAAAATCAACAGCTCCAAGAAGTAGTGAAAGACTACAAAGAGCAGCTTCAAGCCGAGCGCGTCCAGCGGCAAAGACATGAGAGTCTCTCTCATCAAGGGAGGCTAAAGTGCAATCATCTCGAAGAAGACATCAAGAAATTCGAAGAGTACTTCGACAAGATTGCAAGAGCTCATGGGGACCACATTGCACAACTACACGATGAAATTAGAAGTGCAAGAGTCAAGCTAGACCAGCGCAAGGAAGTAATTGAGTATGTATGGCAAGACGCCACCCGATTAAGTGAGGATTTCACTAAATTGGTTGCATTCTCAAATTTGGTGATCACCCAACTTCCAAAGAAGCTAGCGGAGGCCGAGATGGTCATGCCCTACTTTGTCATCCCTATGGAGATCCAGAAGTTTATGAAGTTCTGCAAGGACACCATAGATTTCTATAGGGAGGAGATGAGCAAAGCCGAGAAGCGAGCGGCTATTTGATTTGTAATAGCATTAGTTACACTTTGTAAACAAATGTTATTTAATCAAATATATTTTGAAGTATAATCAATTTCCCGGTCTTTAATATTTCGAATTTGCTAATATTAATCGTGCACCTTTAAACTCCATAAAGCAAAATAAAAAAAACGCATATTTTGCATACTCATACTCATAGCATACATACATCCACATGCATCTTCATGCATTTTTCAAAAAAAAAAAAAAAAAAAAACTCATTCATTTCCCTAAAAACAGTTCAAAGCAATCATAGCCCGAAAACCCCGAAAGCCCTCGGTCCAAGAACCAGGTATTCAACACTCGTACGGAACACGAGCTAACAAACAAAGGATCATGGACAATTTGGAACAAACTCAAGCGGCTTTGAGAGAAGAGGTTGATGGAATGAAAGGAAAGATGGATCAGATGCTAGAATTAATGCAAGCTCTATCGGCCCGAGAAAGCCACCCTCGCCCAACAACGGATGCATCCAACGTGCAATGGCCTCCTTATGGTTTACCTGTGAACTATACCCCACCCTTCGAAAATGAGGGTCAAGGACCACTTCCACCACCGCTCACAATCCCCGTAAGGAATGAAGAGCGTCGTCCTCAAGGAACTTCCACTACTCAGCATGAAGTAATTCCCCATGATGTGGAAAATAGCCAGCTAAGGCAATCTGCTCCCGACACCACCCACCAAGACAATGATACCACCCAAATGTATCGAGTTTTGGAAGAAAGGTTGAAAGCTGTCGAAGGGTTCAGCTCATACGGTGCCCACAACGCCTTGGATATGTGCCTAGTGCCCGGCGTGGTAATTCCTTCGAAGTTCAAAGCACCGGACTTCGAGAAATACAAAGGAATTCAATGCCCTCGGAACCATCTAAGGATGTTCTGTAGGAAGATGGCAGCCTACGCAATGAACGAGAAACTCATGGTGCATGTGTTTCAAGATAGTTTAAGCGGAGCGTCCTTGGATTGGTACATGCAGCTTGAGCGTACCCATGTCCAAACTTGGAAGGATCTAGCCGATGCCTTCCTAAAGCAATACAAATATAATTTGGACATGGCTCCAAATAGGATGCAACTACAAAACCTCCTACAAAGAAGCAACGAGTCCTTCAAGGAGTACGCTCAGCGGTGGAGAGAACTAGCTTCTCGTGTCCAACCACCACTATTGGAAAGAGAACTTGTCGACACCTTTATGGGCACACTTCAAGGCCCATATTACGACAAGATGATTGGAAGCACGTCTGCCGGTTTCTCCGATCTAGTCATGGTCGATGAAAGAATAGAAGACGGAGTGAAGAGAGGAAAAATCCAAGGCTCTTCAGAAGCTCAAAGTGGAGCTAGAAAGCCCCCCAGCAACTTTCACAAAAAGAAAGAGGGGGAGACAAATGCCGTTCTAATGGGACCATCCTACCCACCACCAAATCAAATGCCTCACTACCACTATCCTTATGTGGCAGCAGCAACGGCTCAAGGGCGTTACTCACCTCAAGTGATTCCCGCAAGTCCACCTCGACAACCAGTAGTGTTGCCGCAGCAAAATCAACAGCAACAACAACAAGGCGGGTACCCATCAAAGAATCAAGCGAGCTCAAGGAACAGTTATTTTAATAGGCAGTTTGATCCTGTACCTATGTCTTATGGTCAAATCTTGCCATACCTAATCCAAAAGGGTATGGTCGAGACAAGACTACTACCACCAATGTCGCCACCATATCCACAGTGGTACGACGCAAATGCCAAATGTGATTTCCACGCAGGATCCGTGGGGCACAATGTCGAAAACTGTAGAGTTTTCAAACACAAGGTACAGGATCTTATTGACAAGAAGCTGTTATCCTTCAAAGAGGAAAGCCCCAATGTGAAGAACAACCCATTGCCGGGGCATGCGGGTCCCTCTGTAAATGCGGTGGAGGAACAAAAGGACTTTGGTCCAGTCAAAAGGGTATCCAATGTTAAGACTCCCCTGTCGACTATAAGGGAGCGTTTAACCGGCTTTGGATTATTCGAGGAAATGCACGCCAACTGAGAAGCCTGCAAGGTCAACCCGAATGAGTGCGAAGAGTTGAAGAGCTGTCTTCAAGAGTTAATGGACCAAGGTTGGATCCAAATTGGTTATATAAAGGATGGCACGGACGTTGCTACCTTAGAGTCTAACGGCCCAAAACCTCTCGAGATCCCATACCAAAGGAGAGAGGTACCAATGCCAATACAACCCATAACATTCCACGTACCTGCACCCTTCTCTTTTGAAAGCACAAAGAGGGTACCATGGAATTACCAACCTGTGGCCTATGTGGAAGGAAAACCACTAGCCAAAATCGAGCCCAGCATCACTAACATTACCGGTGTTGGAGGAATGACTAGAAGTGGTAGAGTCTTCGCTCCAAAAGAACTCGGGAAGACGCCAGCCGTACTACCAAGAGAACCGCTCAAAGAAAAGGGCGTGGAGGAAGAAAAGAACCAAGCGGGGCCTTCTCAAAAGACAATCCCGCAAAAAGAGGCCGAAGAGTTCCTAAGGATAATCCAAAAGAGCGAGTACAAGATCATTGACCAGCTAGGTCAAACTCCCTCCAAGATCTCCATGCTATCCTTACTACTAAGCTCAGAAGCACACCGAAAAGCACTACTGCGGATCCTCAGTGAGGCACATGTCACCAAGGACATTCCGGTGGACCAATTCGACGGGATAGTCGGAAATATTACCTCAAGTAGGTACTTGGGTTTCAATGGCGATGAGCTACCCGACGAGGGGCACATTCATAATCGCGCCTTACATATCTCCGTGAAATGCATGGACCACATCCTCTCAAGAGTGCTAGTGGACACGGGGTCATCATTGAATGTCATGCCCAAGACTACTCTCCTCAAACTATCATGTGAAGGGACAGTAATGAAGCCCAGCGCCTTGGTCGTAAAAGCTTTCGATGGGTCAAGAAGAGCCGTTATAGGGGAGATCGACTTACCAGTCCAAATCGGACCTAAGGTTTTCACCATAACCTTCCAAGTCATGGATATTAATCCAACATACAGTTGTCTTCTCGGACGACCATGGATCCATGCAGCCGGAGCCATTACCTCTACCCTGCACCAGAAGCTGAAGTTCATCATTGATAACCAAATGATTGTAGTTTCCGGGCAAGAGGACATGATGGTAAGCCATCTCTCATCTTTCCGTTATATAGAAACGGATGAAGAAGCTGTGGACGTCCCATTCCAATCTTTGGAAGTGGCGAATGTCGTGACATTGAGCTCGAAGCCCAAGGAAGAGGCTAGGACAGCCATGTCATCATGGAGGGCGATAAGAGAGGCCCTAGAAGAAAGCCGACCCTCCGGATGGGGCAAGTTAGTGGACATACCGGAGAAGAAAAATCGCTTCGGGTTGGGGTATCATCCATCAGCCGAAACTTTCTCAAAGCCTTCAAAGCAAGGGATCCTCCCCATTTCGGAAACATTCATCAGTGCGGGGTTTATCCATGAAGATCAAGTGGCTCTACTCGAAGACGTAGACGAAGACGTGCCTGATTTGGTGTACCGTTGCGCTTCGGATGAAGCTTTGAACAATTGGAGGGCTATCGCGATTCCGGAGATCATTACCAGGATCAAGTAATGAACCATGTTTGTTTGTTTTTTACTTTTAAAAAAAATAATCATTTAGCTCTGCCCAAGGCAAATGATTAGTCGTGTGGGGCCCCCATGTTTTAAAAGTTGTTTACAATCATGAATAAAAACACTCTTTTATGTTCATTCGAGTCTTTTTCTTTTTGCATTTGTTTTAAAAAAATTTTTTTACAAAAAGCCTAAAAAAAATCATACTCATGCAGATCTACAAATCCACCCTCCAAAAACAACACTACCTTAAACCCTTATGACTTCGATTGCCCGATTAATCAAACGGAAGATGATGAAGAGGACGATTATGAACCGCCTGAAGAATTGTCTAGACTTGCAAATCAAGGGGATAGGGTAATACAACCTCACCAAGAATCAGTCGAAAAGGTCAACTTGGGGACCGAAGAGGATAAGAAAGAGGTCAAGATAGGAGCCTCCCTGCACGAGAATGTGAAAGGAAAGTTGATGAAGCTTCTGCAAGAGTACGTGGACGTATTCGCTTGGTCGTATCAAGACATGCCGGGTTTAGACCCTAACATCGTTGTACACAAGCTGCCACTCAAGCCGGAATGCCCGCCAGTGAAGCAGAAATTGAGAAGAACTCGACCCGATATGGCTCTCAAGATCAGAGAAGAGGTCAAAAAGCAGTTCGATGCCGGCTTCTTAGCCGTAACCAAGTATCCAACATGGGTTGCCAACATTGTGCCAGTTCCGAAGAAGGATGGCAAGGTGAGAATGTGTGTGGATTATCGGGACTTGAATAGAGCAAGCCCAAAGGATGATTTCCCGCTACCACACATCGACATATTGGTGGACAACACAGCCCAATTCTCCGTCTTTTCCTTTATGGATGGCTTCTCGGGATATAACCAAATCAAGATGGCTCCAGAGGACATGGAGAAAACTACGTTCATCACTCCATGGGGGACATTCTGCTATAAGGTAATGCCTTTCGGATTAACAAATGCCGGGGCAACATACCAAAGAGCAATGGTGACTCTTTTCCACGACATGATCCATAAGGAAATTGAGGTCTACGTCGACGATATGATTGCCAAATCCCAAACGGAGGAGGATCATCTAGTCCATCTACAAAAACTTTTCGAACGCCTAAGAAAATTCAAGCTGCGCTTAAATCCTAACAAGTGCGCATTCGGCGTTAGATCCGGAAAGTTATTGGGCTTCATCGTCAGCCAAAGAGGTATTGAAGTGGATCCTGATAAGGTAAAGGCCATCCAAGAAATGCCAGCGCCAAATACCGAGAAAGAAGTCCGGGGTTTCTTAGGAAGATTGAACTACATCGCCAGGTTCATTTCACACATGACAGCTACCTGCGAACCAATCTTCAAGCTGCTAAGGAAAAACCAAGCCGTTCATTGGAATGAAGATCAAGTGGCTCTACTCGAAGACGTTGACGAAGACGTGCCTGATTTGGTGTACCGTTGCGCTTCGGATGAAGCTTTGAACAATTGGAGGGCTATCGCAATTCCCGAGATCATTACCAGGATCAAGTAATAAACCACGTTTGTTTGTTTTACTTTTAAAAATAATAAAAAAAAGTCATTTAGCTCTGCCCAAGGCAAATGATTAGTCGTGTGGGGCCCCCATGTTTTATAAGTTATTTACAATCATGAATAAAAACACTCTTTTATGTTCATTTGAGTCTTTTTTCTTTTTGCATTTGTTTTAAAAAAAAAATTTCTACAAAAAGCCTAAAAAAAAAAAATCATACTCATGCAGATCTACAAATCCACCCTCCAAAAACAACACTGCCTTAAACCCTTATGACTTCGATTGCCCGATTAATCAAACGGAAGATGATGAAGAGGACGATTATGAACCGCCTGAAGAATTGTCTAGACTTGCAAATCAAGGGGATAGGGTAATACAACCTCACCAAGAATCAGTTGAAAAGGTCAACTTGGGGACCGAAGAGGATAAGAAAGAAGTCAAGATAGGAGCCTCCCTACACGAGGATGTGAAAGGAAAGTTGATCAAGCTTCTGCAAGAGTACGTGGATGTATTCGCTTGGTCGTATCAAGACATGTCGGGTTTAGACCCTAACATCGTTGTACACAAGCTGCCACTCAAGCCGGAATGCCCGCCAGTGAAGCAGAAATTGAGAAGAACTCGACCCGATATGGCTCTCAAGATCAGAGAGGAGGTCAAAAAGCATTTCGATGCCGGTTTCTTAGCCGTAACCAAGTATCCAACATGGGTTGCCAACATTGTGCCAGTTCCGAAGAAGGATGGCAAGGTGAGAATGTGTGTGGATTATCGGGACTTGAATAGAGCAAGCCCAAAGGATGATTTCCCGCTACCACACATCGACATATTGGTGGACAACACAGCCCAATTCTCAGTCTTTTCCTTTATGGATGGCTTCTCGGGCTATAACCAAATCAAGATGGCTCCAGAGGACATGGAGAAAACTACGTTCATCACTCCATGGGGGACATTTTGCTATAAGGTAATGCCTTTCGGATTAACAAATGCCGGGGCAACATACCAAAGAGCAATGGTGACTCTTTTCCACGACATGATCCATAAGGAAATTGAGGTCTACGTCGACGATATGATTGCCAAATCCCAAACGGAGGAGGATCATCTAGTCCATCTACAAAAGCTTTTCGAACGCCTAAGAAAATTCAAGCTGCGCTTAAATCCTAACAAGTGCACATTTGGCGTTAGATCCGGGAAGTTATTGGGCTTCATCGTCAGCCAAAGAGGTATTGAAGTGGATCCCGATAAGGTGAAGGCCATCCAAGAAATGCCAGCGCCAAATACCGAGAAAGAAGTCCGGGGTTTCTTAGGAAGATTGAACTACATCGCCAGGTTCATCTCACACATGACAGCTACCTGCGAACCAATCTTCAAACTGCCAAGGAAAAACTAAGCCGTTCATTGGAATGAGGATTGCCAAGAGGCGTTTGACAAGATCAAACAATACCTGCAAGAACCACCAATTTTAATACCTCCTGTTCCGGGTAAGCCCCTCATCTTATACCTAACCGTACTTGAAGGATCAATGGGTTGTGTGTTAGGACAACAAGATGAAACGGGAAGAAAAGAGCACGCAATCTACTACCTAAGCAAGAAGTTTACCGACTGTGAAACAAGGTATACTTCACTTGAAAAGACTTGCTGCGCTTTAGCATGGGCTGCTCGACGTCTAAGGCAATACATGTTGACCCATACAACTTGGTTGATATCGAAGATGGATCCCATCAAGTACATCTTCGAAAAGTCTGCCCTCACAGGGAAGATAGCCCGTTGGCAAATGCTGCTGTCTGAGTACGACATCCAATATGTTGCTCAAAAAGCCATCAAAGGGAGTGTTTTATCCGAGCACCTTGCTCACCAACCATTGGAGGATTATCAGCCCATACAATTCGACTTCCCGGACGAAGATGTCGTAGCTTTGAATGACGAAGAAGTCACAAGCGATGATGAAGGGCCAGAACCAGGAGCTCAATGGAAGCTCGCTTTCGACGGCGCCTCAAATGCCATGGGACACGGTATCGGAGCAGTGTTAATCTCCCCAAGAAATGGATACCAGCCCTTCACAGCAAGATTATGCTTTGACTGCACCAATAACATGGCTGAATATGAAGCATGTATCCTAGGCCTCGAAGCAGCAATTGATCTAAGGATCAAAAACCTTGAGGTATACGGTGACTCAGCCTTGGTCATCTATCAAGTCAAAGGAGAATGGGAAACGAGACATCCCAATTTAATTCCCTACCGAGCCCGGGTTGTAGAATTGATCAAGCATTTTGATGAAATCAACTTCCACCACATACCTCGAGAAGAAAATCAGGTAGCAGATGCTTTGGCTACATTATCATCAATGTACCAAGTAAATTTCTACAACGAAGCACCAATCATAAGGATGGATCGTAGAGACAAACCAGTGGTATGCGCATCAGTCGAAGAGGGACTTGACGACAAACCTTGGTTCTACGACATCAAGCGATACCTCGAAGAGCAAGAGTATCCAGAAAATGTCTCGCACACCGACAAGAGGACCCTCAGAAGATTGGCATCCCAGTTCTTCCTCTGTGGAAATACCCTCTACAAAAGAAATTATGACATGGTCTTGCTCAGATGTGTGGATAAACATGAAGCGGACATGCTCATCAAAGAAATCCACGAGGGATCTTTTGGAACCCATGCTAATGGGCATGCAATGGCAAAGAAAATCTTAAGGGCGGGCTACTATTGGTTAACCATGGAAGCTGACTGTTTCCACTATGCCAAGACTTGTCACAAGTGCCAGATTTACGCCGACAAGGTGCATGTACCACCAACTCCACTGAACGTCATGACTTCACCTTGGCCTTTCTCTATGTGGGGCATAGACATGATTGGAATGATCGAGCCCAAAGCGTCAAATGGACATCGCTTCATCCTCGTTGCCATCGACTACTTCACCAAATGGGTAGAAGCAGCTTCGTATGCAAACGTAACCAAACAAGTGGTAGCCTGATTCATCAAGAAGGAAATCATTTGCCGTTATGGTACTCCCCACAAAATCATCACCGATAATGGGGCAAACCTGAACAACAAGACAATGAAGGAGTTGTACAAAGATTTCAAGATTGAGCACCATAATCCCTCCCCTTACCGACCAAAGATGAATGGTGCGGTAGAAGCAGCCAATAAGAACATAAAGAAGATCATCCAGAAGATGGTGACAACATATAAGGATTGGCATGAGATGCTTCCCTTTGCGCTACATGGCTACAGAACAGCCATTCGCACTTCAACTGGGGCAACCCCCTTCTCCTTAGTATACGGTATGGAAGCTGTTCTCCCCGTAGAGGTGGAAATTCCTTCGTTAAGGGTCTTGATGGAAACCAAGCTAGAAGAAGCTGAATGGGTCCAAACAAGGTTCGACCAACTGAATCTCATAGAGGAGAAGCGTCTGACGGCAATATGTCACGGACAACTCTATCAAAGGAGGCTCAAGAGAGCATTCGACAAGAAGGTCCGTCCTCGAGAGTTCAAAGAAGGAGACCTAGTGCTCAAGAAGATATTACCTATCCACAAAGATCCCCGAGGGAAGTGGACTCCCAGCTATGATGGGCCGTACGTGGTAAAGAAAGCTTTCTCAGGCGGAGCCCTGATCATCACCACTATGGACGGAGAAGAGTTCCCACTCTCAATAAACTCCGATGCAGTCAAGAGGTATTATGCCTAAAAGAAAAAAAAAGAAAGAAAAAAAGAGAGCTCGCTAAATCGAAAACCTGAAAGGGCGGTTTAGGCAATAGAGAGCGTCCTGCTAGATTGAAAACCTGAAAAGGCGGTCTAGGCAAAAATTAAGGACATCAAAAAAGGAAATATACCCCGGTGGATTGAAAACTCGAAAGAGCGGTCCAGGTAAAAGTTAGGGGTTAAAAAAAAAAAGGGCAATGACTGCAGCATCCAAGCTCCGGACAAGATTCAAGAGGAGAAGAATCGGTCTCATCAGCATCTTCCAACAAACAAAAATCTCGAAGTCATAAGGAAATAGCATGTGTTGTGCCAAAACCAACATTTTCTTTTTGCTTTTTTCTTGTCTTTCTCTATCTCACTTCTCACTTTGTGTATTTTTTACCCATTCAAGAGGTCAAATCTGCATTGAATAAATTTCCTTTTTGTTATTTTATGTTCTCAGTAGCGCATAAAATTTTGTTTTATTCATGATGAAAATGCTTTAAAACATGGGAAATAAACAAAAGGATTTTCCTCCAAAAAAAAAAGGAGAAAAAACAAACAAACATTGCTTTATTTTGAATCTTCGTGAATTCTGAAGAATTGCGGTAATTCCCACCAAAATATTGCACCAAAGAACTTATGCTCCTTAGCAAAGGCAAGTGCGTAGCTCGTGGCGCGCGGAGCGCAAAAAACCCCGAGGGTTAGGAGGAACAAAAATCCCCAGTAAACACACTAAAACATCCAAACACCAAACAAGGCCGGATATCGATCATGCTTCCAAAATGATCCTTGTATCCCCATAAGCCAAACCTCATTGATATTCCCCAAGGAATCTCAGCCCCAAACAAAAGTCCAATCATTATTGGCAAACCCACACAAATCTTCGGGCTTAGGCTCGAACTACACCGGTTTTGATCCCATTTGGGTATGTAGGCAAAGGACCTCGTCCTTCCAAACCGACCAACCAAAAACAAACAAAACACAAAAAGAGAGCCCAATTGTCATTGGCGCAACCACAACCAAGACCGACTTTGCTCGGCACCCAACCAACCTTCCACACATCATGCATAACATAATTCATGCATCATGTCATTCATGCATGCATATACAAATCATTCATACACATGCATTTCATATCATGCCATGCATCCTCAACAAGGATTCTCCAGTGAGTATCACATATTCACCAACATCCATCAAACATTCAACCAGGGGCACCTATTTAGGGTAAGACCACAGCTCGTTAGGAATCGACATTCAGAAGCAGTGCCTGAATAAGATCACCTAGCTTAGGTATCGACCTCTAGAAGCAGTGCCTAGAGTAGATCACCTCCATCAACGTTCCACCGCTAGAAGCAGTACCTAGAGTAGATCACCTCCCCCAGTGTATCGACCTTCAGTGTTAGCGGCTGAATAAGATCACAGCTCGTTAGGAATCGACATTCAGAAGCAGTGCCTGAATAAGATTACCTAGCTTAGGTATCGACCTCTAGAAGCAGTACCTAGAGTAGATCACCTCCCCCAGTGTATCGACCTTCAGTGTTAGCGGCTGAATAAGATCACAGCTCGTTAGGAATCGACATTCAGAAGCAGTGCCTGAATAAGATCACCTAGCTTAGGTATCGACCTCTAGAAGCAGTGCCTAGAGTAGATCACCTCCATCAATGTTCCACCTCTAGTGACATCCTAGAGTAGATCACCTCCATCAATGTTCGACCTTCAGAAGCAGTGCCTGAATAAGATCACCTAGCTTAGGTATCAACCTCTAGAAGCAGTACCTAGAGTAGATCACCTCCATCAATGTTCCACCTCTAGTGACAGTGCCTAGAATAAGTCACCTACCGCAATGTTCCACCTCTAGAAGCAGTGCCTAGAGAAGATCACCATCCTCAGGAATCGACTTCTAGTGACAGTGCCTAGATAAGATTACCTTCATTCCCCGGTGGATCTACCTCCAGTGTTAGCGGCTGGATACGATCAACTTTTTTCCAACCACTGCATTTGCATTTCGCGAAGGACAAAATTCGGGTCCTTCTTTTTACTTAATTGATCTTCGCAAAGAGTTCATGAGATGCCCTCGGCACTCACGCACTCTATGCGAAGACACAATTAAGTAGGGGCAGCTGTAGTACCCTAATTTTGTCCTAAGCATTTTAAAACAAAAAATCAAAAAAAATCAAAGAGGGGAAAAAGTCAAAAGTCAACAAAAGTCAACAGAAAAGTCAACATTTCAAAAATGCTGACTTCGCACTGCGAAGCTTCCTTCGCACTGCGAAGTCTGCGATTTTTTCTGCAGATTTTCGGTTTCTTGGATTTAATTCCAGAATTTGTTGCATATCATTTCCATATTTATTTTAAGTAGCATTCATGGCTAATTGGGCCAAGCAAAACCAGAATTGAAGGACTTGCCATTAATGCCAAGGTTGGAAGCTTTTTCTTCCAACCTAGCATGTGACAAGCAAGTGGGCTTGCCCTTGGGCAGCTCTAGTCCCTCCCATGTGACCTGCTAACCACCACAAGGTTGCCAGCCACCTGCTTGAGGACTTTCCTCCTGCTTGCTCCCCCAAAAACCAGTCAAACCAGCTGGATTTCTCACTTGAAAAGCCATGAGTGCCTACTCTGTTTTGCAGCAGCTTTTCACCCCCTCACACCAGCCATAAGTAGCCTTTTTCATCCTTCAATCTCTGCACATTACAGTGCACGTTTTCATTGACCAACCATTGAGATTGCAAGGATTGATCCCCAAGCATTAGCCAATTGCAATTCAGCTTTGTTCTTCATCATTACCTTCTAGAATTGGTTGAATTTGTGGCTGAAGTCAGGCTGAATCTTGCCCCTTGGTACAAGGCAAGGTTGCCTCTATCCATTAGCATTTAATGCAGAAGGATCCAGCTTGATCTTAGCCACAAAATCAGCTGAATTTTAGGATTTTGTAATGATGACAAAGATTTGGTTTTGGCCTATAAATAGAAGGCAATGCCCAAGGATTCAAAAAGAGAATAAACACAGCATTACAAGAGCAGAAACTCTACTCATTTTAGCCTACAAACCTCCACAAACAACCAGAAAAAATCAATCCAATACAAAGCTTTCCAAAGTTCCAAAACCATCACCAAATATCAAACCTCTTGCAAAAGCCTTCAACCAAATCAAATCAAGTGCAGCTGGAGCTTTGCTAAGGAGTTCTGTAAGTTTCTAAGCGCTTATATTGCATTTACAATTGTGTTTGCATAGCTATTTTGGCTCAAACCATTTGATTCTAAAAAAACCCCTTTTGAATTTCAAAGAAATCCCAAGGTTTTCAAAACATCAAAACTGGTTTGTCCAGCCTTTTTCACCCCAAAAACTCAAAGTTTTTCACCCACCTATAAGGTCCTGAGTGTGTTCAGAAGTTGTTTCTGAACAAAAGTTCAGAAACAGCTTCTGAACCCAAAATTTCGCATGCTTCGCAGTGCGAAGTCATGGTCGCAGTGCGACCATGACAGAACTCAGAATCTGAGTTTTTGTGTCAAAATAACCAAATTTTGAGGTTCTAGCCCCAGAGCTCAGAACCTAAGAGTTTTTAAACCCATGTCTTTCAAACCATAACAAGGATTTTGCATAATTTTGACAAAATCACAAGTTCGTATGACCATTATGTGGATAACTTGCAAAACAAGTTATGTTCTCAAACTTTCAAAACCACATGAACAAACAAGCTATGTTCATCATTTCAATCAAAACTTGAACAATAAATATTGTTCATGATTTTCAAAACTCAAACATGAACATACACCAAATTTGTTCGCTTTTCAAAACCGTTCGCAAAATGAGACGAACTTGTGCGTTTTCTAGCAAATTTGCTAAACCTTCCCATTTTGGGTTTTCAAACCAAATGTTTTGACATACCTTGGGATTTCTAAAGGATTCAGCCCAAAAACATGAATGAAAAAGGGATGGTGTGACGTATGTCTCTCCATCGCCCCGATTGTACGAATGCGTGACGTATGTCTCGTCGCTCGGACAATCGTCATTCCCTCTTTTTCAATATGTACAACCCTAACCAAACCAAAACTTGGCCCCTTGTGGTCAATCCAAACCTTTTGGTCCCTCTTGTGGCCATTAAACTCACCCCCCGACTCTTCGGAGTCCACTCGGTCAATGATTGACTTGTATGAGTCCATTGCACCTCTCTTGGTCCCATAGCGACCAATTCCAACCCTTTACCCTAACGGACGTACTTTTTAAATTCTAATGCGATTCACGAACAAACGCTTAATAAGTCTCCAAGAGCGAGCATACAAGCTACGTTTTAATCGCAGGAATTCGGTTAAAACATCGTCCAATTAAAATCAACCAACACATGTACGTTTTTCTACAAAGAACTACGTACGCATTGAATTCTCCGACTACCGGGAGATACGTAGGAGCAAGATCGACATCTTGTCAAGCGCAATAATAAAAAAACTTTTTTTTCCCTTCTTTCGTTTGTTTTTATCTCTTTTCCCCCTTTTATTATGTTTTTAACATAAATGAACATGCACGCAAAGTATTTAAAAAACAATTCAAGCTTTAACCAAATAGAAGGTTCCCGTTGAGTACAACGGACGTGAGGGGTGCTAATACCTTCCCCTTGCGTAATCGACTCCCGAACCCGACAATGGTTGCGATGACCAAATCCTTATCCTCATCGTCAAAGGGTTTTATTATCGTTTCCCTTTAAACAAAAAAAAACTTAAGGGTTTATCAACGTTCCCTTTACACAAAAACTTTGGTGGCGGCTTCACAAAGGCCCTCCGAGCGTTTGCGAACGACCTCGGAGGATTTGCGCGTCTTTTTCCCGAGGAAAAAAATGAGGTGCGCACAACTTCATGCTGAGTAGTGGAAGTTCCTTGAGGACGACGCTCTTCATTCCTTACGGGGATTGTGAGCGGTGGTGGAGGTGGTCCTTGACCCTCATTTTCGAAGGGTGGGGTATAGTTCAGAGGTAAACCATAAGGAGGCCATTGCACATTGGATGCATCCGTTGTTGGGCGAGGGTGGCTTTCTCGTGCCGATAGAGCTTGCATTAACTCTAGCATCTGATCCATCTTTCCCTTCATTCCATCAACCTCTTCTCTCAAAGCCGCTTGAGTTTGTTCCAAATTGTCCATGACCCTTTGTTTGTTAGCTCGTGTTCCGTACGAGTGTTGAATATCTGGTTCTTGGACCGAGGGCTTTCGGGGTTTTCGGGCTATGATTGCTTTGAACTGTTTTTAGGGAAATGAATGAGTTTTTTTTTTGAAAAAATGCATGAAGATGCATGTGGATGTATGTATGCTATGAGTATGCAAAATATACGTTTTTTTTTTATTTTGCTTTATGGAGTTTAAAGGTGCACAATTAATATTAGCAAATTCGGGAAATATTAAAGACCGGGAAATTGATTATGCTTCAAAATATATTTGATTAAATAACATTTGTTTACAAAGTGTAACTAATGCTATTACAAATCAAATCGCCGCTCGCTTCTCGGCTTTACTCATCTCCTCCCTATAGAAATCTATGGTGTCCTTGCAGAACTTCATAAACTTCTGGATCTCCATAGGGATGACAAAGTAGGGCATGACCATCTCGGCCTCCGCTAGCTTCTTTGGAAGTTGGGTGATTACCAAATTTGAGAATGCAACCAATTTAGTGAAATCCTCACTTAATCGGGTGGCGTCTTGCCATACATACTCAATCACTTCCCTGCGCTGGTCTAGCCTGACTCTTGCACTTCTAATTTCATCGTGTAGTTGTGCAATGTGGTCCCCATGAGCTCTTGCAATCTTGTCGAAGTACTCTTCGAATTTCTTGATGTCTTCTTCGAGATGATTGCACTTTAGCCTCCCTTGATGAGAGAGACTCTCATGTCTTTGCCGCTGGACGCGTTCGGCTTGAAGCTGCTCTTTGTAGTCTTTCACTACTTCTTGGAGCTGTTGATTTTTCTCTTGGAATTTCAACCTCCATTTCCGTTGAGCTTCGATGGCTAGTTCGCCAAACTTCTTGAGCTCTTGGTTGGAATGTAAGATTCTTTCCAACTCTTCGTCCTTGGCCACAAGGTTGGCATCCGCACTAACCAAGCCGCCTCCTATCTAATCCCTTTTCCCTTCGGAGATTCTTAGCCGTTTTTGGCATACTAGGAGAGAATGCGATACTTCATCACGATCTCTCTTCGTCCTAGTAATTTCTCCTAAAGCTTGGAGGTGCTTCAATTCTAAGTCTCCGCTTTTGTTTTGGAGTTCTTGAATTTTAGCCTTGAGGTCCTCCACTTCTTTGTTGGGAATGATTGCAATAGGTTTAGGTGTAGGAGATTTTGGAGGGTTTATGACCACGAAGGGTAACTTGATTGTTTTGACCCTCTCCTTCACCCATTGAGTATAAAGGGGTTTGGCGACACAGTTTCTCTTGCCGACCCTTCCCTTGCGTACTTGGCTCCATGCTCCCCGGATTCTCTCTAGCAATGCCGGGTCTTGATCGCCTTCCCTTAAGTAGAAAGCTTCCAACAAAAGGTCATTAGGTTTATCCTCCATTGAAAAACCTAGTTGTCGGAGAGAGAGGACCGGATTGTAATTAATACATCCCTTAGTACCAATGAGGGGTACGTTAGGGAAGTCCCCGCAGCTGAGGATAATTTCCGGGTCTTCTAAGTTTGGTGAAAACCAATGGATGTCCTTCTCGGCGAGGGTTGTCATCCGTTGCGACCATTTGAGCTTGGCCCGGTTTTCCACAAAGTCTCGGTTTCTTGGCATGTGGGACATCATCCAAGTTTGCACCACGGGAGTGCAACAAGTAATTTTGCGTCCCCTTGCTTGTTCATGCCTTGAGTAGAGGGTATGATAAAAATCCGCTAAGATTGTAGGAACTGGATTTTTAGTCATAAACACCTCTAGAGCCGGAAAGTCCACGAAATCATCCATGTTGGGGAATAAGACAATCCCGTAGACTAAGAGGGCTAAGATGGCGTTGAATGCCATTACCTCTTTGTTGGCTAGTAAATCCCGAGCTTTGGCTTCCAAAAACTTTCTCGAAAAGCCTTTAAGGTTCCCTCTAACTTCCAAGTTAGATGCCACTTCTTGGGTGTCGAGGTATAAGGACTCGGCGATGGCTTCAAATGTGGGATCCTTTCCCGGACCGAGATAGAGTTCATGACCTTTCATACTACAACCCAAAATCTTCTCAAACTCTTCCAAAGTTGGCGCTAGTTGGAAGTCTTGAAATGTGAAGCACCGTAGAGGTGGGTCGAAGAATTGCGCCAAAGTGGTTAAGGCGGTTGAATCTATTCTCACGGGTAAAAGATCAAGGATTAGCCCATAGCTTGCCTCGAAGATGTTCTTGTGGACCGAAGAGAGCCTCTTGCTTAGAGCTAATAAACTTTCCACCCTAGGAGCTTTAATTTTGAAGGCGAGCGTATTCTTGTTCCCGGAATCCATATTTCTTTTTTGCTAATATTTGTTCGTTCTTTTTAAACTCCTATAAAGCAAAGCGATGCGAAAATTACTTTCATGAATGCAAATGTTATGCAAGGGTATGGTTTATGAAGGTTCGGAACTTCCCCCCATCCTCACATGTAGGCTCTAAATTGTGAAATCTCCTAAGAAGAGGTCCTTAGAGTCATAGATCTCACATGGAATTAGGGTTGTCTATGGACATACGTCGACATGACTTCAATTAATTCCACGTGAAAATCTCATCTAAGCGGGGTTGGACATCCCACCTCACGGACATACGTCAACGCGGGCTTCTGCACACAACCTCCTTCTAACTTAGTTTTTTTCTCAAGCTCGGGTAGAGAGCCTCACACGTCCGGCATTAACCCGAACAATGTGGAGTAACATCACTCAAGTAACCCCCGCATTTGATATATATATGATATGAATATAAAGCAGATAAAGCAAATATAAACATAAAGCATAAATATAACATGTATGAATAAAATAAATAAACATGGCACGCAAAGAAAAAATAAAACAAATGGCTTTAAACCAAATAGGTTAGGCTTGACTCGCTAGTGGGAACAGGGTCCCCAGTGAAGTCGCCAGCTGTGCGCACCTCGTTTTTTTCCTAGGGAAAAAGACGCGCAAATCCTCCGAGGTCGTTCGCAAACGCTCGGAGGGCCTTTGTGAAGCCGCCACCAAAGTTTTTGTGTAAAGGGAACGTTGATAAACCCTTAAGTTTTTTTTTGTTTAAAGGGAAACGATAATAAAACCCTTTGACGATGAGGATAAGGATTTGGTCATCGCAACCATTGTCGGGTTCGGGAGTCGATTACGCAAGGGGAAGGTATTAGCACCCCTCACGTCCGTTGTACTCAACGGGAACCTTCTATTTGGTCAAAGCTTGAATTGTTTTTTTAATATTTTGCGTGCATGTTCATTTATGTTAAAAAATATAATAAAAGGGGGGAAAGAGACAAAAACAAACGAAAGAAAAAAAAGAAAAAAAGTTTTTATTATTGCGCTTGACAAGATGTCGATCTTGCTCCTACGTATCTCCCGGTAGTCGGAGAATTCAAAGCGTACGTAGTTCTTTGTAGAAAAACGTACATGTGTTGGTTGATTTTAATTGGACGATGTTTTAACCGAATTCTTGCGATTAAAACGTAGCTTGTATGCTCGCGCTTGGAGACTTATTAAGCGTTTGTTCGCGGATCGCATTAGAATTGTTAAAAGGTACGTCCGTTAGGGTAAAGGGTTGGAATTGGTCGCTATGGGACCAAGAGAGGTGCAATGGACTCATACAAGTCAATCATTGACCGAGTGGACTCCGAAGAGTCGGGCGATTGTTCGATTGATCCACTGAGATCAAGAATGGGTACAATGGACTCGGACGAGTCGAACATTGACCGAGTGGACTCTAACGAGTCGAGGGATTGAGTCTAATGGCCACGGGGGACCAAAAGGTTTGGATTGACCACAAGGGCCAAGTTTTGGTTTGGTTAGGGTTGTACATATTGAAAAAAGGGAATGACGATTGTCCGAGCGACGAGACATACGTCACGCATTCGTACAATCGGGGCGATGGAGAGACATACGTCACACCATCCCTTTTTCATTCATGTTTTTGGGTTGAATTCTTTAGAAATCCCAAGGTATGTCAAAACATTTGGTTTGAAAACCCAAAATGGGAAGGTTTAGCAAATTTTGCTAGAAAACGCATAAGTTCGTCTCATTTTGCGAAAATGCGAACGTAATTGGCGTATGTTCATGTTTGAGTTTTGAAAGTCATGAACAATATTTATTGTTCAAGTTTAGATTGGGATGATGAACATAGCTTGTTTGTTCATGTGGTTTTGAAAGTTTGAGAACATAACTTGTTTTGCAAGTTATCCACAAAATGGTCATACGAACTTGTGATTTTGTCAAAATTATGCAAAATCCTTGTTATGGTTTGAAAGACATGGGTTTAAAAACTCTTAGGTTCTGAGCTCTGGGGCTAGAACCTCAAAAATTGGTCATTTTGACACAAAAACTCAGATTCTGAGTTCTGTCATGGTCGCACTGCGACCATGACTTCGCACTGCGAAGCATGCGAAATTTTGGGTTCAGAAGCTGTTTCTGAACTTTTGTTCAGAAACAACTTCTGAACACTCTCAGGACCTTATAGGTGGGTGAAAAACTTTGAGTTCTTGGGGTGAAAAAGGTTGGACAAACCAGTTTTGATGTTTTGAAAACCTTGGGATTTCTTTGAAATTCAAAAGGGGTTTTTTAGAATCAAATGGTTTTGAACCAAAATAGCTATGCAAACACAATTGTAAATGCAATATAAAGCCTTAGAAACTTACAGAACTCCTTAGCAAAGCTCCAGCTGCACTTGATTTGATTTGGTTGAAGGCTTTTGCAAGAGGTTTGATATTGGTGATGGTTTTGGAACTTTGGAAAGCTTTGTGTTGGATTGGTTTTTTCTGGTTGTTTTGTGGAGGTTTGTAAGCTAAAATGAGTAGAGTTTCTGCTCTTGAAATGCTGTTGTTCAGTTTTTTTTAATCCTTGGGCATTGCCTTCTATTTATAGGCCAAAACCAAATCTTTTTCATCATTACACAATCCCAAAATTCAGCTGATTTGTGGCTAAGATCAAGCTGGATCCTTTTGCATTAAATGCTAATGGATAGAGGCAACCTTGCCTTGTACCAAGGGGCAAGACTCAGCCTGATTTCAGCCACAAATTCAACCAATTCTAGAAGGTAATGATGAAGAACAAAGCTGAATTGCAATTGGCTAATGCTTGGGGATCAATCCTTGCAATCTCAATGGTTGATCAGTGAAAACGTGCACTGTAATGTGCAGAGATTGAGGGATGAAAAGGCTACTTATGGCTGGTGTGAGAGGGTGAAAAGCTGCTGCAAAACAGAGTAGGCACTCATGGCTTTTCAAGTGAAAAATCCAGCTGGTTTGACTGGTTTTTGGGGCAGCAAGCAGGAGGAAAGTCCTCAAGCAGGTGGCTGGCAACCTTGTGGTGGTTAGCAGGTCACATGGGAGGGACTAGAGCTGCCCAAGGGCAAGCCCACTTGCTTGTCACATGCTAGGTTGGAAGAAAAAGCTTCCAACCTTGGCATTAATGGCAAGTCCTTCAATTCTGGTTTTGCTTGGCCCAATTAGCCATGAATGCTACTTAAAATAATTATGGAAATGATATGCAGCAAATTCTGGAATTAAATCAAAGAAACCAAAAATCTGCAGAAAAATCGCAGACTTCGCAGTGCGAAGTGACCTTCGCAGTGCGAAGTCATCATTTTTGAAATGTTGACTTTTTCTGTTGACTTTTGTTGACTTTTGACTTTTTCCCCTCTTTGATTTTTTTTTGATTTTTGTTTTAAAATGCTTAGGACAAAATTAGGGTACTACAGTTATGCCTTGAAAGCCGAAGTGCAGAAGTTGATCCAGGCTAGCATCTTGTCCTTCAAAGAATCGAACTCCGGTGTGCAAGCTAATCTACTACCTGGCCATGGGACTCCATCTGTTAATTTAGTGCAAGATTGTTCAGAAGCTCACCCTGTTGAAGAAGGTGGCAGTTAATTTTGTAACACATGGCATAGTTTACCGCAATTAGGTCGCTGTCGACATTCCCTCAGTTATACATAGGTCCAAGTAATGTGTTTTGTTGTCTTGTCTTTTTCAAAAAAATCCTTTCGTTCCGCCCGAGACGAAAGTGAACTTTTAGGGCTTTTGTTTCATGCATTCCCATCATCAAATAAGAAGTCGTTTTGTTCCTGACTATGTTTTTATTATTCTTAGCTTTTTCTGGAAAATGGTAACACAAAAAACCCAAAAATATTTTATTTTTATTTTTATTTTCTGTTTTCAATCAATTTCAAAAGTCTGCATTGTTCACTCATCTTCTAAAATCAATCATCAATCATTTGCAGACTAAGCATCAATAAACCCGTTGAACACTGTAACCCTATGCTCTCTCCCGACTTTGAATTCCCTGTTTACGAAGCTGAAGGGGAGGATGAACAGATTCTCGAAAAGATCTCTCTGTTACTAGAACATGAAAAGAACATCATTCAGCCTCCTGAAAGAAGCACTGGAAGTGATTAACTTGAGCACTACGGTATTCCTGATGGTGCCATCGAGGCTGCAAAAAAAAAAAACAAAAGCAAAAAAAAAGGAACAAACAAAAAAACAAAAGTAAAAAAAAATCAAACAAAAAAAATCAAAAGCAAAAAAAAAAGCAAAAAAAATACATCAAAAAGATAGTGCAGAAGATGGTAACCATCTACAAGGATCTGCATGAGATGTTACAGAATGCTTTTACACGGATATCATATTTCAGTGTGTACCTCAACAGGGGCAACCCCTTTTCCCTTTGGTATACAGTATGAAAGTCTTAATGGAAGCCAAGTTGTCAGAGGCTGAATGGTGCCAAAACAAATATGATCAGTTGAACTTACTTGAAAAGAAACGCATGAAGGCCTTGTGCCATGAGCAGTTATATCAACAGAGGATGAAGCAAGCTTTTGACAAGAGGGTTCGTCCTCGTGTGTTCCAAGAAGGAGATCTCGTGCTCAAGAAGGTTTTATCTTTCCAACCCAATTCTAGGGGCAAGTGGACGCCAAATTACGAGGGTCCATATGTCGTCAAGAGAGCTTTCTCCGGTGGTGCTTTGACTCTTACGACTATGGATGGTGATGAGCTCCCTCGTCCTGTGAACGCTGATGCAGTCAAGAAATACTTTGTCTAAAAAATAAAAGAACAGCTCGGTAAGTCGAAAACCCGAAAGGGCGGCTTAGGCAAAAATGAGCGTCTCGGTGGATCGAAAACCCGAAAGGGCGGTCCAGGCAAAAATTAGAGACATAAAACAGAAAATAATCATCCTGATAGGTCGAAAGCCCGAAAGGACGACCTATGCAAAAGTTAAGGATCAAAAGACAAAGTAACTGCATTAGTCTGATCTCTACTCACTTGGGGCACATTAAATGTCAAAGAGACTCTGAATCTGAAGCATCCAAACAGTGAAATTCAAAGTTGTCAGGGAGAATAGCGGTTATTGTGTTCAATGTACCTTCCCCTTATATTTACCATTTTCCAAACTTTGTAAGATCCGTGGAGCCATGCCATTGGCGGGTCACCACTCTTTTAAATAAATTTGAGCCTATTGCCTTTCATTTGGAATTCCTATTTATTCAGTTTATAAAAAAAAACTTCTTCTATTTTTGATGGTAGTGCTTGAAACAAAATAGTTTTCAAAATCATAAATATTTTTTTTTTTTTGTCTTTTTGAAAAGCACAAACAACAAAACACATTTTCCCTGAACTCATGAATAAGCGAAGGGTGTGTCAACAGCTATCCTGGGAACGGATAGACTTTGCAGGCTGAACATGGTCAATTGCTTAAAAAAAAAATATAAAAAAAAGGAAATATATGAAAAAAAAGAGAAAAAAGAAAAGAAATGAGCTCGGTAAGTCGAAAACCCGAAAGGGCGGCTTAGGCAAAAATGAGCGTCCCGGTGGATCGAAAACCCGAAAGGGCGGTCCAGGCAAAAATTAGGGGCATACAAAAGAATATATTCCCGGTGGACCGAAAACCCGAAAGGGCGATCCAGACAAAAATTAGGGGCATACAAAAGAATATTTTCCCGGTGGATTGAAAACCCGAAAGGGCGATCCAGGCAAAAATTAGGGATTCAAAAAAAAACAAAAGATAAGCATGACCATAGAAGCACCAGTTCTTCTACCAGGTTTTTGGATTAGCACGCTCTTCCCAGGAAGTGTTTATTCCCCATCAGCCACTGCCTATGTCGGGCTTTACCCCGTCTTTGTTTTGATGTGTTCCAGTGGCACCATCCCCATTGAAGATTGCCAAGTATTTGAGATGCGACGTCGGGTCACTTTCCCTCTCACCTGTCTAACCTTGTCTCATCAAGTTTATCATTTATACAATCATACAAGTCAGTCTTTCATACAATCATACAAGTCAGTTACAGTCATACAAGTCGTGTCGTCATTCATGCATTCATACATTCATGCATATAAACATTCATGCATAAACAATAAAGACAATATCATTCATACATGGTTGCATTAACTACCTTGAGTCTTGCCTCAATCATCCTTTCATATCAATCAATCGTGAATAATTTGTAACCCTTTTTCTCCCCAAGTGTCATCCCCAGTGTGTCTGGTCCCGAGATGTCACCCTCTTTTCGCCAAGTGGCAGTTCCTTAACGAACAGCTTGTGCATTGTCTTATCCAGTCTTTTGTCGTCAGTGGCAAGTTCGGCAATAACCCGAACAGCTGACATTTACTTTTGTTTCATGTCGTCAGTGGCAGTTCGGCAACATCCCGAACAGCTGACATTTACATTCTACCTTCTTTAAGCTACCCTCACAATGGTAGTAGGTAAAAATTTTTTGTCTGCCTTTTTTAAGCTATCCGCACACCGATAGTAGGCAAGGTCAATGTCTTTTTATATTACCTTTTTCAAGCTATCAGTTCACGATAGTAGGTAATACATGTCATCTGTCTTCTTTAAGCTATCCATACAACGATAGTAGACGATGTCTCCTTTTATATTACCTTTCTCAAGCTATCAATACACGATAGTAGGTAATACTTGTCATCTGTCTTCTTTAAGCTATCCATACAACGATAGTAGACGATGTCTCCTTTTATATTACCTTTTTCAAGCTATCAGTTCACGATAGTAGGTAATACATGTCATCTGTCTTCTTTAAGCTATCCATACAACGATAGTAGACGATGTCTCCTTTTATATTACCTTTTTCAAGCTATCAGTTCACGATAGTAGGTAATACATGTCATCTGTCTTCTTTAAGCTATCCATACAATGATAGTAGACAATGTCTCCTTTTATATTACCTTTTTCAAGCTATCAGTTCACGATAGTAGGTAATACATGTCATCTGTCTTCTTTAAGCTATCCATACAACGATAGTAGACGATGTCTCCTTTTATATTACCTTTTTTCAAGCTATCAATACACGATAGTAGGTAATACATGTCATCTGTCTTCTTTAAGCTATCCATACAACGATAGTAGACGATGTCTCCTTTTATATTACCTTTTTCAAGCTATCAATACACGATAGTAGGTAATACATGTCATCTGTCTTCTTTAAGCTATCCATACAACGATAGTAGACGATGTCTCCTTTTATATTACCTTTTTCAAGCTATCAGTTCACGATAGTAGGTAATACATGTCATATTCCCCTGTGATGTCATCTGTCTTCTTTAAGCTATCATCTTTGTTGATAGTAGACAATGCTTCTTTCTTTTACCTTTTTTAAGCTATCATTTACATGATAGTAGGTAACATCAGTCTTTGTCTTTGTTAGGCTATCGTTCTGAATTAGTGCGATAGTAGACAACTTACATTTATCCCCAGTAAAACCATGATCCCCCCAGTGGAGTCGGACCCCGTTTCCTTTAACAGACTCGGGTATCCTTTTGTCTTGTTATCCCCAGTCGAGTCATCTTCGCCGTCTTGCATTCATACTTGCATTGCGAGCATTCACAACACTACATGCATAACATTGCACTCATAACGTTTTGCGTTCGAAACTGGTCAAAAATGGTGTACTTTGTATTTAAGTCTCTTCGACCCGTCGATTTTAAAATTTCACTTTTAAATCTCCGTAACGAAGAAACTTAAATAGGGGCATCTGTCATACCCCATTTTTGACCCGTTTTTATTTCATTTCTCTCGTCTTTTAGGCCGGAAATTTTCGTCGTTTCAGACGAAATTTCGGCAGGGAGGTATTTTAAAATACCTCATTTTTGTTCCGGAGGCGACCGTTTTTATTTTATTTATGATTATTTTTATCATTTATTATTATTCTTATTATTTTTAGTTTATTCTTTTTATTTTCTTCTTATTTTAGTGTTTTCTTTTTTTTATTTTCTTTATTTTCGTTTTTATTATTCATAATGTTTTAATTTTACTGTCAGTTTTTAATTTAGTCATTTTGGTCCATTTTTCAGTCCAAGGCCCAGAGGGGCATTTCAGTCATTTTCGTTTTACTTTTTTTGCTATAAATAGCAATTAATGCACTGTTCACGTCAGAAAAAGAGTACACCCAATCAACAGTACCCAAGTCAATACAGTACTAGCATAGTCAGAATCAGTCAGTGGCAACACCACCGCAAAACACCCACAACCACCACAAAAACCCAGTTTCCGGCCACCACTGAAAAAGCAAAAAACCATAAAAAATTTCTCTTCTCTTTTTCGCAACACACATCACAGAAACACACCAAAAGCATCACAAAAACCATTAAATCAAACCGCATATCACAAAGCCAAAGAAAAACACAAAAGCCTCAAAACAGAAACCCAAAATCAAGTTCAAATCAAATCCGAACCAACGATCCAAACCGAAAACAGTTCAGAATCCATCACACGGTTCAGTGAAACACGAAAGCAATTTCAAAAGGTGATTCTCGTTTTCCAAACTTAGATCTAGCTTCGTCTTTAACTTTTCTCGCGGATCCAAACTCAGATTCGAAGAGAGTGTAAAAAGGGGTTCGGATTGTTGTGTTTTTTTTTAAAAAAAGAGGGAGGTTCTGACTCCGGCGCGGCGGCGGTGCCATCCTTGGCCGGCCAGCCCCACGCCGGAGAAGGAGAGAGGACGGTGAGAGGATTTGAGAGAGTGAAGAGAGAAGATGAGTGAAGAAAGAGAAAGAGGAGATTAAAATGAATTAAAACCGGATGTGGACTTATATAGACTGCTGAACCGGTCTGGTTCTTTCGGACCGAACCGGACCGGTTCTCCCTGGACTCAGCCCTCTGGACTTTCCCCTCGGCCCATTCTCCTTCTTCCTTTTCTTTTTCTGATTTCTACTCTTTTACTTTCTGCACTCCCCCTATTACTTCTGCACCCCCCTTCTTCCTCTCTATTCTTTTATTTTTTTTTATTTCTTGCACTTTTTTTGTTTCTTTTATTTTTTTATGCACTTTATTCATTGTCTTTAATTTCCAGTACCCATGCATTTTTTTATTTTTATTGCATCATATTTATTTATTGTCTTGCATTTTTATTTTTTTTTCATTTTATGCATCATATTTAATTTTAAGCCTTGCATTTTTTTATTTTCTTTATTTATTTTCCAGCACCATATTTAATTTTCAGTCTTGCATTTTATTTTCCAGCTCCATATTTATTTTTTGCCTTGCATTTTTATTTTCTTTTATTTTATGCATCATATTTATTTTATTGTCTTGCATTTTTATTTTCTTTTAGCATCATATTTATTTTTATGTCTTGCATTTTTATTTTATTATCAGCATCATATTTATTTTATGCCTTGCATTCCTTTTTTTTTATTATTATTTACTTTAAGCACCATATTTATTTATTGTTTTGCATTTCATGCATTTTTTTTTATTTCTTTTTAGCATATTTACTTTAATGTAATTTTTATTATTTTTTTGTCATTTATTTTGTTGCCAATAGAATGTATCTAGGTCCAATGTAAATAAAAATATAAATGAGAATATGCACCGACACCACATTTATTTTTTTATGCTTTATGTCGAGGACGATTATGTAATTTGGACCGTATCCGAGGAAAAGGACCCTCACTTGATCCAACGTCATTTTGAGGGATCCGGCGCGTTTAGATTTTCTCAGCATAATTTAGTCTCAGGACCTTAGGACCTAATCAAAATTTTTCATAAAAGAGTCAAAAAGTCAAAATCCAAAAACATTTTATAATCAAAGTCTTCAAAAAAAGTCAATCTTTTGTCTTTTCTTTCTTAATCAAATTTCAATCAATCTTTAATCACTCAAACTTGTTTTCTTCAAATTAAAATCAATCAAACTCACTTCTTTTATTTTTTTCTATGCCTTTACGGCCTCCTATCTTTCTCAAAACATTTTTCAAACTTTAAAATCAATCAAAACCAATCACTCGGCTTTTTACCCCGAACTACGTGATTTTGATCCCGCTCGGGTACGTAGGCAAAAGACTTTGTCTTTCCAAATCAATAAAAATAACAAAAACATTTTCCTTCTTTCTTTTTTCATCACTTTAGTCCTTTTACACTTAAGCACTTATTTTACAAACAAATAATTAATTTAGCATAAAGATAAAAATAAGCAAGAGGTTCCTATAGAGTACTATAGACGTTTAGGGTGCTAATACCTTCCCTTTGCGTAACCAACCCCCGGACCTTTGATCTCTCTAATAAATAGGGTTTTTCGAACTTCCTCCCTTTTCCTCGGAAAAATAAAAGCTCGGTGGTGAATCTTAAAATTGCGAGTCAACGCTAATTAATAGCTTGATATCCAAAAATCACCGCGACACGGATGAAAGATAAATGCTGGATGAAAGATAAAAGCTGGATGAAAGATAAATGCTGGATGAAAGATAAAAGCTGGACGAAAGATAAATGCTGGATGAAAAATAAAAGCTGGATGAAAGATAAACGCGGGATGAAAGATAAAAGCTGGATGAAAAATAAAAGCTGGATGAAAGATAAACGCTGGATGAAAGATAAATGTTGGATGAAAGATAAATGTTGGATGAAAGATAAACGCTGGATGAAAGATAAATGTTGGATGAAAAATGAACGTTGGATGAAAGATAAATGCTGGATGAAAGATAAATGCTGGATGAAAAATGAACGCTGGATGAAAGATAAATGCTGGATAAAAAATAAAAGCTGGATGAAAGATAAATGCTGCATGAAAGATAAATGCTGGATGAAAGATAAAAGCTGGATGAAAGATAAAAGCTAGATGAAAGATAAAAGATGGATGAAAAATGAACGTTAGATGAAAGATATATGCTGGATGAAAGATAAATGCTGGATGAAAAATGAACGCTCGATGAAAGATAAAAGCTGGATGAAAGATAAAAGCTACGTATAAGCTGTTTGCTAAAGAACTGCCACTTGGCATAAAGGCAAGATAAATGAAAGATGCACAAGCTGCTCGTTAAAGAACTGCCATTTGGCGACAAAACAAGATAAAAGATGCATCAGCTGCTCGTTGAAGAACTGCCACTTGGCATGAGGAATGTGACATCTCTGGACCAGACACACTGGGGAAAAAGAGGGTTACCAATTGTTGATGATTTGACTGATATAAAAAGGTAGTTAAAGCAGGACTCAGGGTGATTAATGCAACCATGTATGAATAATATTGTCTGTATGTTGTATATGCATGAATGTGTATATGCATGAATGTATGAACGTATGTATGATAGCACGACTTGTATGACTATGTGAAGGATAAACTTGGGTGATTGCATAGCTGATGAACTTGACAAGACAAAATTGGACAGATGAGATGGAAAGTGGACCGACAACGCAGTACAAACACTCAACAATCTTCATTGGGAATGATGTCATTGGGGACGTATCATAACATTGACGGGGTGAAGCCCGATGTATTCAGCAACTGATGGGGAGTAAACACTTCCTGGGGAAAACATGCTAATCTGAAAACTTGGCGGAAGAACCGATGCTTCTGTGGTCATGCTTATCCTTTGTTTTTTGGAATCCCTAACTTTTGCCTGGACCGCCCTTTCGGGTTTTCGATCCACCGGGAATATGTTCTTTTGTATGTCCCTAATTTTTGCCTGGACCGCCTTTTCAGGTTTTCGATCCACCGGGACGCTCATTTTTGCCTAAGCCGCCCTTTCGGGTTTTCGACTTACCGAGCTCTTTCTTTTTCTCTTTTTTTCTTTTTGATTTTTTTTTCTATTTTTTTTGTATTTGACCAAGTTAAATCTGCGGAGTTTGCTCGTTCCTGAGATGGGTGTTGATATACACTTTACTTATTCATGAGTACGAAGAAAATGCAATTGTTTGTTTACACTTTTCAAAAGGCATGAAGAAGATTTTATTATTTAAAAAAGACTTCACTTTCAAGTATTGCTATCAATAATAGAAGAAGTTTTTTTGAAAAATAGAATAAATGAGACTTCCCAGTCCTGTAAACACCGATGCAGTCAAGAAATACTTTGTCTAGAAAATAAAAAGAACAGCTCGGTAAGTCGAAAACCCGAAAGGGCGGCTTAGGCAAAAATGAGCGTCTCGGTGGGCTGAAAACACTCAACAATCTTCATTGGGAATGATGTTGTCATACCCCATTTTTTGACCAATTTTCATTTTTGTTTTTCTCGTCCTTTTAAGCCAGAAATTCTCGTCGTTTCAGACGAAATTTCGGCAGAGAGGTATTTTAAAATACCTCATTTTTTTGGTTCGTTTTAGGGCCACTTGTTATCTTTTTTTATGTTTACTTTTTATCTTTATTTTTAGTCTCAATTTTTATTTATTGTTCATTTATTCCATTTTTATTATTATTATTATTGTCACTATTATTACTATTTATTACTCATTATTATTATTATTATTATTATTATTATTATTATTATTATTATTATTATTATTATTATTACTATTATTACTATTTAATTATTTCTTTTTTTATTATTATCTTTTTTTTTAATTTTTTCTTTTTTATTTTTTTTAGGTCAAAGTCAGTGTACAGTGTACACTGTACACTGTACACGCCCAGTTTTCCTTCTGTTTTTTTCTTTCACCAAAATTTTGTCTAAAATCTTCCCCAATGTCACTTCTTCCCCTTTTCAAGGGATGTGAACCAATTTTTTTGACCAAAACATTGCCTATAACAGAGGCATAAACTCAGAGGCAGAAAAAGGTTTTTTCATCAGAGCAGAATCAAATAAAACACAGCAAAAAATCACAATATCAAAAATTTCTAAAAAACTCTTCTCATTTTGGCTTACCACAAACAAACACAACAAAACTAAACATCCTCCTCCTAACCCCAAAAACCGCCCTCTCCCTCAAACCCACCAAAAACTGCGCCTCCTTCCTACCCAATAACCCACAACCGCGCCTCTCTCACAGCCTTTCCACAAACCCCTTTAAGCCGAATCCAAAATCAAATCCAACACCCAAAGTCAACCGCAAACCTCACAGCAACCATATCACCCACAAAACCGCCAAAGAACAACATTTGATCCAATCCCGATGAAGTATGCTGACTTGCTCCCTGCATTACTCGCCAAAAACCTTGTCCAGGTCAGGGCACCACTACGTACACCAGATATTTTACCTCCTTGGTATCGGCATGACTTGACTTGCGCCTTTCACCAAGGAGCACCTGGCCACGATGTTGAGCATTGCCTTGCTCTTAAAACCGAGGTCCAAAGGCTAATCCGGGCGAAACTTCTGACCTTCAAAGATTCTAACTCAAGTCCCAACGTCCAGGCCAATCCCTTACCTAACCATGGGTCCTCTGTTAATATGGTCCAAGATGACCAAGAAGGTTGCTCTATTTTCAATGTTCAAGACATCAGGACACCTCTGGTCCCGATGCACACAAAGATGTGTAAAGCAGGTCTGTTCAAACATAATCATATGAAGTGTAAGGTTTGCTCTATGGATACCCGAGGATGTGCGCAAGTACAGGATGACATCCAAGGCTTGTTGGACCACAAGGAGTTGTTTGTGACGAGGAAGAGTGAGAATGTTTGTGTGATAACGCCCGAATTTCACATCCCAAAACATTTAGAATTAACCCTTGGTAATCAAGAGAATGCTGTTGTTACTCCCTTGGTGATCTGTTTACCGGGAGCCTTACCGCACGCATCATTGAAGGCGGTGCCATACAAGTACAATGCAACTATCCTGGGCGATGGACAAGAGTCCCCTATACCTCCTCTGTCGTCTGTTAGCAACATTGCAGACAGTAGCAAAGTATTGAGAAGTGGGCGCATTCTTCCGACCATAGTGCAAGAGAAGATCAACGCTCCAGTCATTGAGCCAGTGCCAGCTAACGGGAGTGGATGTTCAGAATCAGATGAAGTGCTGAAATTAATAAAGAAAAGTGATTACAAGATCATCGACCAACTGTTGCAGACACCTTCAAAAATCTCAATGTTGTCCCTGTTATTGCATTCCGATGCTCACAGAGAGGCATTGATGAAAGTGTTAAACCAAGCCTATGTTGACCATGACGTGACTACTAGCCAGTTTGGAGGGATAGTTAGCAACATAACCGCTTGCAATAACTTGGGATTTAGTGATGAAGAGCTCCCAGAAGCTGGAAGAGATCATAACCTAGCCTTGCATATCTCTGTTAACTGCGAGACGGACGCTCTGTCTAATGTGTTGGTGGACACCGGGTCGTCTTTGAATGTGATGGCAAAAACTACACTCGATAAGTTGTCATACCAAGGTGCGCCTTTGAGGTACAGTGGGGTTGTTGTGAAGGCGTTTGACGGATCAAGAAAGTCAGTGATGGGGGAGATAGTGCTGCCTATTACTATTGGACCCCAGGTTTTCCAGATACCTTTCCAAGTCATGGACATTCAAGCCTCTTACAGTTTCTTGTTGGGAAGACCTTGGATTCATGAAGCAGGGGCGGTCACATCCACGCTCCACCAAAAGCTGAAGTTTGTGCGGAATGGGAAGCTGATCACTGTGAATGGTGAAGAAGCGTTGCTAGTAAGCCATTTGTCGGCTTTTTCTTTCATCAGTGCAGATGAGATAGATGGAACGTCCTTCCAAGGACTTTCTATAGAAGGTGAGAGTTCAAGCAAGAAATCCATGGCATCTTTGAAAGATGCGCAGAAGGTTGTAAAGGAAGGAGCCGCAGGAGGATGGGGAAAACTAGTACAGATACCCGAGAACAAGAACCGAGAGGGTTTGGGTTTTGCGTCATCAACAAGTGTCCTTAAGGCCAGCATGGGTTTGGAGCCCACCAACGTCACATTCAATAGCGCTGGGTTTATTCACGCCCCGCCGGAAACCAATGCTATCCTGGAGGATGATCCGGAGGAGGTGGCACCACACTTTGATTCAACGTCTTTGTGAGAAAACCCTCGCGCTTAGTTTTTTTCGACTACCACTTAGTTTTTTTTGTTAATTAACTTAATCAAAAATCAAAAACATTTCAAATAACAAAAAGCCAAAAAAAATCTCTTCTCAATCAAATTTCATTTTCAAGTCAATTAATTCCTACATTTTCTTCAAAAACAATTTCAATCAATTTTAATTATTTCAAACCTTTTTTTAAATTAAAATCAATCAAACTCACATCTTTATCCTTCTATGCCAATTCGGCCTCATATCTTTCTCAAACTTTTTTTAAACTTTAAAATCAATCAAAACAAATCACTCGGCTTTTTACCCCGAACTACGTGATTTTGATCCCGCTCGGGTACGTAGGCAAAAGACTCTGTCTTTCCAAATCAATAAAAATAACAAAAACATTTACTTTCTTTTTAACTCATCACTTTAATACTTTCTCACACTTAAGCATTTATTTACAAACAAATAATTAATTTAGCATAAAGATAATTAAAAACAAGAGGTTCCTATAGAGTACTATAGACGTTTAGGGTGCTAATACCTTCCCTTTGCGTAACCAACCCCCGAACCTTTGATCTCTAAAAAATAGGGTTTTTCGAACTTTCTCCCTTTTCCTCGGAAAAATAAAAGATCGGTGGTGAAACTAAAATGCGAGTCAACGCTAATTAATAGCTTGATATCCTAAAATCACCGCGACAGGGTGGTCTGTTGACATAGCCTCCTTCTCTATCCATGCTTGCCAGAAATTAACTCCTCTGGATCTCACCCAAAACACAGGCAGGGTGCCTGCTCTGATACCAATTGAAATTCTGGCCAGGCAATAACACAGAGTAGACAGGTCCTGAACCAAACAGGTTCTGAACAATAACTTCGCACAATTAAAAACAGATAAGCAGCAGAAATTAAAAGTGCAGGAAAGCTAAAGAACACAAGGTTTGTTAACCCAGTTCGGAGTAAACACCTCCTACTCTGGGGGATACCAATCCAGGAAGGAAATCCACTATTGGAATTAATCCTTAAGACTCAGACACTGACTCCCAGTTCCTATTCCAAGCAATTAATCTCCACCTAGTCAGACTTCTACCCAACTCTTGAGTATTAGTAACCACTAACTTCCTATTCAAGCAACTGCAACCCAGCCACTTGAACAACCCTGAAAACTACCCAGTTCTCAAACAAAACTTCAATACCAAACCTTCATTCGTACCTACAGGCTTAGAATGAATTTACAACTCAATAAAAACACTAAACCAACTCAAACAATGAGTGGTGCACAAATAAAGCTAACAGCTTAAAACTCTAAGACTCTATTCTCTGATTTTCTTCAATAATTCGTCCCAATCTTGAATAGCAGTAGCAACTCTCCTTTTATAATCTTCAGCAACCAACATTAATCTGAATTAAATCTTCTCAAATAGATATGTTTCTGAATTATGCAAGGCTTGAAAAGGAAACATATAAATCTTCAATGTATCTGCAAAAGATTCCTTCAGAAAATATGAACTTCATAAAACACGAGCCATCTTCAAAAGATCTTCTCCAATTTTTATCAGCATTCTAGAATCATCATGCTTGAATAAATCCTTGTTAAATCTCGCAAAGATTCGCGCCAAAACAATTCAGAAAAATCAGCTTCTGATGAGGTCAACGAAAGTCAACGCGGGCATCGGACTCACATTTCAGCTTCTGAAGTGCTACAGTGCGTCTGAAGGTGCTTTCAGCTTCTGAAGGCCAAAAGTGCTTCTGAACAGCTTCAAAATGGATTTCTTGCAACTGAAGACTTGTTCTAGACATTGAGATGCTTCTATTCAACACATTGGATTTGCCAAAACATGCAGCCAACACCAAAATACTCAACACTTGCCCTAAAAATATGTGATCTTTCAATGGGCTACTTGGAAATTGAGGACTACAATAATCGAGCAACTTGCGGTCTTGACCAGATGTTGATGTTGTAGGCGAACAACGATGTCCTTCGGAAGAATTATGTGATTCTTGACATTGAGAAGAAAACCATCATTCAACGGCAATAGAAAGTTGATGAGAGGATGACTATGAAGCAAGAAATTATCACAAATGAGTTAGAACAACTAGATTTAGAGAAGTTGAAATCGGTCAATAATTGAATGAGGCATTTGTGTATTGACTATAGCCTTGTTGATACATAATTGAAGTCTTTGATGGGCACAAATTCTTGCTTGGAGATAGACCTCACTACTAGGAGTGATAGATTGGATACCCTGCACTCGGTACGGGAAAAATTCAAGGTATTTATTGTAGAATCCAAAGCTTCAACTTCTCTTTTCATAAAGACAACAACACCTTCTTTAGAGCCAACTCCTTTGGATGATCACCTTGAAACTCGTGGATCTGATAGATCGAGTGACTTTGAGAATGATGAAGGTGAGAAAAACACACACAAGAAGGGGGGGGTTGAATTGTGTGACTCTAAAAAGTTGATCTTTTCTTTTCAAAACTTATGGTTCAGTTCAGAAGCTGATCTAATCAGTTCTGAACAAATATCAGGAGTTATGCAGCAGATATAAAATAGAAAAGAGAAGAGTAAAGAGAGGCACACAGAAATTATACAGGTTCCTTCTCAATGTGAGAAGTAGTCTTGTCCCCTTGTATCCAACAAGAGAGTTCACTATAATCTGAAGATTACACAATGCTCAAACACTAAGGAAGAGACTTCCAGTTGCTCAATCACAAAGAAAGAGACTTCTATGCTCAACCACCAAGGAAGAGGCTTCCAATGCTCAAGTCACTAAGACAAGAGACTTCCCAATGCTCAAGTCACTAAGACAAGAGACTTCTGACTCAGACCACAAAGGAATGAGGTTACAATTGCTTAGTATACAGACTAAGACTTTAGGGACCAAACTGGTTTACAAGTAAAGAAGTTTGGGATGAACACTTGATCAAATATCAGAGGTGTTCTCTTAATACAACACAGGTTAAGACTCTTAACCTTAAGAAATTCTAAGTTACAAGACTAAAGAATTTCTAAGAGTTTTGAACTTTGACAGTTTTTACACAGAAAACAGAGCAGAGTTTCAGCAATACGTTTCAAGAGTCTTCGACATTTTTCTTCTTCAAATCTTCCTCCTTTTATAGATGAAAATAGAGCTGTTGAAGATTTGCTGGATTTCAGGAATTTAGCCGTTGCAATTGGACTAGGTTACTGCAATTGTGTGCTGCACTTTATCTGTCAGAACAGGGCAGGTGCCATTTTTGAATTGGCCCACCTTAAAAACTGGAGAATGTTTGGGTCAGGGAGACAACTGTTCCATTGAGTTGTTCTGACACATCCAGGCATTAAATGCGCACAGTACTGGTTGCTTTTCCATGCCACATCAGCTTCAGAAGCTTCTCAGTGAACAGTGATCAGAAGCTGCTTCAGTTGTACGGATCAGAAGCTGGCTTCAGGAGTTGACTGTTGCGTTGACTTCATCAGAGGCACCCAGACTTCAGAGGCTGAACTTCAGGAGCACCACTTCAGGAGTACTTCAGAGGCTTCACTTCAGTAGCACTTCTTCAGGACCTCTTCAGAAGCTCTTACTCCAGGAGCACTTCTTCAGAACCTTTTCAGAAGCACTTCTTCAGGACCAGTTTCTTTCTAGCCTTGCAACCTTGCTTCTTGGCTTTCCTTCTTGCTCTTTAGCTTGTTCTTCATAACCATTATCAATCAATACTTATTAAGCATGTGGTTCTGAAACACTTGAACAAAGCATTAGCATATAACCAATTTTCTCTTTAATACTTTGTTATCAACAAAACCATAAAGAGAGATATGTTTATACATAAATGTTTCAACAATCTCCCCCTTTATACATAAGAGAGTTGTTAAACACATTTTGTTCCAACAAATGAAACATCAATAGCTAACAAAGCTAAAAAAAGGGAACTTTGTCTAACGAAAGTTACGAAACTGTTAGTGGCGATAATTTTGCCCACGATCAATATGATGATGATCTTGTGCTTATTTACCCTTTGAATTGGGTAGGTTGTCATACTTTGTTGCTTCCATTTAATTTGAACAAAAACATAATTTAGTTCGATGCTTAGTATATTCCATTTATGATTCTATCAAATTCTCTCGCATTCACTAGCCGGTAGATTTATCCATTATAAGATAAGCCATAGGTGAGTTGATAGAAAGTGAAATTAATCGCACTCGTTTGGAATCCGCTTATGGTTGAAAGGATTTAATTCGAGATATACTACCTCTTCCTCGTCTTATCCTCGATGCTCTTTTTTGTTCCATCAAGAATCATACGAATGGTTTCCTCAAATTATCTGTGAACAGAATAAGGAAACGAACACACTAGTTCCATCCTAAACCTTTGTGCAGAGGCAACCATTTTTAGTCTAGGGGTGTTCATGGTGTGGTTTGGATAGGATGTGAGGCAAAAAGTCATCTGATCCAAAAAAAAATCACATGCGATTCAATTCGGTTTGGATACTATTCTAAAAAAATCTGATCCAATCCGATCTAAATATATGCGGTTTAATTTAGATTGATTTTTGGATATCCATAATTCAACATGTAATTTTTTTAATTAATTTTAATATTATATATACACGGTAAAATAATAGGTTTGGTGTAAAATATAACACAAATATATTAAAAACTTAATATCACACAATGAAAATGATCAATTATATTTGAAACATATGAAGTAGTAATAATATAGATTAAATTAACGAATTATATAAGGTTGAAAACCAACAAGAAATGTATTAATACAATATATAATACAAACAAAATAATAAACAAGTATTAAAATATACTTTTGCAGTTCGGTTTGGTTTTGAAAAAGTGATCCGAAATTCGATCCGATCCTAACAGTTTTTGCAAAACAACATCTAAACGCATTCAAAAATATTCGGTTTTTTGCGATTTTCAGATTTTTTTTTGGATCGGTTTGCAATTTTATTTTGGATCAATTTTGATTTGAACACCCCTAATTTTTACCAGTAGTGAGCGTCGTTCTTTTGAATTAATGATTCCGTTGCTTAAACAATTGTATCAGAGCTTAATAACCTTAGCTAAACTTTAGCTTCTGACAATTTTAACTTATTTTGAGCTCAGGTGCTTTAATACTTGTTTTACCTTCTCCCCCTTTTGTCATCAACAAAAAGTCTTACATTCTCCCCTCAATACAGAAAATCTCTCCCCCTTTTTCAAGAGAGTTTGAAGATATCTGTATCAGAGCAGAAAAGAATTTTGAAAGAGTTTGAAAGCATATATCAAAGCAGTTCAGTTTCCCCCTTTTTAAAAGAGTTTGAAAGCAGTTCTGACACCAAGTCTGACAAGATTTCAAAAGGATTCAGAATTTTGGGGGGTTGAACTAACCAAGATTGTGAGATATTTGTGCAATCATATGGATAACCAAGTAGCAAGGATAATCATCAGAGCCTACTTGATTTTCAATGAGTATATGACTTGCAGTAAAATTAGAATGCTGTTCAGAAGCAGAAAAAGTTTGGAGCTTCTGATCAGGTCATTCTGTGTTCAGACATTACTTGTTCAGTACAAACTGGTTCAGCATCAGAGCAAAACAACCAAATTGTTTTCAGTATCAGAGCAAAACTATTCAAGAAGGTATCAGAGTAATTTTTTCAAGAAAGTATCAGAGCAAATCTGAGCCAGTTTAAAGAAAATATATCAGAATCTGATACAAATTGAGGATTTATCTAAGAGTCTGATACCAGCTAAAAGGTTTTAATTCAGAGTCTGATACAAAATAAAAAAACATTTCTAAAGACTGAACATTGTCTGATACACTTTGGGCATTTAAAATGTGTCTGTGCTAAACAGTTTGAAAACATACGGATACCAAATGAAAATTGTTTGTTAAGCAATTTTAACAATGAATATCAGAGCAGAAAATCACATTTTTACTTGATGACTGTGGGAGGATTTGAGTATAAACTTTCAAAGCTTTAATCATCATTGCCCATAACTATACTTATTAGATTCTGACCAACATTAGATTTTTATCAGATTCAGAAGTCAGAAAATCCAGGTTCTGATCCTTCAGACTCTGAGGTTTTTCAGGCTTAACTTTATGCAAACTCTCAGAAGGTGAGTGTTTGATAAGTCTTAGCTTATGATAAACTCAGAATCAAGGAATACATTTAGATTCAAGCACATTTTTTCAAGAGACAAAATGCATGTTCAGATTCTTTTTAATAAAATTGAATCTTTCTTCTGTTAGGGGTTTTGTGAATATGTCAGCCCATTGATGATCAGTATCAATGAACTGAATATCTAAAACACCCTTCTGAACATAATCTCTTATAAAATGATGTTTTATTTCTATGTGCTTGGCTCTAGAATGCAGAATTGGATTTTTAGACAGACATATAGCAGCAGTATTATCACAATAAATAGGAATATTGTCTGCATGAATATGATAATCCTCTAATTGATGTTTCATCCAGAGCAGTTGTGTGCTACAACTTGCAGCTGAGATGTATTCTGCTTCTGCTGTTGACAAAGCAATGGTTGCTTGTCTCTTGCTGGCCCAGGATATCAGATTCTCACCAAGAAACTGACAGTTTCCACTGGTGGATTTTCTTTCAATCCTGTCCCCAGCATAGTCAGCATCACAGAATCCAACTAGCTTATAATTTAGAGATTTCTTATACAGAAGTCCCAAATTAGTTGTTCCTTTCAGATACCTGAAGATTCTCTTGACAGCAGTCATATGAGATTCTCTAGGATCTGATTGGAATCTAGCACACAGACATACACTAAATAAAATATCTGGCCTAGAAGCAGTTAAGTATAGGAGAGAACCTATCATACCTCTGTACAGCTTCTGATCTACCTTAGTGCCATTGTCCTCTTTGCTTAAGGTGCAGGTGGGATGCATTGGTGTTGTCATCAGCTTGCAATCATCCAACTGGAACTTCTTCAGAAGCTCCTTGGTGTATTTTGACTGATGAACATAAACACCCTCTTTGCATTGGTTGATTTGAATTCCCAAGAAGAATTTCAGCTCACCCATCATGCTCATTTCAAATTCATCCTGCATTAACTTAGAAAATTCCTTGCAAAGGGATGCATTAGTAGAACCAAATATGATATCATCAACATAGATTTGTACAATTAAGATTTCTTTCTTAACAGTTTTTCTAAAGAGTGTATTGTCAACTTGACCTCTTACAAAATCATTTTTAATTAAGAAGTTGCTCAGCCTTTCATACCAAGCTCTGGGAGCTTGTTTCAGACCATACAGAGACTTCTTAAGTTTAAAAACATGATTTGGATATTTAACATCTTCAAAACCAGGAGGTTGTTTTACATACACTTCTTCAGAAATTACACCATTTAAGAAAGCACTCTTAACATCCATTTGATATAAGATGATATCATGATTAATAGCATAAGAAAGAAGTAACCTGATTGCTTCCAGTCTTGCAACTGGAGCAAATGTCTCAGTGTAGTCAATTCCTTCTTGCTGGCTGTACCCTTGAGCTACTAATCTAGCCTTGTTTCTGATCACTTCTCCTTGTTCATTGAGCTTGTTCCTGAACACCCATTTTGTTCCAATGATGTTCTTCTGATCAGGTTTTGCAACAAGATCCCATACATCATTTCTTTGAAATTGATTCAGCTCTTCTTGCATTGCTACAATCCAACCATCATCAGCAAGTGCTTCATCAGCAGTTGTAGGCTCAATCATGGACAACAGGCCAAGCATGGACTCATTCTGAGTGAATGCAGATCTTGTCTTCCTTGGACTGTTCTTGTTTCCAATGATCAGCTCCTCAGGATGTGAAGACTTGTACTTGAATGAGGTTCTGGGTGGATTAGCTTCTGAAGGGCCATCAGGGATTTGTTTAGAACCATGCTGGTCTTGATTAGCATCAGGAGTAGTGTCTTTATCAGAGAGCTTTTCAGAGTCTTCATAGTTTTCAGCTTCTGAACCTTCATCAGAACCTGAACTGGGTTCAGCTTCTGAAGGTTCTTCTGAGATTCTGACATCTGCAAAACTCTCAACCAGCTCTGGTATTTCACTACCAGGCTTCTTATCATCAAACCTAATGTGTATGGCTTCTTCAACAACATGTGTTTCAGAATTATACACTCTGTATGCCTTAGATCTCTCTGAGTAACCTAAAAAGGTACCCTTTTGAGCCTTGGCATCAAATTTCTTTAGGTAGACCTTATTGTTTAGTATGTAACATGTACAACCAAACTGATGAAAATAAGAGATACTTGGTTTTCTTCCTTTAAATAATTCATATGAAGTTTTATTCAGAATGGGTCTGATATAGATCCTGTTCTGAATATAACATGCTGTGTTTACAGCTTCTGCCCAAAAGTACTTAGCAATTTTTGACTCATGAATCATGGTTCTGGCCATCTCTTGTAAAGACCTGTTATTTCTCTCTACAACTCCATTTTGTTGTGGAGTTCTAGGAGATGAGAACTCATGGAAAATTCCATGGTCTTCACAAAAGTTTTCAAAAGGTTCATTTTCAAATTCACCACCATGATCACTTCTGATTTTCAAAATTTTCAAATCAGTTTATGTTTGTACTTGTTTGCAGAATTTGAAAAACACATCATATGTTTCATTTTTGGTTCTGAGGAATTTAACCCAAGTCCACCTACTATAATCATCAACAATCACAAGTCCATACTTCTTCCCATTGATTGAGGCTGTTCCAACAGGACCAAACAAATCAATGTGAAGGAGTTCTAGAGGTTTAGAGGTGGAAACAATGTTCTTTGGTTTAAAAGAGGTTTCAGAAAACTTTCCAATTTGGCATGCTGAACACAGAGCATCTGAGTGATAATCAATCTGGGGTAAGCCTCTGACCAGCTGTAACTTGCTATGCTTAGAGATGAGTCTCCAGTTAGCATGTCCCAGCCTTTTGTGCCACACCCATTTCTCATCACTCACAGACAGAAGGCAAACTACCTTCTGCTGAACCAAATCAGAAAAATTTATTTTGTAAACATTGTTTTTCCTACAGCCTCTGAACACTACAGACTTATTTTCATTGTTGATTACAGTGCAAGTGTTCTTATTAAACATGACTTCATAATTACTATCACATAATTGACTTATGCTAAGTAAATTATGTCTCAGTCCATCTACCAGCCAAACATTATCAATGTACAGGGAAGAATTACCTATCTTACCAGTACCAATGATCTTTCCTTTCTGACTTCCTCCAAATCCCACAGTTCCTCCCTCTTTCAGAGTCAGGGTTTGGAACATAGACTTGTCCCCTGTCATATGATGCGAGCATCCACTGTCCAGGTACCAGGACCTTTCCTTTTCTTTGGATGACAAGCATATCTGCAATTGAAATAATCTCAGACTTAGGTACCCAGATTTTCATGGGTCCTTTGGGGTTAGTCCTGAAAGGTTTTGGCTTCTTGTGTCTGAAGTTATGATATTCAGACTTGTTCTGATACTTAGGATATGAATCCTTATATCTTGAATAAGTCTGACTTTCAGAACCTGAGTGCTTCAGAACTTGAGTTCTCAAAGGTTTGGACTCAGACTTCTTCAGAACCTGAGACTTGAAGGTCTTTGGTTCTGATTTGTTCAGAGTCTGACCTTTTGAGTACTTTGGTTCTGATCTCCTCAGAATTCTAACTCTGTTTACTTCAGGCACAAGGCAAGCTTCAGTTTTGCCTTTCTTAAAACAGTTTGAAGCAGAAAACTGGTTGGTTTGCTTTGGCTTCCTTTGCCTAACATTCTGAGATTGAAAATGTTTTGTGTTGACTGGTTTAACAGATTTTGAAGTTTTAATAAACCCAGTCTTAGAAAAAATTAAATCAGAATTATTCAGATTCTGAGACTTACTAGTTCCAGGTTCTGAGCACTTCAGATTCTGAACAGGTTTAAGTTCAGAGTCTGATTTCCTCTTACTCTTAGGCTTAGGACCTTTTGGCTTAGATTTAGGCAAGGTTTTAACAGTTGCCTTCATCTTACCCTTAGGCTCAGAAGCTTCAGAGTCTGAGTTGTTCAGAACTTCTGCCTTAGTCTCAGATTCTGATACTTTCAATTTCTCAGAATTATCAGAAGCAGGCACAAAGCAAATACCATTGCCTTTTAAAATTTTTTCAGAACATGAAGGTGAGTTTAAATCATTTGAAGGTTTAAATAAATCATAGCCAATACCTTCACCTTTGTTTCTGATCATATTATACATCATGGAGGCAATTTTAGTTCTATTGAATCCAGTTAACATGAAATCCTGAAGAGCTATTTCCTGATCATTAGGAACCTCTTCAGATCTCTTATGAGCCTCTTTTCTGAGTTCCTCAACTTCCTCATCATATTCAAAAAGTTGATTCTGAAGTTTAAGGTTTTCCTCAGACAGCAAGTTTGTTTGATTTTTCAAAGACTTAATTTCTTTTAACTTGCTTTTAAGATGACTCATAAGATCATTAACTGTTTCAATTAAATCAGATCTAGAGAGTTCAGAATATACCTCATCTTCTTCATCAGAATCTGAACATGATTCTGCATCAGAAGCTGCAATTGCCATCAGGGCCAGGTTTGCTTCTTCCTCATCAGATTCTGATACATTATCCAGATCATCCCATGTTGCCATGAGACTCTTTTTGAGCTTATTTCTGAAACTGCTGGACTTTGAGCTGGACTTCTTTGCTTTTTCTTTGGATTTCTCCTTCTGAAGATCAGGACAATCAGCAATGAAGTGTCCAGGCTTTTTGCAGTTATAGCAGCTTTCCTTCTGGATATCCCTCTTTGAACTAGATCCTCTAAAGTTGCTGCTTCTGTTAGAGAACTTTTTCTTTCTGTTCATCAGATACTGAAGTCTTTTAGAAATCATTGCAAGCTCATCAGCATCTGAATCTTCATCAGAATTTCCCTCAGGAAACTCTTCTTCAGATTCAATAGCTTTCAAAGCTTTAGCAGGTTTTCTTTTAGACTTCAGAGCTAATGTTTTTGGCTCTCTAACAGACTCATCCTCATTGAGTCCCAGTTCATGCACTTTGAGGGAGCTTATGAGATCCTCAATACTTAAAGTATTTAGATCCTTAGCTTCCTCAATGGCAGTCACTTTAGGTCTCCATTTGGATGGCAGACTTCTAAGGATTTTATTTACATGGTCAGCAGTGTTATAACTCTTCTTCAGAATCTGAAGTCCAGAAATCAGAGTCTGAAATCTTGAGAACATAGTCTCAATATTTTCATCCTCTTTCATTCTGAACAGTTCATATTGCTGAACAAGAATATTTGCCTTAGCTTCTCTAACTTTCTGATTACCTTCATAGTTAGAGCAGAGGGATGTGAATATTGCCTTTGCAGTGGACTTGTCACTCAGCTTCTGATACTCAGTGTGAGGCAATGAGTCCACAATGATAACTCTGACATGATGATGCTTCCTATAGATCTTTCTTTCTGCATCACTCAGAGATCTTCTGTTGACAGCAACACCTTCTTCATCAACAGGAATGGTGATTCCATCTTCTATGATGTCCCATAGTGAATCATCAACCCCAATAATGTGACTATACATTTTACTTTTCCACCAAGAGAATTTTTCTGGGTCACCAGTAAACATAGGAGGTTTATTGTGTGACCTAGACTTCTTTTCTTCAGTACTATAGTCATATTGAACATTTCTTTGATTTCTGGGAGATGGTGGATTTCTGGGAGAGGGTGGAGGTGAATCACTAGTTGAGGCCATGTTTTTCTCAGGATCCTACTGACACACTGTTAAGTGTTAATATCAGAACCGGAGCTCTGATACCAACTGAAGGTGAGAAAAACACACACAAGAAGGGGGGGGTTGAATTGTGTGACTCTAAAAAGTTGATCTTTTCTTTTCAAAACTTATGGTTCAGTTCAGAAGCTGATCTAATCAGTTCTGAACAAATATCAGGAGTTATGCAGCGGATATAAAATAGAAAAGAGAAGAGTAAAGAGAGGCACACAGAAATTATACAGGTTCCTTCTCAATGTGAGAAGTAGTCCTGTCCCCTTGTATCCAACAAGAGAGTTCACTATAATCTGAAGATTACACAATGCTCAACCACTAAGGAAGAGACTTCCAGTTGCTCAATCACAAAGAAAGAGACTTCTATGCTCAACCACCAAGGAAGAGGCTTCCAATGCTCAAGTCACTAAGACAAGAGACTTCCCAATGCTCAAGTCACTAAGACAAGAGACTTCTGACTCAGACCACAAAGGAATGAGGTTACAATTGCTTAGTATACAGACTAAGACTTTAGGGACCAAACTGGTTTACAAGTAAAGAAGTTTGGGATGAACACTTGATCAAATATCAGAGGTGTTCTCTTAATACAACACAGGTTAAGACTCTTAACCTTAAGAAATTCTAAGTTACAAGACTAAAGAATTTCTAAGAGTTTTGAACTTTGACAGTTTTTACACAGAAAACAGAGCAGAGTTTCAGCAATACGTTTCAAGAGTCTTCGACATTTTTCTTCTTCAAATCTTCCTCCTTTTATAGATGAAAATAGAGCTGTTGAAGATTTGCTGGATTTCAGGAATTTAGCCGTTGCAATTGGACTAGGTTACTGCAATTGTGTGCTGCACTTTATCTGTCAGAACAGGGCAGGTGCCATTTTTGAATTGGCCCACCTTAAAAACTGGAGAATGTTTGGGTCAGGGAGACAACTGTTCCATTGAGTTGTTCTGACACATCCAGGCATTAAATGCGCACAGTACTGGTTGCTTTTCCATGCCACATCAGCTTCAGAAGCTTCTCAGTGAACAGTGATCAGAAGCTGCTTCAGTTGTACGGATCAGAAGCTGGCTTCAGGAGTTGACTGTTGCGTTGACTTCATCAGAGGCACCCAGACTTCAGAGGCTGAACTTCAGGAGCACCACTTCAGGAGTACTTCAGAGGCTTCACTTCAGTAGCACTTCTTCAGGACCTCTTCAGAAGCTCTTACTCCAGGAGCACTTCTTCAGAACCTTTTCAGAAGCACTTCTTCAGGACCAGTTTCTTTCTAGCCTTGCAACCTTGCTTCTTGGCTTTCCTTCTTGCTCTTTAGCTTGTTCTTCATAACCATTATCAATCAATACTTATTAAGCATGTGGTTCTGAAACACTTGAACAAAGCATTAGCATATAACCAATTTTCTCTTTAATACTTTGTTATCAACAAAACCATAAAGAGAGATATGTTTATACATAAATGTTTCAACAATCTCCCCCTTTATACATAAGAGAGTTGTTAAACACATTTTGTTCCAACAAATGAAACATCAATAGCTAACAAAGCTAAAAAAAGGGAACTTTGTCTAACGAAACCTATGAAACCCGGATACTCCAAAATGGAGACGTACCCGTATCAGATACGTATCGGATACCGATACTCCACGGATACTCGCGGATACGTACCCACAAAGTATCGGAATTAATTATTTTAATTTTTTAAAAATATTTTATATGATACTTATAAGATACTTCATAGATACACTATGATACTTATAAGATACTTCACAGGTACGTATCCTAGAAAAGATGAAAGGTAAATAAGTGAGACAATGTTGTAAAAATTCAGTAGAGATGTATATGATTCAATTTTAGATATGCATCAGTAGAATTGTTTCTCGATGAACCACTTAAAATTATATATAATATGGTTTATAAGAAAACTTTACATACATATAATAATGAAGGGTAATCAATGCTTATTTTCTTTAAGTATTTTACACACATATAAGTTTTAGTATAAAAATTTTGTTAACGTATCTTAGCCGTATCGTATCCTAAATTTAAAAAATTCCGCGTATCCACGTACCCGTATCGTATCGTACCCGCACCCGTATCCGTATCCGGGCTTCATAGAACGAAACTGTTAGTGGCGATAATTTTGCCCACGATCAATATGATGAGGATCTTGTGCTTATTTACCCTTTGAATTGGGTAGGTTGTCATACTTTGTTGCTTCCATTTAATTTGAACAAAAACATAATTTAGTTCGATGCTTAGTATATTCCATTTATGATTCTATCAAATTCTCTCGCATTCACTAGCCGGTAGATTTATCCATTATAAGATAAGCCATAGGTGAGTTGATAGAAAGTGAAATTAATCGCACTCGTTTGGAATCCGCTTATGGTTGAAAGGATTTAATTCGAGATATACTACCTCTTCCTCGTCTTATCCTCGATGCTCTTTTTTGTTCCATCAAGAATCATACGAATGGTTTCCTCAAATTATCTGTGAACAGAATAAGGAAACGAACACACTAGTTCCATCCTAAACCTTTGTGCAGAGGCAACCATGTTTAGTCTAGGGGTGTTCATGGTGTGGTTTGGATAGGATGTGAGGCAAAAAGTCATCTGATCCAAAAAAAAAATCACATGCGATTCAATTCGGTTTGGATACTATTCTAAAAAAATCTGATCCAATCCGATCTAAATATATACGGTTTAATTTAGATTGATTTTTGGATATCCATAATTCAACATGTAATTTTTTTAATTAATTTTAATATTATATATACACGGTAAAATAATAGGTTTGGTGTAAAATATAACACAAATATATTAAAAACTTAATATCACACAATGAAAATGATCAATTATATTTGAAACATATGAAGTAGTAATAATATAGATTAAATTAACGAATTATATAAGGTTGAAAACCAACAAGAAATGTATTAATACAATATATAATACAAACAAAATAATAAACAAGTATTAAAATATACTTTTGCAGTTCGGTTTGGTTTTGAAAAAGTGATCCGAAATTCGATCCGATCCTAACAGTTTTTGCAAAACATCTAAACGCATTCAAAAATATTCGGTTTTTTGCGATTTTCAGATTTTTTTTTGGATCGGTTTGCAATTTTATTTTGGATCAATTTTGATTTGAACACCCCTAATTTTTACCAGTAGTGAGCGTCGTTCTTTTGAATTAATGATTCCGTTGCTTAAACATGATTATCTTTAGGGCAAGTCATTCGCTTCTCTTGTTCTTGAAATTGGTTTTCACCTATTCATCGCCTGATATTATGGCGTTAAACACTCGGACTACACTTCTAGCATTTCTAGTCGATCCAGCATGCCTTGCAATTCCGGTGGAGCGCTACTCATTAATAACCTCATCAAAAGGTTGTAAGTCGGTCTCAGCTTTTAGTTGAAAGTCTTCATTAGCATAACAAAGATATCGAGGGAGAAGACGATCAAGATTGTGGAGCTAAAGGAAGCCAATTATGTTTAAGTGAGTAGTGAATTAATAACACCATGCATAATCTACCTAAAGGGATATGACGTGTTACCAGGGGGTGAACTCGAGCACAGCCCATCCCTCGGTTGGGCCAAATCCTTGGACACATTTTTCCCTAATTTTTTTTAGACTATTGCTTTTCACACATTAAACAAAGGTGAAAAACACAAGTAAATGACATTTTTACCCCGGCGGCAGTTAACTGCCGCTGGGATGGTGCCATCGGCAGTTAACTGCCGCCGGCTACCAACGGCAGTTAACTGCCGCTACGGGCAATTATGCAGAACAGAACCTGCTATTTTTGCAGGCAAGCCATTTTTCGATCGATTTATTACCTGTAATCCAAAACAACAATTCCAAAGGCAGTACAAATCATACATCAATTATAATCATTCATAAGCAAGAACATTATATAATCTTTCACAATTGACCAAAATAAAATCAATTCGACATTTCGTTAAAATTACACGAATGTTTGAAATTCACCAAAAACATAAATAGTGTTTGACATTCAACAACACATTACTTAATATTACATGAAATCTCTACCGTCATTCGTTGCACATACAGTTGGAACGAACACAAAGATATAATACATTATTTTCAACCATATGCCTAAACATAAATCCAACGTCACTATCGTCACGAATAAGCCGAGGCCAATAGACCGTTTTCCACATGTCTTCATCTTTATCTGCCCCCAGGTCATAAATTGGCATCTAAGCAAATACATGACATGTATGATGATTTTCACCAACATGGAGAAAATAACTGTTAAGTTGTGCCTTCAACTCATCCATAGTGTCGATCGGAGTTAGAAAAACCTTAATTGTCTTTTTGAAAGCAGAGTACCGAACATGAGCTTCAATTTGTGCAACCTCAGACATGTTTAACTTCACAAAAGTTTATGAAATATCAAACATCAGAATAATATTAAATTAAACGTAATAACCAATATATATCAAATGCGGAAACATTATAACCAATAACAAAGTAGGTGCATATTCCACCACATAAAAGTTATATATTTATATATATTAATATGTTAGTTATATATTGGCCACAAAAAATTGTCGTTACAATATCGACCACAAAAAATATGTCGGTGTAATATCGACAAAAAAAAAGATGAACACCGACAAAAACAAAAAATCAGTCATATCGCATCAAGTCAATTTGAACCATCTTCATCTTTCGCAATAACTTGAAATTCTTGCTTTGCTTTTTCAGGAGTGTCACACACAATTGGATTGGCTTGTTTCGACTTTTTTGGTGGGCGCGGATTCTCTCTTTTCTCAATGTTCATAAGGTCTCGAAACCTAGCTTGTTGATCCAAAAACTCAAATTCCCAATCCGATGCCTCTTCACTTCTGTGTATGTTCCACTCCGTAGATGATGGAGGTAGTGGACAACCATCTTTCAAAAAAACAAGAACAAAATGATTGGGAATTAATCCTAGGCACATGATGGGGTTTTTTTGCTTAAGCGGTGGCATCCCTCTAAGTGGGAAATAGGATTACAAATTTCCGATTTCGTGACTTGTCAACTCCACTACAACTCTATTGTAATAAGTTGCAACGATGTGACCAATGTCGGGAAAAGTCAACCACTTATCTACAAGTGCAATACCACCACTATTTGAGGGAGGATGCAAGCCATTTAAGATGTAGTTAAAATGATCCTCACTCGCAAATACCCGCACATAATCATTTCTATGATCTTTCAACTCTTGAATAAGATGTCTACGAACCATGACATGACTTTCTTCAGTGAAACCCAAGAACTCAGCTATAGCCCGAAAACCACAATTCCCATCGCCTTTAACATCCACAATTTTTTCAATAAATGGAACCATAAATTTTGGCATATAGTCAATAGGGCTCAAAACATCAAACACACCATGAACCGGAGTAGGCTTTGGAACCGGGCTAAGCTTAGGAAACCGAGTAGGTGGTGGAAGTGGGGAACGTGATGATTTGCCAATACGAGCACCCTTTCTTTTATGAAATGATGACATAGTTTGCGACGATTGCCTATCTAGAAATTGGGAATCAACACGCTCCCAATAAGAATGGATTCGACTTGTCGATGCCTCATTTGCTTTACACCTCACTTTTTGCGGAGCTCCCTTGGTTGGTACTTTTCTTGGAGGAGGAGAAACCATTGTGGATTCTGGAAATGCCAACTGACGCAATACCTCTTTGATTTCTTGTTTGATTTGATAAGAAACTTTCTTGAGACGTTCCTGAATAACATTCCACTCATCCTCGACAAAAAAACCATCTTCATTACTTTCTTCACCCATACATAAGCTTTGCCAATGACGGTGTATCTCATCCAATTGAATAGGCTTGTTGTCACGGATTTTCACAGCAATAGTGCATGCACAAGGTAGCCCATACGATGTCCTTATCACACAACCACAAATATCTTTGTCCATGCACAAGGTTTCCTTGGAACATCTTTCTTCATCAAAAATAAAGCTCAAAGCAGTCCTAGACACATAACCAGCCAACCCAGAGTACAAAATGACGTCTTTGTATCTATGTTCTAATACAGTACAACTCCTCCCAAATGATGTTTGTATCACAGTTAACTGGATCACCAACATATCATGTATTTTCTCCCAACAAGTACCAAAATCACCTACAATATTGCTCAAATATTTCTTCAGTTTACCATTAGCCCCCTCAACTCGGTTGGTGGTTCTGCAACCAAGATGCAAGACACGGTATGTCCATGCCCTCACAATTTTCTCCTTCACAACATCCAATACGGTGCTCTCGACATAAGTAAGAAACTTTGGAAAATCTTTACAAACATTTTTGAATTCCATTAACGCACTTGCATATAATTCTTGCGTAGGTGATTCAACAACAACATCTTAAGCTCTCATTACCTTGTTAACTATGTCACTTGGCTTCACCTCTTTCCCATCCTTAGGTTTCACTCTACAGTCAGTGATGCACTTTGCTCTAACATTTTTACCAACATGAAAATAACAAAGTATTGTACTAGTTTCAGGGAGAACAGTTGCTACCGCATTCATCAAAGTCGTATCTCTGTCAGTCACAACCACTGAAAGCATATTAATCTTTGAGTTAAGAAGTTTGACCAACATCTGTAAAACCCAAGTAAATTATCCTATTTCTCAGATGTCAAAAATCCAAAACCAACAGAATACGTCAAATCGGTCGAGGTGACCCCAACTATCTCAAACAATGGCATTCTGTACATGTTGGTTTTATAGGTGGAGTCCATAACCAAAACTGTTGGAAAATTGTTAAACAACTTAACCGATGTTGGATGAGCCCAAAATATGTCTTGAATCGTAGTACTTTCACTTTGTGTTCTGGTGAAATAGACATAGTTGTGCTCCTCCAACTTTGAGATTAGATACTGCATATCAGTCTTGTTACCTCTGTTTGACTTGAATATTTTTTGACGTTCATTGTAGACTTGCTTGATATTTGTCATGCAATCTTGTCTTTTTGTCTTCAAATTTATCAAAATATTTTTTGGTAGCACCAAACTCTTGGTCAAGTCACGTACAATCTTCTTGTCATCCTCCCTTAATCTACCCGCAAGCATGTGTCCTTCTAAACTTGGCTCCATCTCATGGTTGTGAACTCCGTTAAGAATGTTCAATCTCCAATCATTTGTTTCCCTACTAAGATATCCACGAACCATGAACTTACATCCACATTTTCTTGAACCCGTTGCCTCATGCTTCAATCTTTTTTTCGGCACTTTGTGGTCGCCACTCCTTTCACAAATTAGTTGCAACATTGGATTGATCAAATTGGATCTACGTATAACAATTGTAAATCCAGCCTTATTTGCTTGACGACGTACCCAATTAAGCAAGTCATCTCTATCTTTCCATTTAATTTCGCTTGAAAAAAAATGAGCCGTGTCAACTTCGTTGGCCTCAAGAGGGACAACACCGGAGTCAGCATATAATGAAGCTTCAACCTTAGGCGGTATGACATTTCCGGAATTATCGACAAAAATAGGTTTTGTCTCGACCGGATCATCATCCGCATTTTCATCCATAACTATAAATAAACAACAAATAACTATGAATAAATAACTTACAATTGCAATAACATCAATATCAAAATTAATTAAACCTAAAAAAAGTTTTAAAAAAACCAAAAAAAAAAAACCAAAAAAATAGGCAGTAAACCTGTTTTTTGAAGTTTCCCATCGACACCTAGCTGCCGCTGCATCGGCAGTTAGTTGTCGATGTCCCCATACAGCGGCACTTAACTACCGCTAGCCCCATGTCAGGTTTTCACGAATATTTACAAAAAATCAGCAAAAAAACGGATTAAATGATGCATTACCTGTTTCTTCACGTCAAATGTGTGTTGAATCCTTCTAGTATTGCTGCTTCAATGATTTTGGACAAGATTTTGGACTCATTTAAAAACAAAACTCCAAACGTCATTCAAATCAATCTAAACAAAATCAAACATAAACCCTCTCTAATACCTCAATCATACTTTACTTAAAAAGTCAACTAATCATATCAACGACGTCATATATACTCAATAAGGATTTATTAAAGGAGAAACATTTGTTTAGGACAAATCCAAATCTAAAAAGTTTAGGGACAGTCACACAAATGATTTAAAAAAAAAAGATAAAATAGTTTAATAATTGTGAATGATGTGACTAATTTATTTATTATTTAATTTTCTTAATTGTTATGTGTGTGCTCAAATCAATTTTATTTATATTTGTGATTATATAATACTTGGATCCATTGTAAATCATTTCTCAACAAAAATTTGAAATGCAAAGAAAGAGAAACGGGTAACAAATATAAGTTGGATGTAGGTTTTTTTTTTTTCACAATTAGAACTCCTTATATCTTAATCTCTCTTCTGATGGGGTGAAATTGTATTATGCATTATGTTGAAATATATTAGGGACATAACTTAAATATAGGGTGATTATTAATTCAGGTTTTCAGTATTTTGAAATCGGTCATCAGTTAAATTCATTAACAGTTGAGTTCATATCAATTGATTAACTATTAATTATTTAATTATTTATGTAGTCTTTTACTTATTTTGATCGCTAATCAATAATCAATTGAATCTTCTAATTAGAGTTGTCAAATGGATCGGTCCGGCTCAGCCTGTCTCGGCCTTGTGGGCCAGTTCATATAAATGGGTCGGAGCGGGTTGGCCCACTTGATCCATGTGCTATAAAAATTGAGCACAACTCAGTTAGTTGTGGGCTACACAACCCGATGGGTCAGCCCGACCCGTGTTTCAAAATGTATTATTTTTTTTTTCGAAAATATAGATGCAATGAACAATAAAGCTACATATCACAATTTTTTTAAATAGAAACCTTTTACATAAATTATTATCCATCAAATAAATCACATGTCTTTGTAAACTAAGTTAAATGATATATAAAACATCTATTAAATCAACATCCATAAGGGATAAATTGTACAAAAGAATCAATGCAAAATAGAGTATTTATCACAACTCACAAAATGAACCTTGAAGACAATGAAATGCAGTCTTACATAATAAAAGAATTCAGTTTTGCATAATAAAACTGTTTATTATTTATTTTATTTTTAAAGGACCGGACCGCAAGCCCAATGCCCCAGTGCAGGCCAACCCATGTAAAATAGAGGCCCGATGGGCTGGACCAAAAAGGTTAGGTCGTTTTTTCATGCTATTTTAGCGGCCCAGCCCACACTAAAATAGAGGGCCGATGACCTGACCCAGTAGGCCCGACCCATTTTGACAGCTCTACTTCTATCTACAATTAACTAATATAATTTAATTTAAATATATATGCTCACAAAATGATATCAAAACATAATTAAGCTCCAAAAACATAAAAATTCATATTTAATTCATATTTTGTAAAAAAAAATGAGATTTTTATAATATTCTAAACATAATTGCGAAAAAAAAATTAAATTTTGAATATTACATCTTTGTTGACTTAAAAGCAAATATAAAAAATTGCGATAGAAAACTTTTGGGGACTAAAATTGAAGAAATTTTTCTTGAAGATTAAAATTAAAGGTTGAAATAGTTATAGAGACAAAACCCATATTTGACCCTCTAAATTTTGTCAAAGAAAAAAAAATTGTATTTTACAAATAAACCAATTAAGCTACAATGGATGTGTTCATACAAATATATATATTTACCCTTACATGCACGTGATGTATGCTATTAGTATAACAGGTTTTTAAGATTTTTTTAGTCAAGTATCCTAGTGACTGGAGCTCACACATTTTAAATGTAAAGAAATGGAGTGTTCCGGGTTTGAACCTCGGCTTCTGCATATATTATGCAAAGTCTCTATCAATTGAGTTAAACTCACAGAGACTTTAAGATTTATTCTTTACTTAAGAAAAACTTATTCATTTATTCAAATTGATATAATACATCAGAAACAATAAAAATTTAAAATAACTAAAATTAAAAGGGACGAATTTACAAAGAAACTTACAGAATCCAAATTAATTGCATAAAACAAAAAAAAATATTATATGTGACAATATCAAAAATGTTGAAATACCCATGCCTTCGATAATGTCCAAACCATTAATTAAATTATAATGAGAGCACCAAACTCAATTCTTTTATTTTTGTGGTAAAAATATACATGAAACAATAATTTAAGAAAAGAACCACTAAGATATGGTTGTTCAATAGACCCTTTAATCGGGTCGTAACTTCGAATCAACTTTTTTAAAAAATGTGAGTAAATTTTAGGGGTCTATTAAGCAACATCAAGAGTTTTTATAAGTTGTAAATTTGAATATATTGGGTTTGAGTCTGGCCCAAAACTAATAGCCGACATTCCAGGGGCGAAAGATGATATAAAATTAGGGTTTTCAACCCTCCTAGATCTACAACTCTGTTTCCATCTCTATGCTCTTTGCAGTGCAATTTTTCCTCTGCCTCGATAGTCATATTCCGTTTCTTTCCAAAAAATTATTCTTTGTTGTTTGTATTGGGTGATGATTTTAATTTTGCGTATTTTCTGTTTATTTTGTAAATTTGTGAAAAGTGAGGCTGTGATGAACAACAACATTTCTCGAATCTGATAATGACAAAAGCAAATATATTGCTTTTTGATGACCGTGTTTGTGCGTGTCTGAGCCTCTTACTGGTTATATATGAATTGTTTCAGCTTAATCCGAAGAAATAATATCTTTTTTTAGCTTTTTGAATGATTTGTTTCAATGCGAAACTGATTCAACCATACAGAACAGAGCTATTCACTAAGTTCTTACCATATATGTGATGATGAATACTATTGAAAAACAAATCCAAACATTCAACAGCTATAGCGAGTGAAGTACTTAAGTTCTGCAAGTTTGGTAACATGGTAAAAAAATTGAGATCCGTTAATTGTTATGGTGATGGACAATCAACTTCCTATAGTTATTTTGATGTGTGATTGCTATAATCAAGGATCATCGTATGTCCTTTCTCTAATTGTTGCATCATGATAGTAATTGTGGTTGCATAAGATTGTTTTTGTATGTAAATGCAATATTACAATTCTTATATTGGATGAGATATGGCCTCACAATAAGTTTATAAGAGAAACTGTCTTCATCTTATTTAAATTAGACTTTAATATAAATCTTTTCGTTGGGAGATTTGTGGTTGTACGATATTAAGATCGGACGGTCCATATTTCAATATTGAAATTACTTCCTCCGTTTCTTTTTAAGTGTCTCTTTTGAAGAAAATTTTTGTTTCTATTTAATTGTTACTTTCAAAGTTCAATGCAACATTAAATGTTGTTTTACTAATATTACTCTTAGTTATTTACTGCGGAGAGAGAAATATATGAAATGAGATATTAAATAAATAAGGACATTATATTAAAAGTATAACTTATTGTATCAAAAGTAGTAACATTTATTGATTGTCTTGTGTAAAATGTCAAAAAGTGACAATTAAAAATGAACGAATGGTATATATTTTTATAAATATAATAAAATCTGGTAGAATTTTGGACCGGTCATTGCTCTTCCAACTATAAGACTGCATGTTAACATTTTGGGTTTGCATATACTAATGCAACATTGCAGAAACGCTTCCCCATTGTCCCACGAGAAAAAGGTTGGTGAAATATAATCAAGCAAATAAAGTTTTGTTATAGTATGGAAAATACTTGGGTGACTTTGGGATTATGTGACTTTGGTGACTTTAATGTATTTTAAATGAGAGAAATGATTAAAATAAATTATTTTGACGAGAGAGAATTATTAGTTATGAGAGAGGAGAGCTAGCGCCCCTTTGCTAGCAATGCCTTATAATTTTCCGTGGGTGAGTGGATATACTCATCATTACAACAATTAAAAGAGGGTTTCTTTCTCTTTACAAACATTCCTCCTACCCCTTTCTCACATCTTATCTTTCACTGCCAAACCAAATCATGTGCTATAGAATTCCTGTCTCCATTAACTTGGTCACGCAAATTTGCATGCAAATGCAAACTGATGGTGACATTGATCAAAGTTTAAGTGAATCTAAATTTAAATATTCACTTGAGAGGGGATGAAGAAGCTAACAGACAAGATTGTTAGAGGACTGTCAAATTAGAAAGTGGGAAAACTTAGCTAAAATCGATAGGAGACTAAATTGCACAATCAGAGGATCAACTTGGATTTAATCATATATTGTAATATTGTATTGTGAAAGCTGATGTATATTTCAATAAAAAAAGCAGATGTATGTACCACATAGACCGATCTTAAAAGTGTCTAACCACCGCTGGAAATGCCGAGTGGCAGTTAAATGTCGCTGATGTAATGAATGGACAATTTCATAAGTGAGGAGTAATTTCCATTCTATAAAAGTATGTTTATTAAGGGCCCTTAATCATATTCCTTGAATATTTGTACTTTGATTTGGAGGGCCGGGGAAGCCCAAAAGGGCAACCTTTCACCAAATTGATGATAAAAAACATATCATTATAAATATCATGCCAACATTTTACACGGTATTCAAATATACAAGTCTCTAATCTCCTAAAAAAAGTCTCTTGAATTACCTTGCTTAGCTCATAACTAACCAAGCAACAAGCATGTTAGAGTTTTTTTCACTCATACTTGCGTATGAGTACTTTATTCTTAAAATTTTGAGTTTGACTAACTCAACTTTACGAAATCAATTGGTAAGGTGGAGAGTACCCTGACTTATAAAGACGTTGTTTAGGCCATATTTCATCCATCAGCTTTTGAAATATCATTTGTTACAGGAAAACTTGGCCACTTATTAGTATGTCCCATCGATGTACACCTTTTACACCTTAATGCCGTAATGCACGTTCTTAGGTTCATCAAAACGAATCCATGTCGAGGATTATTCTTCGGTGCTTCATCTTCTCCTAGCCTCAAAGGGTTTCGCGATTCTGACTGGACAACTTGCCTTGATACAAGGAGATCCACCACTAGGCATTGTTTCTTTCTCTAAAATTCCTTTGATTTTGTGGAAAAGTAAGAAGCAAGCAAATAGTATCATGCATGTAACGTTCTTCTTCTGAAGTAGAGCACCAAGCTTTTGCACAAGCAACCTGTGAGGCAAAATGAATTCTATACCTCCTTCAAGACTTTCACATCCTACATGTAAATTTCTATGACAATCAATTTGGCTTTCATTTTTTTTAACTAAACACATTGAAATTGATTGTCATGTGATTCTAGACAAAATTCAAGCTGGTGTCCTCCACTTAATTCCAATTGCTTCCAAAGATCAATTAGTAGACATATTGATCAAACTCTTTCATCCTGGCCTGTTTACAACATTGCATTCCAAGTTAGAAATGATTGATATTCATTCCACCTTCAGAGGGGATGTTGAAGTATAGAAATCACTTCTTTGTATTTAATTGACTAATGACAGTTGTGACTAGGATCTTTTCTTTTAGGAGCTGAACTTTTTCATTCATAAAATGAGCTTTCCATTTTTTAGGATGTGTATTTTTATTTTTTGTGTGTAAAATAACACATTTTACATTAACAGAACTTGCTGAATAGTTGGATCATTGAGACTCACTAGATTTCGGATTCAAACTTCAAAAAAATGCTTACCAAAATAATGAGATTTGAAATGTGTAACGAAATATGAGTACCAACTTTCATTGCTTATTGTTAGTAATTGTTGCATTGTTAATTAAACTAATTAAAGGTAGATAAAAATGTAGTCAAAGTTTAGAGTGTAAATATCATAAACAAAAATTGAAAGGTAAAAAGGAAAGGCAAGTAGGGAGCGTAGAATAAAGCAAAAGGGAATGTCTTTCTCAAACACAGATCCCAATGAAAAGCATGAACTAAGCCTAGCAAAGCATTCCTTGCTGGAACACATTCTTTTTGTTTACTAACTTGCTTTGCTTAATTTGTTCCCTACACAAATCTATCGCTGACTCACCATTTATTCACTTCACACACATAAATTATGAACAGATAAAAAAGTTACATATATTAATACTAGTAAGGTTAAGTAGTACTAGTGATAGTGAGTCTTGAAGATGAAGTTCATGGAAAATATTGAGGATACCTTTAGCCTAAACAATCAAAATAATAACATTTTTGGTTTATCTTTCTCTCCACAAATGAATATAGGTGCTCCTTCCACTGCTGCTGCTGAAGCTGTTCCAACAGGCTTTTATTATCAACCTACAGCTCTTCATAACTATAGCTATTACTATGATTATGAAAGTGAACATGTTGGATTGTATTCAGCCTTGCCCATCATGCATGATGGATCACAAAACCAAGGTTGGTTTAGTTCTAATATTTGTTATATTCTTCTTTTTATGTGAAATGAAATGTACTAATAATTCAACTTTTTGAATACTTTGTAACTATTTTATGTGTAGCAATGGGAATCTCTCATTATGGATACAATACCAAAGAAGAAATGCAACTAAGCATTGATAGTATTTTTAGCAACCAAACTTCATACCAAAAGCCAAACAATTCAAATAACCTAAATCATGTACAAGAGAATATGAGCTTGTTGGGGAGTTTGGCGGAGCACCAGAAGCAACAGCTCTCATATTACACCGTCTTAAGAAACGATAATGTGATCTTGGACGGGACGACAAAATATCAGCTAGAAGATAGTGTCCAGCTACCAAATATAGTTGAGGATGAAATTTCTGATCTAAGGAGATGGGTATCAAGGGACTTTCATGCTGCTGCTAGCCATGCACAAGAGTCAAAGACGTGTGTGTTGTCCGCGAGTCCTAGCTCACAATCAAGTTGTGTTACAAGTTCACAACAAACATCACCTATTGATTCTGCTTCCGTTGATACCATGAAAAGGAAGCATCAAATGGTGAACTTGAAAAAGAATCAGAACCAAACCTTTGGGCAAAGAACATCTCAATATAGAGGTGTAACAAGGTTTGTTTTCATCTAGTGCCTTTTGTTACATTATTACAACTGTTGTTAAATATTAAGACTATATATGTATAATAATCCATGTTCACTACTTCAACTGATTTATGTCATGATTTTAAATTGCGATTGAGTACTTTCTATAAACCTTTATGTTGTGAAAAGATTTGGTCGATACAATCGAATTTGCAGTTATGACGCAGACCTTAAAATCCTTTATATTGTGGACTACAATTTCAAACTGTTCATCTCCTTTCGTGTTTTTTGTTGTTTGATTTATATATAATGAATGTTGGTTTATCAGACATAGGTGGACAGGTAGATATGAAGCTCATCTATGGGATAACAGCTGTAAAAAAGAGGGCCAAGCTAGGAAAGGAAAGCAAGGTAAGAATTAAAGCAACTATTATTTCTCTTTTATGTGTGTATATTGTTGGTCAAACAAATCTTAGCTTGATTCTATTCTCCTTAGAAAAGCTGTGCATTTTATAGCAATATTTGTTTCTCACTCTTGTTTTTTTTTTTTTTTTTCTTGTGTTTTTCTCCTCATGTACAATGGTTCCTCAGTTTATCTAGGTGAGATTTCCAAATGTTAAGAATGTTTTTCTTTTCTTTATGATGATAGAAAAAGAGGAACATTTATGTATATAAGTAACTCCAAGAATTTTATTGTAGGAGGTTATGATATAGAAGAAAAAGCTGCAAGAGCTTATGATATGGCTGCACTCAAGTATTGGGGACCCTCCACTCGTATAAATTTTCCAGTAATGATTAACTTCTTTGCCATTTTGTCTTCAATTCAAGGATCTAATTCAGTACTGAAAGTAACTGATTTGTAATTAATCATGATCTCATGATAATATATAGTTGGAAAATTATCAAATGGAACTCGAGGAAATGAAGAAAATGACTAGACTAGAATACGTTGCTCATTTAAGAAGGTACAAATATTTGCATCTCAATCATTATGCAGTTGAAAACCATATGTTAATATTCATAACAATATAATTTAACTTTGTAAAATCAGGAAAAGCAGTGGATTCTCAAGAGGGGCTTCCATGTATAGAGGAGTAACAAGGTGAGTCTAACATCACATGCATTGCACTAATTTAATTTAATATATGATTTATATATGAAAAATAAAATTGGATCTGATTATTATCTTTGTAGCAGACACCATCAACATGGAAGGTGGCAAGCTCGAATAGGGAGAGTTGCTGGAAATAAAGATCTCTATCTTGGAACTTTCAGTGAGTATACTCTCACATATTTTGGTTATTCTTTCTTTTGTGATTGTGACCAATATATTTCATTTCAGTCTTTGATGAAATATTTATTTATAAAATTAGGCTTGAAATAAAAAACAACAAGAAGAAAATGTGCGTAAGTAATTATGTTTAATGTTATAAACATTTTTGGACATACCAACTCAATGTTAAATGCTCCATAAACATTTTTTAACGAAGTTTGCCGAAAAAATAAATAACAATATAAATTTTTTATGACTAAAGGATCAATTTGTAACAAAATAAAACTTAAGAAACCAATTTGTAACCAAAAAGTTTAAAGAACTAACTTATTATAAACATCCGATTTATATAGAAAGTGATACTTGAAAAGATTAAATTGATGGTTTATTCCTCTCATATTGAATGTACATTTATATATTATAATTATAATAAGGATCTTGTTAACGAGTATTCTTAGAACACTTTTTAAGCATTCCTAATGAAGAAATTATTCTTTAAAAAAAGTAAAGGCTTCAATTTCCAATGCAATAAATGCACAAACATTTATAAAATCTTACCACTTTTGGTGCTTAAAGAGTGTCCTGGAGACACTCGTTAACATTTCCCTTATAATAATACTTAGGAAGAGGGTGCTTTATAACTTTATAAATCGAATCTTTGATGCATTTCTTGATCTCTTTGAACTCTTCTTTTCAGTCACATAAGGCTGAATCTGATCATGAACCACTTTAATATTTTCTTTTTTTAAAGATGTTGGTTCAGAAGGAGGCACAATCATAGCTTCAAATGATCTTTTTATTATTTTTTACTTCAATCTCATGTTCTGTATAGTAATCTAATTCTAATTACCCTTTTTGTTATGAAAACTTTTCAGCTACACAAGAGGAAGCAGGTGAAGCCTATGACATTGCTGCTATAAAATTCAGAGGAGCAAATGCTGTTACTAATTTTGATATAACAAAATATGACGTGGAGAAAATTATTGCAAGCAGTAACCTTCTTAGCAGTGAAGAAGCTAGGAGAAACAAAAAACTGGATGATGTAATTAATAATAATAAACCAGCTTGTACGTTTGAAGACATTGAAGAAGCCATTCCAATGCAGAAAAGATGCAAAATCCAACCATTCTCGATAAATAACATATATGATGAAGAAGTAGAGAAATCAAATAGAGTGCATATGTCAAATCCTTCTTCAATTGTGACAAGTTTGAGCAGTTCAAGAGAAGAAAGCCCTGAAAACATGACAAGCTTACCAATGCTCTTTGGAATGACTTCAACAACATCAATAATGTCTTCACTTTCTTTGCCTCACACGCCACTGTCTGTTTTTGCTGCATGGACCGATGCATAATCAGTTTTGTTTCGGATTTGGATTAGGTGTAGTCACTACATCATGCAGTTTTTCCTGATGTCAAATTAACGAATGAGATCGTTTTAAACTGATTTTGTTACAGTGTAATATGGACCGTCAGATCTCCTTATTTTGCATGCATGTTTAGGAGACCGAGTTTTAGTCCTATTAATCCTTTTAATTATAAAGGTGTTACAGTTAAGCATTTTATTCGTACTATGATGAACAGCTCCTGAAATCTTATATACTTTTTGGTCAGTTTGTGAAATCCTTGCTATTGCTAGAAACAGTTTATAAATTAAATTCTGGAATATGGGAACGATACCATTCATTATTGGTTTCAAATTTTCAATTTCTTTGGTCCATTTTATCTCTTTTGGTCACGTGGAATTTTAACACATGTATCTAAGTGCATTCCTTAAGTAATCTTTCTTTAAATTATTGGATAGTACTATTGGTATTTCACGTCTAGTGTCATCATTACTTATTCGTTTTTCCAATTTAACTTTATCTAAAGGAAGCATATATATTCCATACACAATTCTATCAAAGGAGGGTATTGTAGGCGCAAATATAGATTCTCTTAGAATGACTTTCTATGATCTGATTTATGACTTACGGCATCTCCAATGGAGGTTCTTTATTTAATAAGGACCATTCCCGGTTAAGGATCTTCTGTTAGAGAAAGAAAAAAAGAGTACCTACTATTAAATAACAGACAACTATATAAAGATCATATCTTTTCTTAGCAACTAATGGATCTAACGTTTAAAAGAAGTAATAAAATATGTACAAGTTGATCCCACTTTCAAAAAAAGTAATATTTTATGAGGTAATTTATAATTTAATAAATAAATTTACTTTTGTATAATGATGTAAAGTTATTGGGACTTGTTTAAATGTTTTTCATTGGAGTCTATGTTAGTGTATTGTCATTAGAGTCATTGAGTCCTTAATAGATACTTTTATTAAAAAAATTATAAATAAATGATGTGTACATGTGAGGTCCATTTAAAGAGTCTCTGTTAGTGTGCTACTCCCTCCGTTCCTTTATAATTGTCACTTTTGCATAAAAATATTATTTCTAATTAACTGTCATTTTCAAAGTTCAATACATCATTAAATGTTATTTTACCTATATTATTCTTAGATATTTATTGCAAAGGGAAAAATATATAAAATGAGATATTAAATGATTAAGATTATTATAAAAAAAATAAATTATTGTATCAAAAGTAGTAAAAGTATTTATTTTCTTAGTTTGTATAAAAAGTCAAAATATAAAATTAAAAAGTAATAGAGAGAATATCATCGTAGATGTTCTTAATGACCTATATCGAATTGCATTTCGTCAGCTATTTAAGTAAAGTCTAATTGTTGGAACTGGAAACCCCTATCAGATAAGATAATTTATTTTATTATACATGTAGGCACCGTATATAGTATTATAACCCCAGTGATGGTCGTAGTAGAAGCCATCACAACATGGGTAGCTACATTCACACGTGAGCTGATATTTATTCTCAATTGTCTGTTTTTGTATTTTTATATGATTTTTAAATGAGTAATGATGAGTTAAAAACTAATCTAATCTGTTCCTTCAAAAAACTAATCTAATCTGTATATTTATAGGAATTATTATTATTACGGACTAGTTATTAATGAATTTTTTTTTCTCTTCTCTTTTTAGTCATGTCATTAGTTATAAACGATGTTTATACGGTTGTTAAATATTTTCTCTGGTCTTATTTATAAGAGATATTTGGGTGAATAAAAGTTGAAGTATGTGATTCAACTTTTGATACATGTCTCATAAAGTAGATCAGATATATCAACTTCTGTTGACCTAAATGTCTCTTATAAATATGATAGAAGAGAGTTGTTATTAATTTTTAGATGTTCAAATAACATTGTTCTTTTTAAATTGATACATGTAAGAAAAAAGATGAATCTGCGAGCAAACTCATATCATCTGTTAATATCATAAAAGGGCAAAGTACATAGTTCTATAAATATGACTATATTCTAGTGTCTGAGATACTCATGTCGTTGAATCTGCAACGTTGAAGAGAAATAAAAAAACACAACACATAAAGACAGAAAATCAAAACAAACAACGGCGTGCTAAGACAACAAAATCACAAAAACATACGAAAGAAGACCGAAAATATGTAGAAATCACTTCTTAAATAAAAGATAAAAGATAAACAATTTGAAGAGGTAATTTCAGGGAAATTTGACGCTAAATCACCCTCTTTGTAGGAGGGGAAGAAAAATAGAGCAGTTTTGATTAAGTTTTCAATAATTTTTTTTAAACAAATACATACTTCACAAGAAACACCATTTTTATTATTTTTATGTATATATTTTTTCCCATTATACCATTTGTTTATTTTTTTGGTCAACCCATTATACCATTTTTAATATACGTTAGTTGCTACAATTTTAAAATAATATATAAAGCAATTTTGATTAAATTATAACTCATTAAACTATTAATTCAAAAAACAACAATTATCAAACCAAATCAAGAAGTCTCTTAGGCTCTGTTTGGATTGATGGAACAGAATGAAACATAGCAGAATGAATCATAATGAAATGGAACAAAATAAAATGAAGTAGAAAGTCTATTACATTGTATAAGTATTTTAGTATGGAACCGAACAAATTTTTATTCAGATGTTTGGAAAGTGAGCGGTATAGAGTCAATTATAGCTTTTTAATTCTATTCTTACCCTTATTCAAAATTCACTAATATGTAAAATTAAATTTGAAATCTTTTATTAAAATGATAAAAAAAAATTGCAAGATAAAATGATCAAAATTTTGTAACTTGTATAATTAGACAAGCGTATGGATTTTAATAATGACTATGTTAGAGACATATGATCATCTAAAGTTATAAACATTCCTAGCATAACAAAACTAGTATTATATAGTTTTTTTGAAAATTGTTGTTTCCACATGTTAGTTTGCTAGGAAACACCATACAATTACCTATATAACCTCATCGGCAGTTAACTACCGCCGGCTTGCTTCCATCGACAGTTAACTATCGCCGGTGTCATCGGTTTTTAACTGTCGATGCGATTAATTATGCAGACAACAGGTTCTGTTTTGGTCACCAAACCAAATTTCAGCCTATTTATTACCTGTAATTCAAAACGACAATTTCAGAGGCAGTGCAAATCATACACCAATTATAATCAGTCATAAGCAAGAACAATACATAATCTTTCACAATTGACCAAAATGAAATCAATTCGACATTTCGTTAAAATTACACGTATGTTTGAAATTCAACAAAACATAATGGGTGTTTGAAATTTAACATAAAGGGTGTTTGTAATTTAACAACACATTACATAATATTACATGAAATCTCTACTGACATTCGTTGCACATGCAGTTGGAACGAACACAAAGATATAATATATTATTTTCAACCATACGCCTAAACATAAATTCAACGTCACTATCGTCACGAAGAAGCCGAGGAAAATAGACCATTTTTCACATGTCTTCATCTTTATTTGCCCTCAGGTCATAACATGACATCTGAACAAATACATGACATGTATAATGATTTTCACCAAAATATTTGTTAAGTTGTGCATTCAACTCATCCATAGTGTCGGTCGGAGTTAGAAAAACTTTAATTGTCTTTTTGAATGCAGAGAACTGGCATGAGCTTCAATTTGTGCAACCTCAGACATGTTTAACTTTACAAAAGTTTATGAAATATCAAACATCATAATAGAATTAAATGAAACGCAATAACCAATAAATTGACAGACACATAGACATATATATATATATATATATATATATATATATATATATATATCAAATGTGAAAACATTAATAACCAATAAAAAAGTAGGTGCATATTCCACCACATAAATGTCATATATTTATATAATGTTAGTTATATATTGGCCACAAAAAATTGACGTTACAATATCGACCACAAAAAATATGTCAGTGTAATATCGACAAAAAAAAGGATGAACACCGAAAAAAATCACTCATATCACATCAAGTGGAATTGAATCATCTTCATCTTCCGCAATAACTTCAAATTATTCCTTTGCTTTTTCAGGAGTGTCACACAAAATTGGATTGACTTGGTTTGACTCCTTTTTTGGTGGGGGCGGATTCTCTCTTTTTTCAATGTTCATGAGGTCTCGAAACCTAGCTTGTTGATCCAAATACTCAATTTCCCAAGCTGATGCCTCTTCACTCTTGTGTACGTTCCACTAAGTGGATGATGGAGGTAGTGGACAACCATCTTTCAAAAAAATAAGAACAAATGATTGGGAATTAAGTCAAGGCACATGATGGAGGTTTTTTGCTTAAGTGGTGGCACCCCTCTAAGTGGGAAAAAAGATTCCGAAGTACCGATTTTGTGATTTGTCAACTCCACAACAAGCCTATTGTAATAAGTTGCAACGATGTGACCCATGTCCGGAAAAGTCAACCACTTATCTACAAGTGCAATACCACCACTATTTTGGGAGGATGCAAGCCATTTAAGATGTAGTTAAAACGATCCTCACTCTCAAATACCCGCACATAATCATTTCAATGATCTTTAACCTCTTGAATAAGATGTCTACGAACCATGATATGACTTTCTTCGGTCAAACCCAAGAACTCAGCTATAGCCCGAAAACCACAATTTCCATCGCCTTTAACATCCACAATTTTTTCAATAAATGGAACCATGAATTTTGGCATATAATCAATAGGGCTAAAAACATTATTAGGCATTGGAACAAGAATAGACTTTAAAACCGGACTAAGCTTAGGAAACTGAGTAGGTGGTGGAAGTGGGGAACATGATGCTTTGCCAATACGAGCACCCTTTCTTTTAGGAAATGATGACATAGTTGGTGACGATTGACTATCCAGAAATTGGGAATCAACATGCTCCCACGAAGAAGAGATTCGACTTGTTGTTGCCTCATTTGCTTTACACCTCGCTTTTTCCACTTTTTTCTTGGCTCCCTTGATTGGTACTTTTCTTGGAGGAGGACACAACATTGTGGCTTCTGGAAATGCCAACTGACGCAAAACCTCTTTGATTTCTAGTTTGATTTGATAAGGAACTTTCTTGAGACGTTCTTGAATATCATTCCACTCCTCCACGACAGAAAAACCATCTTCATTACTTTATTCATCCATACATAACATTTTCCAATGACGGTGTATCTCATCCAATCGAATAGGCTTGTTGTGACAGATTTTTATAGCAATGGTGCATGCACAAGGTAGCACATACGATGTCCTTATCACACAACCGCAACTTTTTTTGTACAAGCACAAGGTTTCCTTGGAACGTTTTTCTTCATCAAAAATAAAGCTCAAGGCAGTTCTAGACATATAACCAGCCAACTCAGAGTACAAAATAAAGTTTTTGTATCTATGTTCCAATACAGTACAACTCCTCCCAAATGATGTTTGTATCTCAGTTTACTGGATCAACAACATATCATGTATTTTCTCCCAACAAGTACCCAAATCACCTATACTATTGCTCAAATATTATTTCAGTCTACCATGAGCCCCTACAACTCTATTGGTGGTTCTCCAGCCAAGACGCAAGACACGGTATGTCCATGCCCTCATTATTTTCTCCTTAACAACATCCAATACGGTGCTCTCGACATAAGTAAGAAACTTTGGAAAATCTTTAAAAACATTTTTCAATTCCATTAACGCACTTGCAAATAATTCTTGAGTAGGTGATTCAACAACAACATCTCATGCTCTGATTACCTTGTTAGCTATGTCACTTGGCTTCACCTCTTTCCCATTCTTCGGTTTCACTCTACAGTCAGTGATGCACTTTGCTCTAACATTTTTACCAACATGAAAATAACAAAGTATTACACTACTTTCAGGGAGAACAGTTGCTACCGCATTCATCAAAGTGGTATCTTTGTCAGTCACAACCACCTTAGACATATCACTCTTTGAGTTAAGAAGTTTAAGCAACATCTGTAAAACCCAAGTAAAATTGTCCTCTTTCTCACCTTTCAAAAATCCAAAACCAACAGAATACATCATATCGGTCGAGGTGACCCCAACTATCTCAAACAATGGCATCCTATACATGTTGGTTCTATAGGTGGAGTCCATAACCAGAACTGTTGGAAAATTGTTAAACAACTTAACAGATGTTGGATGGGCCCAAAATATGTCTTGAATAGCAATACTCTCACTTTGTGTTCTGGTGAAATAGACATAGTTGTACTCCTCTAGCTTTGAGATTAGATACTGCATCTCCGTCTTGTTACCTCTGTTTGACTTGAATATTTTTTGACGTTCATTGTATACTTGCTTGATATTTGTCATGTTCTCTTGTCTTTTTGCCTTCAAATTTATCAAAATGTTTTTTGGTTGCACCAAACTCTTGGTCAACTCATACAAGCTTCTTGTCATCCTCCCTTAATCTACCCGCAAGCACGTGTCCTTCTAAACTTAGCTTCATCTCATGGTTGTGAACTCCATTAAGAATATTCAATCTTCAATCATTTGTTTCCCTACAAAGATATCCACGCAGCATGAACATACACCCACATTTTCTTGAGCCCGTTGTATCATGCTTCAATCTTTTTTTCGGCACTTTGTGATCACCACTCCTTTCACAAAACAGTTGCAACATTGGATTGATCAAATTGGATCTATCTTTCCATTTAACTTCTCGAAAAAAATTGAGATGTGTCAACTTCTGGCATCAAGTGGGACGACACCGGAGTCAACATATAATGAAGCTTCAACATGGGCAAAAGCTCCATCAATATTTGGTTTGGCTTCAACCTTAGGCGGTGTGACATCTCCGAAATTATCGACAAAAATAGGTTTTGTCTCGACAGGATCATCATCCGTGTTTTCATCCATAACTATGAATAAACAACACATAGCTATGAATAAACAACTTACAATTGCAATAACATCAATATCAAAATTAATTAAACCTAAAAATAATAAATAAAAAAACAAAAAAAAAATAGGCGGTAAGCTTGTTTTTCAACAATTCCATCGGCAGCTAACTGTCGTTATCCCATCGGCAATTAACAATCGATGAAGCCATACATCGGCAGTTAACTGCTACTACGCTGCATGTCAGGTTTTGCGAAATATGACAGAAAAATCAATAAAAATAAACAGATTAAAAGATGCATTACTTGTTTTTTGACGTCAAAAGTGTGTTGAAATCTTCTAGGATTGCTGCTTCAATGATTTTGGACAAGGATTGTGGAAAAAAAATTGATTTGGGGGTTTAGATTGAAGAGGGTAAAAAAGGTGATGATGGAATAGTGAGTAGGTGTAGGTCGATGTAATCAGCAATATCAGGAACGCACCGGCAGTTAATTGCCGCTGAATTCAAAACCGGTGGCAGTTAACTGTCGTTGAAACCAAACTGGCGGCAGTTAACTGCCGATGATGTTAAATGCGTAATTTCCTGGTGTTTCTCAGCATTATGTGATTTGTCAACAACAATTTTCAGTTTTTTTTGTCTAAAAAAACTAAGTTGCATCTATGAGTTCCCAAGAATATTGATATTTGTGGGCGAGCGTTGGTTATGGGCTGTTCTGAAAAATGAATATGAACCTCTAATGCAAGAAAATTGTTTTTCACACTTCACTCAATGCTAAGAAACACCATAAAATGACAAATTTAACCCCAAATTTCATCGATAGTTAACTACCGCAAGTTAAAATTCATTGACTGTTAACTGACAATTGAATTATATTGGTAATTTCGTGGTGTTTTATAACAACCTTTGATGTGAGAACATCAATTTTCCTAATGCAATGCTACATTCTTACCACAAATTGTGTCCTTGGTGGCTGAGTGGTGACGTTTTATAGGCAGTATATGATGCCTATGTCTATCCTATCCCCTTACTTTTAATCTTCTTAATTAGTATGGACATTCTCCCGTGCTCAGTGGCTATATAGCTAGTGCAGGGGAAACAAGTTTGTTGTCATATGTGTCTCAATTTCAATTTACAAATCAACATCTAATACGGCCAAATGAAAAGAATTACTAGTTGCAAGTTTGCAACAATATGCCACCAAAGTCTTATTCAAGAACCAAGAGGCTCTATTTTGATTCTCAAAGTTGGGGCACAATGAGGATTAGATTATTGGGATTGCGATTGGGATGGCTGAAGCATCAAGGCAGTTCAATCTTTGCTTTAGGCGTTTAAATCTTAGCTCAAAATAAAGGCAACACAAATATTTGTATATTTTTTGTCAAAAAAATATTTGCATATTAATAAAGGAAATGTTAAAGAGTGTCATTTAGACACTTGTTAAATAAACAAAATTAAAAAGTTTGTTTTGATAAGGGGTGTATTCGTTGAATCAACTTCTTAAAAGTTTAAAATTTGTTATTTTTCAACGTAACATTTCTATTTTTTTTTCTTTTTTAACTAGTGTCTTTGTTAGTATGACCACATTTATAAATATTTGAATTTTTTTTTGGAGAAGATAGACATTTTTTATTATTTAAAGTGACATTGATAGTCAGATTACAATCGTTGTCAAATGAATTTGAACTATGCATTTTGAAGTAATGGTTATAAGGCTAAGTTTTTATTGTTGAACTATCAACTCCGATGGTAAGTTTTAGGATATTAACGCAGACAATACGTGTTGAAACCTTTTTGGGCCCTTGCATAAAGAAATCTATGTTACATTTGGATTTGTTTCTAAGTAAGTATTTTTCATTGACATATTGCTATGCAACATAAGACTCTTTTATTTCTTTACAAAAAAAAAAGGGTTACCTATTCATAAAATAGAAACTTAAAAAGTTACCATACTCTCGGTTCACATCAACTGAAAACTTGCTATGTTTTCACATTAGTAGTGGCAAACAAATTTGTATGTTTTCATATTCTTGCTCTTAAAAGCGACGTTATCAACACTAATGTGAAAACATCAACACTAACCGAAGACAACCATGTGGATTAACCCATTGGTGGTTCAAGTTATACTTGAAGCTTTTAATCTTTGATTTAATCTACATCAAACTCGATTTTTAACTTTATCAAATAATTCATCAGAAGTTGATTCTTTATAACTAAAAAAACGAGTATTTTTCAGCAAAATCCACAAAGCCAACCAAATAGCTATGAAGCAATCAGGAGAAGCCTTGTTGCTACAATGAAGACCTCTAAATTGGTATATTATGTACATATTTGTTGCGTTTTTCCAAGAAACATATTTGTTGATTATTTCTAAAAAATAAAGAAAATTTAATATCATGTTTATCTACCAACCAAACTAGAACATTACAATGAATCGAGATTTGATTGATACTGTTTCATGTTAGTTAAACATGAGTCACATCCATCCAGCAATGCCGAAGACTAACTCAAAAATATCTTATTGTCTCGCATTATTATCGCATAAACCAAAACAAAGATGCTACTATCCATCAAATTCAAAGGTTCAAAACCATCAAATTCATGTGCATTATTGTGGGAAATGGGAGGTGGAAGATCCAAGATGATATAGGGCCTCATATTTTCTGTATTAAGCTTAAAGCCCTTATTTCTCACCATACAAATCTCGTAGGACCCCTTCATCATTCGTAACACAACTGAATTTTACAGATCGAAACGTGGCTGTTGTACCCAACACTAACAGTTTGTTGTTGTGTCTATATAAACTGTGCTTTTATGTTGGGCCCTTTGTTACCTCTAGCGGAGGCAGTTATGCGCTCAGTTGGAAGAAAATTGCTCTCTAGGCACTTACTATTTGTCTCAGGCACTTTAAACTGACAAAAATACTCGAACGGTAGTTAACTACCACTCGTTTATTTACGGCAGTTAATTGGTGTTCATTCAATGTCCGCGCCAGTTAAATGCTGTTGTGTTCTGTTCATATTTCAGGATGGAAGAGCAACTCCCACATTGAGTACAACACAAACCAAACTCTCTCAAAACTCCTACAAACCAGCCTTCATCAAACTTCTTTAAAGTCAAGCAACTAATCAATCAAATAACAAGTGTTCATAATCTCTTAGAATACGCATTCTTAGTATTATATGTTAGGTTTTTTTAAAAAAAAAAAGTTGTCCATATGTTAGTGTTTAGGGTTTAGGAAATTGATGATTTTTTGGGTAGTTTATGATCAAATACTTGCATGTTTTGATAGTGATCAGATGGAAGCGTCCAATTCATCCAAATGAAGCTCAAGAATGACGACAACGTGAAAATTATGTTATCAATATTTGGTTTACAGTTCTAAACGACATGTTCTCATATAAAAAAAAAAACCTTAAAAATAATTAGCATCGGGCTTTGGCCCTCTTTTTCTACCAAAAAAATTATAATTTTTTGAAATGGTAAACATGTTCCTTGTGCGTCAGCATATCTAGCTACCCGGAGTCTCAGGAAGCAAATTAGTTAATGAAGACTTATATGGATGGCGGTTGTGTCTTTCTTCTAGATGAGAATTTATCATATTTCTTGCCGCGTCTTCAAAGATAGAACGGTATCGAGACACGATTAAAAATGTCAAATGAACATATATGAGACTCTCATGTAATTATTAAAGTAATGCTCCTCAATCCATACAGGAACAACTTCCATGTTTTTCCTCGGACGAATTCCCAATCCGCAATCTCTCATGAATTGAAGGGTGAATGAAAACTGCAAAGACAAAAAAAATTCCTTAGATGTGGTGGTGACTGGAACATGAAAGAAGGGAACTCTCTAACTCCTATTTTTGGTCTCTCGTGTACAAGAAATTTTATAACAATTAGACAATTGTCCTCAAAACATGTGATGTGATATGTTTTTAAGATAAGGTTTTTTAAATTTTTCCCTGGTGATAGGTTTAGTCATGTTGATACTGGATAAAAAACAAAAACAAAAACAAAAATGTTCGTAAAGAAACAGAAAGTATGTATTTCTTTCAGGAAAGTCAAATTTCCTAAGTTTTTATTTTTCATGAGGAGTCTTTGTAAATTGAATCATAATATCTGAGAAAATAAAATAACTTTGCATCCAACATTACAAAATAATTGTATACTAAATCAACTTTCAATAGCTTTTTATTGTCCAAAAAAAACCAATAGTGTTAGGAGTTGCATGATGAGAGATAACTTAAACGAATGTATATTTATAAGTGCGGCAGTTCTGGTTTTGTGGGGTTGTGATATCTCAACTACAAATTCTAAGATGATACCAGAGTCTCCACTAAGATCATTTGGGTCATTTGCAATTAGGTTTCAGCTATCATATCACTCATCATTCATATTCACGCATCAAATTCAATAGACGTGATGGAGTGTGTTGAGACTCACATTTAATGAGAGATGACCTAAGTAGGTGTTTATAAGTGAGGTAGTTTTCTCCTTACAAGTCGATTTTGTGGAATTGTTTTAGATTTAGAGACCATTTCTTAGAAATAGCTTTATTTATGTGCAAAGATCAATGCATAAGTTATTTTGTTGAAATGATACACTAGCATCCTTGAACAAATTTTATTCACATTTTTTCATTTGAAGCATTCATTGTAAAAATAAATCCTATAAATGAAAGGGCATGATCATTTGTCAAAAAAAAAAAGGGCATAATCATGTCTTTAATGTATCCTTTTCAGCCGACAAGTGAGTGGAAGAGTGGAAAATGCCAGACACACATTGCTATAATTGTGGTTTAGTCCCATCGATTGGTCATTAGCAGGCCTAATAATTATAAGAATGTTGCAAATTAGAGCATCTTCGGATGTTAGTATTTTTAAGTTTTTAATTTTATATGTTTTCCATCTGTCATCACCTTTAACAAAATTGATTAATTTATTCAATGTATGATTCTTGTATATGATGAATGGTCTAATAGGAAATAGGAGCAGGAGATAACTTACTTTTTTTTTAAAAAAAATTACAGATACTATGATTTTTTTAGGGGGATAAATTTATTTTTTAAAATTAATTAAAACGTATTGAATATTATATAATCATTAATCAACTTTTTTTCTTTTCAAATCTTTAGCGGTCAACATTTTTTTTTATCTACCGAATAAGGGTGGTTTATGATTCATTTTGACCTCTCTCTCTCTCTCTCTCTCTCTCTCTCTCTCTCTCTCTCTCTCTCTCTCTCAGTTAAATAAGTTATTTTCACATATTTTCAGTCGTTTGTTTTTATGATTTCATCGCCTTAACATGACTCTGTTTGTTTTTATCTTCCGTCTTTGTGCGAAGTGTTTTGATTTTTCGTCTTAGTGCAATGTTTATTAGATTCATGTTGAAGTATTACCTTTGATCAAGTGCATATTCAATCAATAGTTTTGGCGTTGTCAACGTTGTAGATCCAGAGACAATGATTCTGGAGACTTAAATATAGTCATATTTGTAAGCATGTGTACTCAATCATTTTATGTTATTAACATAGATGTTGTGAGTTTGTTCACAATTTCATCTTTTTTATTTTAACGACTTTGAATTTGTATTGTATCGATGTACTCTATCTATCTATCAATTTGAATTAATGAATGTCGTTTATTTTTGTAAAAAAAAATATCAAATATACATATATCAAAATATAGATTTAACCAATCAAACTCTATAAACCTCATCCCAAACAAACCCTAAAATAGATATTTGAAGTGATTCCACGTGTAACACTTTAATACTTTAATTAAAGAAAAAATACTTTACTTTTCATATTTAAATTTATTTTGAATTAAATATTAACTTTGTTCACATAATTATTTGGTTGTAAATTTGTTCAAATATTTGAGATTTATTGAATTTTTTTCACATTGTTTATTGACAAGCAATCTCCTATCTTCCTTCCCTATTTCAGCAACATTGTATAATTTTAAGCATCATTCGTTGCCACATCATCCGCCTTCAATGACAAAACGAAATAATCAATTGTTACTTAAGCGGATTCCACTTGGATATCATTGATTTTTGGTACATTTGTTATATCTCTTTTAACCAATTTTTTTTAGAGAAAACAAACTAGTCTATCGAAATTGACATCAAACCATCGAGAATCGAACATGAGATCTTGAGATGATTACACCCCAAGGTTTCAAGTCAATATCATCAGACTAACACAAGTGGGTTACCACTCATTTTCTCTTATCTTAATAATATATTTTAATATTTCATCATCATTCTCTCATCTAAAATACACTAAAGATACCAATGACACCAAAAATCTATGTTACTCTGGTGAAATCTCACTTAAGCTTGACCAAAAAAAAATCTCACTTAAGCTTAAGAAGAAGCATATATGACACTAACTCTGGAGATGCTCCTATGAAGTCGTATACATGGACGAAAATGGAAAAGATACTCTCATGTACAATTTCACGTTTAAAGTTCTATATCTTATTATTCAAATTTTAAACCATTAGGGCCTGTTTGGTGCTCATGATAGGAAGACAGGACATGATAAAACTATCATATCCTAGTTCATTTTGTTGTTTGGTGCGTCAAGAGGAAATGATAACTTCAACTCATTTCTAATCCTATCATACTCACACTTTGTTATTTTTATCCTTAGTTTTTGGTGAGTTAGAATTATCCTATCATGATTAGCACTAAAATGCTTATTTTTCCCTCTCTCAATTCATCGCTCATGTTCTCTATGCTCTTCATCCATCGACCTCTACATCTTCCTCCATAACTCTTCAACTTTATCTCTTCTATTTGTTACAGATCTGACCTCAATTCCACCATACAATCACTTTTTTCCTCAATCTGCTTAATTGTTTGTTTCTTTATTTCTTGAGTGTCTATTTTGTATTCAAGTCAATTTGAAAAGAGATGAAACAGAGAGTTTTAGAATTTCGTTTTATTTTCAACAGAGATAACAATTAGTTTGGTTAAGAGTTTGGATTGTAATTGTAAATTTTTTATAGGTTGTTGTTGGCGTATGAATTTTTTTACAGGTTGAAGTTACACAAAGAAGTTTTGATAGAACTTTGCAATTGAAGAAGGAAGAAGACAGTAAACAATTTTTTAATTGAAGAAATCATGATTTTTTTTTAATTGAACTTTAAGAATGAAGACTATGGCACCCCTAAAAAAAGGAAGAAGACGATTGACAATAATAACTTTGTATCTAATTAATAATAGCTTAATTATATTTAATTATAATAAATTACAAGGTTAATTATGTCATTTAATTGTGATATATATGATATTATGTTTGTTATCATGTGTGCAACAAACATGTGATAGGATAAATGTTTATCATGTCTATATCATTTCCTATCCTTATTCAGTTTCATATCCTATCATATCTTTATCATATCATGTGCATCAAACGGACTCTTGGAGACTAATATGAGCATTGTTTTTATCAGAATTGGACAACGTAAAAATTGTTTGAGTATTTAGTTAAGATTTAATTTGTATACACCATCAATATACAAAATTTTAAAACATGCCTCTAATCATATTAAAAAAGGAAGATAATAATAATTTTTATTTTTTTGGTAAAAAAAAGAAAGATAATATTATATTGATTAAATTTTTTTTTTAGAACCTTAAGTTATTTTTGGTTTTCAATTTGGGTCCCTAAGTATGTTTCTTTTCGTTTTAGTGTGTTAAGTTACAAACGTTATACAATTTACTCTTTTAAAAAAAATTGTTTTATTTTCATAATTTAAGTTATGAATGTTAGAAACAAAAGTATAGTTTAAACTATTATATTAAAAAATATATGTACAAAATTAGTGAATATGTGGAGTTGATTCATACTTTCTTTTTGTTGCATTTCATTCATGCAAAAGTACAAGTAACATATAAATACATCCATCAGTGATATCTAAATTTTGAAGCTTACTCCAACTAAGATGAACCTGAAGTCGAACTCACTAAAAAATTTGTACTTATATAAAAAATGGTTAATAAGAATGAATTATTTATTTATTTAATGTAGTATTTTTGCTGTTGAAAAAGTCAATAATATGTTTTGGAAAATGTTAACTAGTGTCTTCGAAACACTCTTTAAAATTTTTAAATGATAACCTTTTATAAAAACATGTGTAATTAATGTATTGGAAATTAAAATATTTAACTTTTTATATAAAATAATTTATTTTTTTAAAATTTTTAAAGAGTGTAGACTCCATTGGTTTTTTTGTATTGTCCCTATCTTAGAGCTCACATTTGCAGGTCATGTCTCCCCTCAAACTCCAAAAGTCCCACGCCACTCTTCCTCTTTCCTTTTCAGTTACACTCCCTCCATCAGACCTTTCCCCTAATTTCATTTCCTTTCACCGTCCAAACGCACGCGCGTCCCCTCGTTTGTATTCTACTCCCTCACGCGTGCTGTGCTGCCCCTTCCTTCCCAAACAATCCATCCCATAATAGCAATAAATAAAGTAGGCTAAATTGTCATTTTCGTCCCTTAGCTATTTTTTTGGTATCACTTTGGTCCTAAAAATAATAAAAAAATATATTTCACTCATTTAATTTCATCTCCGTTACACAATTTGGTCTCTTCCGTTAGGTTTGTGAAAAAACTGTCAATTTATAGACACGTGTCATTTTGACATTGAAAACTTAATTCATTTCCTTCGTCTTTTTCATTTGAATCATTCATCTCATTCATCCATTTCTGAAAAATAGGAAGAACAACAACACCGCCAACAACAAAAATCGAGCAACAACAACAAACAATAACAACAACCCAACAACAAACAATAAAAACAACAACCCAGCTAGATCTTACAAGTCTATAAGATATGAACCAATACAAATTTTATGGTACATTTCTTCATCTTCTTCTCTTATCCTTTTAAAACCCAGAAAAAAAATACAATAAATCAATAAAAAAAAATCAATAAAAAAAACACAATATCTCAAAGCTTCAATCACAACGTAGCCCTAAAATCAGTTTGTTACTATATAAACATGCTTATTGATTGTTGTTTTTTATTATTGAAAATCACCATATTGAAATCAGTTTGTTGGACAAACAGCAGCAACAACAACAAATCAATTGAACTCGATAAAACCAGAATCAGAACATCATTGGGGTTTGACATTTTTGCTACAATAATTTGGAAAGCTCGAGAGCAACTTGCTACAGTAACCTTTCAAATCTGGAAATGAAACCTCCAAATCTTCAATCGTAGTCGTGACTAGAATCATGAAAAGGAAACAAATTCTGAGATAAATTAGGAATTAGATCCTGCATCATTGACAGTGTGTTCTCCGTTTTTTGTTGGATGAGTAGATTGGTTAATTAGAAATTAGTTACGATGGTTTGCAAAATAATATGCAGCCTTGATGGGTTGATTTTAGTGTTTGAGATGAGAGAGAGGCGCCTTGGAGAGGAGAGGGAAAAGAGAGGTTTTTATTTTTTATTGATATTTTGTTTTTTTTTTCTTTTGGTTTTTTTTATGAAGGTATGATGAAGATGAAGAAGGTGAGGAGGGAATAAGATGAAGAAATAGAGAAAAAAAAAATTAGTTGTGGATGATACACTATTAAATACAGTAGATCCACATAATCTAATGGTTTTCTATTTAACAAAAATATCCAATGGTTATAATTAAAAAAACTAATGAGGTCTATGGTAGACTATCTGTTATGTTGGTCCACCTAATACATTTGGGGTTAATCCTTTAACAGAAAGGACCAAAAAGTGTAATGGAGATGAAATTAAAGGACTGAAACGGACTTTTCATTACTTATGAGACCAAAGTGATACCAAAAAAATAATTAATGGACGAAAATAACAATTTAGCCAATAAAGTAGTATAGACTATAGATAACCATCATAAATTATGACTCTCTTTTTAATCATCAAATCATATTGAATCTTTTTAATCTCTAACATCCTAACAATATAGATTAAATTGATTAAAATTTATACTCCCTCCATTGTTTTTATGTTTTAGAATTTCAACTATATTCTAAAATATTTGATATTTTAGTATATTTAATATTTTTTTTCAAGTTTATCTTTGTTGGAAAACACACCATATACTATTAAATGAGTTGTGACATTTGACTTATCACATGTGAATTTAATCATAAATAAGGACATTTTAGTCCAAAACATACATATATTTCTATGTTTTAATTACTCATTAAGACTTGTGTCAAGAGTTAAAACATCAAAAGATAAAAAACGAAGAGAATATAGTTTAAGAGCTAAATTGAAGATGCTGAATGCTGAATCAATTTGTAAAGACTAAAGAGTGTGTTGATATTATAAGTTCAACTTTCATCATCAGCGTAAAAATCTCTTTAGTGAACAATCTCTAAATACTTTTTGAGTTTTGAGATATCTATTGGTTTCATCAGCTTTCGAAGTTCAACCTAAATAAAACTAAATTGTCGAAAGAGTTGTATTCTATTGATTAAATAAATTCTTGGTTTAAAGGAAATAATGCTTAAGTTAGTTTATCGTTTAATCTAAATAATAATATTTTAAAATCGAGTTCGAACAAATTTTGACAAATCTTTCAAACAACTTCAAATTATTAGGATTTTATTCCTTATAACACCGGAAAAAATAGAGTAAATGGTCACTTTGGTCCCTGACTATGTACCTCACGGTCACAAAGGTCCATGACTCAGGATTAAATACAAAGTAGTCATTGAATGTGCACTTCTGTTATCACTTTAGTCTCTGACGTTAAATAATTCTGTTAACTTATGACGTGACAAAAGTTTTATGCTGATAATGAGTATGAGGTGTCACAGGGACTAAAGTGAAAATAGAAAATTGTCACTTTGGTCCGTGAAAGAAAATCAATATCTTCAAAAATCAATATCCCTGAACCGAAAATCAATATCTCCAAACTCGTCCCAACGAAGTGTTGCTCTTCGTCAAGAACTCGGTCATCTTCCTCAATGAAGCTGTTTTGTGGTTGCAGGAGACTTGTTGTTAGGTCCCTAACTGTGCATACTTTCTATCAGTTAGGTACATAACAATAAACACTTAGTGTCACTAAGGTCCCTGACAGTAAACACTTACACAAACACGACATTTGTCATGCTTCCAAACAATGGTTGGTATTCCACGCCTACGACATTTATCATGCTTCCATGCAATGGCTGCTATTCCATAAACACACAACATGCCTAAAAATGTGACAGCAAACCATAAATATTAGCTAACAATTCACATAACAGGTTTGACGTTATATCAGTGATTACTATAATAGCTAATATCAAAACCAATACTAAATCAAGTGGCTTAAGTTTCTATTCTGCAATCTTAATGCATAAATGCACATGCTAAGATAAATATACTAGTACAATATTTGTAAATAATCAATTGAAGTTTAGTTGAATATGTATTCTTGAAGCTAATAATCTTTCTTAAAAAATTAAATAGTATAATTTGAAGTTAACATTAAGATTAAAAAAAAAAACATGAAGGAATTCAAGATATACAAATACATAATTTGGGAAAATGTGATTCATAACTAGACCTGAAAGCCCGAAACAATTCTTCATATTGCTAGAATTGATAAATTGATATAAAATAGGATCATAGTAGGCCTACTTTGTACCTGTAAGTGTTTACTGTCAGGGACCTTAGTGATAATAAGTGTTTATTGTTAGGGACTTAACCGATAGTAAGTATGCACAGTCAGGGACCTAACAACAAGTCTCCCGCAACCACATAACAGTTTCATTGAGGAAGATGACTCATTCTTAACGAAGAACAACACTTCGTTGGGACGAGTTTGGAGATATTGATTTTCGGTTCAGAGATATTGATTTTAGAGATATTAATTTTTGGTTCAGGGACCAAAGTGACAATTTTCTACTTTCACTTTAGTCCTTGTGACATCTCATACTCTTTGTCAGCATAAAATCGCTGCCACATCATTAGTTAACAAAATTATTTAACGTCAATGACTAAAGTGATTACAAAAGTGCACATTCAAGGACTACTTTGTATTTAATTTTGAGTCAAAGATGTTTGTGACAACGAGGTGTAGAGTCGAGGATCAAAGTGATCATTTACTGAAAAAAAATAATATCACTCCAATATTTATTTATTTTTTTTATATATAAAACAAACGAAAGAGCCATTCCCACGACGGAAGAGTTGAATAAAACCATTTTTCTCATTTTCAAAGAGTCCCCCAAATCTCTCTCTTTCAAACCTCCCACTCACTCGCTTCAATCCTAACAAACATCATCATATAACAAAGACACATCTCTCACTTTCTCCACTTTCCCATCTTATTTTCCCTTCAATCACCTCCATCAAAATGAAGAAAAGGGTTAAATAGTAATTGCAAATAAACCCTTTTCAATATCCATATCTGTATAACCTCAATCTCAACTCAACTCCACAACAAAAGCAAGAAATCCAGAATTAGAAGGTTGTTTATTTGGAAATAGATGGATGTAGCATGTTTAATGAAGTTAGTATTAATGTTTTGGATTACATTAATCACATCAATTAAACACGGTTTATCAGATCCAAGCGATGAAGCATGTTTAACCCATCTAAACAAATCACTACAAGACCCAAACAAATTATTGGAAAATTGGAACGAAGCCACTTTCTCAAAACCCTGCAACGAATCAACCTCAACTCTTAAAGGAATAATCTGCAACAATGGTAGAATCTACAAACTCTCTCTCAACAATCTCTCTCTCCGTGGAACAATCTCTCCCTTCCTCTCCAACTGTACCAATCTTCAAACCCTAGACCTCTCTTCCAACTTCATCACAGGACCAATCCCTCCAGAATTACAATCATTGGTGAATCTTGCTGTGTTGAATCTTTCATCAAATCGTCTTGAAGGTGAGATTCCACCTCAACTCACATTGTGTGCATATCTTAACATAATAGATTTTCATGATAATCTCCTTACTGGTCCAATTCCTCAGCAATTAGGGTTATTGGTTCGGCTCTCGGCTTTTGATGTATCGAATAATAGACTCTCCGGTCCGATTCCAGCGTCGTTATCGAACCGGAGTAGTCCTAACTTACCCAGATTTAATGCAAGTTCTTTTGAAGGGAATAAGGATCTTTACGGTTATCCGTTACCGCCGTTAAGAACTAAGGGTTTATCTATTATGGCTATTGTTTTAATTGGAGTAGGAAGTGGATTAGCGAGTCTTATTATAAGTTTTACTGGGGTTTGTATTTGGTTAAAAGTTACTGATCGGAAAGTTGCATTAGAAGAAGGGAAAGTTAGTCATCTTATGCCTGATTATTGAATGTTAATTATGATTATTAATGAAGATATTTTTCAATTGTTAATGGTTCTCTTGCGAAGAGAAGAGAAGAGAAGTTATGATAATTAAGAGTTCCGTTGAGAGCTGAGTAAAATTTAGTTATAATTGAATTCAGATTTGTAGTGAAGAAGTTGCTGAGAAAAAACCAGTTAACGACTTGAGTTCAATATCAATTGTCTAAATCTAAGGTATCTTTGATTGTTGATGGTTCAACTGAAAAAGTTAAGAAAAAAAAAATGCAGGACTGGTACCAGGTACTTTTTTTTGTTGTTCTTGTTGATAAGATTGAAGGTGTGGGCTAACCTTTATTTTCCTTGTACTTATGGGTTGTTCAGATCGTTGTCTTTTATCGATCACGCGGGATATGTTTATATTAATGTCTATATAGTTTTAAGATTTTCTATCTTTTTTCCCATCTGTTAAAAACAGTTTAAAATTTTCTCCATACCTGATTTTAATTGGCTTTATTATCGTAGTTTCTATTTTAGCTTTGTATAAAATTAAAACAATGTTTAAGATTGATAGTGTAATTTCAATGTGGTTGATTTTTGTTGTTATTTTGTCATTGGGTGGGTAATGTGGGTTGGTACTGTTGGAACATGGTAGGGTAGGTTGACACTATTGAGTTTTCGGATTTGTTTTATTTATCTACATTACATTTATCGTCTATTCTATTTACGAGAGATAGATACAAATACAAATGTAAATTTTGATTCACTAAAATTTTGATTCACTAATATATGTACGTAATTTGTGTCTGCTTCTCTCTTAAATGAACATTAAGTATAGTTTGATAAATGAAACAAATCCTTTACCCTAGCTAGGTGAAATGCTGCTCTGCCCCGCTCAACTATGAATTTGTCTAGCATTATGCTAATAAATGATTTTTATTACAACAAACTCAAACAACTGGTGTATTTCTTTTGAGAAATAATATTTGTACCAACAATTTTTTTAACAATTTTTGAACAACTTTCTTTCACAAACATACTTACACTGGATTCTTACTCTTTCTTTTTCTTTTATTTTTTCTATTATTTTTGACCAAAAATAAGAAAAAAATAAAATTGTACAAAAAATTGTTATTAAACAATTGTACAAATATCATCACTCATTCTTTTTTGAGCACAGAAATGTTATGCCTATGCTCACATTTTTGAAGTAGTGATTTGTTAAGTTGAGCTGGTGTGGTGGGAGACACCAATATTGGTACACAACAACCACGTGGATTCAAATTTTAATTGTCTTTCCTTATTATCACTTTTAAGCTTACTTTTAAGAATTGTGTTTATGGTAGATTTGCTCCCAACTTGTCACTTGTTAAAATAAAATACTTGTCACTTGTCATTAATTTGATTTAGAACATGTTTGCTTATGTTTTTGAATTTGGGTATCTATCCTTAATTTCCTCCTTGGCTTCGGATCTTTGTTCAGAATGAAGAAATTTGTTTAATATATTTAATGGTACCTTCATGAATCATCATGATGTTGGACAAAGCATGAACAAAAATTAATATTTACAGGCATAAAGTAATATTATAAGCCGTTAACGTGAATCCAGTGCTTCCCATAATTATGGCTAATGGGCTACTTATTTAGTATAAATTGTACTTCTACTATTCTTCTTCTGGTCCGGTTTCTTTTTTTTTTCCGTTTTCCCTCTAAAAGCTACGTGGCCCTAGGCTCGTTGCTCGAGTTTAAGGTAGCTTTGTAATTTACTCTTATATGCTGTGCTGGAATCATTTCATATGCTTCCCCTTGTAGCAAACGGACACCACATCCTTGTTTCTTAACGACTTCAATGCATTGTCATTATTATTACTATTAGGACAAATAAAAACAGACGGTAAAAAATTAGTACTATAGTGTTTTTTAGTAAGATTAAGATGCGTAACATCCGAATCTTATATGGTTAAGATGTTGAATTAGTACAATAGTATTTTTCAAGGACTATCAATAATAATTCCAGTTTTTTCTTATGAAAATAATACTACCTGTATAGTATTTTATATGCTGAAAGATTGGACGTTTGAAAATTGAAACTAGACTTGCATTCATTGATTATCATGGATAGAGAAATAATAATATGGTTTCGCAAAAAAGGAAACAATGCATATGTATGAGCGGAGCTATCAAAGTAGATTCAGGGATATTAATCAGATAGATTTTCTTTAAAAGACACAATATATCAAACTGTTCCTTTGATTAGTAAAAAGTGATGGTCACAATGATGGTTTTATATTCCATTTTATTAAACTAATTCAATGTATTACACATCCATTAATTAAACGACCCAATTAAAACATATTTTATCAGTTGCGGTTAACATAATAGATGGTTGTATCTTCTACTCACACTATTGTGATTTGGGTTTATACAATTACAATGAAGTTGGTGGTTTTCCCTGACTTTGCATGAAGCCCATAATCAATAAATTTAACTAGGTGTCATGAAAAGGGAAGGACACATGTTAGTTGCTCCTCATCCAAAAAATTAGGAGAAAACTCTTAATAAACAAACATGGTTAGCTAAATAAAATTATATTAAGATTAGACTCCACTAGCCCTATTGCCACGATATTACTGTAATTGCTAAACTTGTCCAATACCACAACAAAGTGGTGATACTATTGAGCTCTAGAATTACGATAGAGAATTTAGGTGGTCAAATATGCTTTAGTCTTTTTGGGTGAAAGTCAAATTTTCTTTCATTCCGTTGATTAATGGTTCTCCAAGATTGGCAAGAATGTCATGGAGTTGGGCCCTTTGGCCCCTTTTGGCCTACCCATGTTATTTGGTTGAATATTGCTCTTCTCCTAAAAGGAATTGCTCACTCCCACGTGTTCCGCCTAAAATACCCCCCACGTGACTTAAGTCACGTTCCGTAACATAAACGTGACTTAAGTCAACGTTGAGGCAACCTGAGTCAAGTAAAGTTGATACCCAACGTGAGTTAACTTGGGTTGGTTTTATGTAAGTTAAGAAATCATCAATTCTTCACGAAGATGCTGTTTTTTATGACCCCAAACATACAATATGTTATGTTCATTTTTAAAAGCATGTCATGTCTTAGAAACAACAATAACAACAATTCATTCATGACCCAAAATAAATCATAACTAAAAATACACAAGTACGTGTAATAAATTCCAAAATTAATAAAATACGACAAATTTATTTAGTTTTAATTTCATCTCCGTTCAAATAAACGAAGTGTTATGTTACATTACATTCTTCCTAAATATGTGGTATCATCATGATGTTGGATTTAAATTAAATTCTTGAAAGTTTGCCGAAAATGTCGGCATTGAAGTGTTTTATACTTAGTGTAAAAATTTGGTACTCTGCATGAAACTAAAATGAATGAAGAGAACACAACACATATATTCTACCAAATCAACTTTATAGGTTATCACATCGAATCCCTTCATATATGATGAGTAATGACAAAAAGGAGTGCATTCCAATATATTATTTTGAACTTAATCCTACTGCCCTGCCAACTGACAAGTTTCAATTGACAGAGGAGCACGATCAAGCACAAAACAACATCTTAGAAGTGCACTCCCTTATGTCCCACTCATCTTATACGAATGAATTCGATGTGAGAACTTATATAGTTGATTCGGCAGAATACTTGTTGTGTTCTCTTCATTCTTTCGAGATTTCAAACAGACTACCAAACCTTTACGCTAATTTTAAGACACTTCAATGCCGACATCTACAGAAAAATAACAAGAATTAAACTAAAATCCAACAAAATAATGACACAACATAATGATACTACCTAAACATCTTCATCTGGCCGAATCAAACTCTTGAATATTCAGGTGATCTTAGCAACGTAGCATCCATCTCGATCGTCGGAAACATGTTATGCTGACCAAATATCGAGAACATGCTCCTCACGTCGTCGTCGTTCGTTAACTCCGGCCAACTGAATGTCAGTCTCCCCTCTGAGTCGAACGATGGACGTTCATACCAAACATATTCCACCCTCCTTGTGCATTCGTCGTTGAGTCGTTAGTTGATTTCATTCAGTTGATCCTTCAGATCTTTTAACGTGACATCGTCTCGAACCCTAAACAAATTAGGGTTTCCACCGTTGAAGAATACTTGAGCGTTGAACAAATTGTCCATTGATTCAGATATACACCATAAGAAATTAAAAACAGTCAATGAAAAACTCATTCAAACATTTCATCAAACACTTGGAGTGCAAATTATACATAAACCCTAAAACTAAAAACTACAACATAAACATGCAAATATCTAAACATTTAATCAACATACTTCATTTACATGTAAACATTGTGAAATTCCTGGCAGGACTGGTTCTGAACCGTAAAACAGAGTATGAAAATAGCAGTTCAGAAGCAGTAATATAAAGGACAGAAAGTAAAGAACACAAATGATTTGACCCAGTTCGGTGCAAACTTCACCTACATCTGGAGGCTACCAAGCCAGGAAGGAAATCCACTAAAATAGTATCAATTCGAAGTCCAATGACACAGCCCCTGTTTCACAGCCCCTGTTTCACAGCCCATTCTCACTTAATCACTACCCGTGGTATTTCAACCTAGGAACTCCTAGACCTAAGACCCCTCTCACTTCCCTCAGTCAATCACTGCCCCAGTGATTATCAGACTCTAAACAAAACAACTAAGTTGAAGACACTCTTCAAAACATAAAACAGTCACTCTTGCTTAAAAGCTTTGAGTGATTACAACTCAATAACAAACAACCAACTCTAAACACTTTGAGTGGTGCACAGAAAGACAGAGCACGAAGCTCACAACTAACAGACTCAAAAACCTAAGACTCTTTCAATGCTAACTTCTGGTTTTTTGATGTACATTCTTCAATAGCAGCTTCCTCTATTTATAATCTTCAGCAGCACCATAAATTGGAACCAAATCTTCAAAGATATGTTTCCAGAAATCTTTTAGAAGCAAATAGAAGCTCACATATTATTCAGAAATATATTTTCCAAAGATTTCCTTGAAAATATATTCACAAATAATTGAATCCAATCTTCAACAAATATCTTCACGCAAAAATACGAAGCTTGGATAAAACTTCAATTAAATCTTCGAAAGATTATGTGAGAGAATTAACAACTTGAAGACACAGATTCTGGTTTTTTGATGTACATTCTTCAATAGCAGCTTCCTCTATTTATAATCTTCAGCAGCACCATAAATTCGAACTAAATCTTCAAAGATATGTTTCCAGAAAACTTTTAGAAGCAAATAGAAGCTCACATATTATTCAGAAATATATTTTCCAAAGATTTCCTTGAAAATATATTCACAAATAATTGAATCCAATCTTCAACAAATATCTTAACGCAAAAATACGAAGCTTGGATAAAACTTCAATTAAATCTCCGAAAGATTATGTGAGAGAATTAATAGCTTGAAGACACATATTCTGAACGCAGAAACCACCTTCTGAACATGCTTCTAAAATGCAGCTTCTGAAGGTCAACGAAAGTCAGCGTCTGAACAGTGCGTCTGAAGGTCAACAAAAGTCAGCGTCTGAATAGTGCGTCTGAAGGTCACCTTCTAAACAGTGCGTCTGAAGTACTTCGCAGAGCAAAGTGGCGTCGCAGAGCGAAGTCATCAGCTTCTGAAGACCCAGCTTCTGACCCATCTTCTGAAGATGCACAAAGTGAGATTTTCAGCTTCTGAAGACGCACATTGCTTGTACATTTGATTTTAGCAAACATGTAACCAACAACCAAATATCCAACAATCTCCCCCTTTGGCAAATTTTTGGCTAAAATCAATTTGAGCACAACAACAAGCAAATTCTTCAAACAACAAAGAACGCAACCATGAAGAACATAACACAAATGTAGCAACAGAGTCAGCAGCGGATGATTCACTACATTTCACACATATACTCCCCCTGAACTACCTCTGAACAGATACTCAGGAACAACACAATTCAGGAACTCCCCCTGAAACACACATTCAGGAACTCCCCCTGAAATAGATCAATCAGAAACTCCAACTCCCCTTGAACTGTTGAACAGCTTCTGAAACATACACATACTTATTTCTCCCCCTTTTTAGCCAAATAATTTTGAAAAACCAACCAGCAATCACCAGGAGCAGAGAAACACAAGAAACAGAGCATAAGCACATCACAGAACAGCATACCACAGAACCACACACAGACACCACATCAGAATCAGAACCACACACAAACAGAGAACCCATACACAGAAGAACAAAGCAACAACTGCATACCAGAAGCACAAACAGAAATCCAAGACATCAGTTACAAAATTGACAGTCTTCAGACTCAGCAACAGATGTTGTTTCATCATCAGACACATCATCAGAAGCTGTTTAGTTAATGTGTGCTTCAGGCACATTCAGAACCTTCTTCCCATCAATCTGTTTCTGAAGAACAACAATCCTCTTCTGAACACAAGACATGGGATCATGCTTAACAACATCTTCAGACTTACTAGGATCCACTTCCTTTCCTTTTAGAGCCTTCTGAGTAGGGACTACCACCTTGCTTCAGACTTTAGATGGTCCAGCAACAGAAATCTTCTCTGCTACAGGAGTGGGCCTGCTGTCAGCAGCAATAGCCTTTCCTTTCCTTTGAGAATAGAGATTTGTGCTAAATGGTCACTTCTTTCATCATGCAGTTGACTGATAGTCTTCTTCTGATTTTCTAATAACTTGCAAAATTCTTTAAATTTAACATGCAATTTCTTGCAAAAATCAGCAGGTTTTTCATAAGACAGTTCTTCATCACTGGATTTAGCATCAGATGATTCTTCGGACTCTAATGATGCTTTTGAAACCAGCATTTACCAGTAAAGGCAGCAACAAGCTTAGCAGACTCATTCTCTTCTCCTTCTGAGTCATCAGACCAAGAAACAACCAAGCTTCTCTTTTGTCTCTTGAGGTATGTGGCACATTCTGTTTTAATGTGACCATATCCTTCACATTCATGGCACTGAACACCTTTGGATTGACTGTCTTTCTCATCAGTTCTTGTCTTCTTCTTCAGAATCTTCTTAAGTTGTTTACTCAGCATCACAAGATCTTCTGATAAGCTTTCATTATCCACAGTATCAGCATCTGCTACAAAGGCAACACCTTTCCCCTTCTTATCAGTTCTGGCTATTTCAAAATTCTGAAGAGAACCTATCAATTCCTCAACCTTCATACTGGAGATATCATGTGCTTCCTCAATTGCAGTCACCTTCATATCAAATCTCTTAGGTAGGGATCTGAGGATCTTTCTCACAAGTTTCTCATCAGATATTCTTTCTCCAAGAGAGTCAAATGAGTTGGCCATGTCCAGGACGTTCAGATAGAAGTCTTGTATGTTCTCATCTTCCAACATTCTGAGATTTTTAAACTTGGTGGTGAGAAATTGGAGTCTGGACAATTTCACCTTTGATGTGCCTTCATGAGTAGTTTTGAGAATCTCCCAGGCATCCTTGGCTACAGTGCACTGCTTGATCAGTCTGAACATATTCTTGTCCACTCCATTGAATATAGCATTCATGGCTTTGGAGTTTCCAAGAGCTAATTCATCTTCTTCCTTGGACCAATCTTCCTCTGGTTTTAATTCAGCTGTCTTCTTACCCTCTTTGTCAAGCACAACAGGATATTCCCAACCTTTCAGAACTGCTTTCCAGGTCTTACTATCTATGGTTTAAGGAAAGCACTCATGCTTGATTTCCAATAATCATAGTTGGAACCATCCAACAGAGGTGGTCTGTTCACAAATCCTCCTTCTTTCTCCATTATGCCAGAAAATAACCTCCCTGGAGCTCACCCTAAAACAGGCAGGGTGCCTGCTCTGATGCCAATTGAAATTCCTGGCAGGACTGGTTCTGAACCGTAAAACAGAGTATGCAAACAGCAGTTCAGAAGCAGAAATATAAAAGACAGAAAGTAAAGGAACACAGTTGATTTGTTAACCCAGTTCGGTGCAACTTCACCTACATCTTGAGGCTACCAAGCCAGGAAGGAAATCCACTAAAATAGTATCAATTAGAAGTCATATGACACAGCCCCTGTTTCATAGCCCCTATGACAACAGCCCCTGTTTCACAGCCCCTTCTCACTTAATCACTACCCGTGGTATTTCTATCAAGAAACTCCTAGATATAAGACCCCTCTTACTTCCCTCAGCCAATCACTGCCCCAGTTATTATCAGACTCTAATAAATCAAACAAAGATGGAGACACTCTCCTCAATACGTCACTTTTGCTTAAAAGCTTCAAGTGATTACAACTCAATAAAAACAACCAACTCTAAACACTTGAGTGGTGTACAAAAACAAAGCACAAAGCTTACAGACTCAAAACCTAAGTATGATTCTATATATCTTTTGTTTTGAATTTACTCTTCTTCAATAGCAGCGTCCTCCTTATATAGTCTTCAGCAGCACATAATTCTGAACAAAATAATCTTCAACAGATATTGTTCTAAAATTCTTTAGAAGCTCATAGAGGCAAATATATTTTAGAAATATATTTTCCAAAGATTGCTTTGAAAATATATTCTTAAATAACAGGAACAAATCTTCAACAATGATCTTCACGCGAATTAATCTGCCTTCTAGAAACATCAGCTTGGATAAATCTTCAATCAAATCTTCGAAAGATACTGTGAGAGAATTAACAGAATCAAGGCACAAGAATGAACGCAGAAAACGTGCTTCTGAAATGCAGCTTTTGACGGTCAACGAAAGTCAGCGTCTGAACAGTGCGTCTGAAGGTCAACAAAAGTCAGCGTCTGAACAGTGCTTCTGAAGGTCAACGAAAGTCAGCGTCTGAACAGTGCGTCTGAAGGTCAACGAAAGTCAGCGTCTGAACTGTGCGTCTGAAGGTAAACGAAAGTCAGCGTCTGAACAGCGGTCAACTTCTGAAGAACCAGTTCAGCTTCTGAAATTCTGTTTTTAGCTTCTGAATGCATATTTCAGCTTCTGAAGACATACTCCTTGAGATTTCAGCTTCTGAAGCACAAATTGCTTGTCTATTTGATTTTAGCAAACATGAAGCCAACAACCAAATATCCAACAGAAAAAAATACTACCTTAGGTAGAGACATGTAACCGCCAACGGCGTGAATGGTCGGGTCTGTAGCCTTCGAAAGCTGGGTGTAGAGAAAAGCAAGTGTCGTCCCGCACCAGGACGACTCGCACCGTGTACAACTCTTGCATCCCCGTCAGCCATATCAGATTAATGTTTTTACTGTTCTTGTTGGTAAAAATGGTGACGCCAACCAAGAACAATAACAACACCTTAATGCACTGTGTCCTAGTCCTCAACAGCTCCTCCGCCTCGTCCTCATCAGCAGGCTCCTCCAACTCATTACACCTATGCAAGAGTCTATCATACACAATCTTCAGGTTAGATATACCAATATACCCAACCCACTGTTTATTTGTCTCAGCCTCAGCCTCCTCTGCCGTCAAACCCAGCTCACTCTGTAGTAGCCCCATACCCGTCTCGTAGTCTACATCGCCGTCAATCACGAGCCTCCCATGGATGGGAATGTGTAGAAGACACACAACATCATCTAGTGTGACAATCATCTCCCCAACGGGCAGATGGAAGCTGCTGGTCTCCTCATGCCATCTCTTTGACAAGGCGGTGATGAGGTCATGGCTGATGCTCTCATACCCAGTCTGAAAGAGGTGGGCAATACCGGATCCATCCACCGCTCCCAGAACCATAAAGCCCCCCGTCCTAGGACTGTCAGCTTGTCACTCTTAAGCTTATTCCCGTGCGAGGCAGGGGTCAACCGATGCGTCCTCTGAAACTGAAATACAAAAAATTAAACGAACAACAAACCGTTAAGAATATAAACATTTGAATAACTAAAAAAGACATAACAATTTAATCGTAAAAAAATAATAATTGAAATAAACATTAAACATTTTAACATACCAATTAAATCGTAAAATTAAAATAAAATAAACAATTAAATTGACGCGTAATTAAAATATTTTAACATAATAGTTAAATCATAAATTAAATTAAAATAAACAATTAAATTTACGCATAATTAAATTGACGCGTAATTAAAATATTTTAACATAACAATTAAATCATAAAATTAAATTAAAATAAACAATTAAATTGACGCGTAATTAAAATATTTTAACATAACAATTAAATTGTAAAATTAAATTAAAATAAACAATTAAATTGATGCCTAATTAAATTGACGCGTAATTAAAATATTTTAACATAAAAATTAAATCGTAAAATTAAAATAAAATAAACATATCAATTGACAAAACAATTAAACTTATCAAGGCGTCGCTCCAAAGCCTACATGCCACGTGTCTACCGAAATTCAGTAGAAGCGACATGTTACTAGATCCCCCAGGAAAACCCTCTGGTCTAGCCTCCTCATGAGCCTTCTGCTGGGTCTCACCCTCCTGATGCTGAGGCTGAAGCTGCTCATACTGTGCATGAGGCTGCTCGTGTTGTTGCGTGGGGTCTACTACCTGAGAAATACCCGCCTGGGACGACGTCCCCTCCACATCATCACTCATACTGCTCCTATCGCCATGTCTCCTTCAAACAGGAGGGCGCACAGCCTGCTTTTCGGCGTGTGCACTCTGTGTCATGGTCTCCTTGCTTGCTCTCAGCCTGTCTGGTCTCTCAGACATATCTACACAACATAAAACAATGCAAAAAATCAATGATTTTCATGGGGACATTGTGTCGTTTCTAATAATCAACAACAACAATTCACATTGTACCCAGTCATTTCATTCTCTAAACTACCACATTGCACTCAAACTCACTATAATCAACATTAACAATTCAATTTCTAACTAATTTCATCATTAACAATGCAAAAGAAAAAAGAAAAAAATTCATTGAAACATTTCATCAAACACATAGAGTGCAACATTAACACTATAAATTCATTGTCCAATTTTCAACTATAAACTACCACATTTGAGTCAAACTTACTCTAAATAACATCTAACTACAATTCCTAACTTATTTCATCATTAACAATCCTAAAAACTAACATGCAAATCAAATCCCTAAAAACCTAAATATGTGAAATTTCTCCAAAAAAAACCAAAATTTAAACCATAAAAATCCCAATGCAATGGGTTATAGAACACTTACTTGATTTTTGGTTGAAATTGACGTTGATTGACTCAAGAATGGTTGAAATCACACTTTGAGGGAGAAAATTCAAACTTTTTTCTTTGGAACACAATGGTTTTGTGTTCTGGTTTGTGTTGTTTCTATAACAGAATGCAACGTGACTTAAGTCACGTTGGTATGCACCGAGCGTGAGTTAACTCACGTTGGTATATACCGAACGTGACTTAAGTCACGTAGGGGGTATTTTCAGAACTTTCTATGAGAATGAGCAATTCCCTTTGTGAGAAGAACAATTTTTTATTTGGTTTTAGAACATTGCTCTTTAGATTTCAAAGACTCCTATCACACATCTGAAAATGACCTTCAATACCCCAACTGTAGTTAATTGCAGTTTATTGTTTAATTTTTTTCTTTGGAGCGAACGATAATTAACTACCATCGAAGATATTTTGATCCATTTTTAGGTGTGTGGTTACAAATCTTTTAGTGTAAACAACAATTTTTTTGGTTTTATGCTCTCCTAAAGTTGTGAAGGATTTTTTTTTTGTGTGTGTTTTGCCATGTTTCTTCCAGCTATTGGAATTTTTTTTCTCATGATTATCATTGTGCTCCCTCACGCCCCTCAACTCCTTCTATTTGCTACCATCACAAGTAAAGTGCAACTTCTTTTAAGTATCCGTTGCTTTTGACTTCGAACTTCGGAGACATGAGATTAATCACCATCTCCTTATTTAATATAGGACTCATGCACTTAGCATGGATTCTTTAAAACTCAAAACTTCAAAACCCAAAATGAGATGTTCATGCAAGTAATTAAATACTTTTGTTACAAGGTATGTTTGGTTCAAAAGCGGAAAACTTGAAGAGAGAATGAAGTTTAATAGAAAAAATATAAATTTATTTTTCACACTTGTAATAATTAATGCCTAGTTAAATAAAAAGATATTTAAATTTTAAATGAACAATCTTTGTTCCCAAATCCATCCCTTTTAAAGATCAACTAGTACTTTTTTGAAAAGATTTTACGTCCCCTTCCTTTTCTTCTAAAAAAATAAACTAAATAAACACAGTTTAAAATAATCACTCTCTTCTCTCCCCTCTCCCCTCTAGTTAGTATCCACACAAATTATTTGCGAGTCTAAAGCGAATTTTATATATAAACCGTTTAAGTGTGTCGAGAAAATAACACAAGAATTAAGAAATTTTTCATAGGTTCCTTGATTGAAAGTAATTATATTTTATGCATGTCAAATACTATATGTGGGTATCTCTCCGGTGAAAATTCGAACATAAGCTCATCATGTTGTGAGAGTCTAGCCATTTTCACTAGACTGATCCCCATTATGAAAGAATTTTTTTTTAAAAAAAAAATCTACTATAATCAGTAATATATGTTGAAAATAATATTTAATAATGACACAAATATAAATTATTTTTTTCGTTTTTGCAAACTTTGATTATACACTACTTGTCTTAAATTTAAGGTAAGGATAACCAATAAAATAGTTAGTGTTAGGATCGAACTTGCAACATGAACTACAACTCTCAATTTAACTACCACATGAGTTGGTGTGAACATGTTTACAAAACTTGACTTACGAAAATACATTCAAAACTAAAAATATTTGAGGCTTAATATAGGACTTAAAAAATTTGGAAGAAAAAAAGCATTTGCTTTAATGGCGGCCTCCTTGAACCGCCCCTGCCTCTATTACTTTCCAAATAAACACACTCTTAAATTTAAAGAATGTATCGTGAGTGTACAAATTTTTCTTTACTGGGTAAAAATTCTTTTACGGGGTACAAATGTGTTATACAGTTGTACAATTATATTTCATATTATGATATCATTTTAATTTATCAATTTATTAAATATCTCAATTAATATTTATATGATAAGACATAATTGAATGATCGTGTAAAATGTAGCTTACAAGTCTATAATCGTTAATTTCTTTCTTTAAAACTTATTTAGTTTAATTGCGATAAGATTTTTTCTTGGTCATGATAAATGAGGTTTAGGATTTCAAAGGGTAAATGACGCAGTCGGAAGCGTAGGCTAGCAAGCGCTAAACCTAGGTTGAAAAGAAACAAGTTTGCAAGCGACAAACTTGTGAAAATAGGGTTCCGGAATCCACCAGAAATTGAGAAAAACTCTCTAAAATATTATTGATTGAATAAAAGTTGCCTCTTAGGCTACAACTGTTAAGCTTAAATAGGGAAATAACCTACCCTAATGGGCCGAAAAATAACAAACTGAAATAAAACAAAAAATAACAAACTAAAATAAAACAAATAAAATAACAAACTGAAATATTAAAAATACTATAAAAACCCTCCTACATCAGACTCTACCACTTCTGAAGAACTCGACCCCGAGTTCTCATTCTAATAAAGAGTTTCTCATGCATGTTGACTTCTCTAATGAACAAGAGACCACCCTCCTGGATCCCATTGAGTGAAATACCAAGATGGCTTGATTTGAAAAGTATAACAGTTGCTTTTATGCCATCGAAGAAATGTAGTAGCCCATGTATTTTTAAGGAACATATCTTTCAACTTTCCACTAGCCACACGACGTGACATTAACATAGTATTCAAACTTTCTTGACCAACTTTTCTACAACCTGGATGCAATTTTTCCCTCATGTATTCATATGTCCAGAAGTAAAAACCATGAGAAGGTACATCCCTCGTTATAGTGATGCCAAGTCCTCGATATATGCCGCAAAACCCCTCTTTTCTCCATATGTTTTTAGCTACCTTTACAGGAGTTGTTCCAGATTCTTTTTCCGATTCAATTGGTGCTTCCTCTTTGGGTTTTTCAGCGACAACAACAGCATTCAAAGCTTCCACATAAAGTTGTTCCACCGATTCCGCCACAGATGTTCCTTCCACTTGAGTCTTTTCCAATTCAGATGTACTATTTTCTTTTTTCAACTCAACTGGTGCCTCCTCTGATAGTTTTTCAGCGACAACAGCAGCCAAAAATTTCTCAAAAAGTTGTTCTGCCGGTTCCGCCATCGATACTTCTTCGACTTCAGAACTCAAATTCTTAATAATTTGATTAGTTCTACCACGTGGAACCCTAATTGGTGCACCTCTTCTGTTCATATTGTTTTTGTTGTTGTTGGTGGTGATGTCATCGACTCTAGTTGTTAAAACCAACATCTGATCTGATAACGTCTTGACCGTCGCGGCTAAATCGTTGACCGTCGCAGCTAAAACGTTGAAGTCTGCTTTCGTAACAAATTGATCTCCCATGGCTGATCACGTTAGGAAAAGAACAGGAGAAACCTGCTCTGATACCAACTGACGCAGTCGGAAGCGTAGACTAGCAAGCGCTAAACCTAGGTTGAAAAGAAACAAGTTTGCAAGCGACAAACTTGTGAAAATAGGGTTCCGGAATCCACCAGAAATTGAGAAAAATTCTCTAAAATATTATTGATTGAATAGAAGTTGCCTCTTAGGCTACAACTGTTAAGCTTAAATAGGGAAATAACAAACCCCTAATGGGCCGAAAAAATAACAAACTGAAATAAAACAAAAAATAACAAAGTAAAATAAAACAAATAAAATAACAAACTGAAATATTAAAAATACTATAAAAACCCTCCTATATCAGTAAAAGAGTTTAATAATACGTTGCTGGGGAAATGATGTTGGGGGTTGTTGGTGGATTAGGGTGGTCTTCGGTTTAAACTTTAAAGTGTTAATAATATTGTGAAAATGGTATGTGATGGAGCATACGTACACATAATTTTGGTGTAATTCGTGGTTGAAAGGTGGGGCCTTATGCAACAGATTTAGTAGGCTTTTTGGTTGGGTTATTGATAAAAATTGGTCAGTCGATGAGATGACTAGTACGGGTTGGGGAGTTGAGAAAAATGGGAGGAGGTGGATAAAAAGATTGTTTGCTTGGAATAAAGATTTGGTTGTAGATTGGTATTTTTTTTTTCAGGATCTTGTGTGAGATAATGAAGAGTATTTTTTTTGGGCATGTTAACCGTTGCCCCCGAAACACTTGGTTAAGAAAACTAAAAAAAAGAAAGTTTTAAATTAAAAGTAATACTTTTTAGACTTTTAATGAGTTGACTACACAAGTTTCAATGAGATATTACTATATTTGCTTCCTTAACCAGGCATTTCCCTTTTTATTTTTATCAAAGAAGCATGTCAATTGTTGAATCAAGAGGCGGACCACGAACTGTATTTATGGAACAAATCGGTTATTTATTTGCTTGGAGATTTGTGTACGATAGACTTTCAACAAAGATTAATTTGGTTAGGTGTGAAATTATTAAATCGTATCCTCTATTATGCATAGGTGAGTGTGGAGCTGAATGAAATATACAAGTTCTTTTGAGAGAGTTTGGACCACAATTTTGCATTGATTAGGTGTCTCTTGTGCCTTTTCAAATGATCCTATACACCATGCTCATCAATTCAATGGTTTATAAGTCTCTAAAAACATGCTAAAATGATATTTTTAAAGTAATTTGACTAGCTTGTATTTGGGTGATATGGAATAAAAGTAACACGCAAGTTTTTCGTCATAAGATATCATGTTTATCTCTCATACTTGATAAAATCAAGATTCAGAAGTGATAGTGGCTAAAATCGAAGTCTAAGGGGTTTGATTATGATTTGTGTTAATAATCGTTCAAAAATGTGAAGGGAACACACACGACTTGACATAAAAACAGGGACCGAAACTCGTGGTAGAAAACATTGAGGGACCAAAACTTGATGAAATTTTTTAGATGAACTAAGAATGAAAGTTGAGATATTTATAGGGACAAAAAAATATTTAATCCAATAGTTATTTAGACGAATTTAAATTACCCGCAATTATTTGTAGATATCCACAAGAATCAATTTTTTTTTTTATAAAAAAACCATTTATTTAAAAAAAGTTATTTTTTTTTGGTTCTGGTTATGTACAATTTCCCCCACTCTTTTGACAACACAAAGAATAATAATACATAAAATATTAATAAATTTCACTCTAATTTTGACTACAAAACTATTAATCAAATAATAAACACAAATTAGAAAATTAGGGTAGGATTTCTTTCAAGAGAATAAGGAGGGGCCATGGGCTTGAATATCTTAACATTAGGAGGTTTGTTGTATTGCCTATAGAGTTTGAAGAAGGAGGGAGGAGTTAGGAACGTGCTTGATACAGGAAGTAGGAGTCGAATACGTTTGAGAAGAGAGGAAGAGTGATTGACATAAGAGAGGAAGATAATGATGATGGTTGTTTGGCTAAAGCAAAGCTAACGTGAGACAATTCAATTTCCTACTTTATAGTGCAATGATGACATTGTTCACGCGAAAATGTAATTAATTGCATCATATCATCTCATTTCTTAAGGATCAATCGCTGATACAACACGTGAGGGCATTGTTTTCATTTAAAGTTAATTACCCTATTCACCGAATTCGACAAATAGGCGATTAACCAATTATGAGGCCCCTCAACCGAGCGAGGGAGCTAATTATTTCTCAAGGTCACTAACTCAGAAATGGGGGTCATCAAAGACTCGAAACTGAGTAAAAAACATAGTGGGACTGGACAGTAACGTTTTACCCACGATCCCTGCTCTCAGTGCCAGTAACCGTTCTGAGGAATGAGGGGAAGGACACGATATGTAGTGGAGCTGTAAAAAAATGGACATTGTCAACGGATCATGCCGATAAGAAGAAGTTGAATCCAAATGTGGGGTGCCATGGTCGATGGTTGAGTGTGACAAAGAATCAATTGAAGACCGACAAGTTTAGTGGTATTCTTTGGTAAAAATTGCACTTTATGGCACAAAATCTCTAGTAATCTCACTGATACTTTGAGCTCAAAATCCAAAAACTTTACTTTCACTCCTTCAAACACAAAATGCGTCCATCCATGAACCCCCAAAATCATAAACGCCAGTATCTATGAATTCTTAGAATCGTTAATCCTCCTTCAACACAAAATGCTTTCACTACTATTTCTTCTTTTGGTGTAACTTTTTTCATAAGGCAATGGAATATATTTTAGGCTTAATCGTTCAAATTTACCCTCTAATATACGGGAAGTCTGAAAAATGGCCTTATAATAAAAAAAACGCAGATTCTACCATTGTAATTTGAGATTATTATATTTTTGATATCCCATTGTTCTCTATATGCATAACGTCCAAAAAAGTGACTTAGATGTTGAATATTTTCAAGATTTTTTGTAGGAATGTTTAAGACGTTAAAATATGGTTTTCCACATAAATTAGAATTTTCTTACAAGGGAAGAATTAATTACGAATTTTTAAAGCGCCAAAAACTCAAAAAACAAGACAAGAGAGTCAACCTAGAAATCAAATTTTGAGTTGTTTTTTTTTGTAGACATGTATATGAAAGGGTTAAATATATTTTTAGCCCTTATAAATATATTTTTGTTTTAGTCCCTTTAATTATTTTTTTGACTTTTAGTCCTCCAAAAATTTCCATCATAACTTTTGGTTTCTACTTTTAAATCAACTCATGTGTAGCCTTTATATTTTTTATTGAAAATTTCCGTGAACGTTTTGAATATTATAAGAATCTCTCCAAAAGGAATTAGAATTACTTAACAAGACATGAATTGAATATGAATTTTGAAGCGTTAAAAACATAAAAAATTTATATTTAATTCATATTTTGTTAAAAAAATCTAATTGTTTTTGGAAGAGATTTTTATAATATTGTAAACATTCTTGGAAATTTTTATTCAAAATATGAAGGTTGCAGATGAGTTGCCTTAAAAGTAGGGACCAAAAGTGGTGATTGAAAACTTTTGTGGACTAAAATCAAAGGAAAAGTTTTATGGGGTCTAAAACAAAAAGTTAATATATTTATAGGGACAAAAAACATATTTAACCCTGTATAAAAATATATAGAGAGGATCTGCAAAATTTCGCAGAGGTGTCTGTAGAAAAAAAAACCAGCTCAAAACTCAATTTCTGTATTTTTATAGAGGTGTCTATAAAAAAGACACTTATATTAAGAATGTCACGAAATTTTGCAAATCCTCTCTATGTATCTTTATAGAGGTGTCTGTAAAAACCAACTCTAAATTTGATTTCTAAATTGAGATTTTCGTTGTTTTGTTTTTTGAGTTTTTTTGTGCTTTAAAAAATCATAATTAACCCATCCCCTTGTTGGAAAATTTAAATTTTATGTGGAAAATCATATTTTGACCTCTTAAACATACCTGCAAAAACTCATGAAAATTTCATCTTCTATATCTATTTTCTGGACTTTATGTATATATAAAAAAATAAGAGGTCAAAAATATGAAGAATTTCAAATTATATGGGTAAAATTTGTGTTTTTTATTCCATGATCATTTTTTAGAATTCGTTATATTACATGGTTAATTTGAATAATTAACCCTAAATTATTAAGAGAAGAAGTCTTTGACCAATAACAAAACGCAACATATATGATCAGTAAAATATAAGAATCCTCTATTAAAACAAAGGACCCGATAATCAATATAAGACACATCCAATACTAGGGAATTTTACTTCATCCTCCCCCTAATTTACTTATATACCCCTTAACACGTGATATTTAAAAAAAAAAAAATACTCTATTTGAACATAATAACAACAATTTTTTTCTTTGAAAAATAACATACCCACCTCTTATACTAAACGACCCGAAAAAAACTCGTGTTAAAATTTTCTAATGTTTTCAATTTTAAAAGATCCGATTTGTATATTCATACCAAATATTTTGAAAACAAAACACCCGGTATAAGTATTAATACCAAAAAATTGAAATTCCAAACATCCGGTATTTATATATTCATACCAAAAGTTTTGAAACTTAAAACACCCAGTAAGTTTTAAAATTCAAAACATCTGCAATTTCACAAACTCACTTTGTTTTTTCGGATCTTTAGTTATTCGGGGGTATGTGATATTTTAATACAAAAAATGTTTTAATTAGTTAAAATGACGTAGTTCATGCACTATTTTTTGGGGAGGGGAATGGAGGGGTAGGAAGCAAAATGTTTTCACTACTATTCCTTCTATCATGTAGAAAGAGATGAAGAAGCCTTTGACCAATAAAAATGCGCAACATATGATCAAGTAAAAGATAAGAAGCCTATATCAAAACAAAGAGCCCAATAACTAATATAAGGCACATCACATTTTTCAATTTTAAATGAGGCGGTTTAAATTTTTATGCCAAATTTTTTGAAAACAAAGCATCCGGTATGAGTATACTCATACCAAAAAAATTAGAAATTCCAAACATCAGGTATGAATACTCATACTAAAATTTTTGAAATCAAAAACATCCCATCTATTTTGAAATTCGAAACATCTAGTATGAATATTCATACCAAATCTTTTGAAATACAAAATATTAACAATTTTTCATAAACTTTCTTTGTTTTTCTAGATCATTGGGTATGTGATTTTTTTAATATAAATAATTGTTTTAATTAGTTAAAATGAAGTTTATTTTGGATAGTTTATACTCTTTGAGGAGGGGATGTATGAGTATAAATGAGGGGGTATGAAACAAAATTCTCTCACTACTATTTCTTTTTTCAGTGTACTATTTTTCATAAACCAGTAAAATATATTAAAAAGAAGAAGTTTGACAAAAAAAAAAAGCACAACATATGCTCAAGTAAAAGGGCCTAAAGACCAAGAGATCTACAAGACCCAGCAACCAATATAAGACATATCCAATACTAGGAATTTTCCTTAATACACCCACTCTCCACCAGTTTATACCTATATACCCCTTAGCACACCCTATTTTACTAAATTTCCTAATTTTAGCATACTAATAATACTTTTTTATGTTAAAAATGAAGTATATTTTGGATTGTTCATGCACTTTGGGGTGTATAGGTATAAACAAGGGGAGTATGTTTCTTCTTTTGATGTAACATTTTTCATAGGTCAATAAAATATAGGAAATTGTTTTTCCCACTTCAAAGAAGGCTAAAAAACACTAGTAAAAGACTGTTTTACCCCGGCGGCAGTTAATTTCCGCTGGAATGGTACGCCGACAGTTAACTGTCGTCGGATGCATCGGCAGTTAGTTGCCGCCGTCCCCATCGGCAGCTAACTGCCGCTGCGATCTGTACTTTTGAAGCTCAGCAACCAGAACCTCCAACTTCATATCTTCAATCTCTACAAACTCTCTCAAATCTTCCAAGAATCCCAAAATTTTCAACCTCAAATCAACACTCCAATAACAAGTAAGTTTCCATAATCAATTTCTTTGTCATTTTATGCTTATATGTTACATTTATTATCTTAATTTAATTTTTTTTTAGTTTTAGACTTTGTTTAATTTTTAATTTTTTTGGCAAGAAATGATAGATTGTTTACATGGAAATGACTTATGTTGTTTAATTGTTTAGATCTTTGCATGTTTATGTTGTAATTTTTAGTTTTAGGGTTTATGTATAATTTGCACTACAAGTGTTTGATGAAATGTTTGAATGAGTTTTTAATGGGATTGTTTTTAATTTCTTATGGTGTAGATCTGAAAAATGGTTTAAGTATACTTTCATGTATCCTTCAACGGTGGTAACCAACATTTTTTCAAGGTTCGCGACGATGTGCCGTTAAAAGAATTGAAGGATCTACTTCATGAAAGCAACCAACAAATCAACCACGGAGACGCGAGGAGGGTGGAATACGTTTGGTATCACCGTCCATCGCTCGACTTAGACGGGAATTTGTCGTTCACTCGGTCGGAATTAACGAACGACGACGACGTGAGGAGCATGTTTTCGATATTTGCTGAGCCGAACATGATCCCCCTCAAGATGGATGTTATGTTGCTGCGGTCGCCTGAAGATATTCTCAAGTGTTTGATTCGGCCGGATGAAGATGTTTAGGTAGTATTATTATGTTGTGTCGTTATTTTGTTGGATTTTTTTTTTAATTCTTGAAAGTTTGGGGAAAATTTTGGCATGGAAGTGTCTTGTACTTAGTGTAAAGGTTTGCAAGTCTTTTTGGAAACTCAAAAGAATGAAGAGAACACAACATGTATTCTGCCGAATCAGCTATATAGGTTCTCACATCGAATTCCTTCGTATAAGATGAGTGTGGCAAAAGGGAATGCAGTTCTAAGATGTTGTTTTGTACTTGATCATGCTCCTCTGTCAATTGAAACTTTATCAGTTGGTAGGGCAGTAGGATTAAGGTCAAAATAATATATTGGAACACATTCTTTTTTGTCATGACTCATCTTATATGAGGGAATTCGATGTGAAAACATATATAGCTGATTTGGTAGAATACATGTGTTGTGTTCTCTTCATTCTTTTGAGTTTTCAAAAAGACTTGTAAATTTTTACACTAAGTATAAGACACGAGAGCATATATATGTTTTCCGCAAACTTTCAAGAATTAAATTTAAATACAACATCATTGATGATGATACAACATATTTAGGGATAATGTAATGTAATGTAATGTAACGTAACGCTTATTTTGTGAATTTTTAGTTATGATTTAGTTCGGATCATGAATGAATTGTTGTTATTGTTGTTTTGAAGTAATCAAAATAAAGCAAAATAAACCCAAAATCATGTTAAAATTGTACCAAAAAAACTACGATAATGTGTCATAAATTTACAAAAAAATCTAACAAATGTAAAATAAAAAAAACTAACAAAAGTCCTAAAAAAATGTCCTAATCCTGATCCTGGTCATCATGCTGCTGCTGCTGCCGCCTCCTCGACCTCCTGGACAGTATCGGGGTCATCATGTCCCTGATATGGCGCATCGCCTGATATAGCTGCTCACTGCTCATCGCCTCCTGACGCAAGTAGTCATCAGCCTGGCTAGCAAGTCCACCAACCATGTCAATGGTATCAGGCGAGCCTCTCTCCTGGTGCCGATGCTGATGGCGTGTAATGATCTGCTCCTCATTTGCTGGCCTCGGAGGAGATCCATCAATAAGTGGCAGAATCTTTGGGTGAGACACATGTCCATACCACCTCATGTATCCCTCCTCGTACTGCCATGGCTGATCAACCTCCCTACCCCACGCAGCCTGAGGAATGATGTGCACACGGAAGTCTAGGAAAGCCTGTGCAACGGTCTGATAAGGGAGAGGAAGCACAGACGTCGGAGCTCGGGAGATGTCCTGCACGTACCCGTATTGCCTTTTAACCCGCTCAGGCAAGTGACGGTAGATGATGCACGATCACACATCATTTATCCTGAATACCAGCATATCTCCTCAAACTCCTAGATCTCCCTATGATCCTCGAATGGCATCCAGGTAACATCATCCATCTCCAAACGATCCAGCGCCAGACGGTAGAGCTTCGAATTCGCATGACCCCTATGTGGAATCCATCTGGCCGCGCAAGGATAGTTTTGCATGTATTTATCATTATGGTGATGTGGGTAGACTTCTGGAAAATGTGCCAAGAACCATGCCTGCACAAACCAAACACATGTATAAGTTATTAGCAAACATAGTAAATTAAAAGACATAGTAAATTAAAAAGTTTAGTAAATTATTAAAAGACATAGTAAATTAAAATTATTACCATAAAAAATGTTGTGCTTCCCCTGATCCTCTTTCCTACAAGCGAAGAGGCCTCAGATAGAGTGTGGTAAAGGTATGCCAATGTCATTCCTCCCCACGAGTAGTCCCTCATCCCAACAAAGGTCTCCATCGTCTGCAGGTATACCAGGTCGATGTGTTTGTTGCTCAAGTCACTGAACAACGTACATCCAAGCTGGTATAGGAGGAAACACCTCACACAGACATCCCTACGCCTGGCTAGCTCCTGGAGCTGCTCCTGTGTCTCAGCGGCAGCTAACCTGGTGGCCACACTCAGGTGATCCTCATAAAGCTCCTTTCAGCGCCTTATAGCTAATGTAGCCACCGTACTCAGTCTTGCAGTTTTTCACTGCATACTCCTGGGTGACACCTAAGTGCCTCACCATTAATTCCACCCCATCAACCTGAGACACCTTCTTCCTATGGCTCAGTATCCGACCTTCAACGGGAACATGCAACAGACACGCCACATTATCTAAAGTGATGGTCATCTCCCCCACAGTCATATGAAAGCTGCTGGTCTCGGAATGCCACCTCTCGCTTAGTGCCTGGAGCAGAGCATGATTAACATTAGAATACCATGTGTACAGTAAATCATGCAACCCACTTGCCCTTACAGGATCCCAAAACCATATTTGATTCCTATGTGGACGCTGGAGAGCTGCCACCTTCGCCCCGTGATTTATGCATCTCACCATATGGGTGTTGCGAATCTAAAATAATAAAAAAAACACCACATAAATCAAAAACATACAAAAAAAGCATATACTTCATATATAAAAAATATACGCGCGAACAATAATCGAAGACAAAAAAATTATCTGACAACGGCATGTGTTCATATAATTTTTTTTAAACGTTATCATACAAAAAAAAGCATATACTTTATATATAAAAAAATTACGCGCGAACAATAATCGAAGACAAAAAAATTATCTGACAACGGCATGTGTTCATATAATTTTTTTTTAAACGTTATCATACAAAAAAAACATATACTTCATATATAAAAAAATTACGATCGAACAATAATCGAAGACAAAAAAATTATCTGACAACGGCATGTGTTCATATAATTTTTTTTAAACGTTATCATACAAAAAAACATATACTTCATATATAAAAAAATTACGCGCGAACAATAATCGAAGACAAAAAAATTATCTGACAACGACATGTGTTCATATAATTTTTTTAAACGTTATGATACAAAAAAAAACATATACTTCATATATAAAAAAATTACGCGCGGACAATAATCGAAGACAAAAAAATTATCAGACAAAGAAAAAAGAAAACTTACATTATTTGCATTATACCACAACGGTAATGCAACGTGTGAAGCGTATGATGACAACAATGAGTCATCATAAGACCCTCCAGGAAATGGAGCCACATCAGGTAACTCCTCGGGGGCTGTCGCAGCCGCAATCTCATCCTCATCTAGCGCAGCCGCATCGTCGTCCCCACCCTCATCAGAAACATGTTGGACGTCATAGCCACCATCTATGGCATCATGTAGCTGCTCCTCATAATGCAGGTACTGTGTGGGGTCCTCCACCTGCGACTGTGTCGGCTGCTGAGAAGAACTACCCTCACCCGCAGAATGATCAGGCCTCCGGCCTCTTCCCCTCTTAGGCACATGAGGGTTTGCAGTCTGCCTCTCCCTACGGTAGCTGCCGGTCATCGTCTGTCTACCAGCTCTCAATCTATCAGCATTCTGATCAGACATATCTACACAATAACAAAACAACATTGTCATCAACATATGCATAATGTTGTTTAACAGAACAAAACAACATTGTCATCAATTATTTTGACAAAACAAAACAACTTTAAAATGGTGACATAAACACATAAACATAACCCTTAACTATTAATTAAACAAGAATAGTAGATAGATAAACCCTAATTCTTCTTAATCTAAAAATCCTCATCCAATGTAACACAGTTTAACAACATAAACTAACTAAAAATCTAAACAATTCTCATTTAGGCATTTTACCAAACACATTGAGTACAAAGTATGAAACAACTCATCATTGTGTTAATTCAACTTCTACACATTCACATTGCACTTAAACATAATCTAAACTACATTTACAACAACAACATTCATCTATAACATCATAAACTAACAAAAAATTCAATTTTTACATAAACCCTAACCACATAAATCTACCAAAATTAACAAAAATAAACCTACACAAACTAACATTAACATTATAAATGATTAATACTACTTACTTGTTGTTTTGTGGAGATGATTTGCTTCAATTTCGTGAAAATGGAATTGGAGAGGATTGGAGAGGATTTGGAAAGTTGAAAGTATTCTGCTTCTGATGCAGGTTCTGTTTTGCTGTTCTGGTTAAGTTCAGATCGCAGCGGCAGTTAGCTGCGGATGGGAACAGCGGCAACTAACTGCCGATGGTATCCGGCGGCAGTTAACTGCCGATGGAACCATCCCAGCCCGCGGCAGTTAACTGCGCCGGGGTAAAAAATGACATTTACTGGTGTGTTCAGCTTTGTTTAATGTGGGAAAAACAATTTTCTAAAATATATTTTAAAAGAAGTCTTTGAGCAATAAAAAAGCAGAGCATAGCAGCCTAAAGACTAAAAGATCTACAAGGCCCAACAACCAGTATAATATACATCAAATACTATTTTGATTAATGCTACATTTGTTATTTCTCACATTGAGAATTTCTTTTTAGCCCCCCTTGATATCTCTTAGGTCCCCCAAAATTTCGTTTTACCTCATATATATGGTTAGTAGATACGTTCTGGAGGGTTAGGAACTTATCTTTTCGGATGACTGTGTCGTGGTGATTTTCGGAGATCAAGTCTATTGATTAGCGTTGACTCACTAGTTTTAACTTCACGACTGAACTTTTAATTTTTAAATGAAAAGTGGAAAAAAAGTTCTAAATTACCACATTTTTAAAAGATTAAGGGTTCGGGGGTTAGTTACGTTTAGGGAAGGTGTTAGCACCCTAAACGTTCGTAGTACTCTACGAGAACCTCTTGATTTTATTTATTTATTTGTCTATAACTTGCTTATTTTTTAAAAGAAAGAATGAATTAGAGTAGTGAGGAAAATAAAAGGGTTTTTTTTTGTATTTTTTATGATTTGGAAGGACAAGGTCCTTTGCCTACGTACCCGTGAGGGATGAAAACCTCGTAGTTCGGGGTAAAAATGACGGTTGATTTGTTTTGTGTTTTTATTGGTTTTTTAAAAAAAGTTTTAAAGATAAAATAAAGGCCAAGTGGCAAAATGAAATTGGTTTGTTGTTTTTATTTTGAAAATGATTCAAGTGTTATTAAAGTGGATTAAAGGTTATTTAAAGAAAATAAAAGAGAAAAATGGGCACTTGATTGAAAATCAAGGTTTGTTTATGAAAAGATTTTTGTGATTTTTGATTATTTGCATTTTTTTGTTGTTTTTTGATAATGAACTTAAGACTAAAACATAACTAAAAGCTAAACGGAAGAAATTCCGTGGTGACGTTGGATCACCACGAAACCCTTTTGAAATTAAACTAACCTAAATTTTGTGTTTTTTTTTGTTTGTAAAGCGAATAAAATAAAAATAAAAGACATAAAGCAAAATAAATAGAGTGTGAGTGTCAGTGCATATTCTCATGTATATTTACATTGTACCTAAATACATTCTAATAAAATGGAATAAAAATGACAAATGATAAACAAGAAAAAAACAAAATTGCAAATGCATGAAGATAAATATGCTAAGAATAAAACTAAAATGAAAATGCATGAATAAAAGGAGAATAAAAAGATAAAAATGCATGATGTGTTAAAATAAAGGCATTAAAATAAAAATGAATGGAATAAAAGGACAAAAATAAAAATGCAAGAAAAGAAAATAAAAAAAAAGGAGAAAATAAAAGAAAATAAAATAGAGAGGAAAGGAGGTGCAGAAGCAAATGGGAGGTGCCTTTAGCAAACTGAAAAAAACAGGAAGAGGGAGCAGAAGAGAGGAACTAGGCCGTGTGGGCTTGAAAGGGGAAGAAAAACCGGACCGGTCCGGTTTAAGCGAGCCGAACCGGTTCGGTGTTTATAAAAAAGACAAAGCCGGTTTTTTCTTTCATTTTCTCCTCTTCTTCTCTCTCTACCATTCCCCTCTCCTTCTCTCCTTCTCTCTAAGAAAAAACGTGCCTGGCCGGATTAAGTTCTCCGGCGCGGTGGCCGGCGGCGGCGCTACCGCGCCGGAGCGAATCTTCACCCTTTTTAAAAAAAACTTTAACTTTTTTAAAACCTCTCACTCTCCTCTTTCTAGATCCGGGTTCAGATTTTCGAAACTCAATAAAATGAACTCTAGATCTGAATAAAAGGACCACCTTAGTTTTAGAAATTGATTTGTGTTCCGGTTTTGTTTTGTGTTAAGAGAGGAAGTGGGGTGTGCGAGTGGCCTTGTGTTATGACCGTGAAGGGGTTGAGGTCTGTTCGTGTGTGAGGCTTAGGGTGGATACGGCCGGTTCAGTTTCGTGAGGTTTGGGATGGTGGCGGAGTGGTCGTGGGTGGTCTGTGGTGGTGTGTGTGACTGTGTTGGTGTGTTAGGTGGTTGATTGTGGTTGTGTGGTAGTGGTGATGGACGTGAGCTGTTTGAAAAGGGGGAGGCCGTATGTTGATTGGGAGGAAGTGGTTTTTGTGGTTTTGTTCTATTTCTTTTGTGCTGTTTTTGTGGCGGTGTTTGGGTTTGCGTGGAGGCCGTATGGGTGTGGTTGTGGTTGTTATAGGCTGTGTTTTGTTGAGGTCGCGTTGGGTTTTGTTGGTTATGGGTGAGGGGGCAGTTTTTTGAGTGGTGGAGAGAGGGGATGGCTGGGTTGGTTGGGTTATTGGAAGGTAGCTGTGGACTGTAGTCGTGTGTTATGTGTGATGAGAGGAAATGGACTGTTCGTGTGTGATGGCTTTTTTTGATTGAATTCTGAAATGCCTCCCCGTGTTGACTGATTCCCCTTGACTCTATATACACTAATTTGCCATCACTGTCCATAATGGTCAGTAAATGGCAACTTAAATGACAATTAAACAAATAAAACATTAACAAAGTCTTCTCTACAAAAAAAATAAAAAGGTCAGCTGTTTAAAAAGGTAAAGTAAATAAAAAGGAAGAAAAAAAAATAAATAATAAAGATTGCTAAATAAAATAAAAATAAAATATTTAACAGAATAAAAATAAAGATAGAAATAATATAAAAACAAAAAGACGGACCCGGACGAAATTAAAAAAAAATGATGTTTTTAAAATACCTCTCTGTTGAAATTTCGTCTGAGACGACGAAAATTCCGAACTAATAGACGTGAAAAAAGAAATTTTAGGTCAAAAATTGGGGTATGACAGATGCCCCTATTTAAGTCTCTTCGTCCGGAGATTTGAAGAGAACATCTTGGATTCGACGGGTCGAAGGGACTTAAATACAGAGTACGCCAATTTTGGACCTAAAAAAAAACGTGAAATGCTCGTGATGCAATGTGAATGCAAGACGGCGAAGATGACCCGACTGGGGATAACAAGGACGAAAGGATACCCGAGTTCGTTAAAGAAGGGATCCGACTCCACTGGGGAAAACATGATTTCACTGGGGAAGGGATCCAACTATCTCGTATGACAGCTGAGAAAGGAAATATGATATGGGAAAGACACTGACCACAAGCTGCCCGTTGTAGAGCTTGCCACTTGAGGTAAGGTAAAGACAGAAATAAAAGTAACATGCCACTGAGACAAGAAACAAGGTGAATGTCAGCTGTTCGGGATGTTTGCTGAATTGCCACTGACGACATGATAGGAGATAAAATGTCAGCTGCTCGGAGTAGCCGACTTGCCAGACGACATGATAAAAGATAAATGTCAGCTGCTCGGGATGTAGCCGAACTTGCCACTGCGACATGATAAAAGATAAATGTCAGCTGCTCGGGATATTGCCGAACTAGTCAACTGACGACAGGAACAAAAAGGATAACTGTCAGATGTTCGGGTTATTGCCGAACTAGTCAACTGACGACAGGAAACAAAAAGATGATAAATGTCAGCTGTTCGGGTTATTGCCGAACTAGTCAACTGACGACAAGAAAACAAAAAGGATAAATGTCAGGCTGTTCGGGTTATGCCGAACGGTCAACTGACGACAAGAAAAAAAGGTAAATGTCAGCTGTTCGGGTTATTGCCGAACTAGTCAACTGACGACAGGAAACAAAAAGGATAAATGTCAGCTGTTCGGGTTATTGCCGAACTAGTCAATGACGACAAGAAAAAAAGGGTAAATGTCAGCTGTTCGGGTTATTGCCGAAACTAGTCAAGTGACGACAAGAAAAAAGGTAAATGTCAGCTGTTCGGGTTATTGCCGAAACATAGTCAACTGACGACAAAAGACTGGATAGGAAATGCACAAGTTGTTCGTTAAAGAACTGCCACTTGGCGAAAAGAGGGTGACATCTTTGGACCAGACACACTAGGGATGACACTTGGGGAAAAGGAAAGTTACAAATTATTCATGATTGATTGATATGAAAAGATAATTAAAGCAAGACTCAGGGTGGTTAATGGAACCATGTATGAATGATGTTGTGTGCATGTTGTGTATGCACGAACGTTATATGCATGAATGTATGAATGTATGTAAGACAATACGACTGTATGATGTATGGAGGATTGACTTGTGAGATAGTATAACTGATGGACTTGATGAGACAAGACTGGACATGTAAGATGGAAGTGACCGACGACAGTAGTACAAACACTCAGCAATCTTCATTGGGGGATGAGTGCCATCGGGGACATATCCAAAACATTGATGGGGAGTAAACACTTCACCTGGGGGGAACGTGTAATCCAAAAACCTGGCAGAAGGACCTGGTGCTTTGTGGTCCTGTTTATCTTTTGTTTTTTTCTTTCTGAATCCCTAATTTTTGCCTGGACCGCCCTTTCGGGTTTCAGTCCACCGGGAATATATTATTTCTGTATGCCCCTAATGTTGCCTGGACGCCCTTTCAGGTTTCGATCCACCGGGACGCTCATTTGCTAAGCCGCCCCTTTCGGGTTTTCGA